>OY725325.1:60574687-61774687 GCA_963242795.1 Inga leiocalycina | reverse complement strand
AATTCTTCCAGAGTGACATTATGAGGGCTAAAATGGCATTTCTACAATACTTCTGTGGCAGATTTGCATCTTAACCCTACCTATTATTATTGGGATCAAGGTGGCACCTCCCTAATGTACAGCCTACTGCACGCCCCATTTGGCGCCCTTCCCAAATGTATTTTTTATGGTTCCTTATATCATTAGATTCAACATGAAATGAGCCCACATTTTGATATATTATGGGCATAAAATAAAGTTTTTTTCATTTTTTTATGATTTTTCAAAGATTCAGTGTTTAAATTGAAAAAAAAAACTGTACCATGTTTCAAAAAAAACTGCGCTGAATCTTTGGAAAATCATAAAAAATTGAAAACAACTCCATTTTTTGCCCATAATGTATAAAAGTGCCGCCCATTTCATGTAGAATCTAAGGATATAAAGAACTATAAAAAATACATTTGGGAAGAGCCCCAAATAGGGCGCACAGCACTTGCTCATCAGGGAGGTGCACAGCACCCAACCCTGATCCATTATTATTATATTATAACATTAGTATTCTTCCTGTTTTAAAAGGACTCCCTCCAATTCACAATATCAGTCACTCCCAACTAGTTCACATAAGTTATGAAATGACAGTTAACTCTTTAAATATATCTTATATTACATATTTTTCCTCCAACTTCACCTCTGCTTTTGCCCTTTAATTTTACCCTTGAATTATATTGTTGGTAATTAACGTACCTTTTCCACTTAAAGACTTTGTATTATGGCCATTTTCGAAAAGACAAAGTAAAGTGGGAAAATTCCAAAAAAATATATTGGAAATTGCAAAAGGACAATTCAGTACACTGAAAATGGGAAAGGACATATCAGTTGGGTGTCAGATGGGCAAAGGAATTTGGGATTTTGAAATCTCGCCCAAATAACGAAAATGCCCTTCAACCCTTCATCCCTCACTTCAGAATAACAACATGATTCTCGTAATTAATAACTCCGGATTCGACATTAACAATTTCAATTTCTTCTTTTCAATTAATAAGTTTTAGGGCCAATAACAACACCTATCTCTTAATTAAAAACTCTGGATTTGACATTAACAACTCCAATTTCTTCTTTCACACTTAACAAGTTTTAGGGCCAATAGCAACTCCTTTCTCTTTATTAACAACATTATATTCTACATTAACAACTCCACTTTCTTCCTCCACTTTGGAATAACAACACGATCCTCTTAATTAACAACTCCAGACTCGACATTAATAACTCCAATTTCTTCTTTCACATTTAACAAGTTTTAGGGCCAATAACAATACCTATCCCTTAATTAACAACTCCAAATTCTTCTTTCACACTTAACAAGTTTTAAGGCCAATAACAACACCTATCTCATAATTAACAACTCCGGATTCGAAATTAACAACTCCAATTTCTTTTTTCACTGTTGATAAGTATGGACTCTTTGGGGGAATTTGGTGTTGTTAATGTCTAACACGGAGTTGTTAATTAAGAGGCTCCTGTTGTTATTTTGACTGAAGGCTGAAGGGCATTTTCGTCATTTGGCCAAGATTTCAAAATCTCAAATTCCTCTGCCTGTCTGACACCCGACTGATCTGCTCTTTGCCATTTTCAATGTACTGAATTGTCGTTTTGCAATTTCCAATATATTTTTTTGGAATTTTCCCAAGTAAAATGGGGCATTTTTAAAGTATTTAATAAACATAAGCAATTTTTCTTGGAATTAAGGAAGTAGTTGTTTGTTTTTTGTTTTTTATTTGGGAACGGATAGAGTAAATTACAAATAATCATAAACGAATTTTAAGAATTTAAAAACATTAACTAATTTTAACTGAATTTATCTCCGGAGCAAAACTGTTGTTGTAGGAAATATTTTTTGAAGTTCTAGACTATAATGAATTATTTAAATTCCAACTAAGAAAAAAAAATATCTCGGATGGAAAGCAAAAAATGTGAAGACAGACCACCACGCTCAAAGACTGGACACAAGTTTCCTTCATGTGCGTGCATGCATATGAATGTTCTTCTTCTCTATGAGGCACTCGATGAACTTCAGTTGATTATGGATACATTTATAGCTCTACGATTGAAGAAAATGTACTTTAAAAATTCATTCTTGGTTCTACAACTTCATAGTGTGTTAAGCTATTAGTGAGGAAAAAATGCTACTAACAGAAAATGTTGATTGAAAAAAATGTTACCAAGGAAGCCTTCTCATGTTGGGGTTCCAGATTCAGGTAAATAGTCTACTAACGGCAAAGCACATGATGGAGTCCATCGAAATAAACGGCTTTGAAAACTATATATGAAAATGTGACATCGATGGCTGTACCTTTTGTCACAATAAGTTTCATTCTTAGTCTCATGTGCACATATTTTATGGTTTGTAGGTTAAGAAGGTATGGAAGAATGCTGTAATTGCATCGGTTATAGATATGGTATTAAGTTTTAAGGACTAAAAATGTATTTTATCATTTTAAGATATAGGTTAAGTCTCATGTGCACAATAAGTTTCATTCTTAGTAACATACACAATATGATATTAAGTTTTAAGGACTAAAAATGTATTTTATCATTTTAAGAGATTAGAAAAAACCTCATGTAAATTTAAAGGGTCAAAAGTATAGTTTAGCCCTTTCTTTTTCTTGTAGTTGTGTCAGCTACAACTGTTGTTCTTTTGAAATATTAATATAATGTTATAATTTTGGATTGGATTTGTCGAGATATCTTAAATAATTTAAAACCACAATTTTTATTTCCTTCTATTTCTCTCTATTATGATTTATGAAACTGTCCGTCACTGCCTTTTGGCAATTTGTCCCAAGCATGCTTTTCTTAAAAGAGAAGGGAAATTTGGGTTATGTTAATTGTGGAATATGTTTATGCCATAGTCCGTAACCCCTTCTTGAGGTTCTATATATCAAGTTGCCATTTTCATTTTCATTTTTATTTTTATTTTTGTTTTTTGCCAATTATTCCCTCGTGTCTTATTTATAAGAGCTTAAAATTTGAGTTGTCTTAGTTCTTTTTTTAAGAGTCTAGCTATTTGGGGTTATCTAAGTATGTAATGCATTCTTACCATTTTGCCCTACTTAATTCTATTCTCTCTTCTTATCTTTTTCCAATGCTATATTATCTTTCATACTTTCTCTCATTACTACTCAATTTCTTTATCTTACTTGTCCCCTTATAAATAATGACATGCTCTTCTATTCTATGTTATAGGGCAAAATCAACAAGATATCTTTTAGTCATACTTATAAACATCTCATTAAATTTTCCATTTGAATGTACATTTTAACCCTCTATTTATTAACTTGTTGGCTTTGTTCTCATATGTATAATGTATATTAGATAGGGATAAATTTGGAAAGTTGTTGAATTTTAAAGCAGAGCTAACAAAGTCTAAAGGTTTTCTTGATTTATGTGGAAAATGCTAGAAATTCTTTACAAATAAAATCGATGAGAGAAATACTTTAGAAAGAAGTTCAATTTTTACATATTCATTTATTTTAATTAATTTTAACCATTTTCTTAAACGCATAATTTGATTATCGAGCTCTTATAAAAAAGATTGAGGCGTATATATGAAGTTGCCATTAAATGATATAACGATTGTACATTCTCATGAATATTTATTTATGTAAGTGCCGTTGTTTAATTTTGTGATTTTTTTGAACAAGTTATCGTCAAGCCCTTTTGTTTCTTTCGCTCTTCCATCTTCATACCTACTCCCTGTTGCCCTTATAATAGGGGGATTTCTAGAAAGTATTTTTGGTCTCTTTTATAAGGTATTAATTTTTTTCATACATGTGTATATTTAATAAGCGTAATGAGAGAGTAAAACTTAACGTGACTTTAAATTTTAGTGTAGTTAATTAGAATAATATTGAAAATCACTTGAATCTCGTGATAAATTAATATTTTTACTCTTGAATTGGTTAGAAATGATTTATATATTTGAAATCAGGCGGAGTACTTCCACATTCATCTTCCTTTCATATTTGCGTCACCACATCATCATTTGATTTCAATAATCTCATTGGTGGTTAGGAATTAGATTTTAAAATTTTTTCAAGCTTGATTTGGATTTAATCCAAATTTTTTAATTTAATGCAATCTTATCTAATCCAATTTGATTAAGACACATCTTGTCATCATTTTGTAAAGGGTCTTATCTTATCACTTTCAAAATAAAACACAATTAACAGTTAAAAGAGATAAATGTGTTGATTGTTAATAAAATAATTTAAGAGGATTTTAGAAAATTTACATATTTATTACACCTTGAGACTTGTTTTTGTAAGGAACAACTAAGAGAAGAAAGACTTGGGATATCTTACTCTTAAGGAGAAATCTGATGAATTTTTTAAAAACAATGAGTAAATAAGAAAATAAATACTATCACGCCCTTATTTTAATTTCACCTTTACCAAAGTATTCACGGAAAATGATATGCGGTTCGGTGGACAATACTAGAATAGCATAAATATACTGATAATATAAGCATGATTACAGAAATTCCCTATAGGGATTCGTACATAATAATTACAAACCTTCTAGCCGCACATGACTCTAGGGTATCTAAACCTGTCCTTGTGAAACGGAGACATCTTTCCGTCTTCGTTCCACCATTGTATTCCTCCCGTGTAGTTCTCTTCTCTGCTTTCAGTACACCTCTTGTTTTCACATGTCTAATTTATTGGTAGGGGAGGGTGAGATTCGAGAGAATCTCAGTAGGAAACAGATACCATAATGCATGCATGATAGATGCTATGTGTATGACATGTTAGCTTAACTAGATGAATGCCCTATGATGACATTTCTGCATGCTCAATGTTTTATGCAACAAGACTATGGCCCCAGCGAAAACATAAATAGAGCTTCATTTATTCAAATATGCTCTACACAATCAAGTAAAGAAATCACATACACCACTACACAAGCAAAGATATCAAATACATATAAGTAAGGTAAGTCCCCTACCTTAACCCTTTTTCTGCCTCGAAATTGTGCCTCGTACAGCGTGCCAACAGCTCGGGCCCCATATTCGATCCTACAATTCCAAATGTACCATTTAGACACTTTCATAGTGTTTCTAGTCTATATTAAAAAATTATTAAAATGCCCTTGGGGACCCGGCCCGGCCCTGCCATACCGGTCCGACTGTACTTTTTCCGAAATTTTGACATGACTATTCTTACATATTTTCACCCAAGGAATCCATTTCTAGACTTGGAATTATCAAATTCATTGTCAAATTACAAAATTACCCTTGGCATCTCCACTTCAAGGGTTTTAGGGCGTTTTCGTAATTATGCTTTTTCGGCCTTTTCCGAAAAAGTGGCCAACTGTAACCCCACCTAATTTTCCCTCCTGAACTCAATGGAACCATCAAATTATTGAAAATCCAACTCTAACCCCTCCAAACTAGCCTTGGCCAAAATTCTTAGTTCCCTGGGAAAAATTGGGGTTTTTCGATTCTAACTCCACAGACGTGTTCCTTTCAACTCCTAACCACTTTATTAACTATTACATTAGGTTACGACTATCATTTGGACCCAATTTTGGCAGCATAACCCCCTGAGCCAATTCAATTTCCAAATTTCAAATCAACGGCAATCCGGCAAAATTTCACTGATTAAATTGCCCACAGTAGCCAAAATAGTTAATATACGAAGGTTTGGAAGTTACCTCAAGCTCACAATAGCTTTTTCTCAAGGTGGCTGAACCCTAGGTGTTCAACATCCAAATTTGAGCCTCCAAACCTGAAATCACATGAAAAGCAAGCTTAGGAATGGAGTTATATACATTAGAAACCGATTTACCAAAGAAATCACCTACCTTTGTAAGTTTTTTCCCAAGTTTGGATTTTTACAGAATTTTAGCAGATTTCTGCCCAAACTTTTAAATATCATAACTAATTCTAGAAAAATTTGAATTGGAGTGATTCCAACGGTTATAGATGTAACATCCTTATTTTTAGAATATAATTATAATTTAAAGATAATTATGAATTTAGTAGTAAATTTTTGAAAAATAAAAATAAAATATATTAAAATAAAATAATAAATAAATAAATAATAATATAAATATATATATATATATATATATAACTGTGGGTGCCAATTTGGCCCCACAGTTGAAAAATGAAGGTGCCTCCACTCATTCATAATTGGCGCCTTATGGCGCCAATTATTAGAGGTGGAGGAGGGAGGTATTATAAATACCCTCTCTCCCTTCTCACTTCACGCAGATCGTCTGCGTGAAATGATAGTGCAGAAGCCGTATGGTGTATGGTGTGATACTGATAGGAGTATTTTCACATATTTGGGGATAAATAAGGTACTCAAATTATTTTATGATCACAACTCTTCTTTTGTGAAAATTTTGTAAATAATTTTCTCTTTCTTATGATAGTAATTTTGTGTGGATTAGAGAAAATTTTAAGATTAGGATTTTGGACAAATTTGAGTTTTGTTAATATAAGGCTATAGGAATATAGAGGAGGATTAATAGTTAATTTTAATCAGGTTACTTTTGTTATGTAGTTGGTATATAATTTTATAATGAATTTTCTATATAATTAAGCTATGAATAATTATATATTAGGTTCTTTATCCGATTAAATTTGGATTAAATAATTTATTTGATTTTTTGGAGGTATTATAGAAATTCTAATCGGTTTAGTTTGGTAAATTTTGTTGTATAAGAAATTATAAATTATAATTTGATATTAAGAATTAGATTTTTATATGATTTTAATTATGTGGGAATTTCAAATATTGTTTAATAATTAGACTATATTCATATAAATTAGAAAAATATATTTAGTTATTTTAGAAGGTCGATATTAATGATTATATAATAATAGATATGTTAAAGGTGAAACTTTAATTTATAAAAATTAAGTGGTTGACGAGAGAGAATGATATAGAGGTTGTTTAAGGATTTTTTTTAAGGAAGTTAGAATATTTAAGGATAATAATAGTAGAGGAAAATTGGAGATAAATTGTGTAAATTATTTATTTTAGTATTGCTTGGGGGTTAATTGTTACTTAAATTGATAATGTAGAGTTTTCTTGGAATCGGTGATTGTTCGTAGTTGGTACTCAAGTTAAAGTTAAGCTTGGAATTGAGGTAACTGGGGTTAATTTATTCTATATGCTTGTTTTGGACTGTAAGGTGTGTTTTAAACCTTACTTTCATCTATACCACTTGTATGTGTTTTGAAAGATTACGTGTATGTTTGAATATAAACCTAGTTTAGTGAAGCAGTGTATTTTCAAAATTGTATATATGAGCATAGATATTATTAAAATTGTTACTGTTATGATGGTTTTGATGTTTGAAATGGAATATTGTAGAATATATAATAATTTGTATATGTTTAGAGAATTATATTGTTATATTATTTTTCTGTTATGGGATATGGTGGGTTGTGTGGAAGAGATATGGTGAAATTGTGCCCATCGACTCTCTCATTCCTGGCCCAGATTTTGAGTTGAGTGTTTTGGGCAGTCAACTCCCTATTATGGTATATTGGTGGTGGCATGGGAGGGGCAATATTCTTGAAGTGACTAGCCAACCTTTAGCCGGGTATACTAGCACTGATAGGCTGTACCACGTCCAGAAGCTATAAGAAGGAGCAGGATGGATGAGTGGGGATGATTCTGATTGTTGAACATATTATATGAAATTTAATTATTGAGAATATTATTAATATTATATTAGTTAAAGCTGCTTCACTGACTTACAATCTTTTCCTGCATATTTTGTAAATTAATTTTTGGTTACTGAGACTTTATGTCTCACCCCGTCATTATAAATATTTTTCAGGCGAGACCTCTTGTGGGCAAGGGGAGCAACCAGAGGCATAGACGTTGAGAATCTTGTAGGCCTCTTGTGGTATTGGTGTTGTATTATTCTCTATATTGCCATTATAGGATATATTATGTTTTCGGAGATATCATATTTAATGTTTGGATAACTGTTTTAATGAATATCTTTGTAGTGGGTTTGTGGGCGAGTTTGTGCCTTGAACTCTGATATGTTTTAAATGGGAAATTGTTTTCGATTATCACTGGTTAACCAGATTTTGTAAAATCATTACGGTTAATTGTTGTTCGGAGAAAGGGTCGTTTCAATAGAACCCTTATTGAGTCTAGTTTCAAGGAAAAATATAGCCTTCTGCTAGTTCAAAGCTCAAAATTCCTAGAATTTTAATTTTTACTTTCTGTTCCAGAAAATTCACAGTTTGTTTGGGCTAAGTTCAAAAATTCATTAATTTTTGTATATAGGTCTAATTGAGTCATATGACCTATTAAATTAAAGCTTAGGATGTATACTTTCATCCTGTAAAATGTCGTAATTTTTGCTCATCATTTAGTCATAAAAAATCACATGACAAGCTTACTGCCTCATAGGCGATTTCACTGGAAGCATAATCATTTTCTTCAAAATTTACCATTTTATTTTCTTTAATGCCCCAAAGATATAAGAGATATTAGAGAATAGATTTGGGACATCTACTAAATCGAGGCTTAGCAGTCCACTTAATTTAGGCATATTACCAAGCCTCCAATTCCAAAATTCAGGGTATTACAAATACTGTCTTTCGAACTCACTAGCTAACTCTAATTTGAATTGCAAGGTGGTGATAAGAAAATAAATGTTATTTTTTTTAATGAAAAAAAGACAACATTCAATGTGATTATAGCTTAGACTAATATTGATATCACTTTCTAAATGGATTACTTAGTTGTAACTAACATAAAAAGTGATTATATCTATATTATTTGTTTTACCTACGTAAATTTAAGACAAACTGATATATTCTGATATATTCCCCTTCACAAATCGACCTGCAAAACTCTCTTTAACGGACATATAAAGTCTGTATACAGTCAGTCAAGCAAAATATGCAAAAGGAAGAATTTGGTAATGAGGGGGCCACCACACAATCTAATACATAAAGAAGCTCCCCATAACTATAATCACTACTTTAATTTTCGCATTTTTAAGGTATCTGAAGGAGGGATTTTAATCTTCATATAGTATTTTTTTTTTTAATATTAATGTATGAGTACAAAACATTGATCTTCGACTTTACAAAGATGAGTTTAATAAGAACAAAGTTAAAAACATTGTTAAGTTTCAGAGTTAACGAGTGTCAAAACCCCCTTCTTTATCTTAATTTTTTTCCTTTATTAAACATAATAATCTATAAAATAATCATGAAAAGAGGGACATGTGTTTCATATTTCAAAGGTTGGATTCGGAAGTGTCCTTAACTTGTCTATGTGTTCCCTTTTTTTTTTTTTTTAATGTTGCTACTTGCTACCCCAAATAATTAGAGTGCATTCCTCTAACGGCCGAAAACAAAAACAAAACCAAAAAATAAAAATGACTCCCTTATCTACCAATGACCCTACATTTGTTCTATAAATAGTGTGGAGCTTTAGGAGTATGGAGTTCGGAGACTGAGTGTGAAGGGCGAACAGCGGATCCGACGCTGACTAACCATGACCCAGTTCCATGATTTACGGTGAATGGATGGTTGCAGCATGGCACCGGAGGAGAGTTGAATGTTAGAGAGGAGGGATACATGAAATCACTTTAATGGCACCTAATAATTTGATACATGATACTACAAATCAAGAATCTTCAACAGTCATAATAATTAAATCATGTGGGTCCTTGCCTAGTAAGACGAAGCTTGTGGAGATTAATTTTGGGCCTAAAGAAAATGTTGTAGAACATAAGACGGATGTGGTGAACCCAATGGAACATTATCAACAGGTGAAGAATAAAATGGTAGACGAAGGTAATTCTAGTTTGAGCTCAGAAAGTGGTAAAGTGAAAAGTGCTAGGGGCTTGGTGAAAGGTATTAATGAAGGTAGGAAGGGTGTCGCGGGATCCTCCAAATTGCAACCAATGAAGGCTTGTTCCGATAAGTCTTTAAAATCTGCAAGTGTGAAAATTCAACCCATAAAAATTACTAGAAATAGTGCTTTTGACCCTATTGATCCAGGTGCCGGTAGAAAGATTAACTATTCAACTAGTATAAATCTCCCAAGTATGGAGGGTGATGTCATTATGAAGGGGTCAGGTGAGGGAGCATACGAGCCTACGTCCCAGTAGCGTTTTCCCAATTTGTTGGAAACCTTTATCTTTTATTATTTGTTTTAATGATAGTTATGACATGGAATACTCTGGGTGCTAGTGGTGCCTCATCTCATCGTTTAATCAGTGATATTATTAACAAACAAGGAGTTAACTTCTTTACACTTTTGGAGCCTACACAGGAAGGCATAAAGGCATCGTTATTGGCTTGAAAGATTGGATGGTCTAATATGCATGTGGTTGAAGCACAAGGATTCAGTTGGGGGTATTTGGTTATTTTGGGATTCAAGTTGCAACTTTTTGATTATTTTAGAGGGTGAGCAATTTGTCCATGGCATGGTTAATGCAGGTAATGATGACGAATAGTCCCTCACAATTGTTTTTGGGCATCCCAATATGTACCCGAGGTGCCTGCTGTGGTCTTCATCAAGAGATATTAGCTAGGATGTTCGTGGGGGTTGGTTGGTCATTGGGGACTTCAATGTTGTATCGTCTCCTGAGGATAGATGGAGTATGAAAATACAGGAAACCAGTGGAGTTGATAGATTTTTTCGAGAGTGGGTTACTGATACTGGACTAATTGATATTGGCTTTAGTGGGCCTCAATTTACATGGGGGAATTTGTCTAGTCAGAGTAGGATCAATAGAGCATTTGTAGATGGCGAATGGTGAGCGCAGTTTCCTAATGATTCAGTGCTTCATTTACCAAAGTATAAATCAGATCATTGCCCCATTTTGGTTAATACTGACAAGGTGGCACATGATGAGAATAAACAGAGGCCTTTCCGTTTCTTCACCCCATGGGTTATGCATGATGAATTCTTAGGTTTTGTTAAGGACTAACGGAATGTAAAAGAAGATTGGTGTGGGTCTTTAGAGTATAGAGGAGAATTGAAAGTTTGGGACAAAGAGGTTTTTGGGAATTTAAATTATATGAAGAACAAGCTCTATAGGCGAATTGATGGGATTAACAACACGATTGCTAGAGTTGGGCCATCAATGATATTAGAGAATTTGCAATGTGAATTATAGAAGGAACTTGAAAAATCTTGGCTCGGGAGGAAATTATATGGCTCCAATACTCTCGTGCTACTTGGTATGTTCAGGGTGACCGAAATACCAGATATTTTCACTCAAAGGTGAATGGTCGAAGAAGACAAAATCAGATCTTAGCTCTTAAACTTGATTCTCGCGAATGGTCTTATATGAGCATGAAATACGAGACTTTGGCAGTAACTTTTTTGAAGAATTATATACAGACATTAGTACGTACCAGGGGTCCTTGGTGTTTCGGTGCACTTATCCTGAGATTGATACAACTGACAGATGTGCTTTGGGAAGACAAGTAGATGAAATGGAAATTAAACGAGCTTTGTTCAATATGGGTTCTCTAAAAGCTTTAGGTCCGGACGGGTTGAATCCTCTTTTTTATTAAAGTCAATGGGATACGGTTGGTTCTTCGGTGACATCATTGGTTAAACGGATATTTTCTGATCCGGAATGGATTCATCATATTAATGGTACTCAAATTGTGCAAATTCCTAAAATTGATTATCAACAATCATTCCGTGATTTTTGACCAATAAGCCTATGTAATGTAGTGTATAAGATTGTTACAAAAATTATTTCTAATAGATTTAAATCTATTATGCCATTGGTTGTGGCCCTGAACCAATGTAGTTTTGTGAAGGGGTGTCAAAGTACTGACAATATTATTCTAGTGCAGGAAATCATCCATTCTATGCAGAGCATAAAGAAGAAGCAAGGATTTATGGCAATAAAGATCAACTTGGAGAAAGCATCTGATCGAGTCAAATGGAGTTTTCTTTTTGAATGCTTGAATGAACTGAGGATTCCTGAGTACCTTTGTGACGTGATTAAAGCTTGTGTATCTACACCGCAAATGCAGCTACTTTGGAATAGGTATGCTGCTAAAGCCTTCCACCCTTCCATAGGAGTTCGTCAAGAAGATCCTATCGTCTCACCATATCTCTTTGTTATTATGATGAAGAGGTTGGGGCACTTAATCCAGACTGCAGTAGAAGACGGAGATTGGAAACCTTTTAGGTTGTCGAGGCAAGGTACGGCTATTTCTCATGTCTTTCTTGCTGATGATCTCATTTTGTTTGCAGAAGCAAATATGGATCAAGCCGGGGTAGTGAAAGCTATACTAGACAATTTTTGTGACATATCCGGCCAGAAAGTAAATGCTGAAATGTCGCACATTTATTTCTCAAAGAATGTGGGTCATATGAGAAGAAGAGACATTAGTGATTTCTTGAATTTTTCCCTGTCTTCCAACCTAGGGAAATATTTAAGAATGCAGATCTTACATGAGCATAGTACTAAATCCTCATACAGATTTATTCTTGACAAGATGAATGCTCGCTTAGCAAGCTGGAAGCCAAACATGTTATCGATGGCAACAAGACATACTTTAGTATCGTCAGTCGTGTCGGCTATGCCATCCTATGCCATGCAAACTATACCCCTCCCTCTAGGTACCTATGATGAGATAGACAAAAGGTGTAGGAATTTTCTTTGGGGAAGTACATCAACGAGTAGTAAACCACATATGGTAGCTTGGGGTCTAGTGTGTTCTCAGAAGAATGATGGTGGACTGGGCTTAAGACAAGCGAGGCTTCAGAATCAGGCTTACATGATGAAATTGGGGTGGAACTTGATACACAAATGAGAGGCACTATGGGTTCATTTGCTTAGGGAGAAGTACAAGACGAGCACTGATTTGGTGCCAAAAGTGGAAAAACGACGGACAGAATCTAGCACATGGAAGGGGATTAGACAAAGTTGGGAAAGTGTAAGTGAGAGTATTGCCTGGAAGATTACAAATAAAACTTCAGTGTCTTTTTGGCATGATATATGGGTCCCCCATTTTGACATATTGGAGAGCTTGACACTTCAACCAATAACAAATGAAATACGGGAATGGAAAGTGGCTAAGGGATCTGGATAAGTTTGGGCATTTATTACCAAAACATGTCGTGTTAGCAATCCAAAGAGTGAATATTAACATCAATGCTAGTGGCGGTCTTCCTATTTGGAGATGACATCTGATGGTAAATTTGCTCTAAAATCTGCGTACAAGAGGTTAGCTGGGAACGCGAAAAACCAATTACTGTTTAGATGGAGGCTCATATGGAAGCTGAAGGTTTCTCAACGTTACAGACTATTTTTGTGGTTATGCGCCCATGGTCGTTTATGGACTAACTTGGCACGAGCTCAACGGGGAATCCACACGACTGAGACGTGCCCTTTTGTCAAGACGAGACCGAATCAATTATGCATGTACTTCGAGACTGTGAGATGGTTAAAGAGATATGGAGTGAGTCGCTGCCTAATCAATGGCATTGGCATTTCTTTAACTCAACCGATAGAAACACTTGGCTAACATGGTGTTTACGCCATCGTGATCAGATGTATGGCTACGAGTTTCGACATTGGTTTATGGTTTTATGCAGGCATATTTGGTTGGCAAGAAATGACTATATTTTCAACAATAAACAGTGGAGTAAACAAGAGTTATTGGCGCATACTAGTTCGGTGTTGTCTTGGGGTATATCCACTCCAATGCAACCGAAGTCTTATATCGCACCAAGTACGGTTTGGCACCCTCCACCTGCCGGGATGGTTAAAGTTAATACAGATGGATCCAGGAATGACGCATCAGGATGCTGTACATGTGGTGGGGTTATAACGGATGAACAAAGCGGATTTGTCCAAGGGTTTATGTTTAGGATTGGATGCGGGTCGATGATCACAACAGAAGCCTGGGGAATTTTATGGGGTATAAAATTAGCTTGGGAAAGAGGACTTAGAAATATTATTATTGAAAGTGACTGCAGCGAAGTATTGGATCTTATTCAAGGAGTTGTATCCAATGAACATCATGATGCTACTATAATCTTGGAAATTCAGTCGATGTTGGAACGTGAGTGGGATGTGGAGCTACTATATTGTTGTCAAGAGGCGAATAGGGTGGCTGATTACTTGGCAAGAAGAGCATGGGATATGATGGTGGACTTTCTTGTAGTTGACAAAGAACTTGCTGAAGTTAAACGTCTACGAATAGAAGATGCTGTGAACCAACACATTTATACTGAATTAGTAGAGTAGAGCCCGTAGGGCTACAACTTCTCTTTTTCTATCAAAAAAAAGAAAAGAAATGCATAACCTTCATCCTTCGCTTGTTTCACAAGTCAACTTAGTCCTAAGTCTTTGAAGCAAAAAATGAATATGAAGCCTTTTATGCTGAGCCTCTTCCTCACCATGCTGTTCATGTCTGCTATTGCAAGGCCCATAGCCGATCCTCAACCTTTCAATGAGGAAATTTATGATGCATGATAGAAATTTTTTTTGTCCTATTTATAAGCCATATTAATAAAGTTTTCATATAAATATATAATTTTACCCTTCATATCCATTTTGCACAGATTTTATATTCTTGGGGTAACTAGAATGTATGTTTGATAGGGATAAAGTTATAAAGTTATTATACTTTAAGATAAAATTAATGAGATTTAAGACTTTTCTTAGTTTCAATGAAACGTGGAAAATGATTAAGATCAAAGAAGTATATACACACACATATGATATTAGTAACCCCATTACTACTACTCCCTCTGATCCTCATTACAGAGCATTTTCAATTAATTCTTAAAAATTATGGAATGATAGTTAACTCATTAAATATGTCTTTAATCAATACATTTTTCAAATTTACCCCTTATTAATAAAATTCTAAGAAAAAAACGAAGAGTCACTTTTAAATATTAATTACATAGGAAAAATTCAAAAATAAGTACATGGACTACTACTCTATATCGATCTTCCATGTGAATGTGGTTCATGTAACTCTTAGATATGCTTCCATGCATTAACTGATGCGAGTTGTATGTATCAAAATATATCTATTAATTACTTTATATCTAAGGATCGTTATTGTGCTTGTGCGCACGCGTGCGTGTGTGCAAAGTTATAGTTAGGACAGGGATTATGGTTGGATACATCTTTACATATATAGTTTTTTGAGTTACGGGACAATTTTTTGCTTTGAAAGTGTAAAAAATGGAGCAATTTTACTCTGGCTATTATCTTAGTTAATTTTCACTATTAGTTGGCTAAATATGTTGAACTGACACTCCGCATGGCATCTACATTATTTTTATTCATGTGTAAATTTACACAGGAAATCCATGTATTATCTACTTAGTATTTTTTAAAGTTATATTTAAAACTTATATGGCAAGTTTGCCCAGGGTTCTCGTATTATGCCATTGATATTTCAGCCAAGCCCTACCTCTTCCAATTCCTTGTTGTAAATATAACTAATATCATCAAATAATAGTTTGATTGGTTTTCTTGCTCTGGCGTAGCTTTCCTTCTTGAGGAGACGTTCCTGAACTTGTCGTGGGAAAAATCAGACAAATATCTAATGCAACGTAGGCTCTATCTGTTCTTGATTATGGATCGAACAAATGGCTTACACGATCTGAACCGCCGGAGAACAAATTATATTCTTGCCCAAAGAAAATTCTATATTCTATGTCTTGCTAACATATTTGGAAAACACGCGTGCTTGTGCATATGTTATTGCTGTTCCAATTTTAAATATACATTGGCTTTGGTCCATAATATATATACGAGCTAGTTAAGAGTATGATTTGATTCTAAATATAAAATCCCAATCCATTTTATTTTTTATATTTATGATTTTGCCCTAAACTAATCTAATTAATCTATAAACTTATTTATAACCTAATATTACATTAATAATATTTTAAGGAGATCAAGTGTCACATTTGTTTCGAATCAACTAATTTTATTAATTTCTTTAATATGTCGAAATTTAATTTAATTTGCATTGCTTACATTATTGATCCATTTGGATAGGGATGAAAGTTAGTAGGGAAGAAAAAGAGAGGAAATGAAATAAAGAGAAAACGAGAGATAAAAGTCTTGTTTGATTCTTTATTCCCACAACTATATTTTTTTTTTTAACAAAAAATAAAGAAATAAACGGGTTTGACAATTAGTTTTTTTGTATGCGTTTTGCAAAGCAACAAATTTATAGAATTTGTTGTAAAAATTTTTTTTTTTTAAATTAGAACAACTTTTTGCCTCTTTTGTTTTTTTTTTTTTTGGGTCATGTAGAAATGGACAAAAGGTGGAGGATATGTGTTTCATTAATGACAATTTGGTAAATAATTCAAACAAAAACTAACTCTATATCTCTTTTCAATTTATTCTTCTTCGTTTAGCCACTTAATAAATCAGTCGTGAGCCGCCATTAACATCGTCTACTCGACTTGTTGAGTTGAACCTTGAGGTAGCTCTCTCTGCTTTGACTCTGTTCTTCTTCTCTTTATCAAATCAGTTACTGTCAATCTTTCAGAAACTTCAGGAAGCTTATAAATCCTTTGAGGCTTTTATAGATGGTCAATAATTTTTTGTTAGATGCACCAGTCAGTTTGCCAAGTTGAACCTGTTTTGTGATTTTGTGTGGGTGGTATATTTAGTTATATATATATATATGCTTTTATGATTTTTCTTTTAAAAATAAAAATCCAAACAGATTGTCTTTTTCCTCAAAACTTGTTCTAAAAAACAACTTCATATAACTACTTTAAGAACATAAAAACTAAAAATAGAATCAAATGAGGCCTATGCCATCACCCCTCCTGTTTAGATGAAGGAGAGTAAAAACGGAGAAGAGAAATATATTGACATGCCACACTGACAATAATATTCTTATATCCTGATTTAATATATTTTAGGTCATCATCTATAAAACAAATATAAAAATAAACGTTATCAAAATATTTTCATGTAAAAATATATGAAAATAAATTTTCACATTTTTATATTTTAAAATCAACTTTTTATGTGTAAAAAATGTATTTAAATAATAATACGACATTCAATAAAGAACAAAAAGGAGGATGTATGTTTAAAATTATATTCTTCATATCTGAAATGAGGAAGAGAAGAAGGATTTTCCAAGGCGGACAATAGCAAATGATTTATGACAGTCCTGTACTAATTTTTAAAGCCAGTACAAATTTCACAACATTAACAAAATCAATTTCATGTTGCAGAAACTTTCGTAAAATTGAAAGGAAAAAAAAAAAAAAGAACATATTGGAGAAGAGGAGACACCTATGTTGGGAGGAGAAGCCACAAACCCCAAAACTAAAGTAGTTGGCTTCTTAGATACTTGGTAATATGATCCAAAAAAGCATCAGACACTGATTGATAGTATATGAAAAAAAAAAAAGCATTACCTAACTATTAGAGAATATTGGAATAGGAAGCATTTAATGAACCAAATGAAATTTTCAAATGTTACCCCTCTCCTTTTTTTTTAAAGAGTAATTTGAGCTTCAGTTTGTAATTTTTATTCTACCAAAATATAGAATTCTAAGTTTAGTAGCCTTATAATTTTAAAAGTACTCCATCCAACAAACAATATGAGTCACTTCGAACTAATTCCCCAGAACTAATAAATAATAGTACAGTTAGCTCTTTAAAAATGTCTTGAATTAATTTTTTTCCCCAAACACACATGTTAAATAACGTTCTCAATTAGAGAGAAAAATACAATTAGTTACATTTGATCATTAATTCGAAAAGAAAAGCCACGAACCAATATAGATAACCAAGTTGTCCAAATTAGGTGAAATTAAGTGTCTAATCTTACAACTAACATCCAATCTCCTTCTGGCTACCTCTGGTGGCTTAATGTAAGATATAGTTTATAGTGCATAGATTTTATATTAAGAACTAGAGTTAGTATTTGTTAATTCTTTAACCACGAGAAATAAAGGGTAAAGAGTGTTTAAGGTGATTGGCCTATCCACATTTACTGTATGCACACCATTGAATATGGGACAACTAGTGCTTTGCGAAATACTATAAAATACACACACTCTCTCTCTCTCCATCTCTATTTATAAGAGAATTTTGGTCCTCTTATTTGTCCCAAAGTAATGTAAAAGAATTGGAGGAAGCTTGTTGTATAATTATTGTACTTTTCCATTCTACCCTTCAATTATATTTGTTGGTAACTACTGTACCTTTTCCCCTTGACGACTTTTTATTATTGGCATTTTTGAAAGGAAAAAGTAAAATGGGGCATGTTTAAAGTATTTAATCAACAAAACCGAAATTTTCTTGGTACTAAGAACGTAGTTGTTTCTTTCTTTTATTTGGGGACGGATAAAATACAAATAATCATAAATGAATTTTAAGAATTTAAAAACATTAACTCATTATAACTGACTTTGTCTCAATCTGTTGTTGAACTAAAATGAATTAATTAAATCCCGACTAAGAAAGAAATTTCTCGGATTTCTTAGAACCAAAGGTAGTGGCCTTGGCGCCAGCAAGATCCCTAAATTCAGACACAAGTTTCCTTAATGACTATTCCTGCGTGCATTTATATGATATGAATCCTTTGAGTCACCCCATAAATTTAATTGATGTCAATTAAGTGGTCATGATATCAACTAATAAAACAGAAAATAAATTTTCGCCTAAATTTTATAGCTCGATGAACTTTAATTGATCATGGATAATCTACAATGGAAGAAAATGTACTTTAAAAATTCATTTTTGGTTCTACAACTTCAATATGTTTATACCACAGTCCCTTACCCATTCTTGGGGTGGTATATATCAAGTTGCCATTAAAAGATTAAATGATATACTCATTAATCATTATGCCTTCTCATGAACATTTATTTATGTTAGAGCAGTTGATTTGTGATATTTATTTTAAACAAGCTGTTGTCAAGTCCTTTTGGCTCTTTCACTCTTCCATCTCCATACCAACTCTTCTTTGTCCTTATTATAAGGCATGTGTCAGAAGGTACTCTTGGTCTCTTCATAAAGAATTTGCTAGTTTAAAAGAGTATTAAATATTTTTTTTTTCAATATATATGTGTAACACCCTGCTTTTAAACACGTAATTATAACTCGATATTAGGTAATTAACTTAGATTAGAGACCGTCGTATAGTTTAAAACTCATTTAAAATGCCCTTGGGTTTTTTTTTTACGAAATTTTCAAAACTTCATTCCTCTTCCGGTCTCAAGTTCAATTATCGAATATAATCACCTGTGCAGTTTATATACATTTACGTATGACAGAGTGTATCAACAAATCCCGGCAAACCCCGGGTTCAACTACGGAAATAGGGTTTCATATCCTGATTAGGGGATTACAAAACTAAGTTTCAAGCTATTTACAGCTCAAAATATTATACAGTAATCCCATATCCAAAATGATTTACCAATCCGAACCATACTAATGTCCCTAAGAAAACTCTAACCACTCCGGGTCACGCGCTTCTCCTTGGAGCCAGTCGCCCTGTCTGAAAGGTTAGTTCAAAGGAAAGAATGAGATTCTAAAGAATCCCAGTAGTAACTAAGCAATTATACCACACACAAGCACATAGCATGTAAGCAAGTCATCATACAACAGCAGCAGCAGTACAAATCACACTCCACCCTCATCCCCTTTCTCCGCCGGGAAGGCACACTGCCTAACCCGAACCGTTGTTAGCTACTCAGGAACTATTGGCGTGGCAGTGCATACATATAGCCTTATAGCACATAGCTATCCGGCTTCACAAACGGCTCGTCAGCCTCACAACCGACCTTTCGGCCCACAACCGACCTTTCGGCCCACAATCAGCCTCTCGGCTTTCATGTCACATAATCACACCTCATCCTCATCCCCTTTCTCCGTCGGGAAGGCACACTGCCTAACCCGAACCGTTGTTAGCTACTCAGGGACTATTGGACTGACGGTGCTCACATATATCCACATAAGTCGCAACATACGAACTTATCACAAATTAATGATAATACACACATACAATGCATCACATATGGTACGAAAGAAAAGTCACTACCTGATCCCTTCCTGTTGTCTCTGGGCACAGTAGGCTCACGAGGATAGAAGATATCAAATCCTATAATCAAAATAGGGACATTTGGTTAATTTCATTCTCCAAGTTCTTACTTCAATATCACTCTAAGTTGGTATTCATTTGGACTCTTTAGATGGCCATTAAATGCCTAATCATATGCCTAAAGGGTTAAGAGAAACTACCCCCAAAGACCCCTCTTTGAAAAGCTAATCATTGATTTTTGGGTCCTCTCACTCGAGCACAGATGGCCGTGCTCGAGCATGACTCTCGCTCTTACTCGAGCACACATGCAAGTGACCTCCCGCGAGTGCTTGCCCGAGAGCAAACTCCTCTACAAATCCACACTCTCACTCGAGCACAAGAGGCTGTGCTCGAGCAGAGACCCCGAGCACACTCGAGCACCACAAGAGTGAGGCCTGCGAGTGACAACCCGAGAGCACCTCTCAACTTCTTCTTTCACCTTCACTCGAGCACAAACACTTGTGCTCGAGCACTGACCCTCAGTGCTCGCGAGCACCAGGCAGCGAGTGCCTACCCGAGAGCACCCCAACTCCCAGGCAACAGACTCACTCGAGCACAACCCCAGTGCTCGCGAGTGATCCCTCAATGCTCGCGAGTGCCAGGCGCACTCTTGGCAATCACTCACGAGTGATATCCTGAGACACTCACCCGCAGCACCAAAAAGGTACCCTCACTCGAGCACAAACATGCTCACTCGAGCATGTTCATCTTGTGCTCGAGTGAGACCCTTCTCACTCGAGAAATCCTGACAGAAACCAGATCGCAGAAACTGGTAAACTTTTCCAAAACTCACCAAATGAACTCCAAGGGTTCTAAAGCTTGTGTCAAAACTCATTCTCACTTATTTCAACACAAGGAACCCATTGGCAACCAAAATCAACCCAAATTCAACTCAATCAACACATTCTCACTTAAAATCATCAAATCACTCAAAACCTCCTTCTAACAACTTCTCTTATTTAACTTCAAATCAACTTCTACTCACTCCCAAATATCAAAACTGACCAAATGAACAGTAACACTCTCACCAAACTCTACCCTTCAATTAACATCATAATTAGGTCAAATTTCCAGAATTTTCATTGATTATGCAAACATCTTGACATATATATCAAAATGCATTACAAACCTACCTCTTCAACTTGCTGAAATCAACACCTTGATTCCACCAACTTTCAAATTTATCCAACAATCAGACACCACCAATGGAAATTCTGAAATCATAGAAACAATGCTCTTGACCTCTTGATCAACATTAATGAAGGGTAACTAAGCATATAAGATCATTTACCTACCAAGACTTAAGTTTTTCTCTTTCTCTTTCCTTAGCTTGCACCACCGAAAATGGAAGAAATGGAGAGAGAAGGGAGTTGGTGAAAGTGATGATCATCCTTCCCTTCTTCCCATGCAAAATCCGACCAAGAGGGAGAGAGAAGAGTGTTTGAATATTTTGACTCATCCAATGGCTCTTATTTAGCCACTTGGCATCATCTCCTTGCTCCCACTTTGATTTCATGTAAACTCATCCACACTTGATTCCACCCCTTGATCTTTCAATCTCAACCATTGATCTTGATTACTAAGGGGTTTTATCATCCGTAGCTAACCAGACGGTTGGTAAATTTACCGTTTTACCCCTGATTAGTACAATACTCATTAAGTCATCACTAATGGTCTTTATATCATAACACACAACATATACTTCAAATATGCTTAATTAACATTAATTACATCATTTGAAGTTATTATCCCTTAATTAAAATCCAGGATGTTACAATATGTGTGTCCATATTTAATAAGCGTAGTCAGAGAATAGTTTAATGTGATTAATAAGGATAGCATTGAAAATTACTCGAATCTTTGACAAATTTAATGTTTTTAATTATTTTTATTGATACGTGTAAATTGGTTAAAAGTGACTTATATTTAGAATCAAATGAGTACTTCCATATCCATTTCTTGATTCATTCATTTGTTTGGAATTAGATTTGAAAATTTTGTTCAAGTTTGATTTGGATTTGATCCAAATT
This sequence comes from Inga leiocalycina, assembly GCA_963242795.1. NCBI lineage: Eukaryota > Viridiplantae > Streptophyta > Magnoliopsida > Fabales > Fabaceae > Inga > Inga leiocalycina. Next base: position 61,752,562 of record OY725325.1, on the reverse strand, counting down.
TTTTATTTGATGAGATCTTATCTAATCCGATTTGATTGTCATCACATTGTAAACCGTTTTATTATTACAAACATGTCAGTTTCAAAATAAAATATAAATACGAGGTAAAAAGGTTAATTATTGATTAAGGACTTTTGTCTCTTGCGTTACCCTAGGGGTTCATAATCAAAAATTAACCAAGGATAGCATATAAGTAAACTTATGATCGTTCTCTTATCTCTAGGAGCCTTTTATTGAATCCTAAATAATCTAAATGTCATGTAAATGCAATGAAAATAATGGGAAATTGGTTTTTGGTTTTTCAAATTAATACCTAAAAGAAAATGCAATCTAATAAAATGCTAGATTAATATTTTTGGTATTTTTATAAAAATGGAATGATTAATTAAATATGAATGAAGGGAATTCTCTTGAGAAATTGGTTCAATGGCTATCCTAGCTCACTAAATGATATGGGAGTTGAAATTCATCAAGTCTTAATTAAAAATTCCAAGCAAACACGTTAAGCCCAATTTATCTAATTAATGACTAAGCCTACGATCGCATTCATAGTCATCTTTTGGATAAATTGTTAAAAGCCACTTGATGTGAGAAATGGGTTAAATTAATGCAATTATTTCCTCTAATATGAATGTACAAATGCACCACTCAAATTAACTCAAATCAATTACACAAATTAATAATCACATAGCAAGCATAAGTTCAATGAATTAATAGGAAATACTATAAATCAACCGATTACAATAATTCCAATCCAAACACAAAATAAGCAATCTTAATCCAACAATATGGAGGCCAAATAACTCAATAAAATCCTACTGAAAATATCTTAGAACATAGTTAGGAATTACAATAACAATAAGAAATTCATAAAAAAATTAAAATTAACCCCCCTTTATAGCGTATTGAACTCTAGCCAAATCCACAATCCTCAAAAGTTAAAAGGCTCAGTCAAGCATTACTTTAATTGCATAACAACAATAATTTCCACAAACCATGGCAGCCATGAATGAAAGGAAAATATGATAAGAAAATTATGTTAAAGAAATGGTCTGGAAGGAGAAAGTTAGTGATAATGGGGATTGAAAGCACGAAATTGGAGAGACAATAAAAGAAAAAAAAAACAGAGGAAGGCTATCGGGGTTTTCACAAAAACGAGAATAGAGACAAGGAACTTGCAGAACAATGATGAAGATGGAAGGCTGAGAATCAAACTTAGTCTATGGTGAGTAATGAAATACGATGATGGTGCTGGTAATGGTGAAGAATGGAAGGTCGACGGTGGAGGGGCTGTAATGATGGTTTCGTCTTAGTCACAGCTCAATCACGTCGTTCAATTCCTCCTCCTCCCAAAATAAGCTCGCCGCTGCTTCTCTGCGCCTTTGCTCCAGATTCAAGTTCACCGCCCTCCTCTCTCTCTAAACTCAGCTCAGCTTCGATGTCTGGTCTCTGCCGCGCCTCTGGTTCCAACCTTGATGCTGCCGCGCCTCAGAGTTGAGGAAGAACGACAGTGCTGGTGGTAGCTGGGGAATAGGCCGCAACTGTGAAGGTGGTTTCCGTCGGAGAGGAACGATGGTGGTTAAGTCTCTCCAGCGGCGGTGGTGGTTAAGATTCGCGGCCTCTCCTCCGTTCCCTCCAGTTCACGGTGTTGTTGGTTCTCCTTCTCGGGTCTCTGTTCTACGGTGCCTCCAAGAAGGTCGCCGACGACAGTGGAAGAAAGAGAGGAGGTCGCCGGCGACCTTGGACGAAAGAGGAAGAAGGTGGAGGTTCAAAATCCCAGGTCCCTACGCGGCGCTCTCACTCTGTTTTCGGATCTCCCACTGAAATCTCGTGCTGCAGATGAAGAAGCAGACTGCAAACCTAAGTTCCTTGGTCAAAACGCACTAAAATGGCACTTCTGAAAGTTTGTGGAGGGATTAAAAGAAAAACCTTTGAAATCTTTTCGGGCAACATTGAAATTTTAAAACCTTTTGGGTATTATCTGTAGTTTTCTTTGACCATTTTCCCTAACAAATGTGTGATTTTCATAAATTCTGGGTCATTTCTGTAATTTTTCTTAGTCCTCAAAATTATTAATTCTGACCCCAAATGCTTTTTTTTTTTCAAAATCTCCAATTTTCTTCCAAATCACCTACAATATAAAATTAAGCACAAGTAATATTAAAAGTCTAAGAAACAATTGCACAAAATAATTAATAAATTACGACCATTTTTTCCTTAATTATAATTAATTCAATACAATTGTCCCAAACTAAAATTAATGCTTAATCTTGCAATAATGCTCTAAAAAATGTATTAAAAACTCCAAATTAATCATGAAAAATCATGTAAAAATATGGTTAATCAAATATGTTGATGATTAGTAAAATAATTTAAGAGCGTACTAGAAAATTTACATATTTATTACTCCTAGATTTATTTATAAGAAACCATTGGGATAAAGACTTGGGATGTCTCTCTTTTATGGAGAAACTGCCGATTTTTTTTTTAATGAGTTAATAAGAAAAAAAAATACTGTTTTTTAAACTCACTAACTCTAGTTTGAATTGCAATGGGGTGGTGATAAGAAAATAAATGTTATTTTCTTAAAAATTATAACATTCTTTTTTTCAATACGGAAAAATGATGGCATTTTTCTATGTTGGTTATAGTTAAAACCGGCATTGATATCACTTTCTACGTTGGTTACTTAGTTGTAACTAAGATGACAAGTGATATATATGTTACTACCTCCTGTATTAAATATAAGACTCAGTTAATTTTTTTAGAGCGATCAAGAAAGTTAATTAAATTATTTTAAAATATTTATATTTGTTATTTTTTCTCTAAACTAATTTATTTGACTTATAAACTGATATATAATTTGATCATACATAACATATTATATGATTAAGTAACTTATTTAGCTTCCTTAATTTCTCTAAAAAAAAGTTAACTATGTCTTATATTTAGGATCGAATGTAGTATTTATTTTAACCAACATAAATTTAAGACATATTGTTATATTTTTAAATATTCTTCTGTACAAATCGGTGTGAAAAGTTAAACTCTCCCTAGCCTATGTATAATGCCTTATCTGCAGTAATGCAAAACATGTAAAAGGAAGGATATTGACAATTAATACGAGGTGGAATTGGTAATGAGGGGGCCACACCATCTAGGACAAAACGAAGCTCCCTATAAATGCAACTACTCCTTTAGGCATGTTTAAGGTATCGGAAGGAGAGATTTTAATCATTTTTACAAGCCATCATATAAGATATTCGTTACCTTTTTTCTTATTGTTTTCTTTAAATAGTAGTTTATGTATCTAAATATTGATCTTTAACTTTACGAAAATGAGTTTAATAAGAACAAAGTTAAAAGCTTCAATTTGTTAATTTTCAAATAGTGTTAACGAGGGTTCAATCCTCCTCCTTTTTTCTTATCCCTGTTTCTCCTTTATGAAACATAATAATCTATAAAATACTCATGAAAAGAGGGACACGTGTTCCATATTTCAAATTTTAAAAACCCTAACTTGTCCATGAGTACTCTAATTTTTTATGTTGCTAACCCCAACTAATTAGAGAGTGCATTCCTCTAGGACGCCTACAAACAAAAAGCCCCAAAAAACAAACGACCCCGTTATCTTTCAATGACCCTACATTTATTATATTATATTATAATTTTCCGTATTTTTCAATCTCTTTCCATATTTATGAGAGGATTCTATAAATAGTGGTTGAGAAATGCATATCTTCATCCTTCTCTCGTTTCACAAGTCAAGTTAGTCCTAAATCTTTGAAGCAAAAAATGAATATGAAGCCTTTTATGCTAAGCCTCTTCCTCACCATGCTGTTCATGTCTGCTACTGCAAGGCTCGTAAGTCGTAACTGATCATCGGCCTTGCAATGAGGACACCAAGGATAATATATACTCCTCTTGTTCTATTTAAATTATGAGAAGTGAACATGTTTTTTGGGCTCTATTTTAAATCATATCATTAAATTTTTTTTTACATAAACCTATAAGTTTACTCTTCATTTATTTTTGCGTAGATTATGTACTTTTAGGGTTGAGTTTATATTAAATAGAGGTAACATTGAGAAGTTATTTTATTTTAAAACAAAGTTAATAAAATTTAAGGCTTTCTTTGGTTTCAGTCAAGTATGTTGAAAGTGACTTATAAATAAGATCAATTGAGTATATATATCTCACACACACTCACAATATTAGTAATCCCATTACTAATACTCCCTTTGATCCTATTATAAGGCATTTTCACATAAATGTATAATTTTACCCTTCATTTATTTCTTGTTTAGATTTTTGTACTCTTGGGGTAGAATGTATATTTAATAGGAATGAAGTTAGAAAGTTAATAAATTTTAAGACAAAGTCAATGAGGTTTAAGACTTTCCATAGTTTTAATAAAACATGTTGAAAGTGATTAATAAATAAGAGTGGAGGAGTATGTATGTACTGTGTGTGTGTGTGTAATCGCATATTTACTACTCCCTATAATCTTTATTATAAAGCACTTTCAACTAATTGACACAAATTATGAAATGATAGTTAACCCATGTAATATGTTTTAGATCAATACAAGTTTTCAACTCTACCCCTTATTAATAAAGCTATAAAGAAGAGTGAAAAACACAGAGCCACATTTAAGTATCATCATGTGAGCAAAATTGACAAATAAGAATTAATGACTCTACAAGTGAAGAATAAATAAATTCTTCTAGAAGGTGCCCTAGCTACAATAAACACATGAAGGAGTATACTTGCATCATCAATTAGTTACCCTCTCTGGTACTTTTTATAAGGAGCATTCTCTCTTATAGGGTTGGCCCTTAATATAAGGAATAAATCATTTTTGTTTAAATGTTTTTCATTTTTACCCCCATTAAATATAAATTACTCATTATCTCCGAAACAAATTTTTACTCATTATCTCTTATGTACTCCATTTATAAATAATGGTGTAAATGGAAAGAAAAATGTATATCTTATACATTTATTGCTTTTATCCAATGTTTTGAACCACATGATTTTGATAATTGTTCTTTATAAAAACCTCTGGAGGGAGTAAAATTTTTTTAATAATTGCGTCACACACCACACGCACAAAGATATTAGTTAGTTAGTTAGTTAGTTAATTAATTAATTAATTTTTGCAGCCAATGAAGAAGTGAAGCAAGTTGTGATGGTGCCTGTTTTTGTTCCCACGCTCATGTCCGCTGCTAATCTTCAGCCTTTCAATGGTGCATTCACTCTTGAAGAATTGAAGATAAATTTGGCATGCAAAGAATGGTGCTTTCCACCTCCACCACTGTTGCCCTATTGTTGCGTGCCTTGAGCTGAATCAACCAAGAAGACATGCAAGTGCCTAAGAAATGAAGCATATATATATATAATGAATAAAGCATGAACTACTCTATTCCTTCCATGTGAACTAACATTCATGTAGCTCTTAGATATGCTTCCATGTATCAACTGATTCGAGTTGCATGAATCAAAATATATCTATTAATTATTATATATCTACGTTATTGTGCATGTGTGTGTGTACATCTGTGCCCGCACGCGAACAGGGCCATCATTGGATAGACACATACACAGTTCTTCAAAAGTCAGAAACATTCACTTTTAAGATAATATTTGAAATTGGAATTGGTTAACTATGATAGTATTTGAAAAATGATGAATAAAGCGTGGCAATGTTGCCCTTATTTATTAGTAAAATTAATTTTGACCGTTAAAAAGATACATGCAACTGTCACGTGGCAGTCAAAATGCCACATTATCACTGTACCTCTTTTACCCATCATCTCCCGACCCCTTTCTCTCTCCCTCTTTCAATTTCATCACCGACCCTTCATCATTCTCAACATCAACATTTTCTGGAGAAGATGAATTTTCTTCCTCATATTATCCAATTCCGATCACACACGTTTAGGCATCTCCCTTGAAAACTTGTTCCAAGTGAGAATCAGCCTCAGTTACAGAGAGATATGTGGATGTGCTGATGTGGTGGTGCGATATATTGATAAGAGCTAAATATCTGTATATCTTTTGGTGATTAACCTTAGACTTTTGTGGGATTTAATTAATTATTTTGCGAATAATTAGGTATTAATGTGAGATTTAAGTGCAAAGGTAATTTGGGAATTAAATTGGCTAAATTGACATATTTTAAGTAATATTTGTTATTCCCATCATTCCTTAGTTGTGAACATATGATATTACCTTTTGGTATCTCATTTTTGTAGGTGATGACATGGTATATTAGAGCTTAATGGAGGGCAAAGATGAAATTAAAGAAGAGCACATGTGAAGATTTTATTTCCTAATTTTCTAATTTTAATAGACATGAGAAAAAAGTTAGGTATTGTTTGGTGGCTTGCGTTTCTTAACCTTAAACTCCTTCACATTTTTTGCTCTCCTCCAAACATGGCCTTATACCTTATATTCACCCAAATCAGATCGCAGAAGAGAAGGCAGCGGACGTTCAGCATTTAGGGAGGATTCACGTTTTTCAGCATTTTCATCATCTCATTCAGAGGGACCTTTCCGGAGTTCACACTCATTTTTTCTCCATTCCATTCTTCGATCCCCTCTTCCACGCTAACCACCTCTCCTTCTCCTTCCATTTTCCATAGATTAATTCCCTGTTTTCTCTGTATTTCGGATATGTAATGAACATGACAGTCCAGAGGTCTAGAGGAGCTGATTTTTGAATCATGAGCAGCTAGAATCTTTCGTCCGATGGTGATAGTGAAGCTAACCTGAGTCCTTGAGCAACTAGGGGAGTTCTTTGTATCTTGATTTCATCTTCCACTCTATATATATATATATATGCAGATTATGATTCTAGGTTGCTAGAGTTTAAGATTTGTGTATATGGCTAACGATTTAATCAGTTGATGTAATATGGATGATGATACTTATGCTAGATTTGTACTCATGGATTGTAATTAGACTATAGCACTCTTTTGTTATTCAATTGCTTTCCTCTATTCTCTTGAAATCAATTGTTTGCTAGGTTTCTAGGAATTAATTGGTGGTAGAGAGGATCTCTTATGAATCTAGCATGACCTAATTACTTAAAATACTCCTAATTGATAATTGAGTCTAAGTTTAGATATAATTGAGAAGTTAGGAGTATTGATTAGTAAGGGTTCTTACTAGTCCTTGTGCTTAATTAAGAGAAGAACTTAGAAATAAAATTGGACAAGGATGGTTAGTGGACTCATTCACCTAAGACATTCATCTCTTGCATTTACACCCACTCACTCACTTTATACATTGAAAAATTCATAAACAAGTAGCTCTTTAGTTTAATTAATTAGATAGATGAAACTCACATCCCATACTCTTAGGTTAATTTGTTATTTACACCAAATTACTTAGAAACTAAATATAGGCTCCACGTAGAGATCGACCTAGGTTAGTTGTCCTATATTGCATTTAGCTTAGTTTTATTTGATAGCCCCATGATATGGCTTTTCATACATGAGCTGCTGTCATGCCCTCTGATTTCCTACCCGGGTCTCCTTTCACTAGTTTCCGTCCAGTTCCCGTCTTTATGGATGCCAATGAAGCACTGCTTCAAGTTTCAAAAATGATCATTTACTCTTCCCAAGGAAAAATCCAATATTATATTTGGTCTCAAGATATTTCATATTCTTTCCAAGTTTTTTTCCCGTAGATTATCTTGCATATGTATAGAGAAGCACAAACCGCATTAGACGGACCCAGTTTTACAGAGCTTGATAAAAAGATTTGGTATTAGCTGTAGTGGCGTGTCTGCTAAGGCTCATCTTTTCTAAGCATGGGGTGGTGGGAGCAGACTTCTTCCCTTAGAGCGAGTAAAGCTCATCAATGGTTTGAATCTTCACTGTAGGAGCAGGGTCGTACCGGCAAGACTCTCTTTGCTTCTTGTTTGTCTAAATCTTCATCAGCTTGTTGTATGCCATCGTCGCTGCGTTCCCGTTTCCAAAACTGAATTCTCTGTTACCTTTATGAGTGATCTACATCTTCTTCCTAAAAATGGAAAAACACCATCATCGCATATTCAAACAGAGCCCAATAAAATTATTCACACAACAAAATAACTTGGGAAGGGGGGAAGGGACCTATTAATGGCGACGGGGAAGTTAATGATCAGAAAGGGGAAATGAGAAAGGGTCAGCGATGAAATTGAAAGAGAGGGAGAGAGGAAGGGTTAGGAGGTGATGAGATGGACAGGAGAGAAGAGGCATAGTGATGAGGAGACATTTTGACTACCACATGACTGTTATATATATCTTTCAACAGTCAAAATTAATTTTGTTAACCGGGTAACATTGCTACATTTTAATAATTCCAGAGCAACATTATAACCACAAAAAACTTCTAGGGCTATAATGACATTATGCAATATTTCCGTAACGAATTTGCACCTTAACCCTACCTATTATTATTATTATTATATTCTAACAATAGTAGTCTTCTTGTTTTAAAAGTACTCCCTCCAATTCACAATATCAATCACTTCCAACTGGTTCACATAAATTATGAAATGATAGTTTATTCTTTAAATATATCTTATATTAAATTTTTTTTCTCCAACTTCGCCTCTGCTTTTTCCCTTTTTACCCTTCAATTATATTGTTGGTAATTAACGTACCTTTTCCACTTAATGACTTTGTATTATGGCAATTTTCGAGAAGACAAAGTACAATGGGGCATGTTTAAAGTATTTAATCAACATAAGCAATTTTTCTTGGAATTAAGAAAGTAGTTGTTTGTTTTTTTTTTAAATTTGGGGACAGATAGCGTAAATTACAAATAATCATAAATGAATTTTAAGAATTTAAAAACATTAACTAATTTTAACTGAATTTATCTCCAGAGTAAAACTGTTGTTGAAGGAAATATTTTTTGAAGTTCTAGACTAAAATGAATAATTTAAATCCCAACTAAGGAAAAAAAATATCTCAGATGGAAACCAAAAAAAGTGAAGATAGACCACCACGCTCAAAGACTGGACACAAGTTTCCTTCACGTTCGTGCATGCATATGAATGCTCTTCTCTATGAGGTCAGTTGATTATGTATACATTTATAGCTCTACGATTGAAGAAGATGTACTTTAAAAATTCATTCTTGGTTCTACAACTTCATAGTGGGTTAAGCTATTAGTGAGGTAAAAATGCTACTAATGGAAAATGTTAATTGAAAAAATGTTTCCAAGGAAGCCTTCTCATGTTGGGGTTTCAGATTCAGGTAAATAGTCTAATAACGGCAAAACACATTATGGAGTCCATCGAAATAAACGACTTTGAAAACTATATATGAAAATGTGACATCGATGGCTGTCCCTTTTGTCACAATAAGTTTCATTCTTAGTCTCAGGTGCACATATTTTATGGAGGTATGGAGGAATGCTGCAATTGCATCGGTCATAGATATGGGTGGCAGAAGAAGAGAGGTGGATAGAATTTCCATTTGTGGTGAAAAGATTTAAAATTTAAGAATGATTCGTTAACATTGCGTAGTCATCCCCTTAAATTTGCTTAATTGGCTTTTTTTTTTCCTTTTTTGGTTAGTAACATACATGATATTAAGTTTTAAGGATTAAAAATGCACTTTATCATTTTAAGGGATTAGAAAAAACATCATATAAATTTAAAGGGTTAAAAGTATAGTTTATCCCTTTCTTTTTATTGTCGTTGTGCCAGCTACAACTGTTGTCCTTTTGAAATATTAATATATTGTTATAATTTTGGATTGGATTTGTTGAGATATCTTAAATAATTTAAAACCACAATTTTTATTTCCTTCTATTTCTCTCTATTATGATTTATGAAACTGTCGACCACCGCCTTTTGGCAATTTGTCCCAAGCATGTTTTTCTTAAAAGAGAAGGGAAAATTGGGTTATGTTAATTGTGGAATATGTTTATGCCATAGTCCATAACCCCTTCTTGAGGTTCTATATATCAAGTTGCCATTTTTGTTTTTTTTGTTTTTTGTTTTGTTTTTAGCCAACTACTCCCTCTTGTCTTATTTTATAAGAGCTTGTAATTTGAGTTGCCTTAGTTCTTTTTTTTAAGAGTCTAGCTATTTGGGGTTATCGAAGTATATAATGTGTTTTTACCATCTTGGCCTAATTAATTCTATTCTCTCTTCTCATCGTTTTTCAATATTATATTCTCTTTCATATTTTCTCTCATTACTACTCAATTTCTTTCTCTTACTTGCCCCCTTATAAATAATGACATACTCCTCTATTCTATGTTATAGGGCAAAGTGAACAAAATATCTTTTAGTCATATTTATAAACATCTCATTAAATTTTTCATTTGAATGTACATTTTTACCCTCTATTTATTAACTTGTTGACTTTGTTCTTATGGGTATAATGTATATTAGATAGGGATAAAGTTGGAAATTTGTTGAATTTTAAAGCGGAGCTAATAAAGTCTAAAGTTTTTCTTAGTTTGTGCGAAAAATGCTAGAAATGCCTTAAAAATAAAATCGACTAGAGAAATACTTTAGAAAAAAGTTCAATTTTATATATTCATTTATTTTAATTAATTTTAATTGTTTTCTGAAACTGCCTAGTTTGATTATCGGGCTATTGTAAAAAAGATAGAGGAGTATATATCAAGTTGCTATTAAATGATATAATGATAGTACATTCTCATGAATATTTATTTATGTAAGTGCCGTTGTTTGATTTTGTGATTTTTTGATTTTTTTAAACAAGTTATTGTCATGCCCTTTTGCTTCTTTCACTCTTCCATCTTCATACCTACTCCCCGTTGCCCTTATAATAGCAGGATTTCTAGAAAGTATTATTGGTCTCTTTTGTAAGGTATTAATTTTTTTTAAAACAAGTTATACAGGAAGATTAATTTTTTTTCTATACATGTGAATATTAAATAAGCGCAATGAGAGAATAAAAATTAAAGTGATTTTGAATTTTAGTGTAGTTAATTAGAATAATATTGAAAATCACTTGAATCTCATGATAAATTAATATTTTTACTCTTGAATTGGTTAGAAATGATTTATATATTTGGAATCAGGCGGAGTACTTCATATTCATCTTCCTTTCATGTTTGCGTCACCATATCATCATTTGATTTCAATAATCTCATTAGTGGTTAGGAATTAGATTTTAAAATTTTTTCAAGTTTGATTTGGATTTAATCCAAATTTTTTAATTTAATTTAATCTTATCTAATCCAATTTGATTAAGACACATCTTGTCATCACTTTGTAAAGGGTCTTATCTTATCACTTTCAAAATGAAACACATTTACTAGTTAAAAGAGATAATTATGTTGATTATTAATAAAATAATTTAAGAGGGTTTTAGAAAATTTACATATTTATTACACCTTGAGACTTGTTTTTGTAAGGAACAACTAAGAGAAGAAAAACTTAGGATGCCTTACTTTTAAGCAGAAACCCGCAAATTTTTTTTTAAAACAATGAGTAAATAAGAAAATAAGTACTATCTTTTGAACTCACTAGCTAGCTCTAATTTGAATTGCAAGGTGGTGATAAGAAAATAAATGTCGTTTTTTTAATGAAAAAAGACAACATTTAATGTGATTGTAGCTTAGACTAATATTGATATCACTTTCTAAATGGATTACTTAGTTGAAACTAACATAAAAAGTGATGATATCTGTATTATTTGTTTTACCTACGTACATTTAAGACAAACTGATATATTCTCATATACTCCTCCTCACAAATCGACCTGAAAAACTCTTTAACGGACATATAAAGTCTTGTATACAGTCAAGCAAAATATGCAAAAGGAAGAATTTGGTAATGAGGGAGCCACCACACAATCTAATACATAAAGAAACTCCCCATAACTATAACCACTACTTTAATTTCCGCATTTTTAAGGTATATGAAGGAGGGATTTTAATCTTCATATAGTATTTTTTAAAAAATATTAATTTATGAGTACAAAACATTGATCTTCGATTTTTCAAAGATGAGTTTAATAAGAACAAAGTTAAAAACATTGTTAAGTTTCAGAGTTAACGGGTGTCAAAACCCCTTCTTTATCTTAATTTTTTTCCTTTACGAAACATAATAATCTATAAAATAATCATGAAAAGAGGGACGTGTGTTTCATATTTCAAATGTTTGATTCGGAAGTGGCTTATTTCAAAGGTTTGATTCGGAAGTGTCTTTAACTTGTCTATGAGTTCCCTATCTTGTTTTTTTTTTTTAATGTTGCTACTTGCTACCCCAAATGATTAGAGTGCATTCCTCTAACGGCCGAAAACAAAAAAAAAAAAACCAAAAAATAAAAATGACTCCCTTATCTGCCAATGACCCTATATTTGTTCTATAAATAGTGATTGAGAAATGCATAACCTTCATCCTTCGCTTGTTACACAAGTCAACTTAGTCCTAAATCTTTGAAGCAAAAAATGAATATGAAGCCTTTTATGCTAAGACTCTTCCTCACCATGCTGTTCATGTCTGCTATTGCAAGTCCCATAGCCGATCCTCAGCCTTTCGATGAAAATTAATGAGATTTAAGACTTTTCTTAGTTTCAATGAAACATGTTGAAAATGATTAAGATCAAAGGAGTATACACACACACATATGATATTAGTAACCCCATTACTATTAGTCCCTCTGAGATCCTCATTACAAAGCATTTTCATTTAATTCTTAAAAATTATGGAATGATAGTTAACTCATTAAATGTGTCTTTAATCAATACAATTTTTCAACTTTACCCCTTATTAATAAAATTTTGAGAAAAACATGAAGAGTCACATTTAAATATTAATTACATAGGCAAAATTCATAAATAAGCATTAATGATTCTATAAGTGAGTCTCATTTTAGGTATGGTAAGAAGCAGAGGGAGTGCTTGCATCATCAACTAATTATAATTTTAAATAATTGTGTGACACAAACACAAATATATTAATTAATTATATTTTTGTTGCAGGCGATGATGAATTGAAGCAAGTTGTGATGGTGCCAGTGTTGGTTCCCAAGCTCATTTCTACTGCTAATCTGCAGCCTTTAAAAGGTGACGTCACGCTTCAAGAATTGAAAACAAATGGGAGATGCAGATTTTATTGCCCTCCACCACGTTCCTATGAATGTTGCGTATCTTGAGCTAAATGAACCCAAAAGACATGCAAGTGCCTAAGAAATAAAGCATATATAGACAAAGTACTATATAATGAATAAAGCATATGGACTACTACTCTATATCGATCTTCCATGCGAACGTGGTTCATGCGACTCTTAGATATGCTTCCATGCATTAACTGATGCGAGTTGCATGTATCAAAGTATATCTATTAATTACTTCATATCTAAGGATCGTTATTGTGCTTGTGTGAGCGCGCGCGTGTGCCAAGTTATAGTTAGAACGGGGATTATGGTTGGATACATATTTACATATATAGTTTTTTGAGTTAAGGGACAATTTTGCCTCGAAAGTTTTATAATGGCAATTTTACCTTGAAAGCGTAAAAAATGGAGCAATTTTACTCTAGTCATTATCTCAGTTAATTTTGATTATTTTTTTGCCAAATATGTTGAACTGGCAATCCAAATGTCATTTACATCATTTTTATTCATGTGTAAATTTGCACAGGAAATCCATATGTTATCCACTTCATCTTTTTTTTAAAGTTAGATTTAAAAATTCTAAGGCAAATTTGCCCAGGGTTCTCGTATTAATATGCCATTGATATTTTAGCCAAGCCCTACCTCTTCCAATTCCTTGTTGTAAATATAATTAATATCATCAAATAATAATTTGATTGGTTTTCTTGCTCTGGCTTAGCTTTCCTTCTTGAGGAGACGTTCCTGAACTTGTGGTGGGAAAAGTCAGACAAATATCTAATGCAACGTAGGCTCTATCTGTTTTTGGGTGTGTTTAGAATGGCGATTGGATAAGTGACTTATTTTTACTTTGACTTATAAAATCTTAAGATTGGAAAAAAGTAAGCTTGGGTAAATTTGAATGTTTGGATTGACGATTAGATAAGTTACTTATGTAAAAGTGAATGATATTTGGTTTGGCTTTTGCATAAGTGGCTTTTGTAAAAAAACATTTTGATTATAAAATCATAAAACAACTAAATAATATATATAAACTGATTAAAATTAATTATTAATTATTCTCTACATTTCTACAATCATATATTGACAAAACTCAAAACTTGCATAAACTCCTATCCCAAAGTATTCTCTAATTAGCAGAAGAATACTATCTAAAGAGAAAACTATTTAGAACATTTTTCATACAAAAAATTTTGTGATTAGAAGTGATTTTGAGTACCACATTGATCCCCAAAGATCTTCAAAACAGAAGCCACCGTGTGGGGCTCATTCCTAAGCAATTTTAAGCTCCAATTCTGCGCTTATCAGGATTGGGACTTTTTTTTGAACTTTTTTCTTAAAGCTCATCACCCAAACAAACGCACCAAAATGAATAAATCACTGTTCACACGCGATGAGCCCACCCAAACGTCCGATTGGCCTATGAAACATTGAAACAAACTCGCACCTTGATTATGGATAGAACAAATGGCTTACACGATCTGAACCGCGGGAGAACAAATTATTTTCTTGCGCACAGAAAATTCTATATTCTATGTCTTGCTAACATATTTGGAAAACACGCGTGTTTGTGCATATGCTATTGCTGTTCCAATTTTAATTATACATTGCCTTTGGTCTCTAATATACGAGGAAGTTAAGCGTATAATTTGATTCTAAATATAAAATCTTAATCCATTTTATTTTTTATATTTATGATCTTTCCCTAAACTAATCTAATTAATATATAAACTGATTTATAACCTAATATTGCATTAATAATATTTTAAGGAGATCGAGTGTCACATTAGTTTCGAATCAACTAACTTTATTAATTTCTTTAATATGTCCAAATTTAATTTAATTTGTACATTATTGATCCATTTGGATAGGGATGAAAGTTAGGATGGAAGAAAAAGAGAGGAAATGAAATAAAGAGAAAACGAGAGATAAAAGTCTTGTTTGATTCTTTATTCCCACAACTATATTTGTTTTTCTAACAATAAATAAATAAAAAAACGAGTTTGATAATTAGTTTTTTGTTTTCGTTTTGCAAAAAAAAAAGAAAAATTATAGAATTTGTTCTAAAACTATTTTTAAAAAAATCATAACAACTTTTTACTTCTTTTGTTTTTTTTTTTTTTTTTGGGTCATTTCGAAATGGACAAAAGGTGGAGAACATGTGTTTTCATTAATGACAATTTGGTAAATAATTCAAACAAAAAGTAACTCTATATCTCTTCTCAATTTATTCTTCTTCGTTTAGCCACTTAATAAATCAGTCGTGAGCCGCCATTAACATCGTCTACTCGACTTGTTGAGTTGAACCTTGAGGTAGCTTTCTCTGCTTTGACTCTATTTCTTTTCTCTTTATCAAATCAGTTACTACAGTCAATCTTTCAGAAACTTCAGGAAGATTGTAAATCCTTTGAGGCTTTTATAGATTATCAATAATTATTTAGATATATTGTTAGATGCACCAGTCAGTTTGCCAAGTTGAGCCCGTTTTATGATTTTTTGTGGGTGGTCTATTTAGTTATATATAAATGCTTCTGTGATTTTTTTTAAAAAAATAATAATCCAAACAGATTGTCTTTTTCCTTAAAACTTGTTCTAAAAAACAACTTCATATAACTACTTTAAGAACATAAAAACTAAAAATAGAATCAAATGAGGCCTATGCTACCACCCTTCCTGTTTAGATGAAGGAGAGAAAAAATGGAGAAAAGAAATTGACATGTCACACTGACAATAATATTCTTATATCCTGATTTAATATATTTTAGGTCTTCATTTATAAAAAAAAAAATATAAAAATAAACGTTATCAAAATAATTTCAAGTAAAAATATATGAAAAATAAATTTGCACATTTTTATATTTTAAAATCAACTTTAATTTTTATATGTGTGAAAAATGTATTGAAAAAATAATATTACATTGAATAAAGGAAAAAAAGGAGGATGTACGTTTAAAATTATATTATTCATCTCTGAAATGAGGAAGAGAAGAAGGATTTTCCAAGGCAGAAAATAGCAAATGATTTATGACAGTCCTATAAGAATTTTTAAAGCCAGTACAAATTTCACAACATTAACAAAATCAATTTCATGTTGCAGAAAATTTCATAAAGTTGAAAAAAAAAAGAACATACTGGAGAAGTGGAGACACCTATGCTTGGAGGAGAAGCCACAAGCCCCAAAACTAAAGTAGTTGGCTGTTTAGACACTTGATAATAGGATCCGGAAAAGCTTCGGACACGGATTGATAGCATATGAGAAAAAAACATTACCAAACTATTAGAGAATACTGGAATAGGAAGCATTTAATAAACCAACTGAAATTTTCAAATGTTAGCGCTCTCCTTTGTTTTTTGTTTTAAGTGATTTCAGCTTCAGTTTGTAATTCTTTATTCTTCCAAAGTATAGAATTCTACGTTTAGTAGCCTTATAATTTTAAAAGTACTCCATCCAACTAACAATATGAGTTACTTCGAACTAATTCCCCAGAACTAATAAATAATAGTATATTTAGCTCTTTAAAAATGTCTTAAATTAAATTTTTTCCCTAACCTCACACGTATTAAATAAGGTCCTCAATTAGACAGAAAAATGCAATTAGTCACGTTTGATCATTAATTCAAATAGAATACCTACCAACCATTATAGATAACCAAGTTGCCCAAACTTTGTGAAATTAAGTGTCTAATCTTACTACTAACATCCAATCTCCTTCTTGCCACCTCTAGTGGCTTAATGTAAGATATAGTTTATAGTGCATAGATTTTATATTAAGGATTAGAGTTAGTATTTGTTAATTACCTTAACCACAAGAAATAAAGGGTAAATGGTAGTGTTTAAGGTGATTGGCCTATCCACATTTACTGGATGCACACCATTGAATAGGGGACTGTTGGAAACTGTGTCCTAGGGGCCAGTATTGTACTTTGAATATTGTTAATTTAATGAATTTTCTCCATTATGTTAACGTATTATTCGTGTAATATCCCGATTTGTGATTAGGGCTGATAATCCTGATAATCATTGAGATTTGTGTAATTAAGCACTTTTGGGATTAATGCAAAGTGATTTTTGAGAATTTATGTGTATGGTATTTAAGATCAAGGGTTGTGATTCATTGATAATGGGTCGGGATCCTACGCTTTGAGATTGTGTGTGTTCATGGAGGAGTGCTTAAGATCATGACATGTGGCATTGTGGTAGTGGTTGGATGAGGCCACAAGAAGACAAGACCTCACTTTTTCCTTCTTTCTCTCTCCAATTCGGTGGAGTGTGTGTGTAGACAAGGGGAGAAGCTTCATCATCATCATTGCTCCATCTTTCTCATTTTCTCTCTCTCCTTTCCTCCATTGTTTCCGGCGATCAAAGGAAGAAGGAAGAAGAAAGGTGAGATTTTGATGCTTTGTTTGATCTCTAATGCCCTAAACCTCTTCTTTAATATTGTGTGTCTCATTGAGAACTACATTGTGGTAATTTCAGAATCTTGAAATAGTATTGATTTGTGATTTGGTCGAAATTGGGAGTTGGAGAAACAAGATTCTGGATTGAGCAAAGGGAAGAGGTAGGCATTTAGAGCATTTGGATATATTGTTTATGAGTTTTGGTTAGGTTTGGTAAAATCTGGAATTTTGCCCTAAATATGCCTATTTTTGGAGATATGAAGTTCATTGTGATTTATGATTGGAAATGATGTATTATGGAGTTATTTGAGTATTGAATATGATCTGGAATGTTGGAATGAGTTTGGATGAAATTTGGATAATGTGTATCTTAGAGACCTTAGTGGTTGATTGTGGTCAAAGTGGTTTTTGGGGTGTTTGTGGAGTTGCCATTGTGTTCCCTAGTTAGTGCTTAGAGTGTATGAGCATTGTGGGGAGTTTGGGAACCTTTGGGCATGATTTTGACCATCTGGTGTTTTTCTGGTTTTCTGCAATTCTGGGTCTCGGATGAGCATCACTCGAGCAGAGGAAGAACGTGCTCGAGTGATGGAAGAGTTTTCCCTGTCCTGCTTCGAGTGCGTCTGGGTTTCTTTGGGTGATGCTCGAGCACAGCGCTTTGTGCTCGAGTGAGCGAAGAACATGCTCGAGCAGGCATGGTCTGCTCGAGTGAAGGTGGGAGTTCAGAGTGAAGGGTTTCTTTCGGGTCTTCACTTGCTGGTGGATGCCACGAGTGTGCTCTGACACTCGCGAGCATAGCCTTCTCACTCGAGCACTGGGGGTCATGCTCGAGTGAGGTTGTGCTTCAGGAGGGAGTGGTGCTTTCGGGCTCTCACTTGCGAGTGAGGTGCTCGCGGGTGAGAGGTGTGTGCTCGCGGGTGTGAGGTGTGTGCTCGCGGGTGTGCTCGCGGGTGAGAGGTGTGTGCTCGCGGGTGTGAGGTGTGCTTCTGGTGGGAGTGTGCTCGCGGGTGGGAGTGTGCTCGCGGGTGTGGTTTTGTGCTCGAGTGATCCTATGCTTGGAGAGCTTTGGGTGCTCTCGGGTCCTCACTTCCTGGTTTTCTCTCGCGGGTACTCGAGTGAGGCATTTAGCCTTGTGCTCGAGTGAGGATTTGTGCTCGAGTGAGCCAGTTCCTGCAAGTGTCTTTGTGCTCTCGGGTGCTCACTCGCGGTCTCACTCGCACTTGTGCTCGAGTGATGTCCGTACTTGTGCTCGAGTGAGAGCATCTGTGCTCGAGTGAGAGGACCAAAAATCTGTGTTTTGCCTTCGAGTAAGGGGTCTTTTGGGTAGGTTCTTCCAACCCTTTAGGCATATGTTTAGGCTTATTTTAGTCACCTAAAGAGTCCTAAACGATAACCAACTTAGAGTATTATTGAAATATGAGTATGGAAAAGAGATTGATCAAATGTCCCTAATTTGAATAGGATTTGACATCTGTCGAACGTGTGAGCCCACTGTGCCAAAGATTATCAGGAAAGATTCAGGTAGCGACCTCTCTCTTATACTTTGTGTAAATGTACTGTATGTTTGCCTATCATGCATTGTGTGCTGCTGCTGCCTTGAGATACATTGTGATACGTTGTGGAGCTTTGTGTACTGTGGAGCATAGTGCCTTGTGATACATTGTGTTTGGAGATGCTTAGTGATACATTGTGCTTTGAGTTGCTGCTACATAGTGTTCACCGCGAAAGCGGGCGTTGTGCATAGTGATTACCGCGCGAGCGGGCATAGTGTTTGCAGCGAAAGCTGTCATTGTGATTACCGCGTAGGCGGGCATAATGCATTGTGATACAGCCGAGAGTGCTGTCGTCTGTGGCGCGAGCTATGGATCATTGTGTTGCGGATGATGTTGGTGAACATGATACATTACATGCTTTGTGTTTATATATTGTATGAGTGAGTTGTTGCTCTGGGATTCTCAAGAATCTCATTCCTCCATATGACTAACCTTTTCAGGCAGGGCAAGTGGCTCGAAGGAGAAGCGTCCAACCCGTAGTGGTTAGGGTCTCTTAGGGACATTAGGGATTTTTGGGATAGTTGGTTATCCTTACTTTGGATTTGGGATTGCCAAAGTGTAAATTGATGTAAATGATTATTTTGATCGTGTAATCCCCGTTGTTGGGAAATATAAAACCCTTATTATTTATGTAAGTAACCCGGGGTTGCCGGGATTTTAGTTTCCGCACTTTGATATTTATTATGTACTCTGATTTCTCAAGTAGTTATATCCGTATATGAATGTGAGACCAGGAATATATAAGTTTTGAAATGAATTTTTCGAACGCCCCATCTCTTGGATGAGGGATTATAAATTGTTAAACCATCTTATTGGTCTCTATTTCATTTAAATTTCGTAATCCGGAGGTAATTACGGTGAGGGGGTTACATTTTTGGTATCAGAGCTGCAGTTCCTGGCAAGGGTAGAGTTTGCTAGGATAGCTCCCATAGTGTGTCCTTAGTGATAATGGATTGGTAGTGAATGTTTGTTCGTTTACACATCTTTGAGTTATAATTGTGGATATATGAGCTCTGTAGAGATGTGTATACCATAATTGTTGGATTAATGGGGTGAGTTCTTTGTAGAATGAAAAGAACAACAAAAGGTCGCCCCAGAGTACAACAAGAAGATCCCGATGTGGAGTTGGTCAATGACAATCCACCGGATCCTATGCAAGAGTTAATGGGCTTGATAAAGGATCAGAGGGATATGATTGCGGAGCTTAGAGAAGAGCTTAGAGCTGAAAAGGCCAAGAACAATGAGGGCCGGGGTCAGTCTACTCATGAAGGAACTCGAGGGGAAACCCGAGAGGAGACTAGAATAGAAGATACTGCTGAGGGGTCGGCACGACCACTTGAATCTCCTTCTCATGTGATTCCGAACCAAGGATCCCATGGAGTGCCAGTCAGGGAGGAACGAGACCTTGAGTATTGGGTCTCCAAATTCTGTAAACAACTACCTCCGGCATTCAAAGGGAAGTTTGATCCTCAGGCGGCTGAAGATTGGCTACACCGTCTTGAGAAAATTTTTGAAGTTTTAGTGTGTCCCTCAGAAGTGAAAGCCAAGTTGGCAGTGTACAAGCTTGAAGGCGATGCTGATCGTTGGTGGCGTAACATTGCCTTATCAATGCGGTTAAAGAATGAGCCATTGACCTGGGAGGTGTTTCAGCAACACTTCAACGAGAAATACTTTCCTAAGTCAGTGAGGCTTGAGAAGGAAACGGAATTCCTGAATATCAAGCAAGGGGACACGGAGTCTTTTGACGAATATTTGTCCCGATTTACCCGCCTATCCCGATATTCCTCCTATCTTCAGAAAATGGACGATGAGGAGTTGAGCTCAGATTTGCTGATTCGGGGCTTGAGGCGTGATATGAGAAAGAGAATAGCAACTCATCAGTTTTCCAAGTTCAACAAGGCCGTTGAAGAATGTCGGATTACTGAGAATAATCTTAGAGAGTTGTATCCGGCTAAGGCTGGTAGTGGTCATAGTGAGCCTAGTAAGGGCGGTGCTTCTCAGAAGCGGAAGGGCTCGGGATCATCCTCTTCATTTAGAGGGGGTAATAAGAAGCCTTATCAGTCTGGGAGTCGTGATCATCAGAGGGCTCCTAGTGTATGGACATGTCCTCGTTGCAACCAGCCACATCATGGCAAGACGTGTGATGGTCGGGTGATTTGCTTCAATTGTAAGCAAGTGGGGCATACATCTGTTGAGTGCAAACAGTCACGACCAGAGCAGAGACAGAGGACTCAGGGCCGCGTATTTGCTATGACTCACGAAGAGGCCCGAAAATCCCCAGAGCTGATACAAGGTAAAGTTCTTATCTATGGCATTGAGTTACAAGCGTTATTTGATTCGGGTGCAAGTCACTCCTTTATTGCTTATGCTTGTGTGAAGCGTCTGGGAATGAATGTGCATAAGTTGCCATTCGATCTGATTGTGTCAACACCGATGGGTGTGAAGGCTGTAACTACAGAAGCCTGCTTAAATTGTGTTATAACCGTAGACGATTATGAGTCTGTGATAGATTTGATCTGTTTACCGCTCTGCCAGTTAGAAGTCATCTTGGGTTTTGATTGGTTGAGAGCGAATAATGTGTTGTTAGATTGTGGGAACAGAAGGATAGTGTATCCTGTTTCTCAGAGCATTGAGGGCGAAAATGCCGGTTTGAATTTCCTTTCGACAGCTAAGGCTGAGAAATATTTGAAAAAGGGTTGTCAAGGGTATATGGTTTTTTTTTCTGTACAAGGAGAGACCAGTGAAGCTGTGAGCAGTATACCCGTAGTGAATGAATTCCCTGAGGTTTTTCCGGATGATCTAAGCGGATTACCTCCGGAAAGGGAAGTTCAGTTTTCGATTGACATTGTGCCTGGAGCGGGTTCGATATCCAAAGCCCCATACCGTATGGCCCCAAATGAAATGGCCGAGTTGAAGAAGCAGATTGAAGATTTGCTTGAGAAAGGGTTTATTAGACCCAGTGTGTCGCCTTGGGGTGCTCCAGTTTTGTTTGTGAAAAAGAAAGACGGGAGTCTTCGTTTGTGCATTGACTATAGAGAGTTGAATAAGGTTACCATTAAGAATAAGTACCCTCTCCCTAGAATCGATGATCTCTTAGATCAATTATCTGGAGCATGTGTGTTTTCGAAGATTGATCTAAGGTCGGGGTATCATCAGCTGCGTGTGAAAGCGGACGATGTTCCGAAGACTGCTTTCCGGACCAGGTATGGTCATTATGAGTTCTTAGTGATGCCATTTGGGTTGACAAATGCGCCTGCGGTATTCATGGATTACATGAACCGTATTTTCCGACAATATCTGGATCAGTTCGTCGTGGTATTCATCGACGATATTTTGATATACTCTAAGAGTAGAGAAGAGCATGAGCATCATTTGAGAATTGTGTTGAATACATTGCGTGAAAAACAACTCTATGCTAAATTGAGTAAGTGCGAGTTTTGGCTATCGGAAGTGAGATTCCTAGGCCATGTTATCTCGCAAGGTGGGGTCGCTGTGGATCCTAGTAAAGTGGAAGCAGTACTGAATTGGAAGAGGCCAGAATCCGTGGCTGAAATACGCAGTTTTCTGGGTCTTGCTGGTTATTATCGGAGATTCATTCAGAATTTCTCCCGTATTGCGTTGCCGATGACCAAGCTCACGAGAAAAGATCAGCCATTTGTATGGGATGAACATTGTGATAATTGCTTTGTGGAGCTGAAACAGAGGTTGACTACGGCACCTGTGTTGATTTTGCCCGATCCCAGTTTGACATATGTTGTGTATTCTGATGCCAGTGGGCAGGGATTAGGGTGTGTCCTTATGCAGCAGGGACGTGTGGTGGCCTATGCCTCTCGACAGCTCAAACCTCATGAATTGAACTATCCCACGCATGATCTAGAGCTTGCGGCCATAGTGTTTGCATTGAAGATTTGGCGTCATTACCTGTATGGTGTGACTGTGGAACTGTACTGCGACCACAAGAGTCTCAAATATCTGTATGATTAGAAAGAATTGAATATGAGACAGCGGCGCTGGATGGAGTTGCTTAAGGACTACAACCTGGAAATCAAATATCATCCGGGTAAGGCAAATGTAGTCGCTGATGCTCTTAGTCGGAGGACAGTGGTTGTGGCAGCAATGATGATACACGAGGGGAAGCTGATTGCGGATTTTCGTGATATGAATCTGTCGAACCAGATCATCTGTGCCAACTATAATGTTTCCCAAGGGGAAAGTGATTTGAGAGCTGAGATTGAAGAAGCTCAGAGGCAAGATGACTGGATTCAGCGTAATCTAGCCAGAATAGAGCGTGGTGAAGCTCAGGGCTATGATGTGTCGCCTAGTGGAATGGTTCGTTATCAGAAGAGAATTTGTATTCCACTTAAGGCGGAGTTGAGACAGAAGATCTTAGATGAGGCGCATAAGAGCCAATACACTCTTCATCCTGGTATGACCAAGATGTACCATAACTTGAAATCCGAGTATTGGTGGCAGGGTATGAAGAGTGATGTGACGAAATATGTGGCGAGGTGTCTCACATGTCAGAAAGTGAAGATTGAACACCAAAGACCGCCTGGTTTGTTGCAAAGTCCTGAGATTCCGGAATGGAAATGGGAAAGTGTGACCATGGATCTTGTTGTGGGATTGCCCAAGATCAGGAATTATGATGCGATCTGGGTCATTGTGGACCGGTTAACGAAGTCGGCGCACTTCCTACCGATCAAGGCTAGTTACTCTCCGGACAAGCTAGCAGAGATTTATGTTCGTGAAATTGTGAAGCTCCATGGCATACCGAGGAATATCATCTCTGATCGAGATCCTCGTTTCACTTCGAGATTCTGGAAGGCGTTGCATGAGGCACTGGGTACTCAGTTGAGATTCAGTACAGCCTATCATCCTCAGACAGACGGTCAGTCAGAGAGGACTATTCAAACCTTAGAGGATATGTTGCGGGCATGTGTTCTTGACTTCAAAGGGAGTTGGGACCGTTTTCTTCCACTTGCGGAGTTTGCCTATAACAATAGTTATCATGCGAGCATTCAGATGGCGCCGTATGAAGCGTTGTATGGGAGAAAATGCCAATCGCCGTTGTGTTGGAATGAGTTATCCGAAAGGAAGCTCTATGGGCCGGATCTTGTGGATCAAACCTCAGCCCAGATTCGAATCATTCGTAAGAGGCTTCTTGCAGCTCAGAGTCGGCAGAAGAGTTATGCAGACAAGAGGAGAAGGCCTCTAGAGTTTGAAGTTGGTGATCATGTATTTATGAGAATATCACCTGTCACCGGTATTGGGCGAGCTATAAAGCGAAAGAAGTTGAGCCCGAGATACATAGGTCCTTTTGAGATCCTTGATAGGATTGGGCCTGTTGCTTATCGTATAGCCCTACCTCCGAGCTTGAGCAGACTCCATGATGTGTTTCATGTTTCTCAATTGAAGAAGTACCAACCGGATCCATCTCATGTCGTTGAGTATGAGAATGTGGAGTTGCGAGATAACTTCACGTATGCGGTGGTGCCAGAGCAGATTATTGAACGAGAAGAACGTCGGCTCAGACACCGAAGTATTCCTTATGTGAAAGTGATCTGGAAGGGAATGACTCAGCGGGAAGCAACGTGGGAAACGGAGGAAGATATGCGAAGGCGATATCCGGAGTTTATGGCTCAAGGGATATCACAAATTTCGAGGACGAAATTTAATTAACAGGGGGAGAATTGTAATATCCCGATTTGTGATTAGGGCTGATAATCCTGATAATCATTGAGATTTGTGTAATTAAGCACTTTTGGGATTAATGCAAAGTGATTTTTGAGAATTTATGTGTATGGTATTTAAGATCAAGGGTTGTGATTCATTGATAATGGGTCGGGATCCTACGCTTTGAGATTGTGTGTGTTCATGGAGGAGTGCTTAAGATCATGACATGTGGCATTGTGGTAGTGGTTGGATGAGGCCACAAGAAGACAAGACCTCACTTTTTCCTTCTTTCTCTCTCCAATTCGGTGGAGTGTGTGTGTAGACAAGGGGAGAAGCTTCATCATCATCATTGCTCCATCTTTCTCATTTTCTCTCTCTCCTTTCCTCCATTGTTTCCGGCGATCAAAGGAAGAAGGAAGAAGAAAGGTGAGATTTTGATGCTTTGTTTGATCTCTAATGCCCTAAACCTCTTCTTTAATATTGTGTGTCTCATTGAGAACTACATTGTGGTAATTTCAGAATCTTGAAATAGTATTGATTTGTGATTTGGTCGAAATTGGGAGTTGGAGAAACAAGATTCTGGATTGAGCAAAGGGAAGAGGTAGGCATTTAGAGCATTTGGATATATTGTTTATGAGTTTTGGTTAGGTTTGGTAAAATCTGGAATTTTGCCCTAAATATGCCTATTTTTGGAGATATGAAGTTCATTGTGATTTATGATTGGAAATGATGTATTATGGAGTTATTTGAGTATTGAATATGATCTGGAATGTTGGAATGAGTTTGGATGAAATTTGGATAATGTGTATCTTAGAGACCTTAGTGGTTGATTGTGGTCAAAGTGGTTTTTGGGGTGTTTGTGGAGTTGCCATTGTGTTCCCTAGTTAGTGCTTAGAGTGTATGAGCATTGTGGGGAGTTTGGGAACCTTTGGGCATGATTTTGACCATCTGGTGTTTTTCTGGTTTTCTGCAATTCTGGGTCTCGGATGAGCATCACTCGAGCAGAGGAAGAACGTGCTCGAGTGATGGAAGAGTTTTCCCTGTCCTGCTTCGAGTGCGTCTGGGTTTCTTTGGGTGATGCTCGAGCACAGCGCTTTGTGCTCGAGTGAGCGAAGAACATGCTCGAGCAGGCATGGTCTGCTCGAGTGAAGGTGGGAGTTCAGAGTGAAGGGTTTCTTTCGGGTCTTCACTTGCTGGTGGATGCCACGAGTGTGCTCTGACACTCGCGAGCATAGCCTTCTCACTCGAGCACTGGGGGTCATGCTCGAGTGAGGTTATGCTTCAGGAGGGAGTGGTGCTTTCGGGCTCTCACTTGCGAGTGAGGTGCTCGCGGGTGAGAGGTGTGTGCTCGCGGGTGTGAGGTGTGTGCTCGCGGGTGTGCTCGCGGGTGAGAGGTGTGTGCTCGCGGGTGTGAGGTGTGCTTCTGGTGGGAGTGTGCTCGCGGGTGGGAGTGTGCTCGCGGGTGTGGTTTTGTGCTCGAGTGATCCTATGCTTGGAGAGCTTTGGGTGCTCTCGGGTCCTCACTTCCTGGTTTTCTCTCGCGGGTACTCGAGTGAGGCATTTAGCCTTGTGCTCGAGTGAGGATTTGTGCTCGAGTGAGCCAGTTCCTGCAAGTGTCTTTGTGCTCTCGGGTGCTCACTCGCGGTCTCACTCGCACTTGTGCTCGAGTGATGTCCGTACTTGTGCTCGAGTGAGAGCATCTGTGCTCGAGTGAGAGGACCAAAAATCTGTGTTTTGCCTTCGAGTAAGGGGTCTTTTGGGTAGGTTCTTCCAACCCTTTAGGCATATGTTTAGGCTTATTTTAGTCACCTAAAGAGTCCTAAACGATAACCAACTTAGAGTATTATTGAAATATGAGTATGGAAAAGAGATTGATCAAATGTCCCTAATTTGAATAGGATTTGACATCTGTCGAACGTGTGAGCCCACTGTGCCAAAGATTATCAGGAAAGATTCAGGTAGCGACCTCTCTCTTATACTTTGTGTAAATGTACTGTATGTTTGCCTATCATGCATTGTGTGCTGCTGCTGCCTTGAGATACATTGTGATACGTTGTGGAGCTTTGTGTACTGTGGAGCATAGTGCCTTGTGATACATTGTGTTTGGAGATGCTTAGTGATACATTGTGCTTTGAGTTGCTGCTACATAGTGTTCACCGCGAAAGCGGGCGTTGTGCATAGTGATTACCGCGCGAGCGGGCATAGTGTTTGCAGCGAAAGCTGTCATTGTGATTACCGCGTAGGCGGGCATAGTGCATTGTGATACAGCCGAGAGTGCTGTCGTCTGTGGCGCGAGCTATGGATCATTGTGTTGCGGATGATGTTGGTGAACATGATACATTACATGCTTTGTGTTTATATATTGTATGAGTGAGTTGTTGCTCTGGGATTCTCAAGAATCTCATTCCTCCATATGACTAACCTTTTCAGGCAGGGCAAGTGGCTCGAAGGAGAAGCGTCCAACCCGTAGTGGTTAGGGTCTCTTAGGGACATTAGGGATTTTTGGGATAGTTGGTTATCCTTACTTTGGATTTGGGATTGCCAAAGTGTAAATTGATGTAAATGATTATTTTGATCGTGTAATCCCCGTTGTTGGGAAATATAAAACCCTTATTATTTATGTAAGTAACCCGGGGTTGCCGGGATTTTAGTTTCCGCACTTTGATATTTATTATGTACTCTGATTTCTCAAGTAGTTATATCCGTATATGAATGTGAGACCAGGAATATATAAGTTTTGAAATGAATTTTTCGAACGCCCCATCTCTTGGATGAGGGATTATAAATTGTTAAACCATCTTATTGGTCTCTATTTCATTTAAATTTCGTAATCCGGATGTAATTACGGTGAGGGGGTTACAATTCGCATGTTCACTGTGATGACTGTATCCTTGGATAAATCATAAAGATTATCCTAAATGTCCCTGGTCGGTCATCTATGAGGGAGCAAAGATGAAACAAGACCAGTATAACTTTGATATGATATGGAGATACAAATCAAATTCTTAGGCCCTTGTAAGAGTACAAGGTGCTGGACCGACCCGCTATGAGAAGCTGCATGGATCAAGTCATAAGCTTATCTTATGTATAACCACGTCATAATGCCCTTCGACCTGAGGTCATCATGGATTCTTATATGAGAATTGCTAAGCTTTGAACTAGTCAAAGTCATCTTTGACCGGGTGATGATAAAAGCTATAATCGGACTTGGAGAGAAATATGAATAGTCAAGATGGAATTTATCCCTCACATTAGTAGAGAGATATTACTGGGCCCCTCGATGAGTGAGTTTAAGAAATGTATGGACATACTACGATGGAAAGAAGTTTCCATTTCTATTGTCAGACTACTCAGGAATCGGAAAAGTAATGGTCAGGAAGAGGAGGATGACATCATCCATGCCTTATCCTTAACCGAAATATCGTGTGATAAAGACGTGACATGGTTGTATGACATATTGCATCGTGTTAACGATCCTCATATGAATTGGGTAGGTAATGTCTTGCTAGAGGCCGCTTGCGACTTGTGAGTTAGTACAGTTATTGACCCACTGCCAACTTCGTATGGGCCTACAAAGTCGCACACAAGAATGACCCAACGCGAAACAATGTTTAATCTAGGGTGGACGAATTTTATATTTATATATATGATATATAATTCGTGAAAAGAAAATTAATAATATTATATGTGTATATATATATATATGAGAATATTATTATATATTATGTTAGTTTTAAATTTAATTTTATTAGATCAATTAAATTTAATAACTAACATGATAGAGATATAATATCTCAGATTAAATTTATAAGGATAAATTAAATCTATTGGCTCCTTATTCGGATTAAATAAATATGTTAAATTAAAACTGTATGATAGATTTAATTAAACCGAATTTATTTAATTAACTAATCAAGATAATTAAGGGTTAATTAATTGAAATTAATCAAGATTAATTTTGAAATTCGAATATAGCCCTCATGGGTTATAAAAATGATAGAGCAGAAAAACTCATATATAGATGAGAATTCAGAGCCGCGAGAAAACCCTAGCAGACGTTAGAGGCGCTAGCACGCAGTTCGTGTTGGAGTAACATTCGTGTGGATACCAGTAGAGGGAGCCGATCAGAGGCGTTGGTTTCTAGAGATCAAAAACCATAAATTCGAAAATGTACGATTCTTCCTAACTCTATTTAAATGCCATTGATAGATTTTTGATTAGGGTTGATGAAATTTTGAAAATTATTCCACTCTGCGTACTAATCCCGACAGGCACAACTAGTGCTTTGCAAAATACTATAAAATACACACACACTCTCTCTCTCTCTCCATCTCTATTTATAAGAGAATTTTGGGACTCTTAGTTTGTCCCAGAATAGTGTAAAAGAATTGGAGGAAGCTTGTTGTATAATTATTGTACTTTTCCATTCTACCCTTCAATTATATTTGTTGGTAACTACTGTACCTTTTCTCCTTGACGACTTTTTATTATGGGCATTTTTTAAAAGAAAAAGTAAAATGGGGCATGTTTAAAGTATTTAATCAACAAAAAAAAAAGTGTTCTTGGTACTAAGAACGTAGTTTTTTCTTTCTTTTATTTGGGGACGGATAAAATACAGATAATCATAAATGAATGTTAAGAATCTAAAAACATTAACTAATTATAACTGACTTTGTCTCGATCTGTTGTTGAAGGAAATATTTTCTGAAGTTCAAGACTAAAATGAATTAATTAAATCCCGACTAAGAAAACAATTTCTCGGATAGTTTAGAAACCAAAGTTAGTGGCCTTGGCGTCAGCAAGATAACTAAAGACAGACACAAGTTTCCTTAATGACTCTTCCTGCGTGCATTTATATGATATGAATCCTGTGAGGCACCCCATAAAATTTAATTGATACCAATTAAGTAGTTATGATCAAGGTTGTCAAACTCGCGAGTTTAAACAAACTCGTGACAGTAGAGTAAACTCCGATCGTAAATTTGGGTTGTAAAATCGTAAAAGTTTATCTCTATCAATAAATAGGTATTAAAAGTATATAGTTAAATAATCAAAATAAAAAAATAAAAATAATTGGTTTAAATGTATTTCAAATCTAAATAATTGAAATTAATATTTAATTTAATATGTGCGTAAATTAATATATTTGCAAAAAATATATATATGACAAGTTAATTCCTTTTAATAAGTGCATATATCTTCTTATTAAAAGCAATTCTTATATATATCTTACTCTGTTCAGTCCTTAATATAAGAGCTAGTTGACTTTTTTTAGGGAAATTGATGAAGACAAATAAATTATTTAATCATAATATATGTTGTGACCTATTAGATTTTATATTATTTTATAAGTTAGGAAAATTAGTTTGAAGAAAAATAATAAATATAAGTACTTTAATGTAACTTAATTAGCTTTCTTAATCTTTCAAAAAAAAGTCAATTAACTCTTATATTAAGGATGAGAGGTAGTAGTACATAGTACCAAATTAAACCACCTACAAATAACAAAATAAAAAACATATTTATAAACAAAAATTTTTAATATTACATGTCTAAATTATATAAATTCAAATCATTCTATTTATAAATAAAAATAACTAGTTGTTAAAAAAATTCCAAAAGCTGAAGTAACACTACTTGCTTTTGTTACTAATATAATGTAATTGAATAGAGTTGATTTTTATCATTTTTTCATGATCTGGGGTTTATTTATTTGATGGTAAAAAACCTGAAATATAGTATTTACAGATTTTGACCGTGGAGTTGAATAAAAATATAGTATAACAATATACTTAGTGGCGGTGAGAGAAAAACTGAAGAAAAGACAAGAAAGTTAATCTCATAGTTAAACTCGTAAAAAACCTATTATATCGCGATCTTACTACGAGTTTGCTATTTTACTTGCGAGTCATTACGCTTTTTTATTCTTCCGAGTTTGTCACTGAATCAACACGAAAGGGGAAGGTGCAAGCATAAATTCGTACGATTTAATGAGTTGAAGCGCGATTTTAACAACAATGATCATGATATCAACTAATAAAAACCAAAATAAATTTTCCCCTAAATTTTATAGCTCAATGAACTTTAATTGATCATGGATAATTTATAGGTCTGCAATGGAAGAAAATGTACTTTAAAAATTCATTATTGATTGTACAACTTCAATATGTTTATACCATAGTCGATTACCCATTCTTGGGGTTCTATATATCAAGTTGCCATTAAAAGATTAAATGATATACTCATTAATCATTATGCCTTCTCATGAACATTTATTTATGTTAGAGCAGTTGATTTGTGATATTTATTTTAAACAAGCTGTTGTCATGTCCTTTTGGCTCTTTCACTCTTCCATCTCCACACCAACTCTTCGTTGTCGTTATTATAAGGCATGTGTCAGAAGGTACTCTTGGTCTCTTCATAAAGAATTTGCTAGTTTAAAAGAGTATTAAATATTTTTTTTCCATACATGTGTGTGTCCATATTTAATAAGCATAGTTAGAGAATAGTTTAATGTGGTTAATAAGGATAGTATTAAAAATTACTTGAATCTTTGACAAATTTAATGCTTTTAATTATTGTTATTGGTACATGTAAATTGGTTAAAAGTGACTTATATTTAGAATCAAATGAGTACTTCCATATCCATTTCTTGATTCATTCATTTGTTTGGAATTAGATTTGAAAATTTTGTTCAAGTTTGATTTGGATTTGATCCAAATATTTTATTTGATGAGATATTATCCAATCCGATTTGATTAAGACATATCTTGTCATAACTTTGTAAAGGGTCTTATTATTACAAACATGCCAGTTTCAAAATAAAATATAAATATGAGGTAAAAGAGTTAATTATGTTGATGATTAGTAAAATAATTTAAGGGCGTATTAGAAAATTTACATTTTTTTGCACGAAGAAAATTTACATATTTATTACTCCTAGAATTATTTATAAGAAACAATTGGGATAAAGTCTTGGGATGTCTATATTTTATGGAGAAACTGCCGATTTTTCTTTTTTTTTAAAAAAAAAGAGTAAATAAGAAAGCAAAATACTGTTTTTTAAACTCCCTAAGTCTAGTTTGAATTGCAACGGGGTGGTGATAAGAAAATAAATGTTATTTTCTTTAAAATGATAACATTCTTTTTTCGATAGGGAAAAATGATGGCATTATTCTATGTTGGTTATTGTTAAAACCGGCATTGATCTCACTTTCTACGTTGGTTACTCAGTTGTAACTAAGATGACAAGTGATATATGTTACTACCTCCCGTTTTAAATATAAGACTAAGTTAATTTTTTTAGAGCGATTAAGAAAGTTATTTAAATTACTTTAAAATATTTATATTTATTTTTTTTTTCTCTAAACTAATTTATCTGACTTATAAACTGATATATAATTTGATCATACACAATATATGATATGATTAAATAACTTATTTAGCTTTCTTAATTTCTTTAAAAAAAATTAACTATGTCTTATATTGAGGACCGGATGTAGTATTCGTTTTAACCAATGTAAATTTAAGACATATTATTATATTTTTAAATATTTCTCTGTACAAATCTATGTGAAAAGTTAAACTCTCCCTAGCCTATGTATATAATGTCTTATCTGCAGTAATGCAAAACATGTAAAAGGAAGGATATTGACAATTAATACGAGGTGGAATTGGTAATGAGGGGGCCACACAATCTAGGACAAAACGAAGCTCCCTATAAATGCAACTACTCCTTTACGCATGTTTAAGGTATCGGAAGGAGAGATTTTAATCATTTTTACAAGCCATCATATAAGATATTCGTTACCTTTTTTCTTATTGTTTTTTTTAAATATTAGTTTATGTATTCTAAATATTGATCTTTAACTTTACGAAAATGAGTTTAATAAGAACAAAGTTAAAAGCTTTGTTAATTTTCAAATAGTGTTAACGAGTGTTCAATCCTCCTCCTTTTTTCTTATCCCTTTTTCTCCTTTATGAAACATAATAATCTATAAAATACTCATGAAAAGAGGGACAATCGTTCCATATTTCAAATTTTTAAAACCTTAAAGGGCCAGTTTGGTACGATGGAATTAATCTTGATGGAAATGAAAATAGATATGGATATGGAAATGGAAATGAGGTGTAAAAGTATGTTTGGTATGTCATGGAAATGAGATATGATTTTTAGGTGAAAAGATCAAAATGTCCTTCAAATTTTTTTTTCCCAAAAAAACATCATTCAGAGAAGCCCAGAACCTTTTCCTCCAGAAAACCTGCACCATTTTATTTTTTTCAAATATTTGGTATGTTATGGAAATGAGTCCTAATTTATGTATGAAAAGATCAAAATGCTTTTATAATTGAAAAATAAAAAATCCCTCTCCTTTGAAAATTTTAGGCTTATAGTATGAAATTCTAAAAGAAAAATATAAAAAAAATTTTAAAAAAAATTGGAACCCGGACCGGACCGGTTCACCGGCTAGTTCGCCGATTTCTGGGCCAAACCGGCCGGTCCAGTCCGGGTTCTTGAACCTGCGTCTCATCACAGAAAAGACAAGGTTGGAATTGAAGACATAGAATTGCAAATCTTAGCTATTTGGGTGGAATTGAGTTTGATGGAATTGGCCCCATTTGACTTCCATGTGGAATTAAATTCCATATGCATTTCTTTGTACCAAACATGCACTACTCATGGAATTCAATTCCATTTCTATTTCCATGCCTTCAATTCCACCATACCAAACAGCGCAAAATTGTCCATGAGTGCTCTACTTTTTTTATGTTGCAACTTGCTACGCCAAATAATTAGAGAGTGCACTCCTCTAAGACGCCCCACAAACAAAAAGCCCAAAAAAACAAACGACCCCTTATCTTCCAATCATTGTGCCTCCTCATGAACATTTATTTACGTTAGAGCAGTTGATTCGTGATATTTATTTTAAACAGGCTGTTGTCATGTCCTTTTGGCTCTTTCACTGTACTCTTCCATAGCCATACCAACATTTCATTGTCCTTATTTTTGAATTAGATTTGAAAATTTTGTTCAAATTTGATTTGGATTTGATCCAAATTTTTTATTTGATGAAATCTTATCTGATCCGATTTGATTAAGACATACCTTGAGGTAGCTTTCTCTGGTTTGACTCTATTGTTTTTCTCTTTATCAAATCAGTTACAGTCAATCTTTCAGAAACTTCAGGAAGCCTATAAATCCTTTGAGGCTTTTATAGATGAACAATAATTATTTAGATATATTGTTAGATGCACCTGTCAGTTTGCCAAGTTGAACCCGTTTTATGATTTTGTGTGGGTGCTCTATTTAGTTATATATAAATGCTTTTATGATTTTTTTTTTTTTAAAAATAACAATCCAAACAGATTGTCTTTTTCCTCAAAACTTGTTCTAAAAAACAACTTCATCTAACAGCTTTAAGAACATAAAAACTAAAAATAAAATCAAATGAGGCCTATGCTATCACCCCTCCTGTTTAGGGTGTGTTCTTATTAGCTTTTGGAGAATAGATTCTGGAGAGAATAGCTTTTGGGGAATAGATTATAGGAAAATAGATTATGGGAAAAAGTGATTTTGATAAAATGAGAGTGTTTGGATGATTTTATCAGAATAGCTTTTTTCATGGTCAAATGACTAAAAAGGACATTAACTGTAATGATAATTACATATAAAGGATAAGATTATATTTTAAGTATTATTTGACATTAAATTGCATAATAATTACAATAAATGAAATAAATTTGTCCAAAAATTTTTAAATTATAACATTTGTCAATTATGTAATATAAAAAAATAGATGCAAAAATTATAAAATTATAACATTAGTCAATTATGTAGTAAATTACAAAATTAGATCAAATGTACATATTGAAAGAGTACACTATATTAATTTTTATCTCCTTTCACAACCTGGGTTATCTTTTGCCAAACCTACTATATCATTATTCATTCTTCATTAAATTTTAGAAAATGGAAAAATAACAATGAACAATTAAAACCCCTAACGGCATTAAAAATGATGTATCTTAACCCATTATTTAAAAATGATAAGAAACAATTAAAAATGATGTAAATTTAACAAAACCGTTAAATTTGACC
Organism: Inga leiocalycina; assembly: GCA_963242795.1. Taxonomy (NCBI): domain Eukaryota; kingdom Viridiplantae; phylum Streptophyta; class Magnoliopsida; order Fabales; family Fabaceae; genus Inga; species Inga leiocalycina. The sequence goes on along the minus strand of OY725325.1, from coordinate 61,717,742 downwards.
TAACGGCGTTAAATTATAAAAGAAGAAAACCCCTGATGGTATTAAAAATGATACATCTTAACCCATTATTTAATATTAAATTTCATAATTAATACAAAAAATGAAATAAATTTGTCTATATATAATTTTAATTAATTTAACTAATTTTTCTAATATAATCAAATTAGATAAATATATCTTATATTAAAAATAGGAGGGAGCACAAAAATTTTAAAATTAAAAAAAAACAGATGAGAGTGAACAGAGAAAACATCGAAATTTAAAAAAAAAAAAAGATGAGAGAGGGAGAATGGCGTGGGGCTCACATGAAAAAAGAGGAAAAGAATAGATTTTGCCAAAACCTTGGTTTTGACCCCAAAACCAAGGTTTTGACTCAAAAAGCTATTGTAGCAATATCATGGGTGTTCGGCAGATATTTTACAAAACCAAGGTTTTGTTAAAAAAAGTGCTTTTCCGCTGGATGCCGAACACACACTTAGATGAAGAGAGAAAAAATGGAGAAAAGAAATTGACATGTCACACTGACAATAATATTCTTATATCCTGATTTAATATATTTTAGGTCTTCATTTATAAAAAGAAAATATAAAAATAAACGTTATCAAAATACTTTCAAGTAAAAATATATGAAAAATAAATTTGCACATTTTTATATTTTAAAATCAACTTTAATTTTTATATGTGTGAAAAATGTATTGAAAAAATAATATTACATTGAATAAAGGGAAAAAAAAGGAGGATGTACGTTTAAAATTATTCATCTCTGAAATGAGGAAGTGAAGAAGGATCTTCCAAGGCAGACAATAGCAAATGATTTATGACAGGCCCGGAAGAATTTTTAAAGCCAGTGCAAATTTCACAACATTAACAAAATCAATTTCATGTTGCAGAAACTTTCATAAATTTTTTTTTAGAAAAAAAGAACAAGCCGGAGAAGAGGAGACACCTATGCTAAGAGGAGAAGCCAAAAACCTCAAAACTAAAATAGTTGGTTGCTTAGATACTTGGTAATGGCATCCGGAAAAGCGTTGGACACTGTTTGATAGCATTTGAAAAAAAAAAAAACATTACCTAACTATTAGAGAATATTGGAATAGAGAGCATTTAATAAACCAACTGAAATTTTCAAATGTTACCGCTCTCCTTTTTTTTTTTTTTTAAGTGATTTCAGCTTCAGTTTGTAATTATTTATTCTTCCAAAATATAGAATTCTAAGTTTATTAGCCTTATAATTTTAAAAGTACTTCATCCAACTAACAATATGAGTCACTTCGAACTAAGTCCCCAGGACTAATAAATAATAGTACAGTTAGCTCTTTAAAAATGTTTTAAATTAATTTTTTTCACTAACTTCACACATATTAAATAAGGTTCTCAATTAGAGAGAAAAATGCAATTAGTCACGTTTGATCATTAATTCAAAGGAAAACCACGAACCAATATAGATAACCAAGTTGACCAAACAAGGTGAAACTAAGTGTCTAATCTTACTACTAACATCCAATCTCCTTCTTGCTCCTCTGGTGGCTTAATGTATAGTTTATAATTCATAGATTTTATATTAAGGACTAGAGTTAGTATTTGTTAATTACCTTAACGACGAGAAAAAAAGGGTAGATAGTGTTTAAGGTGATTGGCCTATCCACATTTACTGTATCCACACCATTGAATAGGGGACAACTAGTGCTTTGCAAAAAACTATAAAATACACTCTCTCTCCATCTCTATTTATAAGAGAATTTTGGGACTCTTATTTGTCCCAAAGTAATGTAAAAGAATTGGAGGAAGCTTGTTGTATAATTGTTGTACTTTTCCATTCTACCCTTCCCTTATATTTGTTGGTAACTACTGTACCTTTTCCCCTTGACGACTTTTTATTATGGGCATTTTTGAAAAGAAAAAGTAAAATGGGGCATGTTTAAAGTACTGAATCAACAAAACCAAAAATTTATTGATACCAGGAACGTAGTTTTTTCTTTCTTTTATTTGGGGACGGATAAAATACAAATAATCATAAATGAATTTTAAGAATTTAAAAACATTAACTAATTATAATTGACTTTGTCTCGATCTGTTGTTGAAGGAAGTATTTTCTGAAGTTCGACACCAAAATGAATTAATTAAATCCCGACTAAGAAAAATATTTCTCGGATAGCTTAGGAACCAAAGGTAGTGGCCTTGGCGTCAGCAAGATCACTAAAGACAGACACAAGTTTCCTTATATGATATGAATCCTGTGAGGCACCCCATAAAATTTAATTGATGTCAATTAAGTGATGATATCAACTAATAAAAAAGAAAATAAATTTTCCCTAAAGTTTATAGCTCAATGAACTTTAATTGATCATGGATAATTTATAGGTCTACAATGGAAGAAAATATACTTTAAAAATTCATTATTGATCGTACAACTTCAAAATGTGTATACCATAGTCCATTTCCCATTCTTGGGGTTCTATATATCAAGTTGCCATTAAAAGATTAAATGATATACTCATTAATCATTATGCCTTCTCATGAACATTTATTTATGATTGAGCAGTTGATTGGTGATATTTATTTTAAACAAGCTGTTGTCATGTCCTTTTGGCTCTTTCACTCTTCCATCTCCACACCAACTCTTCATTTTCCTTATTATAAGGCTTGTGTTAGAAGATACTCTTGGTCTCTTTATAAAGAATTTGCTAGTTTAAAAGAGTATTAAATATATTTTTTCATATATGTGTGTCCATATTTAATAAGAATAGTAAGATAATAGTTTAATGTGGTTAATAAGGATAATATTGAAAATTACTCGAATCTTCGACAAACTTAATTAATGCTTTTAATTATTTTTATTGGTATGTGTAAATTTGTTAGAAGTGACTTATAATCAAATAAGTACTTCCATATCCATTTCTTGATTCATTGATTTGTTTGGAATTAGATTTGAAAATTTTGTTCAAGTTTGATTTGGATTTGATCGAAATTTTTTATTTGATGAAATCTTATCTAATCCGATTTGATTAAGACATATCTTGTCATCACTTTGTAAAGGGTCTTATTACTACAAACATGCCAGTTTCAAAATAAAATATAAATACGAGGTAAAAGAGTTAATTATGTTGATGATTAATAAAATAATTTAAGAGCGTATTAGCAAATTTACATTTTTTTGCAAGAAGAAAATTTACATATTTATTACTCTTAGATTTATTTATATGAAACCATTGGGATAAAGTCTTGGGATGTCTGTCTTTTACGGAGAAACTGCCGATTTTTTTTTTAAAAAAAATGAGTAAATAAGAAAACAAATACTGCTTTTTAAACTCACTAGCTAACTCTAGTTTGAATTGCAACGGGGTGGTGATAAGAAAATAAATGTTATTTTCGTAAAAATGATAACATTGTTTTTTTCCATAGGGAAAAATGATGGCATTATTCTATGTCGGTTATAATTAAAACCGGCATTGACGTCACTTTCTACGTTGGTTACTTAGTTGTAACCAATATCACAAGTGATATATTTGTTACTACCTTCCGTTTTAAATAGAAGATTCAGTTAATTTTTTTGAGGGATTAAGAAAGTTAATTAAATTACTTTAAAATATTTATATTTATCATTTTTTCTAAACTAATTTGTCTAACTTATAAACTGATATATAATTTAATCATACACAATATATGATATGATTAAATAATTTATTTAGTCTTCTTAATTTCTCTAAAAAAAGTTATTTTATCATATATTTAGGATCGATGTAGTATTTGTTTTAACCAAGGTAAATTTAAGACATATTATTATCTTTTTAAATATTCCTCTGTACAAATAGATGTGAAAAGTTAAACTCTCCCTAGCCTATGTATTAATGTCTTATCTGCAGTAATGCAAAACATTTAAAAGGAAGGATATTGAAAATTAATACAAGGTAGAATTGGTAATGAGGGGGCCACACAATCTAGGACAAAACGAAGCTCCCGATAAATGTAACTACTTCTTTAGGCATGTCTAAGGTATCGAAAGGAGAGATTTTAATCATTTTTACAAGCCATCATATAAGATACGGAGCATTCGTTACCTTTTTTCTTATTGTTTTAATATTAGTTTATGCATTCTAAATATTGATCTTTAACTTTACGAAAATGAGTTTAATAAGAACAAAGTTAAAAGCTTTGTTAATTTCAAATAGTGTTAACGAGTGTTCAATCCTCCTCCTTTTTTCTCATCCCTTTTTCTCCTTTATGAAACATAATAATCTATAAAATACTCATGAAAAGAGGGACAATCGTTCCATATTTCAAATTTTAAAAACCTTAACTTGTCCATCAGTACTCTAATTTTGTTTATGTTGCTACTTGCTACCCCAAATAATTAGAGAGTGCATTACTCTAAGACGCCTACAAACAAAAAGGCCCAAAAAACAAACGACCCCCTTATCTTTCAATGACCCTACATTTATTATATTATTTTATTTTATAATTTTACGTATTTTTCAATCTCTTTCCATATTTATGACAGGATTCATAAATAGTGGTTGAGAAATGCATATCTTCATCCTTCTCTCGTTTCACAAGTCAAGTTAGTCCTAAATCTTTGAAGCAAAAAATGAATATGAAGCCTTTTATGCTAAGCCTCTTCCTCACCATGCTGTTCATGGCTGCTACTGCAAGGCTCGTAACTAATCATCAGCCTTTCAATGAGGACACCAAGGGTAATATATATTCCTCTTATTTAAACTATGAGAAGAGAACATGTTTTTTGGGCTCTATTTTAAATCGTATCATTAATTTTTTTTTACATAAACCTATAAGTTTACTCTTCATTTATTTTTGCATAGATTATCTACTTTTAGGGTTGAGTTTATATTAAATAGAGGTAAAATTGAGAAGTTATTATATTTTAAAACAAAGCTAATAAAATGTAAGGCTTTCTTTGGTTTCATTCAAGCATGTTGAAAGTGATTTATAAATGAGATCATGAGAGTATATATATCTCACACACACTCACAATATTAGTAATCCTATTACTAATACTCCCTCTGATCCTAGTATAAGGTATTTTCAACTAATTTATATAAATTAAGAAATGACAATTAACTCAGTAGATACGTCTTAAATCAATAAAATTTTTCAATTTTACCCCCTATTAATAAGGTTACGAAGAAGAGAAAGAAACACGAAGAACCACATGTAAGTATCAAGGACTTGTATTAAATGAATTATATTAAGGACCCACAAATTCATCTAGAAGGTGCCCTATGATAATCAGGACAAGAGAGGAGTTATTGTATCATCAAGTAATTGTAATTTTAAATAATATTAAAACACACGCACACACAAAGATATTAATTAATTATAATCTTAATTTGCAGCCAATGAGGAATTGAAGCAAGTTGTGATGGTGCCTGTTTTGGTCCCCAAGCTGATGTCCACTACTAATCTGCAGCCTTTCAATGGTGCCTTCACAGTTGAAGAATTGAAGACAAATGTGGGATGCAGAAAATGGTGCCTTCCACCATTTTCGTCTTTTTGTTGCGTGCCTTGAGATAAATCAACCCAGAAGACATGCAAGTGCCTAAGAAATAAATAATAAAGCATGATAAACTAAGACTATATAATGAATAAAGCATATGGATCACTCTCTATCTTCCATGTGAAGGCTCATGTAGCTCTAAGATATGCTTCCATGTATCAACTTATGCAAGTTGCATGAATCACAATATAACTATTAATATGTCTAGTATTTAATATAAGAGCTAGTTGAGGGATTGGATTTAGTCTTAAATATGATATTTCAATCCACTTTGTCCCCAATATTCATTAGTTTTCCCCTAAAATATCCATATTTATTGCACATGTTAAGTAAGTTTGCATCAAACGGTAGTTTCAATAAAAATAACTTGAGAGGATATTTTAGGGAAACTAATATACATGACAAATAACTAATTAACTTAACTAATTTTCTTAATCTACCTACATTTGTTAAATAAATCTTATATTATGGATTAAAGGTCAGTTAGGTAAGGGAAATCGTTGGATGCGTATATAGTCTTTCAAAAGTCAGAAATATTAAGCATGATAATATGTTGAGTTAGGGAATGGAATTGAAATTGATTAACCATAAAAGAATTTGAAAAATGATTAATCATTTTTAAGATAATGATATTTAATTATTCATACCAATTATTATTGAATTCTAACATTAGTAGTTCACTTGTTTTAAAAGTACTAATTGTAATCCATAATATAAGTCACTTTTCTAACTAATTTAATGGAACTTAGAAATGATGTTTAACTTTAACCCATTAAATGTGTTAAATTAGAAAACTTTTTCCCTCCAAGCTCCAACTTTACCTATATTGAATGAGGTTTTGAAGGAGAGATAAAAAAAAAACAAAGAGACATATCTGAGCATTAATTATATGGACAAAATTGAAAATTAATTATTAATTATTTTGCAAGTAATTTATATTATGAATCCAAAAAAAAAAAAATCTTTCTAGAAGCAACTTATGTTGTAAATCGTAGGGAGTAGGTATATAATTCAGAAAGAAAAGTTAGGATGAAAAGAAACAGGAGGAGAGAAAATAGAGACATAAGAGAAAATTAAAGAGATAATGGCCTAACTAGAATGTGTTATAAACAATTAAAAAAAAAAAAAGAACAACTTTTTACCTATTTTGTTAGTTTTAGTTAAGTGGAATTAGAAATAAGAAATAGACAACATATGCTTTCATTAATGACAATTTGGTAAATAATTCAAACAAAAAACAACTCTATCTCCATAACTGTTCTCAATTCGTTCTTCTTCGTGTAGCTGCTCATCAAATCAGTCGTCCGCTGTTAGAGGCACCAGTGAAGAAGAGTTGTTGTGACTTTAATTGAAGAGAAAATAGGAGAAAATTGTTTGAAGCGGATCACATATGTACAAATAAGGCAGTTAGAGGCACTAGTGAGAAAAGTATACAGTGTCATGTTCTTTGAAAAGTGGTAGAAGAAAATCAAAGATAACACTCAATAAAGCTACAGAACGTAACCTTTTTTTTTTTTTTAATCATAAGAATGTAACATTTTTGTTAGCAATACATCCAAAGATTTTATTGTTAATAAGTAGCATTATATACATGTTTGTTTTAACGATTTGATTGCTTATAAGCTATTTTTTACGTAAATCGAAATATAACTCCTCTCAGATATTTACCTCGTATATAGTAAATTGTCAACACCCGTTTACATTTCGATATTCGTAGAGTAATAATGGCATAGTTCCACAGGCATACAGAAATAGCACAAACATACTGATATTAAGTTCAAGCTTACATACAGGAGTCTTCCTTCCAGGGTTTGATAATTTTACAAATTTTGTCCAAAATATCCAACATATTAAAATTAAACTAATATAACCAAATAACTCTGATCTTAGGACCTGCACATCTTAATTGCCCATGTCTTCCACCTTGCCTTTGGAGCCACTGGTTCCCGCTGGAACATTTATTATTTATGAAAAAGGGTGAGATTCCAAGGAATCTCAGTAGTAACACATAATCCATCATATAAAATGCGAAAATTAAATATGTAATGCACCATATAATGTAAATGAAAAATTCATACTATAACATGTGTGTACACAATACTCAGGGCCAAATGACTGTTTGGATCCCCTACATGTCCGTGTACCTCAGCTGAGTCCCATACCACAGCTAGGTAATGTGCCCTAGGCACGTGTTCATATCACAGAATATAGCAACATATAGCATATCAACATTCACATAGTGTATGAGAGATAGAGTTACTACTTCTGTCCCTTTTTGCTACACACGAATAGTTCCTCGAACTATGTGCCAACGGCTCAGGCAATTAATTCGGTCCTAAAATTCCAAATGTACAAGAATTAGGTTAAAACCTATTCATGTACCCCTTCAGAGATTCCCATAATATTTTTTGTGGTTATATTAGTCTATACTGAAAATTTACCAAAATGCCCCTGGGACCCGGTCCCGGCTTCACTGTACCCAGTCCGACTATACTTTTTCAGAAATTTTGACCCAGGCTCTTCTAACATATTTTCATCCAAGGAATCCATTTTTAACCTCAGTTTTTACAAAATCACTGCCAAACAACAGTTTCACAATTTTCCAGAAATTGACATATTTTCAGTCAACTTTGAAAATTCATAACTAATTGTAGAAAATTCCAAATTGACTGATTCCAAAGCCTAAATGAAGGTCTTTAAATGTACTTTCATGGAAAAATATCCAAATATGATTACTGACTACATATATTACTCAGAAATTCGGCCAACTATTACTGTTCCAGATGGAAATTCAGCAACAAAGCTCAACTTCAAAAATCCATATCTTTTAATCTACTAGTCCAAAAATTATGTTCTACCCATCAATTTAAAGGTCTAAATGTCTTCCTTAAATCTGGAAAATTTCATAATTTTTTGTTAAAGTTTAGTTTTCCAAAATTTCGCCACAACCAATCTAACTTTCAGAAATATAATCTGTCAGCAACTAAACTTCAAAAATTCATAACTAACTCTACAAAAATCGAAATGGAGTGTTCTAAAATTCTATGGAAAGCTATTTAAGTGTAGTTTCATGAAAAAATATCAAAAACTACTAGATGTTATCTAATCGTTCCCAGAATTTTCGAAAACCATAACTGTCAGGCTTGAACGTCCAGAATGATCTCTGTTACTGACTTAACTTTCAAAAATCATAACTCTCGGTAAAGATATCAAAATAATTATTTCTTGGAGTCATTGGAAAGCTATGAATGTCTAATATATTACTGTAAAATTTCATAATTATTCACTAAGGTTTTCCTAGTCAAAACGCAACATAAATCTGACTGACTCCCAAAAACGTCAGTTTTGACAGTCTAACTTCAAAAATCAAGAACTCATCCATTTTCATTCCAAATTGTATTTTTCTTGATTCTATCATCAACTACACATCCTAAACTATCTATATAAAAAGACCCATTCGAAAATTTCATCTATAGCCTCTGTTTAAGATTTTACAAGTTTCAGGTATGTACTCTGTTTTTCGGACAGCAAAACAGAATTGAGAAAACTAGCATGTATACATGAATTTGTACTCTAAACCTCACGAATTTTAACTCTATACTCTCCTACACATATTTCCTGAGGTTAATGATTGAATTTCAGAATCAAATAACACCAAAATTCACCCCAAAATCAATATACATGCTCTGTTTTACGTCCACCCATGACAGCAACTCATTTTCAGAATCACAAAACTTCTAGTAGCTATAAATCCTCATGAATTCCCCAAACCAACGAAATAACATTTGAAAGAGATAGATAAGACTCACCTAAAAACGTTTATGGTGATGCATGAAAGGTTTAACACTTCCTTCTTCCTCTTCTCCGATCGTTTTCCTCTTCCACTCACGTCTCTCTCTCTCCCTTTCTCAACTCTGTTTTCTCTCTTTCTTTCACTCTCTCTTTGACCAGCTACTCGGTCGAATGAAGAGCTGAGGGAATATTTAATTAAATGGCTGAGTGGGTGCAAGTGTGAATCATATTTCCGGATAAAAGTGTGGTGAGGTGTTGAGAGTGCTTGTCCGTGAATGTGTGTCGGTCAAAAGGGTGTGCAAACAAAAGAAAATGGAATGATTAATGTTAATGTGTTTGTGTCGGCAGTTTTTTTTTTAGACAAAGTGTCGGCAGCTCTTAATATATATATATATATATATAGGTATATTTTTATCCTATTAATTACACACACTAGGCTCTAATTTTTCTCTTTGTCTAATTTAAGATTCCTTAAATTTTGTAGGTTCCATAATTTGACTTATTATCAAATCCCCATTTAAAATTTATTTTTAGAAAATTTTAACCTTCATTAAATTTGGGATATTACATAAATCATAATTGAAAAGCTGTTTTTAAGCATTTCAATCACTAATCCAAACGAATACTATGTCATCCATATAGTTCAGTAGATCGCCTCATCTATTAGAATAAGGCTTATTGTTGTTGATGATGTGGCATCACGCATAGTGCTTGCAAGAATGCCCCGAGCATTATAACCGCGTCAATTAGAGTTCGTGTCAAGTAGAGTTACTCAACGCGGACTGTTGGTGATTTTTGGACTATAGATATTAACTTTGCCAGCTGAGAAAATTATCAGAAGCAAGTCACACAGTTAAACCATATAGGCACGATCATATGAGTAGTGAAACTATATGAACTAAATAATCAATTTCCTCAAAAAAAAAAAGGTGACAATTTAAAGCTTATATAAAAAGGTTTAGTTTTAAAACAAATAAAACATGGTTCTTAATTGAAATTCTTCAATTAACTACACTTTAAACCCTTTTTCTTGATGTCCAAAAAAAAACACTTTTTCATGAAACTATGAAAAGTAAGGGTGGAAACAGACCAGGCCAGGCTTTGGCCTTAACAGGCCTGGCCTATTAAGGCACAATCTGGCCTAAGCCTAGCCTGTGGTCTGTTGAAGGCCAATTTTTAAGCCTGGGCCTGGCCTGAAGCCTGTTAAGGAAGCCTGAATTTTTAAAATTTTTTAAGCAAACCGACAGGCCTACAGGCCACACTGCAAAACAGGCCAACAGGCCGAAAACAAACCTCCTTAACAGGCCTCCTTAAACAGGTCAAAAACAGGCTAAAACTTACAAGCTCAAGCGAAATTATCCTTTAACCCTTATCTAATTTTTTTAAATATTTTTACAGGTTCAGGCCGGCCTGACAGGCCTAACAAGCCTGTCAATAAGCCTTGGCCTGACCTATTAAGCAAAATCAGCTTTTGTTTTTGCCTTGGCCTGGCCTTTTAGCCTAACAAGCCAAACCTGAACAAGCCAATCACAGGCCAGACTACAGGCCCCTGACAGGCCGCCTGACCTGTTTCCACCCCTAATAAAAAGCAAGTAACGATTGTTGATACGTTTATAGCTCTACAGTTTTTTTGTTTTTTTTGGGGCATGATCATATGACTTGGCCTATTTATTTATTTTTTCTAAGATGCCTTGTACGCATTGCTTATTTAAACCCCACACCTCTGTGCAAGTGTGCGTAGCTTTACGCACTATGAAGTTGTAGTAACAAGCGTATCCACAATAGGAATTAACCATGTGATTGGTGAAAACTGTAGGGCAAACTACAAAATTTTTAGACTATAGGGGCTAAAATGAAATTTTCATGTGAACTATAAGGATTAAGAAGTCACATATCCTTAAAATAACTACTATGAAAGATCCAAACTCAATATAATGACATGGACACACATTACCAAATGCTGCTTCATTTCCTACAAAACTTGTCCCCACATGGGATCTCATTTTACTCAACGGTGCTTCTTACCTCTCTTGTTATTTCCTTTTTTCCTTTTCCCTCCACTGGGCCCATGGGTTTCAGTGCCTTGATCTTTAGACTGCGCTGGATTTATCAAATGCTTCACATTAAGGACGCCATTTTTAAAACGACCTTCACTTGACTTCAGACCCCTCTCCTCAGGTCGGCGCTTGCCCGCCGATCTTTTACTGCTACCACCAAGCTTTCCCCCAAATTGTCCAAGAATCAAACGCTACAAGTCACACAGAGTGGGGCAAATTAGTAAATTACCCTCAGCAAGAGTCACACACACACACACTAGTTTGTGAAAGGGGTAGTTAAGTCAGTTAAGACTTAGTTTGTTATTCTGTTAGTTTTAATTCATAAAGTGACCATTAGTTAATGAGGCAGTTAATCAGTTAGAAGAGGTGTGGGTGAGATTATTAGTCTCTATAAACCCCTAAAGCTTTTGTACAGATCAGATTTGTGATTTTGTTCATCAATAGAGGAGTATTATTCAGAAAATTCCGCCGTTTCTTCTCTATCTCTCGCTCTGTTTCTATACTCTTTCTTTCTTCTTCTCATTACCATATCATCTTCAGTGTTGGTGTGACTAAGAAATTATTCATAAACTTTCAGTATGCTACCATAATTCAAGCTCCAAGTAGGATTCAAACACCTGTTAAAGACTAATTAAAACTATTCATCATCACAGTTTCCTAGAAAGCTTGCGTTATTTGATTGAAACATTCTTGACAATAATGGTCAAACCTCGTCCATTTAATTAATTATGGGACCAGTTATTCTTGTGAAATGCAACACCAGCTGTTAAGAAGTACCTCTTGGAGCATTTGCTGCTCTCTCTCCTTCTGTTTCTTCATCCTTGGTCGTGCCACACTTAAAGGCAATCTCTGCTGCTTAGGGGCCTGCATAACAAACGGAGAACAATATGGAAACTTCTTGCCACGTTTCAAAAGTTTTATTGTTTCATAGCACATGAAGCAGCAAACCTTTACTCACCTTTCCACCAAGAGAAACAACCTTCTTATCTTCAATCTTTTTACGTTCTTTCCATGACATATGCGAGTAGCCTGGAAAAATAGCATGAGTTGGCATCATCAAGAGCAACATCAATATGAAATTCGATGGCCAAGGTTCAACAGGAATCATACAATACCGAAAGAACTGTTTTGAACCATAAATTTCTAGACCAAGACACACATTCACTAACTTTCATGCAAACATCTCATGACCCAAATCATGATGAAAAATGCGGTGCATACATGCATAATACCATAGTTGGTGCAAGTTCATAATAGACCCACATATTCTTCCATAACGCCTAATGCTCTTGTTTTAATTTAAAATGCTGGTGATACCCACGTTCATACAAAAACAACGACGAGGACAATAGCAAAGCCTTGACCTACTAGGTGAGTCAGTTACATGGATCGATCACACAATGTCATTGAACTCGATCAAAAACCACATTGATAATGTTATTAAAATGATACGATTCAGGCAGAGTGCAAGTCTAGCCAGAAAACAACAAAGACATTAAGCTTAAGTGACAGAAAACTCACACACACACCCTCACAGATTCCCTAGCATTCGAGAGGCTAGATTCTCTCCCTCACAATACTCACCAATTTCTACCCTCTCACTAAACCCTTCTTCCCAACTATATACAGCACACAGCCCTTCTCTCTTGCCCCTCCTCTCTCACAAACTGCACACATTCTACATGACTTCGCCTTGGCCCATTAGATGTGGACCCATTAGCTACAACTCCATCAAATGCTAAATCAGCATCTCAAAAATGAACACCATCCTTTGTTATCTTAAAAAGCTCAGAACATCATTCTCCTTGTAAATAGGTTCTCATCCCCCCATTCTCCATGCAGTAAATGTCTGTTCTAAGGAACTTTTCCATCAAGTAGCCCAAACCAATTTCCTTTGCCCTTTGGTAATAATGCCATCAGACCATTCAAAGAGGGTATTAAAGCAGCACATCACTATCAACAAGCATCATGGACAGTAATGTCTTGCGGCTGATTACATTATAGCAGGCAGAGAGAGAGCTAACAAGTAGAACAAAATAATTTTGAAAACAAACTCTTAGATTGAGTGTCCTCACACAAGAGATCCATTATAATGTACACCCTTAACATTGTTTAAAAGACCAACAGTTTTTCTCCTCCGATAAAGGATTCCAATAACAAGGCACAAAGAGAAGATCTACATATTGAACCCCCAGAAATTATATAGAAATCCAAAACAAAGATAACAGCTTTCTAGGTACATGCAGGGAATGAAGAATTCTGACAAGACGAGGAGTACTGTAACTTCGCAAGATTATCATGAAAAATCCAGGTGCAAAATCTTCCTTCTGCCACAGCTTTGCTACAGCTGCAAAAGAGGGCCTTCAAAATCCAATGCATGATCAATAGAGAAGGAGGAAGATGGAATTTGGGCTAGAGTAACTTTGATTAAAGCTACAAAACGGAGATGGAAATGGGATCTCCCAGTGATGAAGAAGGAAGAAGATGAAATCTGGAAAATAGGGAAGGAAAAAAATACTGGGCTTTTCTTGACCTTCAAAGGGAGGAGAAACCAACAGTGCTTTTTGATTGGGGAGCGAAATTATTAAATGACCCAGGATGTCAGGAGCATGTGGCTCCATTAAATCTAACATGACAGTTTTCGTTAACGATTTAACAGTCTAACTAACAGTTGGGGGTTCTCTACGTACAAATAAAAGTTAAAGAAAGTTTATTGCCAAGCTAAAAGGATTGTTCTCCACACATCATTCAAAGTTTAGGGACGTTATGCATGTTTTAGCCAAACAATAGAAGAGTTAAACAAAAATAAGGAGAATGGAAAAATTGGAATCTTAAAGAATATCATGTGCATGAGTTACCAAATATGTATAGTGTGAGCTGCAACAGAGTAGACCTAAGAAATCAAGACCCAAATATTTAAATTACATGACCAAGAATAAAAGCATCCAAAATTTTGTGTAGTCAGAACTCCAATTTGAATTCTCCAAAAGAGAACCAAAGCAAAACAAAACAAGCCAAAAGTATATCATAAAATATAAAAACTAATACAATAGGGAATAAGAATTAACAAAAAGTATAAGAAGGTGGTCCAAAAGAGAACCAAAGAACTGTACCAAAATTTTCAACATCTTTCATAATCTTCCTTATGTCCATTTCTTGATCTTGTGTATCCATATGACCATGCAAAGGTCCATGCTTATCAACTTGTTTGTTCTTCTTGTACATTTTTCCTAGCACTACCTGGAAGTCAAAAGAAAGGATGTCAAGAAACAAACTGTAGTAAACATTGAACTATGAAGCAATTCAGATTAGACAGGGATACAAATTGATGCCTTCATCAACCAAAATTTTGTGCATGTACATGAAAGTTCTGTATTCAATAAAAAAATCATAACAAACTTTATAAGCAGACAAGAAAAGCAAGAAAACTAATACTGCATAGATAATTGCACCTTGCAGACATGGAACTATAAAATCAAGTGTTATACATTCTTTGCACTTTCTTATCAGTAAGATCAGTCAAGATGAGTAAGTGAGATGCTTTTCCCCCCTCATTCACTACCGTCCAAGGAAAATTAGGTTTGGATAGTGATGATGGGCTCATATAGTTATATTTACCAAAAAGCAATACAGTCTGGGATATCAAAGGCACTTTTCTTTTTAGTAAAAGTAAGACACAAACCGGGCTTAATTGTGTAAAAAGAACAAGGGCTTCAATGACCCATCCTAGTCTATTTACAAATCATATTTTAACAAGTCCCAAAGACAATGGAACTTGGCATTCGTCAAACATAACAACAAGTGGAACGGAAAGGTAAACAAGAAACAGGAAGAAACACAGAATGGCCTTTTGCAAAACCAGTAAATGTAATTAGCTAATTGTTCTAATGATCAATAGTCAAATCAAGAATTCCAAAGAGAGCATATGTAGGAAAGCAAGCAAGAGCAAAAATTCAGTGCGGTTTTATTCCAGTAGCTTCCCTTAGTTGAAGTTTGCCATTTGAATTGATTAAAATGATTTCATCACACAAAATATTTAACTTTGCCACCAATAAATTAAACCATAACGCAAGTCAATAAACTACCACAGACCAATTGATCCCAAAACGGTATAAAAGAAAAAGAAAATGAAAAACTCTACCAGAAACTAAGCAACTCATGCCCAATCCCATCTGTCAGAAGATTAAGGCTCTAATCATACTACCTTCTCATGAAGTTGAAATGGGCCAGCAGAGAAGTGCATAATCCTCTTACCAAAATTTCACTTTAAGACCAGATTTTTTAGTGCTTACAAAGATCATCATCACAGAACCAACCAGATCTTTTCGAATTAAATAGAGCATCTTATTGACAACAATCAGCTCCACATTCAGTAACCAATGTTGAAATAAATTACCAAAGCTTGGTCATTATTTTGTTGACTCTTATTCTGGACCTGAATTCCAGAAAACATTATTTTAAATACACAAAAGCAACAACGTCTCAATCTAAAACACATTTCAACATCGTATTTTTTGAAAATTCATTCAGCATGAACGAGGTAATAATTAAAGGTTACCTCCTCATAAACGGCGACAACCACTTTGGTATTGCCCATCTCGAAAGTAGCAGAACCGAAAAACAAAACAGAACAAGCCTATCATCAAGTACTCTAAATCTAAATCATGTAAAAAATTACGTATATGGAAATGCATGAAACTTAAATGTCAAAAATCTCAAAACGAATTGAGAACGAATTATAATGAAACCCAAGAAAGCAAACTCCCCTCGAATCTGTCGCAATTTTTCAGATATGCGGCTGCTCCCAACCGGTCACCGAGGAAGAGAAACTTCAAGTCGGAGGAAGGACTGAGAGTCGAGAGTGGGTGTATGTCGATTGTCGAGTGTCGGCTGAGATCTGAGACTGAGAGTCGAGACTCGAGAGAGACGGGTTGGGTACTGGGGTTCGATTGAGAGAGTGAGTTAGCAAAGAAGAGAGTGGGCTCTGGGTGATTGAGCGTATTGCAGGGCTGACGAGAATAAGGACTCACGAAGACAGAGAAAGTATTACAGAACAATTTCATCCACAAACCTCTCAAGAATAACTTTTAATTTGAGAATAACGTGTTTAGGCAGAAAAGCAAACCAAATCAACAAAATATTTCTAAAACCAATTCGTACCTTGCAATAGCGACAAGAACACGAGAACGAGAGAAGGAATGCACAAGGGTCACTGTAATCAGAGGGAGCGCTAGGATTCTGTAAGGCTTTGTTTGGTTGGAGGTTAGGTTAGGTTGGGGTGGGGTTGGTTTTGTTTGGTTGGAGGTTAAGTTAGGTTGGGGTAGGTTAGGGGTAAAAAAGTGGTGTTTGGTTGGAAGGAGGTTAGGTTAGGTGTTGGATGTTTTTTTGTCTTTTAGTGGTAACCTAACCTAGGTTCTGAAACCTCCAAAATTGGGGTTTTTCCTAGGTGAGAGAATATTTGTCTTCAATTGTGACTAAATTGCCCATGACAATTTTTTAAAATTCCAACACTGCCCTAACTTGACCTCCTGATTCAATGAACTTTCCAAATAATAATAATTTTATAAATAATTATTTATATGCTTACACGAATAATTATTTTATATAAATAATTATTATTAATAAATACATTATAAAAGAAGAAGGAAAATATGTAGAAGGACATTTTAACCTCCTCTAACCTAACTTAACTTAAATAAACCTCACTTAACCTAACCTTCGTTGAACCAAACAACATTATAACCTCTTCTAACCTAACTTAAGTAAACCTCACTTAACTTAACCTCCGTTGAACCAAACAAAGCCTAAGGGGTGGTTGTCGCCGCCGGTGCATGAGGGGAGAACGAGGGCACCAGCGTTGTCGCGCCAGGGTTCAAGGATCAGATCATTATGTTATTAATTTTTTGGCCAAAAAAAAACACTTTCCACCTCATACAAATTTTTATTTTGATCCTTAATTTTTATAAAAGCTCTTTTCAGTAATTTAGCTCACGCTAAAATTTTAGTGGACAAGACATCTTGGGAAGTAGTATTAGGCAAGGTTTTCTCTCTCTTGGAACTCGTGTCACCGGGAAAACTTTCAATGGATGATGTTTTTTCTCTAAAGATACCGCCGGATTTACCGCCGGATCCTCATTCCACGCCTGTTAGATCATCGATCAAGCCTATTTCATGCTCTTCATCAGAAAATCTTGCATTGGTTGGGTTCGAGGATGGTTCAGGGAAGAAGTCGTCATTGGCTTCTGATGTCTCTGAAATGCAGGACGAAAAACAGAGGTCTCCAAAGTGTTCAAAAAGCTCCACATATAAAGACTCGCTGATGGGTTTCAATAGATTGGAGTGCAATGGTTTAGCTCATGGTTCAAAAATCTCAAATGATGATCAGATAACATCAAATTTACAGAACCAAGCATGGAAATTACCAGAGCCCTCTGAAGAGACCAAAAGACTCATGTATGTTTACCCTTCATTAGACATAACAGAGGAAGAATTTAACGAAGCTTGCCAGCCATGGAACAAATCCCTGATAGTCACGGTGCTAGGCGCACGTTTCTACTTACTCAAGCTTAAAGAAATGTTGGGTAGGGTGTGGAAAACAAAGGATTTTGAATTAGTGGATCTGCCTAACAACTATTATGTTGTTCAATTCACAAACCAGGAAAATTGGGAAGCCCTCTATAAAAGAATCATACTGGAAGGACCTTGGGTAATTGCAAACCACGCTGTTTTAGTCCAGAAGTGGTCTCCCTATTTCGATCCTTTTCAAAATCAAATGGGGAAAATAGCTACGTGGGTGAGAATACCAAATATCCCTCTAATCTACTACTCACAGAAGTTCATTTCCAGATTGGGAGATATGATAGGTAAGACTATTAAAGTCGATCTGCATACCCTTAACTGTCGGGAGCAATCTTCAGGCGCTGTGTCAAGGGGAAGATACGCAAGGATTTGTGTTGAATTAGATCTTCAAAAGCGTCTGGTCCCCAGAGTAATCGTTGCCTCCACTGTGTTTAACGTGGAATATGAAGGATTGGACTCGATCTGCTTCACATGTGGAAGATATGGCCACAAGAAGGACGCCTGCGCTCAGAAGGAAATAGATAGTCAGAAATTACAGCAACCAGAAACAGCTCCCGTTAGGACTGCTTCGACCTCGCTAACCGGAAAAGATTCGCCGGAATCGGAAGGCGCTTTTGGTCCGTGGATGTTGGTAGGGGGCAGAGGAAATCTCGTCAACCAAGAAAGATGAACCAGGAAGGCGGCGCAGCAGGAAGGAGGTATGGGTCGACCTCTGCCAGAGACCTAGAACGAAGAAATCAATCATCAAATTTTCAAATGCTTGCTGACCTGGATGAAGAGTGTGAATTTGAGAGCTTCAATATTCCAAAGGCATCGCAGATGCGTTCTGGCGCCGAAGAAGAAGACGTAAATTCTGTGCAAGTTGGGGTAAATGGAAGTATGCGTGTGGGCCCATTAAAGTCTCAGTCAAAGCTTATTTCAAAAGCTAAAGGTGCGCAAACCTCAAGGCAAGTGTATATGATTAAAGGGAAAAAGGATGTTGGGCTTGACCTAAAGTCAATCTTGCCAAAAGTCCTTCCTAAAGGACTTGATGAAATTGGAGCCCAAATTCAAGCCCAGCAAGCGTCAGGCCCGATCTCACCATGTGATGCCAATGCCCAAGAAATTGAATCCCAACCTTTTTTGTCAGCCCAGCGTCCAGTTATTAGCGCATCTGGGAAGAAAAGTGCAAAGGCTCACCGTGTTGTGGAAGGATCCAAGCTATCTCACTTTTCTGTAGACATCACGCCAAGTGCAACAGCAAGTCAATCTCTGGAAATTATTCCAGAAGTAACGGAATTGGTTAAAGCTTCCAATAAGCTGATCTCAAGTAGATTAAAAGTGTGCGCAAGTAGCCAAATATTTGAAGAAAAATTGGATACTGTAGATTCTAAGCCAAAGAAAATGATGGAAGATCATCCGACCACCTACAATAAAATTTGCACTTCATCAGGAGGTGTTAATTCCTTAGGAACCTTGGTGCAGGAAAGTGAAGTGAATCAAGTTAAATTGCCTTTGGAAAATAAGGAGGATCCAGTAGTCATTGAGCAAGATCATATGGCAGAGGCCGTGACTCATTCTCTCTTGGACAATAACAAGGAACAAGGCAAGCCTCGCCTAAATTTAAGGGAAGCGAAAAATAAAGGAAGATCTGCTTCAAAGTGCATTCCCCCAGATAAGTAATGCCTTTTCTCTTGTTCGTAATTTCTCATCAATTTTTATCATGATTATATCAAGTTGGAATTGTAGAGGTGCTTGTAGTAATTCTTTTTCTCGCGTCCTTCGTGACATTGTTTCAAAACATAATATCTCTGTTATGTGTCTTTTGGAAACTAGAGTTAGTGGCCATAAAGCAGATTTAGTGGTTCGTAAGCTAGGTTTTAGTAATTGGCTGAGGGTTGAAGCCACTGGTTTTGCTGGTGGTATCTGGGTTCTTTGGCACGACATAGATGTTTCTGTTGAATACCTCTTCTCTACTACCCAGCTCCTTCATTGTCGTCTGACTGATAAAAAAACCAGTGATAGCTTATGTACTACCTTTATTTATGGTGACCCCAGATGGAGTTATAGACAAGAACTATGGTATGATCTGCGGAATTTGGGGGATAATGTATCCGAAGCTTGGCTTATCCTGGGTGATTTTAACTCCTTCTTGAACCACTCTGACAAGATTGGTGGCGTGGATGTCCCTGATAGATCCTTGTATCCTTTTCAAAAATGCGTTCATGATTGCGGCCTTCTTGATCTGCCTGTGGTTGGTGATAAATTCACTTGGTCTAGGAATAACGTGAAGGAAAGATTGGACTGGGCTTTTTGTAATTTAGATTGGGAAGTGAGTCATCCTGACCACAAAGTCTTTCATCATCTCTGATATAAATCTGACCACAGAGTCCTGGTGATCGCAGCCGGAAATGTGAATACATCATCTAATCCCAAGAGTTTTAAATACCAAGCTGCCTGGTGCCTTGAAGAGGGTTTCCCCGAATTAGTTAACAACGCTTGGCAAGATAAAGACTGGCTATCTGATGTAACGATTTTGAAAATATAGCCTCTCGGTGGAATAGGAATGTAGTCGGAAGCCTTCCCAAAAAGAAGAGGTCTTTGCTTAAAAGATTAGAGGGTATTGACCGTGCAATCACCTCTCATCCTCATGCTGGCCTGCTAAAGCTCGAATCAAAGCTCTGGAAGGAATACTCCAAAGTTGTGAATCAAGAAGAACTTCTCTGGTATCAAAAATCAAGGTGCAAATGGCTCAAATTTGGAGATAAGAATACCAGCTATTTCCACTCTTCTTCGGTGATCAAAAGAAAGAGAAGCAAAATTGATGCCCTTCAAAATGACCAGGGCGAATGGATTACCGACCAAGATGAACTCAAGAACTCTGCCCTTAGTTATTTCCATGAACTCTATTCTTCGGATCAAAACGTGCTGGAGGTTTCTGAGTGGCCGGTTGGCTTTCTTGCTCTGGATGATTCCCAACTTTTTATGATCCAAAGAGAGGTCTCTGGGGTAGAGATAAAAAATGCTGCTTTTGAGATGGATGCTTTCAAGGCGCCGGGTCCCGACGGGCTTCAACCTCATTTCTTCCAATCTCAATGGGAGGTTGTGGGCCCAAAGATCTGTGATCTTATTTTTTCCATCTTCAGAGATCCGGATAAGATTGCTGATATCAATCAGACTCATATCACTTTGATTCCCAAGGTAGACAACCCTTCCTCAATCAAAGAATTTCGGCCCATCTCTCTGTGCAACGTTAGCTACAAGATCCTCAGCAAAGTTCTTGCAAATAGGATGAGAAGTGTTATGGATTATCTTATTCATCCCACTCAGTGCAGTTTCATAAGGGGGAGACAAAGTAGTGACAACATAATACTGGCCCAGGAAGCGATCCACACAATGAGAACAACCAGGAAGAAGAAGGGATTCGTCGCTATCAAAGTGGATATGGAGAAAGCATTCGACAGATTAGACTGGAACTTCCTTCATTTTAATCTTCGTAGTCTGGGCCTAAATGACCACTTTGTCAAGCTGTTGATGAGATGTGTCTCATCCTCATCTATGAGAGTGATTTGGAATGGCTCTCTTTCTGATCAATTCCAACCTACAAGAGGTGTGCGTCAAGGTAACCCTCTGAGTCCCTATCTTTTCATCATATGTATGGAGCGCTTAAGCCAACTGATCAATAGAGAAGTGAGTGAAGGAAGATGGAAGCCTCTAAGTATCACAAGTTCAGGCCCGAAGCTCTCTCATCTGTTCTTTGCAGATGATCTGCTCTTATTCTGCGAGGCCTCTTCGTATCAGATGGAGAACATTAGGGATGTGATGGAGTATTTCTGCAGAGTCTCGGGTCACAAAATCAATCTATCAAAATCTAAACTTTTTGCTTCCAGAAATGTCCAATTCCAGAGAGCTCTATACCTTGGCCAGACCATAGGAATCAGTGTTTCCGGCGATCTTGGCAAATACTTAGGTGTTCCTCTTCTCCACAAAAGAACTACCAGGATGACATACGCCCCTTTGGTTTCTAAAGTACAGAAGAAACTGTCTAACTGGAAAGGAAGATTCCTGAGTATGGCTGGCAGGACAGTTCTGATAAACTCCATTCTCTCCACTCTTCCAACTTACCAGATGCAAACCAACCTTCTACCTAAAAGGGTCTTGCAAGATCTTGAGAAAATAAATAGGAACTTCTTTTGGAATCAAGGTCCGGATAGCAAGAAGCAGCATCTTATTGCTTGGGAGAAAATCAAGAAGGGGAAAAAGGAGGGAGGCCTTGGCATCAAAGATCTAATTAGCCAAAACAAAGCCCTCATCATGAAATTGTGCTGGAGTCTCATCACTAGACCTGATGCTTTATGGGTTAAAGTCCTCATATCAAAGTACGGCTGCGGCGATGGGACTCTACCAATAGTTGAAAAGAAAAGGAATCAGTCAGTTGTATGGAAAGCAATTACAGCAGTCTGGGACAAATTCAGGACAGCAGTAGGCAAAAAGCTTAAAAGTGGGCAAACAACAAATGCCTGGTTGGATTTATGGACAAGCCTTGATCAGCCCCTCTTATCCTATGTTAACCAAAACCACACCTTATTAAATCCTGAAGATAATGTTCACAATTTTGTCGATTCAGATGGGGAGTGGGACCTGCATAGATGGGGTATGTTTTTGCCTTGGTGGGCTGTGGAAAGAATCAAGGAAGTTCCCCCTCCTTCCCAATCGGGTGACGATAAATTCTGGTGGAGGAAATCCCCTGATGGGAATTTCAGCGTCAAATCTGCTTATTCCATGATCTACTCGTCGTTTGAAGAATCCCCCGATCATTTCTGGCAACGTATCTGGAGATGGCCTATTCCGGAGAAAGTTAAATTCTTTATGTGGCTACTGTTCCAGGAAAGAGTTCCTACGAACTTCATTCGCGCTAGGAGAGATGTGAGGATAAACACTGAGTGTCCTTTCGAGTGCAACTGTGAGGAAACAGCAATACATGCTTTGAGAGATTGCGAATTTGCAAATTCTGTTTGGCTTTCTTGCATTAACCCCATTTATTACTCTGCATTTTTTTCTGGAAATTTACAGGTTTGGATCAACTGGAACATGCAGTACTCGGCGGGTAATCGAAAGATGTCCAAATGGCCCTGGCTCAGGGTTTTTGGTTCAATATGCTGGCTCATTTGGAAAAACAGATGCAAAAAAGCTTTCGAAGGAACCAGTGACCGAACACAGCAACTTCTCCACCGAGGCCTTCATTTTCTTCATGAAAGCATAGAAGATGGCCGACTCAGACACAAGATTCTCAAAGTGCCAGAGAGAGATACGGCAAGATGGAATGCTCCGCCACCGGGGTTTGCTAGGATTGATGTAGATGCTGCGGTTGACGAAAACAGAAGCTCTGCAGTTGGAGGAGTGATTCGTGACAGCTCAGGAGCTTGGATTTGCGGTTTCCGACAGAACTTAGGTTTTTCATTTGGTTCGACAGCCTCTAAGGTTCAAGCAATCAAAACGGGTCTCCTTGTTTGTCAGAGCATGAATCTCAGAAAGATCAAGCTACACACAGATTCGACAGAAGCAGTTCGTTTGTTACTACAGCCAGGAGGGCAATACCATCCCCTCCAGAACGAGTTAGAGGAAGCCAGACAACTAATCTACAGGGATTGGGATTTAGAGATAACTCACACTCACCGAGAAGCAATCAGGTGTGCAGATATCTTGGCGCGGAAGGCCCTACATTCGGCATATGACTTGTCTCTTTTGGAACATCCTCCTGACTTTTGTTCGACTCAAATATTAGCTGACCTTAGCTAAGTGTTTATTTTGGGTCTAGCTAGTATTTACTGTATTCAGGAACGTTGTAATGGCCCGTAATGGCCTCAAGAGATTTCTCTCTTGTCATTTCTATCCAAAAAAAAAAAAATTTAGTGGACAACACATTGTAAAAAGGGCTGTACTTTTTTTTTGGGCCAAAAAAAGGGGTGTACTTTGCCTGAATTTTTTTAAAATTATTTCTGAAACTTTTTTACCTAGATAACTCGTATAATTGATATAAAGAAGATAGTCTCTTTTTTTTTCAGATATCTTTCGCCCCGAATAAAAAAAAGATAATTGAGAATTTTGGATAAAAAATTAGGAAAAATCACACTCAAGTCTTAAAAACTAAAAAATAGGCCAAAAAAAATATCATAATAAATTCTTCTATCAAAAAAGTTCTCTAAAAAATGCAATGATAAAAATTTCAAATGTAAAATTGTCTTCTTGCCCCCATTAATTAAAAAAGGAAAAGAGAAGTAGTGAGATATAATTAGATGTAACTACTTGTTAATCGTTACTTTATGACTTATCAAAATAGGCATATCTATTTGTTAATTGGAATTATTTTAGTTAATATAGATCAGTTTGTCAATAAGCACTCTATGATTTATCAAAATAGGCACATATACTTGACAATGTATAATTTGTAATTATGGGCACATATACTTACCAATATATAACTTATCAAAATAGGCAAATAAAGTTGTTAAAATAGGCACTTACATTTGTTAATGTATAACTTATCAAAATATGTACATAAACTTGTCAAAATAAGCACATACACTTGTCAATCTCTAACTTACCATTATAAGCACATAAACTTATCAAAATATGCACATGCACTTGCTAATATATAACTTGTCAAAATATGCGCATGCACTTGCTAATATATAACTTATTAAAATATGAACATAAACTTGTTAATGTATAACTTGTCAAAATAAGCACATAAACTTATTAAAATAGGCATATACACTTGTCAATGTATAACTTGCTATTATAAGAGCATAAAATTGTCAAAATACATAATTGGAGTCTACTACATTCGGAATTTATGATTGAAAAGTGGATGTGCCTATTTTGATAAGTCATAGAGTAGCGATTGACAAATATATACACCTAATCATATATCATTACTTCTCTTTTCCATTTTTAATCACTGGGGGCAAGAAGGAATTTTGCATTCAAAATTTATATCATTATAGTCACTAGGGGGTGTTTTTTTATAGAAGAATTTATTATGAGACTTTTTTATTATTTTTTTTTTATCCTTAGGACCTGAATGCGATTTTCTCAAAAAAAAAATTATCACATAGCTCTGGTTCTTTTTTTCAGGTGTAGAATGTAAGTGTAAATATATATATATATATATATATATATAGTGTCAGTTTAGAATTACTGTAAAACAAAATTATTTTCTAAACAAAATTTGTCTCACATTTTTATCTCATTCAATATAAGGGTTAAAGTGCAATTTTAGCAATAAAGTTTTATCTGAGGGGCGTCTAGCACAAATAAATTTTAGAAAAGGTAAAAATAACAATAAACAATTAAAAATTGTGCACATTTAACAAACAGTTAAATTTTGATCTGACACTGTTAGGGGTTTTCTTCTCTCATAATTTAATATCGTTAAATCAAAATTTAATGGTTTTATTAAATTTACACCTTTTTTAATTGTTCATTGTTATTTTTACCCCTTCTAAAATTTATTTGTGCCCGATACTCCTCAAGTAATATTTTATTACTAAAATTACACCTTTACCCTAAAATTATTTAAAACAAGTTGATTCAAACAAATATGTAGCGATGTTCATCAAAGAAAAACCAAAGGAGACGAGTATCTTGTTTAAAACAGAGATTACTGAATAAATAGTCATTAATCATTAGTCTTTTTAAAAGTGGCGGAATCTGATCAAAATAAATACCATTTGAACTTTAAAAATCTCAAAAAGTTTGTTAACATATAGAAATGATAAATAAGTCTCAAGGGACTATTTTAAAATTTCGAAATATTGTGTTTTTACTAAAATACCCCTCAAGTTTTTTTGAAAAAAAAGAAAGAAAGAAAGAAAGAAAGAACTCTTGCCGGCATCGGAGCTCCAGTGCTGACACCACCCCACCGACCGAACTTTGGAAGCTAGCTGTCAGCGGTCGAAGCTCCGATAACAACTTGAGCAATGGAATTGACTACTTTAATATAGGGATTAACTACTTGAGCTCCATAAACCCTATCCAGCGTCGTTAACAAATTAAATAAAGGTAATGACAATTTGAATACAATGATTGACAAATTGACCTGAGGTTATTAATAGCTACACTCAAGTTGTTATTACCAATACTAAAGTTGTCATTGCCTTTATTCAATTTGTCAACAACATTTGATAAGGCTTAAAGAGCCCAAGTAGTCAATCTCATTACTCAAATTGCCACCGAAGCTTTGGTCGTCGGTGTCGTAGTCCCACTGGCGAGGTGGTGCCGACTGCCGGAGTTCCGACGCCAACGAGGGTTTTTCTTTTTTAAAAAAAACTTGATAGAAATTTTGGTAAAAATACAACATTTTAAAATCTCATATTAGTCTCTTGAGACCTATTTATCATTTTTATGTGCTAACATACTTTTTAGGGTTTTTAAATTTCAAATGGTATTTATTTGGAACTTTTCCAATGATTTTTTTTATTCAATCCTCAAAATAAAATTATTTAAAATTTATGTTTTATTTTTATATTTTTAAAATTTCCAGGAAACATGATAAAAATTATTTATTTTGAATTTAAGAAAATATTTTAAATCTAAAAAATAAAAAATAAATTTGAAATACAATGCATTCACCCAAAAAAAAAGTTAGACAATAAATTAATAAAGATCTCTAAATCCCCATCACAAACCCAAAGAATATAACATCTGCATTGTATATTTAGTATACAACAATGCAACCTTGCCCAATCAAATTAACTTATGATCAATTTGATGGCTCGGTCACTCCCAATAAATAATAACAATAACAACAAATATTTAAAATAAACAAAATCAATAAAAGCTGGAATTTAAAAAAAACAACAAAACAAAGTAAATTCCATTAACAAACTAAAACCAATAAAGCAATCCCAAGAAAAACAATAGTCCCACAAAACTTGTTAAGAAGTTCTGTAGAATCAACACAGAAACAGAATCAGAAGTGGTCTTCACATTATCACCACCATCATCATTATCACTTGTTGATCCCTTAGGGTTTGAGAAATTAGTAGAAATAATTGTGTCTGGTGTTGTATCATCAGATCCAGAAATTGGGCTTGATGCAGGAGAAGGAGAAGAATCAACAACATAATTAGGGTTATTTTTCAAGCTTTTTGGCAATCCTTGTCCATATGTCACATTTATTTGAAAACTTTGACCATTTTGACATTGCTCACCATCATAGTCACTAGAGAAGAAGTATGTCATCCCTTCCTTCACCAACGGCACCGCCACCGTCACCGGTCGGACCTCTGTGTTCGACGGATCCGGAGACGACCACTCCATTGTGTCTTTGTCTTCTGCATCGTTGTAGTCACATAGTTTATATGTAGTTTGGTTATATGTTTGTATGACTGAGTGGTTGGTGTCTGTGTTGAAAACTGCATAAACAATATTAACAAAGTTTGGTTAAGCTTTCAAGTTGTGAAACAATAATATGCATACAGGAAAAGTCAACTTCAGCATTATCAATAATATACGTATACAACTCATTTGATATACATAATTTTGTTGGCAAAAAAGTTCATTAATTTTATTTTCTGAAACATTTTATGATAATAATATGTTTATATATTTACTCACGATGAATTTAATTTATAGTTTAACTATTTTTGCAACTAGTAACTATGTGCATTTTTATGAAGATTTTAAAATGTCCAATGATATTTCAAAATTTATCCGTTTGAGCCTCAACAATAATCACTAAGTTTGATGGCAACCAAAAAAAAAAAACAATCACTAAGCTCTGAGCGCATATGGGTTAATATGTAAATTTGTCTTAAAAGTTTTCGTTGAAAAATAATTTTACTCCGAAAGTTTTTTTAAGTTCAATATTATCCCGAAAGTATTAAAATTGAGTAATATTGCCCATTTCCGTTAAAAAGTTAAGAGTCAACATTAATTTTTTAACTATCAATGTTAGTTTTTTAACGGAATAGGATAACATTGCTACGTTTTGAAACTTTCGGGATGACATTAAACCTGAAAAAACTTCCAATATAACATTGTTCCTTAGCAAAAACTTTCATGATAGATTTGCATCTTAACCCCAACAGATATTGGGTCAAATTAAAATCAGAAAAGTTTTTTAGTATTCTCGAATCACGTGAAAACTCATCATCAATTTTTCATGAAGATTCCAAATAGCAAAAGTGATTCCAAAATTTAACTGAATATGCTCCCATTTTATCATATTAACAAGAAGAAACTTGATCTCTATTGGTACCCAACTCCATCCCTTATTTATCATTTGAAGTAGCTTCAAGTGGTTAAAAAGGGGGGAAATGATTGCTAGTATTTTAATTTCATAAAAATATTATTAAAAAGTATCAAAATGATGAATATTTATTTAAATTGAAAACAATCAAAGTCACAAAAAAATTTAAAAAAACAACTAAATCAAACTAATTTCCCTTTCCTTTCCTATTTTTCGTCCAAAAATACCCTTATCTTAGTATTGAAAAATGATGCATACATACAGACACACACAAGGATATAAGCATGAGTGATCAGTTCTTTGTATAGCTTCAATATAACCAGAAATAAGTGTCCAACATTTAAATCTAAGCCAAAGAAAAACAGTTCAGGGCAAATTGGGAAATCAGATGAAACAACTGAAATCCTGCCACGAGAACTTATGCAGTAACACTAACAAACTATCAAAAATTGAAAGTTAAAAGCAGAACAAGAACAGAGACAAGCCCAGAAGAAGAAGAGGAAGAAGTTACTGAGGAAATCTCCGAGGGAGAATTGTTTATCAGAAGCCCATTTCTGGTAATCAACATCAGCTTTCTCCAGATTGTCGAACCAACCCAGAGAATCTCCCACTGTGTAGTTCTTGTAACCTCTGACACTTCCTGAGAAACAGAGCACAACTACAACAAGAACATGAACAAGAAGAAGAACATTTCCAGAACAGGATCTTCTTCCTCCTCCTTCCATTTCTTCCCTAATTGGGATTTGTAATTCAATCTGCACAGGTTCTGAAATGAGAATCTGAGATTGTTCTTTTGCCTCAGATGTGTGTATATATATATACAGAGAGAGAGAGAGGCATAGATTTTATATATGGCCTTTCTAGTAGCTGCACTGAATGACTCTGTTTCATGTTACTCTCAATAATTGATGTTCCCATTGTTCTGATTTTTTTTTCTTGTTTATTTTTTTAAAAAATGGTTACAGCATTTACTTCTTTACTTGTAATGTAATTTATCCATTTGACTAAGACTTAATTGTAGTTGTAACATTATTATAAAAATGTTCAAATATTGTATGTACTGTATTTATAGATCAAAATAAAAATATGTATAAGTATAAATTTTATAGATGGAAGAAAAAATATATTGAAAACATTTCTTTCTATTTAGAACCCAGCTAATAATACAAATAGACATTATTTTTTTGACAAATGATTGTCTATGTGTTTGTTATATTGAAAAAGACGTGTATAAATTAAAAGTTCATATCTGTTGACAATTATTTTCATAACCTAAACAAATCAATGCAATGCAACCACTTAATTTTTGACAATCAATTATTTGTGAGTACAGAGTATGGTTGTTGCAGAAAGTGATGCCGAAACCACTATATATACGATTGGTATATACACCTATTTGTATAGTATATCGTTTTTTTAATTTTTGGTATCTTGTTGCAGAAAGTGATGCCTAAACTAATAATTTTTCTGACTGATGTATCAAATTAGAGGGAGTTATTTACGGAAGGATAAATGATATACATTGCATGGGACGAATGATAGGAAGATTATGAATTTTAAACTCTGCGAGAATGATAGTATATTAATTCACAAGTAATAAACTACTCCGTCCGGTCTTAAATATAAGACATAATTTGTAGTACAAACCGGAGGTAGTAATTGTTATTGGGAAATGCACCTAATTGTTTTATGGGAGTGAGATATATAATTCATGTTTTGCAGAGACGCATGTGAGAGTTGTTGGATGACAACCTTTTTACAAGCTTTATTCATGTGAGTGATCCATGGCCCCTGATCCTAAAGCCACGAGTCTCCCATTGAAAAATCCTATGAATTAAACTCTCTCAATTTTACATACAAAAAATAAATAATTTTACAATGCAAGTGTCTTGCTTTGGAGATATTGATTTTTTTTTTTTTTTTTTGTCTTTCCTCCGCAATGTTTATGTGAAAATAATGCCTAATAATTGGAAACCCCATTTTAATGGTTGGCTTGGTATGAGGGAAATGGAGGGGAGGGGAGGGAAGGACTAACTGAGAACAAGTTCAAAGTATAAAGACTCATTAGTTAATTTTCCCCGTTATTTTCTTTTGGTTCCACCCAATTGGCAATTCACCTTAATGATTTAACATTATCCAATTTGGCTTCCTTTGAACTTTGAAGTTAGTTGAACTTTGGATTGGCATGCCTATTAATTTACAGGGTTAATGTTCAATTTTGTCCTAAAAGTTTTCACGTACGAGCTATAGGTATCTAAAATTTTTTGTTGGATTCATCTAGAAGGATTAAAAAAGGAGCAAAATCACTCTAATCATTGAAAATCTTACATTAATAGTTAAAATTAACATGGTTTGATTTGGAAAAAAAAAAATTGAATACCTTCAACTCCTACGCGAAAACCTTTGGGGCGATGTTAACCCTCTAATATGTGTTTAGTTGTAGATTTAGTTGCAAACTATTAGGTATCCCTCTAGCAGTTACAGAATTAATAGGGATGATACATGCTTTATATTTGTGTTGGCATGGAGATTTTAAAAAAAGTTTATCTCCTATCATTATATTAGAGTTATCAATTTATTAAGTAGAAGATATGATAATTCTCACCAATTCAGAAATGTAATAGATGAAGTCAGGCTATTCCGCTATGGGGATTGGCATGTTAATTTTAACCATGAACCGACCCCATCGTTTCCATCATATAGGAATTACGAGATCACCCCAAGGACACCTTTGACATCTAAGGATGGCGGACTGACCATAGAAATGGTATCAATCTTGGGCTACGAGCAAATAGAATACCTTTTAGGAGTATCAATACCGTCACATGAATCATAAATACATGAATATGATGGACCACAAAACCAAACTTTACCTTACATAAAGTTGCTAGAGTACGCTTGGCCAAGAGAAAGCTAGCCTCTTGTTGACCGACCAGTTAGCAAAGTTCTCTCATGGGTTAGAAGGGAATTACTATATCTTTGATCAGCATTCATCTTTTAGTCCAGAAGATGTGGGATGATGAAGGATTTTTGTCCTCTCTTGAGGTTTTGTGTATGTTTCTCTTCTGAGTTAATAGATTTCAGTTACAATTAGAAGAAGAAGAAGATTATGACCTCACTGAGTGGTAAATCTCGAGGAAACTCTTTAATGACCAAGTGTTCTCCATTAGCAGAGGATCTTCAAGAGTCATTATTGCCTTTACTTGAACAATTACTTGAGCTGAAGGTAGAACTGGAAGATCTCAAACAAGAAAATGCTCAACTTTTCAGTTGACAAGCCTTATGCTCCAATCTCACCATATGAAGACATACAGTTGCACCCTCCAAAATCACATTGAATCAGTTTCTTTGCATTCGTTTCATACCAAGTCATTCTAATTTCTTTGTTACTCCTTTCCTACACCTCTATTTCTCTTCCATGATCAGCCTCAAAATAGAGGGGCTCTCTTTCTTTCTTTGGCTTTTTTTATTTTTTTGGATAAGAGAAAAGTTTAGGTAAGTTGGACCCAAATGGCTCACCAAGGATAGGACATGCCCCCAAATTCAGAGAGTGCTTACAAAATATTTATATATTACCTACCAACACGATCTTCACATCGGAAACCGGATTTGAACTCACAACATGACCTTATAGATTATGAGCCGCCTTCTTACCAACTGAACCAATTTTATTGACCAACTTTTATTTTTTAATTTCAAATCTTATGATGTAGTAGGAACCTTATGTCACAGAACTTGACACATTTAATAAAATTCTATCCTTCCCCCCCCCCCCCCCCCCGATTTTTTTCCCACACTGAACTTTGACAAATAATGTGTATGACTTAGCCACTATTCAGACTAGACTCATTTCAACTAATAAAAGTTGGCAAATAATAATAATAATATCATGTCTTCATCATCATATAAGAACACAAACAAGGACACCGGAAACATAAGTAGAAGAACATCCCATCTGACAATGAATAAAACACACCCATGGAAATACACAACTCGCCATCAAGTATAATGCCCTGAAGTTCAATTCCATCTTATAATTAAAATTCTAATATATCTTCACCGTCAATAAATCAACAGCTACCTTATAATATTACTGCCACCTCTTCTTCAGTCCTGCAGAAGTGAGAGTCAAAAACTAAGTCAATTTGCACAAACAAATACATTAGAGGAACAGGGAAATTACTGATCATTTTAAATGGTCACATTCTAAAGAGCTTTTCTCTTCATGAAAAATATGAACAAATGAAATTCAGAAAATGGTTCAAGCTATTGCAGGGGAAAAGAACCGTTCAGAAATTTTCAAGGGCGACATTTTACCAGCACCGGCAAGCCTGATTTAAGACAATAATGGCAAAATGTTTTTCTTTTTTGGTTCAACAGCAGAGAATCGAACAGCTGACTTGATTGGTGAGACACTGCGACTAAATTTCTCTCACCATCAAGTCAAAATGTTGACAAAACCAATCTTTGGCCTCGTTGTCTAGTTTCAAAGAGAAAAATTAATGTCAGACTAGTTTTTAAAACAATGCTAGCATCTACAAAAAAAATTTGTTTAACATGCCCTATAACTTAAGAAAATAAAGGTTGGTCCCCGAAAGAATTGATCTAGAAATACTCAAAAGTTTTAAAACCAGGAGGGTGCCCTGTATACAAGTTCGACCCCGACAGCATGTGCATGCGATGATATCTATAATTCAAACTTTAAGCATGAGACTCAATTATCATATTTCGTCCAGAATTTAAAACCTATGCAGTCCATGAGCAAATGAAAGCGACAATATAGTATATTAAATTGTGCAATGTTGAAGGCCTGTCGTCCTTTTTGTTGCAAGGATTAGAGCATAAAATATGAGACGAATTTACAGTTACCATGCCCTACAGAAATATGTATAGACGGAAAAATTATAATACTGGTAATGGGGTTGCCTACTAGGAGAACATGGGCCATTAAAATATGTGTCATTCACACCAACAGAATGTTTCACTTGTTACATATGAGACACTTGAATAAGTATGAGTTTGCACAGATGAAAAATAAAACTTGCAGGCACATAACAAGAAAAACAGAGATAAACATAATTAACAAACCTCATCGTTATCATCATCACCATCTTTCTTGAGACGGGTGGTGCCACCTTCCTTGCTTATGGGCAGTTTCATTGCTCCGAAGGGAGTGTCAACATTAATATTTCCTTTGATGGAGTAACCTGTACCCTTTCCTCTAATCATGTCCCATAGTGCAGAACCAAAGTCCTTGGGCCTAAAGGTGAAAGGAATATCAATGTAACTAATTCCACTCTTCTCAATTTTGGCAGATTTGGCGAGTTCAGCGCCTCCAATGCTAACATCAGCAAGCCAGATCTCGTAATCTAGAGTTTTGAGGCCCAGATCGAAATCATTCTTATTTTCCAATTTCAAATGAAGAACTGCAACAGTCTCTTCAAAGGAGAAGCTCTCAAAATGAATTTTCTCAAGATCAACATCAGGCTTATACGGTATGGGAATCTCTCCAGTTTTTTGCAGAGGAATAGTAATCCTTCCGATTACAGGAACATCCACAATGAGATCAACCTTGACCCTGTAAGGTACGATGCTTCCAGGTTTAATATCATGATAAGTGTTCTTTATGTCCTCATAAATCAAAGTGACAGGAATTTTGACAGTCTCTTCTCCATGTGCATGGATTGTACCTGCATCAGGTATCAATCCCGAAACTAGCTTCCTCCCATCACTCTCGATCAAGTAGTTAATGTCAATTAGAGGAATCGGAACCGGATTCGGGTTCTTTATAAGCACATCAACAACAAGTTCAGCCTTCTCAAGATTAATTGAGGGAATGTGTATCCCAGTAACATCCGCCGTTGGCTTCCCAAAACCAATTGTTCCCTCGATCTTCTCACCGATATCATGAATGAAATCCTTCACCTTCTCAAGGAACCCACCCTTCCCTTCTTCTTTATCCTTGTCCTTTTTTTCTTCATCCTTAACATCTCTTTCAACTACTTCCAGTTTATCAGACGAAGACATATCTAAATAGCAGAAGATAAAGCAATCAATCAGCTTAGGCAAGATCCGGCCAACAAAAAGAATTCAAAGTGAACTTCCAACTAATAATACTAAACAAAAGTAAAGCAAATTATTGCAACCCTTCGGATCACATTAACTAACAATCTCTAAACACAGATCATTTAGTTCAATGTCAGATCAAAAGATTATGCAAAATTCAAATCCACAGCGGAAGTGGCCAGAAGAGGGAAATTGATCGTGATCGCGATCTACAGATAAATGAAAGAAGAGGAGGATTAGATAGAGAAAAAAGACGCACCTGATAAGCTGTGATCGGAGAATCAAGCGAGAGAGATTATCAGCAAATTGTCACTCAAACTTCACACTACACAGTTCAATTGTTCAAACAATGCCTGAACTCACGGATCAAGATTTATGTAGGGATCGTTAGATGAGGGGAACGAAGTGAGGCCGTTGATGTAGATTGAAATTGGGGGACCTACGTGTCAGCTGCGCCAAAGCCCCCTTTAGTATTCTATATAAAATAAGTGATATTTTGATACCTTATAAATAAAAGATAAAATTATTTTCAATGTTTTATGATTTTTCCAGGGTTATGGAAACCGGTGGACCGGTTCGATTTCCAATTTTTTTAAAAAAAATTATATTTTCTTTATAATTTCATATCAATAAATCTAAAATCTTCAATTTATCACCAGTTTAATCCCGATATGACCCATTGACCCTTAACTCAATACCTCGACTGATTCAATACCCGATACAGGTTTTAATACCTTAGATTTTTCAAAGATATTTTAAAAAAATATCGCTTTCTTTTTTTTACTTCAAACATTTTTTTTTAAATATCTTTAAAAAATCAAAAACAATTTTATTTTTTATCTATAAGTTATTAAAATGTTATTTATCTTATGTAGAATCTAATAATCTAAAAAATTATAAAAATATATTTTAATAAGATTCCATAATACTGTGTAAGAGGACAGCTGTTAAAGTGCAGCTGACAACCCCATATCCGAAATAGGGAGGCTCTTGGATTAAGTAATTTAATTAATGTATGAAGGAAAAAAAAAGATAAGGAATTAAGAATTTGCAGGTGATGGAGGATTGTGCGGGCATCACCACCATTCACGTTGTTCAGCCGACATTGACGGGCCCGGCTATCAATTGAACACGGCCACCGACCACTCCTCCTGTTTGGACACCTAAACTTGTGATAGTGTTTATTTGGGATAGTTTATTTTAAAGTAATAAATATTTATAAATCATCATTTACGATATATAAGGTAAGTATGTAAGAATTGTTTTATTTCGACTTATATAATAAGTGCTTATTGACCCCCAATAAGTAATATCAAACACACACATAATTACATCTTTAGCTTTTTATTAATCAAGAGAAAAACCATTATATTTATAAATATAATATTTGTGGATGTCTATATTGTATTATTTTCTACTTTTCTATAATTTTCTATTTTCTCTTATTATTTTCTATGATTATGGAATCACATTAATGGTATGTTAGAGAGTTATATATTTGACACAACATTGAATAAGAAATCTCGAGGTTTAGATGGTAAATGATTCTCACATCTCCCAATAAGTGCATTTTCTGGTATTCGAACTTGTATTCTCCTTTTTACATGATGAGGTTTCTTATCACCTCAACCAACAGCTTATTGGTATCTTTCCCTTTATTTTATAACATGTTATCAACATGAAAACTCTAACGAAGACATAATTCTCTCTAGTTATTTTAACAATCTCCTCTACCTCCTTTATAACTTATTTTATTTGATCTATTTGGGATAATCTGAGCCCTTAGATAGAATTAAAGAGACTCTTTTATCGATTATTTTAAATATCGGGTTTCATGACTTAGATTGGAGATTATTACTATTTTTCTATTTTATTTTTAATCTCCTTTACGAGTTCTTCTATATTATAAATATTTTTATTTTAGTATAGTTAGGAGCCATACACATCTGATTTCATATTCTCAAATTATATGCTCAAAAGTCATATTGTTTTAATTTCCTATTCTAAAATTATATAACCATAAGTCATATCACTTTGATTTCTTATTTTGATATAATATGGTTAGAAGTTATATTCCTTTGATTCTCTATATATGATTCGAAGTCATATATCTTTTCATCTCCTATCTTATTGTATGGTCGGAAGCCATATGCAACTTTTATTTATCCTAAAGATAAAATGTCAGAAGCCATATAATTTTATTTATCCTGAAGATAAAAGGTATGAAGCCATATAATTTTAAATTCTCATCTTGAGATTAATTGGCCAGAATCCATGAGAACTAAATGGCCTGAAACCATAAAATTTTTAATTTTATTGTAATATTTTAATTTATGAATTATTTCTTGTCTTTACAAATTTCCTGCTATTATCTTTTGTATTATTATATTGCATTTTTATATTTCATATTTTAAAAGTTTCCTTTTATTATGTTAGTCTGAATCATGTTAAATCTTACAAAATTTAAATTTATGGCTCTTGTCATTATCGAAAAAGAATTGTTTATCTTGCCTGATCCATGATTTTTTTTTTTTTGCACCACCATTTTCATGAAAGTCTCAAAATTGAATATATGACCATAAAAAAACCACTTTTTCTTTGTAACATTGTAAAAGAAATGTACGACCAACAGAAGATGGTTATCCTTCCAAAAACTCATTTTATGAATGGATGAATCCAAATTAGTCTTGTAGCAATACTATTGTAAAAGAGGTTTCAAGAAATATATGGAATTAATTTCTTACTTCCTTGTAGTGAAACAAAACAATAAGTTTGTGTTGAAAAATCATGAATATCGTCCAATAGGCTCAACTCTATTATCAAAAGTGATTGCAGTAATAAATAAATTTAATTGTGGGCACAGACGTGGACGTGGGCATGACTATAACCATGGGCATAGTCATGCTCATAATTATGGTGATTCATATTCCCATTTGAAGTAGGAAAAGATTGATAAAAAGCACTTGTGATTTATTTCCTAGTAAAGTGCCTCCAACAATCCTATATGAGGATGATACTGCATGTATTGTCCAACTAAAAGATGGCATATCAATGGCGATAGAACGAAGCATATTTTACCAAAATTCTTCTTCAATTGTGACATTCAAAAGGGTGGTAAAATTGATATCTAGCAAATTCATTCTAGTGGAAACCAAGTAGATCTATTTACCAAGTTACTTCTTGGAATAATTTTTGAACAGCTCACTCATGGCATCAGACTTCGCAGATTCAAAGATATCAACTGATGTTGTTAAGAGGGGAAGTTCATACACGTTATACTCTTTTTCCCTTATCTATGATTTTTCCCACTGGATTTTCCTAATAAGATTTTTAATGAGGCAACTATATCAAGTAATTAAATAAACAATGCACTCTTTTTTTTCTACTAAATTTTTGTCCCACTAGATTTTTCTTAGTTAAAGTTTTTTAATGAGGCACATGTTTTGTCATAGACATCCAAGGAGAAGCGTTATGAATATAATATTTGTGGATGTTCATATCCCCCATTATTTCCTATTCTCCCATAGTTTCCTATCCTCTCCCATTATTTCCTATGATTATGAAATCACATTAAGTATAGATTGAAGAGTTATACTTATAAATAGAAGACATATGTTATGTATTTGATACAACACTAAATATTGAATGAAAATTACTTCCCTCTTATTTTTTTACTCATTCTTCCTTTATCCTCTCATCTTTCCTTTTATTTTAAAATAACAAAAAGTCATTTCCCCCAAAATTTTATTCGCCAATTGATTCTGAATTCAGTACTAGTACTCTTCCTATTCAAAATCCAATATGATACTAAGACTTTGTGGATATAAAAACGAATCAAATTTTTATGGTCAATAAAATTTTTAAATGGATACTTTTTACCATTTTTTTCTAAAAATTAATAAGAAACCTCATTGCAATTTCACCAAATTTTAATTAATTTTTATCGAGTCTTTATAGTTTTCTTAATTAAAAATATTTATCACCATACTTATAATTTGTTACTTTGTAAGAGAATAATGTTAATAAAGGACGTAATTCTTGCTCAGCATACCCCTGAACTAATCTTGCCACATGAACTCAAGTAAAATTAAAATATAACAGATTACAAATTATATAGATACAAGGAGACGGCTATAAGCTTGATAATATTTTATTTTGTTGGAAAATAATAATAGCATTTTATTTTATGTTGATAATAAATAATTATTCCACCATTTTATTTTTAAAAAAAAAAACTCCTTTTTTAGGTTTTGGGTCTGGACTATGGGCCTTCAGATTTGGTGTTTGGAGTTTGGGTTTGCGATTTTCTGTTAGAGTTTGGGGCTCAAGGTTTGGATTTGGCCTTTTATGACTTTAGTGCATTTGGATTATTATTTGCAAACTCAATTCTGATTAGATTGGTCTTGCAAACTTTGTTTTGGTTATAATCCCCTTAATATAATAAATCTGTATAACTCAGTAGCTGAGCCGAGCCGAGCCATTTTTTTTGTGGCTTCTCTCTCTTTTCATTGTTTATATGAACATTGTCAACTTGCCTTTGGCTTTATGTCATGCACGTGAATTACCATGTGGCTCCGAGCCTGGTTTGTTAAATAGCCTTTGGTTCCCACTATATATATTTGCCTCAGTCTAATGTAACAAACCTAGAACACATATTGAGTAATTAACAATTACAAAGATGATGGCTTTGTCACTTTTTTTGGGCTCTGTGCTATTACTTTTTGGTCCAATGTAGATTTAAGTTCATATTTTAAAATACCTACCATTCTTTTTATCTTCCCTTCTCT
This sequence comes from Inga leiocalycina, assembly GCA_963242795.1. NCBI lineage: Eukaryota > Viridiplantae > Streptophyta > Magnoliopsida > Fabales > Fabaceae > Inga > Inga leiocalycina. The sequence goes on along the minus strand of OY725325.1, from coordinate 61,678,715 downwards.
TTTTTTCATTTTCGTTCACTTCTCTCTCCTTTCAGCAGTGGGTTCATCTTCCCTTCTTTTTCCTCCCCAAATACCCTTTGGCTTTGCTTTGCTTCACAAAAAGCTCCGTTTCCAAATCCCTCAGTTCAAGCATTTCCACGATGGCTTCATCGTTTTGTCCGAGTTAGTCGATTTCTACCGCTCCAACTCCACTGATGACGACTCCATCGAGCTTCGTGATGCCTTTGGCTTCCGCGATCAGGGAAAAAAATGGCCTCATCTCCACCTCTGAGCTCCACCAAGTGTTGAATCGCTTGGGATTGAAGTGCTCTGTGCTGGAATGCAAGAACATGATCAAATACGTCAATGCGGATGGTGATGGCTCTGTCAATCTCGAGTGGTTCAAGAAGATGACGACAAATAATCCGCTGAGGGCAACTACGAATTTGTAGAGAGAGCAGCACGATTTCTAACTTCTTTCTCAAAAAGAAAAATACAATTTTTTTTATTTCATTGACAACATCTTTATCCTTGAAATAAAGCTATGACATTGCCAATAATATTTGATTTCATTGACTGGAAATATTTCAAAGATGGATTACTTTATCGATTCAGCATATATTTTGTGTTTTTGGGTTGGTTATCAATCCAAGCTATATGGGTTGATTTCATTGATAATATAGTTTTACCTTCCATTGTTCAGTCAAAGGACTTCTAACACATTTGGAACACAATTCGCCTGTCCAATTAGATTGACATGCTTTACTTGTATCCTCTCACTATACAAATGCTTTTTAACCTATATAGGTGAAGTTGATTATACTCTTGAAATAGTTACTTTGAGATTATATGGTTGTGATCATTATGATAACTATAAAACTAATGGTCTTCTGATTTCGTTGACATCAAACACTTGTCACGACAATGCTGGGTAATGTCTATAAGGCAATGTGTTAGTTCAGTAAAGTCTATATATGTGGCAGTTGATGTTGCGCAGCTTTGTTGTGGTTCTTAAAAGCAAAAGATTGGTCCTATACCTATTTATCCCCATCTCCTATTAACTAAACCTAGCAGCTTTACCTTAAATGAGGTTCAAGAAAAGCTCAAAACTCAATGGCATTCTTGCACATTGGTCCAAATCATGACATAAACGAATTAGATTTCATTCAAGAGCTGTGCTTATTCAATTGGGTTTTGAACTTTTTTTTTTGAAAAATATATCTTATAAATAGTGGGTTGATCAGCATGTGAGAATTTCATATATTACTCTTTTTTATTATTTTTGTTTGATGAATTATTATATTTTTTGCAAGTTCATCAAAAGTTGAATGGTCAAACATACATCTAAGTTTAATCAATTTAATTTTTTCTACAAGTTTTTTGTTAGCAAAATTGAGTGATTGTCCTTAATAAAGATATACCACTCTGATTCTATTTACAAGTCCTTTTGACCAAAAAGTTTGGTCCTATTTATAAGTCCAGTTTCAGGGTAGTAAATGCGTTTTGTACTTTTTTACCCCTTTTAATTGCAATAAACAAAAAGAATTTATTTATGTTGACTTTTGAAACCAATTATAAATAAGGGAAAAATTGAAAATTTAGCTTATAGTTAATGAGTTAGCTAATTCTCATTGGTATGTGAGAATTAATTAAAAAGGACTTATAAATAGAACCAGAGTGATACTCAATGAGTACGGAGTGTAGACCAACCTATGTATGAATACTTAGGTGACTTTGATTGTTTTTGGTAGGAGATAATTTTTTGAATATCTTTACTTAAACGGATTTTTATTGCAAATCTTAGAACTTTATACAACGTTGTTGGAAATGTATGTTTTTCAGAAAGTACACTTTGGATGAAAATAGATGACAAATTTCATCTACACTTGCGTGATAATAATTTGTGCATCATCAATTGTAAATGTATGTATATTGAAGTTAATGCATCTCACACATCGCATGGGGCAATAGATGCTTGTTGAGTTTACTATAATGTAATTTATATTTGGTTGCTGCTTGCTATCACTTCAAAAGTGACTTTTGACAAATTGAAATTATGTTGGATGACTTTTAAACAAAAACAATTTTGAGTATGTAATTACTTTCTATGACTTTTATAATCCAATATTGATTAAATGAACTGCATATGATATATAATCTGTTGTATTTGATAAATATAAATATAATAAAATATTTTGAATTATAATTTAAGAATTATTATGATTATAATTAGCCTCCTTGAATGTTCCTCACCTCATAATAATCTCAAATCCATCAACAAATATGCATTATGCACAACTAACCCAACCATCTAAGGGTCTGTTTGGGAACACGGTAGGGTGAGAAAAAAGTCCAGTGAGATATGAAAAAGTCCAAAAGTCCAGTTGTGTTATATGACTTCTGTTTGGGAAAGCTTCTAATGTCATTGGGCTTTTAAAGAAAATGGAGTTTATGATAGAAGCTCTGCGAAGGAGCTTTTTCGGTGTTCAGAAGTGCAGCTTCAACAATGTGGCAGTAGTGACCGTTGGTTGTCAGCATATATCAATTAACATGGAAAAGTAATTAGTTTATTTGACTCGTTTTGTTCCATAGTCAAAGAGACAGTACTTAATACAGAGTTTGCAATCTTGTGTTGCACTCTTTCTTTTCTTGTCACCGAGAAAAACTTTATCCACAAACCAAAATTAGCAACAGGTGAAAAAAAAACAGAGACCAGAATTAGCTATTGCGGTTCCACCTCCAACTTCCATCTATGTGCTTGGCTGGTACACACAATGCTTCCTTGGAGTTGGGTGTGTGTCACGTGCAGGTATTTCATTTTCATTGGAATTGACTTGAAGGAAAGTTGGTTTATCATTTTTTTAAAATTTTTCATCTAAACGGGCTTTTCAAACGTTAATCCAAACAAGTTTAAGGTTAGAAAAAAAGTCACTTATGCCACCGCCAATCCAAATACAAATCACATCTACAATCTGACTTTTTTAAAAGCCCATCTGCAAAAAAAAAGCTCCTTCTCCACCGTTAATTCAAACAGGCACTAACTATTGAACTACACTCTGTTAGTTCAATAGCTGCGTTTTTTAATAATTTGTTTTCTTCCACATAAATTGATAATGTCTTGACTTTTTTTTTTTCTCTTGACCTGGGACAAATAATTTATCCACACATCCAAAATTTGCCATAGTAAAACAGTTATCCCTCAATCTATAGTCAAAATAACAAATTTAAGCTAATGACCTTGTAATCTAAGTGGTATGAGAGCTCCTCTGTAAGTGGGAAGTCGCGGATTCAATCCCGCTTATAACCTCAAACCTTTAATACCTGACTATTTAATTCAAAAAACAATCAGAAGTTGAACCCAGAAAAATGAAAACCTCATCAGCTTTTTAAAAAACTCCAAAAGACAATTCCAGCAGTAGTGAAGAGAAAAGATGGTGAGATATATAAATGCAAAAGTACACTGACAGTGCAAACATTAACATGTTATTTGGAACAGAGAAGGCACAAATCCTAGCATCCATAGCAATTTTAGTTCAACTTCCAAACCACAAAACAAGCAGGACTCTTTCAACACTAACATATTTTCATAATGCCTGTCAATCATTTTTTGCAGTTCCAATGGTTATGTTGCTTTGGTGTAGAAACGAACACCGACCGCCACGCCCAAGATGACCAGGGGAACTAGAAACTGAAGGATCCTGATAATGAACTCTGCTGTCTTGTCCTGATTATAGTGAGGCTGTTTTGGAGGTTTGTACTTATACTTGGTCGGGAAGCTTGCCGAATCGATGTCTCCGACATAGAACTCGTCCAACATGGCTTTTGCAGTGGAACTGTGACCAATGTCCTCAAAATCATCAGTTGCATCTTTTCCTGCAGATAAGTGGCATTCGAGTTACATTACTACGGTGAAACCGGGAACAAGTCACATAATTAGGTGCATTCAGAAAAAATGCTTGTTGGTAGTTGATACCTGTAGCTGACAACAAGACCTCATCCCCGCCAGGATGGTCCTCCAAGAATTTTGTTACATCATAAACCTGTTCCAAGGAATTATGTAAAGGTAATGAAAGATATTTGATGAAAAGCTTGTCGTTAATCACAACTTGACTAATAATACACTGAAGGCCTGCTAGTTACAAATGACTTGGTTTCTGGTTTAATCAAAAGCTTATCAAGCCTTCTAAATGGCATAAAGGCAATTTTTTACTACTCCCTAGGATAAACTCAGTAGATGTGATTATGATGTAACATATCTAAGAATGAGGCAAGCTTAACCTCAGGAATTGTACATATTATGACCGAGATGTCAACGTTGGATAACTGAAATGCATGCATAGTGTACATTTCAAAGTATGTGTGGCTCATGACAGGTTGAGTAAGAAGACTTGAAGTAGAGTAACTAAAGGTGTTTCTCATTTCTAGGGCAACAAATCAGCAAAGGAGGCAATAAACATCAACTTAAGGTTTAAAACTTCCCTTCTAGATATTAAAACCATCTTTTCAATCCTTTTAACACCTCAGGCCTTGAAGATAATCAACATAATATAGTGTGAAAGCATGTTTAACATACTAAATCACTAAAAGTGAGTTCACTGCCGCAGACATGAATTTAAAAATTAACAAGTTAAATGCCTAAGGGTTTAACTCTGGTAAGGTTAAATGAATCATGACTATCATTGTGTATCAATTGGTTTGCTTTGAAAGAGAAAATAGGTCAATAAAATAACCTGATGATAGGTATGATTGATAAATCAAGAAAACAAGCAATATTATATAAGTAATATTATGCAGCAATATTAAAAACCATATTATGTAAACACACATCTAACAGGGTGTGTTTTAGACTAATGTACCAAACAGTCTTCTGTACCTACCAAGCTTAGCAAGAGGTTACATAAAGACACATCATAAGTCACATCATCTTACTTATTTACAAACCAGACTGTTTACATGACCTTAGGGATATTTTATGCAAAATCAAGGAAAGAATAGTTGAAGAATAAATGACAAGTAGCCCATCCATCAAAGAAGTAGTTGAAGAATAGCCCATCCATCAAAGCATACACCTTAGATACAAAGTCAATTTTCACTCCTACCAAACAAATGAATAATATTTTATTTCCAACCTGACCTTCTAACCATACTCCCCTTTTCAGTACTACGAACTCGAATTATACCATACCAAGCAGCAGAAGCAATCACCCAAAAAAGCCAAATCATGTAAATAATGGGGTAACTATGGATTTTTAAAACCATGTACAAGCTAAGAAACATTGATATATAGTGCTTAAATGCAGTCCTCTGTCGTCTAATGGACATAATATGGGCTAATCAAAGCATCAAAGAGGTGCAAATCAACCAAAACTCCACATAGTAAAAAACTTGAACAAAACAAGAAAAACTGCATTCAAGCCCAGATTCAGCTGATCCGACATGAATATCACTGGATCCAACCGAGCCATTACACGACTTGATTCGCAAGAGAATCAAAGTAAAATCAAACCCGAGACACTTAAAAACGTAAACCTAATTGTACATTGGGCAGATACCTTGCCGCCGATGACAAGCCAGCAATCGTGGCGGTGGTTGTGCTGAGAGGCCTCACCTAAAGTGTAGGACTTGGCCATCTGAAGAAGAAGAAGAAGAAGAAAGTGAGAATAGGCAGACAGAAATGGCGGACCCTTGTTAGGGACTTTAAAATGGGGATGGAGATGGGATGGTTGGTGAAGTGCGTTAACGGGGTTGGTGAAGGTGAAATGGTTTTGTCGTCACCAACTACCCTCCTCACTCCCACCATTCATACTTTTTGGCTGTGTGCGACAAAATTTCTTCCCCAACTTTTTTGGTTAAATCTTCCCCCAACTAATTTAACAGTACATGGCTTTACTCAACTTTTCAAGTTCCAACCATATTGCTCTACCTTTGGATCCTCTTAAAGAAATAAATATTCCCTCAATCAAATGAAATTCACCTTTTAACTTATGCACACCCTCATGCTCATTGTTCTCTCATTTTCTTCTTGTTTTTTTAGGCTAAAATATTCATAACGCCCTCAATTTTAGATTAGTTATATATAACCCTTCTTGTCTTTAAAAATTTAACATCAATCATATAATATTTCATCTTTTGACTATTAATCCTCTATTATTAAAAGAACAGTTAAATATGACGTAATATATGTCATGTCATACCAATTAGGATGATTTAATTAACAAGTGACGTGCAATTTTTAATATTTCATTTATTAAACATATAGTTTTGCTATGATTTTATCTTTTTATCCATGTTAACCCCTAATTTCCCTTTCATCAATACAAGTGTCTCCCTCCTCCCTCAATGTCTCTCTTCTTTTTTTTTCTGCTGCGTTTGGCATGCAAATCGTCTACTACCTCCAAAATGTTATCTTTATACATCCTATGTTCTTCATCTTTTTCCTTCAAATCTAATAATGGTATTGTTTTTGTTTTTGTGATATTTCATCTCGCTCACAATGAATTCAAGCCCCTTGGTAATTGTTTACTGCAAATATTTTATACATTTAATGGAAGCAAGTGTCCCAGAAAAAGAGAAAAGAGTTCATAGAATTAACCTAAGGCCAAAGTTCAAGATGTTTGTGGCTACCCTCCCACATTCAGCTTTAACTTATGCATACTCTGATATTCTGATACTTATTACTCTCTTATGTTCGTATATTATTATTTAGGATTCGGAGTTCGTGGCTACCATTTCCATCACTAGTGTCCTAAAACCTAAAAGGATCTAGTAAAACCTTACACCATTAGACCAATTTTATGTTGGTATTACTCTAGTCTGTTCTAATTTCTAAAAAGGTTGGTTAATCAATTTGTTGAAATTAAAAAATTGGTTAAATTAATTATTTGTAAAAAAATGCGTATTGTCTTCTTAAAATATACTCTAATTATTTATTTACATTGAAAATTATATATGGATGAAAATCTTCTAATATGTCTAATCAATACCGAGGGTTTTTTTTTTGGGGGGGGAGATTAGTTTTAACTCTTATATTTAGAACAAAGCCAAGCCACTTTATTAATTTTTATATGTTTTTTGTGCACCGAAGATAAAAGGTAAAACCTAAATCCAGAAAAATTAGGAATTAGCACCGGAGCCTAAAATCTCCATTGGTAACTCTGGATATCAAAGATTGGCAGAAGCTTAATTCAGGAATTAAAATATATTAGGTCAATGTTTGTTGACCAGACTAATAAACTAATGTTTGTGGTAGATGTTTTCCCCAAAGACCTATAACATAAAAAAGTGACAATTGGAATTTAAACAGATGTAAATGAATAAAATAAGAAAAAATAATTATGGTAAATGAACTAAACACGGCAAATTAATATTTCCTCCTGCCATTAATACTTATATTTACCTAATTTGATTAGCTTAAAAACTTTAGTTGAGTTTGTTAATATTACATATATTTTTTAGGAAAAATGACTTGAACGTCCCAATTAAGAAAAATAATATCAGAAAAGTTTCATAAGTTGTCAATGATCGCTCTTTCACTTGTTAATGGTTGCTCATTCACTTGTCATTGACAATCTATGAAACTTTTCTGATATTATTTTCCTTAATTGGGATCTTCGTGTCATTTTTCCCATTTTCTAAAATACTCTAGTTATCTTCCTTAATTCCATCGCTCTTTCTCCTCCTTAATTATTATTGAAGGAACATAAATAAGGATAATTTAGAAAAAAAATAGATAAATATAAAAACTATATCTTATATTTAAGATTAATATCAACTTCTCCACCATATCTTATATTAAAAACAGAAGCAGTATACACACAACATACACATCATGCCGAGGTCAACATATAGTTTACCAAGATGCTGCATTCATACCAAACCTGATGTCATCGGCACACAGGTTGTTTCAAGGTTAAACAAAAAACAAAAAACAAAAACGGCACACAGATTGACCCTACACGTTTTCTTCTCGTTGAACTTTTGTTTTAGGTAAGCTCTGGGTAGGAGCCCGTTGGTTCGTTTCACACTCAACAATTCAAGTTTTCATTTTCTACTTCTACCTCTTAACGCAAGACTTATTTCTATAATTTGAAGAGATTAAGGTAGCCAAATAGATTGTTTAATTATAATATTTGTGATATGATCTTTTTAAAATATTTTTGTATACATTGTATGTATATATATATATATATATATATTGTTTTTCCTCCAATCATCCCTATTTATAATAATAAAGGGAATATCTAAAATTGAGCTAGTCATAAAGGGATAAAGCTTATGAGCCATACAATGAAATTGTAGGAAAATATGATTGAACAAAGACTGAGATTGGAGACTCACATTTCAAAGAACCAATTTGGATTTATGTCGGGAAGATCCACAATAGAAAAGATTTATTTGCTAAAGGGGTTAATGGAGAAGTATAGGAGTAAAGGAAGAGACTTACATATGATTTTTATTGATTTGGAGAAAGCTTATGACTGCATGCCGAGAAATGTACTTTGGAAAGCCTTAGAAAAGAAAAGTGTGTGTGTTGCATATATTAAGGTCATACGAGATATGTATGAGGAGGTAACAATTAATGTAAGAACGTCTACAGGTGAGACAAAGGACTTTTCTATAAATATTGGCTTTCATAAGGGCTCAACCTTGAGCCCTTATTTGTTTAACATGGTCTTAAATGTTCTAACTAAGCATATACTTGAAGAAAATTCCAAGTGAATGCGTTTTACAAATGATATTGTTCTTGTGGTTGAGTCAAGAGAAGAAGTTAATTCTAAACTTGAGTTATAGAGAAGAACCTTAGAATCAAAGGGTTTCCATTTGAGTATGACAAAATATATGCATTGCATTTTTGATAGGGGGCAAAAAGTGACTTGGAGGTCAAATTGGGGAGATCAAGTTATTCCACAGATGATAAAGTTTATATATTTGGGATCAATTCTAAAAAAATATGGTGAAATTGATAGAGATGTTAATCATAAAATTCAAGCTGAGTGGTTTAAATGGAGAAACGCTACCAGAGTTATTCGTGATCGAAAAGTACCCGTTAAAGTCAAAGGAAAATTTTATTGTACTGTTATTCAATCAACAATGTTTTATGGCAGTAAATATTGGGTTGTGAAAGGGCTGCATGAGCACAAAGTGGGAATAGCTGAAATGAGGATATTGAGATGGATGTGTGGCCATACACAAAAAGATAAGATTCATAATACACTTATACAAGGAAGGGTGTGAGTTGCTCCTATTGAGGACAAAAATGGTAAAAAATCGTCTGAGGTTGTTTGGGCATGTACAGAAAAGGTCATTAGATGTGCCAGTGAGGAGGATAGATCAAGTTATTTAGAACCTAGTTAAAAAAGTTAAAGGAAGACCAAGAGAATGTTCAATAATGTTATTAAGTGAGATCTTTTAATCAACAATTTTTCTTGAGATTTGGTTTTTAACAAAATTTAATAACGTCGTTTAATCTATGTAGATGACCCCACCTAGCGGGATTAAAGCTTTGTTGTTGTTTTTTTTTATTTTTTGTGTAAGCTTACAAGTTAGGCAACTTAGTTTGAAAAAATAATAAATACAAAAGAGAGAATGGGAAAAAAAAAAACCTTACATTTAAAACCAAAATTCATTATAAAATATATCTTATATTTAAAATCTAAAGGATATTTAAAACATGAGATTGTGGGTTTGACCTTCTTTGAGTTCATAGGATGGGCGTGTGCAGAGTGAAAGATTAAAAGGGCGGAAAAAAGTAGGGACAATTGAGAATAAATATTATTAATGGGAGTTGGTCTAAGTGGTAAGCGGCTTGATTCCACTTAAGTAAGGTTTCGGGTTTGAGCCTTGTATATGCAGAAAATTCCCATTGGGAGACTCTCCCACCATACCCAGGTGCGCGATGCGGGTCGGATCCGAATGTAGTCGGAACCAAGATCTGGTGAACCGGGTGGGCAACCCAAAAAAAAAAAGAAATTGAGAATAAATATTTTTGGACAAATTAATTGCTGAATGCTACTAAGCGTGCAAGCCATCTTCCGTGTGCAAAAGATCTTCCGTTATATGCAAAGAATCTTCTGTGTGCGTACAAATCTTCTATATAAACATACAAACCATCTTCCGTTATGTGCAAAATATCTTCCACTATGTGAAACATATTTTCTATTAAAGTACAACCAATCTTCCATGGTAATATTCAATAATTAATTTGCCCAACAAATATTTATGGGCAATTTTTCCCAAAAAGTAAGCCCCTGATCATTTTTCTTTTCTTTTTCCTTCAAAAGGTTACCTAAATATAATATATTTATTAAAATCAATAAGCTAAGAGTAAAAGATCTTAATATCATGATGATACAGTTATGTATATTAATTTATTCCTATCCTTCAAAATATACAACATTAAATTCATGTGTTGAATATCCAGTGGAATTTCAAATCATTCATATTACTCTCAAATTTTATTAAGTCTCAACTTTGTTTACTTTAATCATTTTTGTCCACTAATGGGGAACAATTATGAGACACAATCAATAAATAAAAAAGGCAATCAATTAGGCATTGCAAACAAAGAATTTAGCTGCTACCAATCCTACATTCTACAATATAAAAGCTCAGCAAATTTTCTCAACCATCACTCACAAAGGCAAACCAAAAAAAATGCCTTGGTGTTGTTGAAGTATATTTAACCCAAAAAGAAAAAAAGGAAAAAATATATGAAGGGATTCAAAACCACATAAGGCATGAATCCACACCACAAAAAGGTAAAAAAAAAAAACAACCACAAGCAATAACAAGCCATGTTCTGCTCTCACAATCTTACATCTTCACACTTATAACAAAAGAAACTCAAAATAATTACATTTTCACAAATCTAGAGACAGGTTTAAGGAAGGCCCTCTTCATTTCATGTCCCTAATGGAGCTCTGTCATCTGGTCCAGCAAGCATGATCTGCATTCTTATGCATTCAAACCTCAGCCATGGCAATCAAAAGACATAATACTGTAAAACTATGCACTTTATCCTTATTGTCATTTTGCCAACATCAGTTTGTGCTTCCTGGGATATTAGATTCTATGAAGTTCAAGGAATTTCAGTCTTGTTCAGTTCAAGATTTCAACACAAGAAACGGACAGCTAAGATCTTAAGATAGGACGAGACTGAAATCTCTTGATTTATATATAATCCAAACCTCCATTAGTCCTTACTTATCATGAAAACTAGGTTTCACTCATTCCTTACCTTCAACAATTTCAGTCTTCTCAAGTCATTGCCATCTTAATTCTCAGAATACCATACAATTGCGCAATATATAAGTGCAACAAACTTTAAATGGCAAATCACCCATAGATGAATGGTTAAGCTCTAGCCAGGGTATGAAACCCAACCCAGTCAGCCACTCAAACAAGCGAATCAATTCCTTGACTAGTCTAGTTAAAAGTTTTGGACAGATGGACCATGCTGGATTTATTTTTTTTTTCCCAAGACTAAAACAATATTGTTTTGAGTTTAAATTAAAAAGAAAAAAGAAAAAATAGCAATAAATCATATTTGTGCTTTAATAACTCTTTTGTTCGATTATATGTAGTTTATAGATGACTATTCTATTTACTTGTAGATTAATGCCTTTTATATTTAAATATTACTCTTTTCAAAGTTATATATGAATATTTTTGCATATTTTAATCAACTATATATTATTTTAATCATGATCAATCTAACCCGATTTGAACCACTAATCCTTAAATCACCACCTCAACCAATTTATAGACTAGTCTGGTTTCCAGTACCTTGGTTCTAACCATTTTTAATTTTAACAAAAGAACCAGTTTAGGAAGGTCAGAACCACATACGTTACAATCAAATGCAAACCTCCTTGCAAGCATGATAGATGCATTCCTTTCTCGCTCTGATTCAAATGCTAACACAAAGGATTGCCCCGGCTTTGCTTGCCAAAATAGCGCCTGGGCTGCAGCATTTCCACCTCCTCGAACTCCACAGAGCTATTAAAAGATAAGAACCAAAAACAAAGCTTGTCGGTTGGCCATATTCAAGTTTATAAGGGACACAATAGAATTGATTAAAAAGAAAAACAAAGTCAACTCCGATGCAAGGTCAGGTTCCTACAAACCATGAAGATTGTTTATTCAGTGATAAAAAGGGCTTGCCCAACTGGTCTCTCTAGGCTAGGTAGGACCACATGAGGATCTTTTCAATTTTAAGAGGGAAAAAGACGGTCTCTTTAACAGATTTTTTTACTAGGTATAGGTATCCTTCTATTAGAGGTAATCCTATTTGAGGCAATATCGGTCAGTAAGCACAGGCACCTCTCCTAACAAAGATTGGAATTTTACTTCGCCACATTGTAAAAGAGTAACTCCTTCCGTAAGATCCAACCCCGTTAAAAATAATTACTTATCTTCAGCAAAAGAAGAAATCTAGGCAGACCATATCAACTAAATGGCAAAACTCTACTCAAAACAAGTCACTTTCTAAACTTAAATGAAGAAAACCTGAATTTGGTTGGGTTAGCCCTAACTGACGGGCCTTTATCTATAACTAGGATGGATACCATGCAAAACTTGAAATACCTGCATTGAAGATGAATAGTATTCTTTGGCAATTGTTGACTTTCCTTTACAGAGTTTCATCCTCATCTTTCCAACATGGAGTGCATGAATAGATTCGGTTGAATGATATGTACCATTCATTTGACTTACAACCACCTGCAATGTACAAAGTGTTGAGTGCAATTATGATATCATTGTCATAAATCCAACCATTTATAACTTTTAGCTTAAACTATTATATCCAATTGCAGAGAAGGAAAAATACATGAATACATTTTACTAAGAAAAAATACTTCATATTTGAAATTTCAACCATGACATCGGGGCAAACAATACCCAATTGATCAACAATGCTGTATTATAAAACTGCTTGATCTAAAAGCTATGGCATGGTATGAAAGATTAAGTTGGCTAATCAAATTTCGCAGTCATGAAAGATTAAAGCTTTTAAGCAAGGAGCAAGGGTAGTTGTTACAACACTAGTCCATGTAAAACTACATAACATGCATGACAATAACAAATGATCAGTACATATAATATTTCAGGACCAATAACTCAGCAAAATCCTATATCGAAAGCTCATATAGAGTTAGCTAATTACAGGAAGGAAAGTTAAGGGTTTGAGTGACATACATTGAATTCAGTGTCATGCTTTCGCACAAGTGCCTCTACGTAGTTTCCCAACCCGGCAGCTGCACAAGAACATTATACTATTGTTTCAACTTCAACTTGATTGCATAATGAAACATGTAAATCTCTTAAAATTGGGCAAAACATGAGAAGGTAGAAGTTTTAAATTGAAAACATATACAAAACCATGCCTATTGATGAATACTAGATCAAAGTGATCAAAGTGCTTGGAGGAGACACAGAGTTAGCACCAAACCTGGATCTATCAGACCAGTTGTTGACAAGGTGATGTGCTGGCCTTCTGAAATAATATTGACTTCCAATTTACGTCCAACGTCAAAAGGTTCGGGGGCATACACTGGTTTGGTAGCTCCTGAGAAAGAGAAAGTTGTATTACATAGTACTAACACCATGCAATCTCAGAATTGGAACAATACAAAACCAACAAAATGAGCCCCGCCAATAAGATAAGATGAGTTAATTCATTATGTCAAATAACCCTTGAAGAAAATCATGTTATTATTTTGAAAAAATTGGCTGTGTATACACAGACAGTCAATATAAACATTAATCGAAAATAGAAAAAGAAATGATTTTTTCTCAGACTTTCAGTTTGAACAAGTTTCAGAGGACTTGGACCAACAGACATGGTGATAATGATTAATAGGTTTAAGATTATATTTCGAAAAAATTGGCTGTGTATACACAGGCAGTCAATATAAACATTAATCTAAAATAGAAGCAAAAAATGGTTTTTTTCTCAGACTTTCAGTTTGAACAAGTTTCAGAGGACTTGGACCAACAGACATGGTGATAATGATTAATAGGTATAAGATTATATTTTAGAGAAAAGTTGTTGAGAGCTGTAATATTAGAAGAGAGCATGTAATGTTAATAAGAATCCTAATTGCTAATTAATGATTGCTTTAATTTGCTATAACACTAAAAGGACAAACGTATGATGACCAAATATGTTACTCTGTTCAAATTCTTTTGGGAGTGACAGTAAATATAAGTGTGAATCTAGCTCAACCTGAACATGGAAAAACAATACCACTGGAATATTATGATACCTTAAATATTAGCTAAAATTATTTGCAGCAGTACCTGAAATAAGTTCCTTTTTGCCACCTTCAGGTGACACACGATACCACTGAATCGAACATTTTGAAAGTTCAGGAGCAATATCCGAACAAGGTTGAATTTGCAAATATGAACCTAATGTTTCAGTCCCTTCGAGTTCGTATAAATGAGGAGCATTTTCCTCACCCCGTTTTGCCCTTGCTAGCTGGAAAGCACAATGGAGGAAAATTATTCTTCAGTTCAGGGACCAATCACATCAGACAAAATTATAGAATGAGATTGAAGCTCAATTACACGGTATCTTTCTTAGACAAGTCACAGATCCCCAAAGGTAATCATTTTATAATTTCAGTTTCTTTTATTTACCATTTTTTGTGAGAAAGCATTCCAAGACCATATTTTTCTGTATTGTTAATTAGATTTTAGTATTTTGCAGCATCACTTAACGTGATATTGCTCACTATGTACAGTATATTGTCATAGAACCATAAATAATATTAGTTACTAAATAAACAAGAAGGTGTCAAGCAAACCAAGGAAATTACTGAAAGACAAATAGCTTAGGGAACGTAATGACCCACTATTAGTGCAAAACTTACAATATGTAACAAAACATGCCATCCCCAAAGTGATCAAAATAAAATCCGTTTAAAATCTCATCCTGTGTGATTCTCAACAACCAAACCAAAAACCAAGCACCATGTCAACAATAACAACCAGCAACCTTTTTATAATTTATACAATACATCATTTACATGAGTATTTTATAGAGGTCAAGGATGCTGTTCATATTTATAAGCGGTTCAACATAGCATATGATGGCAGGAGTACCTCTTTTTGAAGTCGAAGATAATGTCTAGACTTCTCAGCAAGTTGAGTCCTCAATGCCCGAAGCTCAAGTTCCATATCCATAACCTTACATATCAACAACCAATGCATTCAGTTCCTTAAAATAACTTCTACAGATGAAGTTACATAGCTTCTGTCAAGAAACAATATATCTATCCCAAAAGCTTAAGCTGTTAGTTCTAAGGACAAGGCATGGAATTTTTTTTACTCAACAACTCTTAACATGCCCTCTCACATAAAAGCTCCTTGAGCCCAAAGCATGGGTAATGAACGAAAGAGGTAAAAATATTTTTCTCAAAAACTCGACCCTGATCTGTGATCTCTTTTTCTTCAACAAAAATAATTAAGACTTGAGTCCACCTAGTAACATGCCCAAATAAGTATCCAATAGGTATGGAAGGGAATTATTGATTTTTTTTGGGGGGGGGGGGGGGGGGGTGAAGGGAACTAGGTTGTCACAAGATAATTTAAGGAACACAATTATATTCATGTAATACAAAAATAGTAACAGCTAATCGACATATACCCTGCTAGGCTGATGAAGCATTTTGATCCTTCGAGCCTCTTGAACCTCCTTCATTAATTGTTCCAGGTCCTAAATTTTCAAAAGAAACAGAAAATGATAAATATATTGTAGTTATAGATCTTCTGTATTTCCAGCTTAAATGGTTTTACTGGCAGCCACTATTTTGATAAATAATATATCAAACAATACCAAGGGAAACATATCCTTAAATAGAGAAAATGGACAAAATTATTACCTAAGAAGACATCGCCCAGTCATCAGACAATCAGAAAAGTCATGTCTAGATTTGTAACTCTAAGGAGTAAAGATTCCTTAGAACAAGTTTGATAAGAATTCCAGAAAAGATTCTCTTCAAAACTGATATTAAGCTTTCAGGTTTCAACAACTTGAATTGCGCTTCTATTCCTTTCCAAGCAAACAGGGTTTGAATTTTAAAGTTCTCTTTGGATATTACACCAGCAACAGGAAATCATGCAAAAAAGATTGAAGGCACCCATCAATCTAAGAGAGAACACCAATGTTACAGTGGTATTACCAATTACCAACCTCAGGTAAATCACCAACCTTTCATCTTATTCATTACAAGTGATTCTGATACAACCATGCCCTCTTTATACAGCAAGAGTGGCTAGTTCTGTTACATCAGTTA
This sequence comes from Inga leiocalycina, assembly GCA_963242795.1. NCBI lineage: Eukaryota > Viridiplantae > Streptophyta > Magnoliopsida > Fabales > Fabaceae > Inga > Inga leiocalycina. The sequence goes on along the minus strand of OY725325.1, from coordinate 61,662,435 downwards.
TGTAACCCTAATGATCACAACCCCTTTCTAACACTCCTACACAATTCTGTAATTTCCATCGCCCTACTTCTAGGGCCCGTTTGGTATGGTGGAATTTGAGAGGGAAAAAGAACTTCTTAAGAATATTCATTAAACCTTTCCTTCTCCAAGTTCCTAATAGATAAGGAATAAATCACAGAATTCGTGAAAACCACCAAATGTAAATATCCACCTTAGGCTAAAATAAGTATAACTTGGCAAATTCAAACATGTACCGTTTCAGTTTTGATCTTGACTTCATGCATTGGTTAGACTATTAAGAAAAAGCATTGGTACAAAATACATAATCAAGAAAATAGGGTTCAACAAGACAAGAAAAAAGCACAAACCTGCTTCCCGATAGCTCGATTCATTCTCTCATGTTCCTGAAGAGCTTCTTCAACTCTCTGAACTGCTGCTCTGGCATTCTCAATTTCAGAACGAGCAAAAGCTCTTTCCTCATCTACAAGTTTCTTAGCATCTTCAGAAGCCTATAATCAAATTCAAGATTTCAACAATGAACAAAGAAATCCCTCATGTAGGATATAGAAAAAGAACAACCCTAGTTATAATTAAAAAGGGAAAATAATATACACTACTAGGTATGGTCCAGTGGTGAGGGATGTGAGTAGTTGAGCAAGAGGTCATAGTTTCAAACATCTGCTCAATTTTCACCCAAAAAAATACAGATTTCCCCACTACTCCATTAAGTTTGAATCACCTGCTTAAGAAAACTTGCTAGCTTCTTCACCTCTGCCTTCTCTTGTATCAATTCCCCTTCCCTTTGACTTAATTGAACTGCTAGAGCTTCAACCTGAAGACATGTAATGAGTTACAAAAACATCATTACAAAAACACTTATTAAAAGTGAGTTTAAGTAGCCTATTGAACTTGTGCTAGAACAAACACTCAGAGCCTGATAAAATGAGAAAGCTTCACATGCGCATGTGCTATCTTTCTTGACAGGAAAAAAAAAATGGAAGGCATTAATGATATTAGAGTGTTTCAATCATGAGTGACATTTGTCAAAGAAACTACTTCAGACACAACAAAAGCAGAATATTCTAACAACACCAAGAAATCATTCTATTAAAAAATGAGTATTATGCAGAAATTGGCATTGATGTTACGTCTCCTAAACATACTAACATCAAGAAAATTTCATTGACATGCCGAGAACAGAAATGATTAACTCCAGATTTAAAAGGCATCCTTTTCATGCTAACTGGAACAAGGAGTCAGGAAAAACATTAAAGTGAAGCCAGCCTAACCATTGAGGAACTCCAAGATAAAAATTAGTCATGAAACTCCGTGGCAATAATTAAATACATATATTCAGATGTTTATTGTGAACAAAGACAATAAAAGAGTAATGCAGTACAAAAAATTGTAGAAACTAACCATTGCAATAGCATCCTCTACTTCCTCCTTGTTTCTGCCTGCCACACGCCCTTTTAGGGATTCAAGCAACTCTCTAAGCTTCTTTAAAAGAACATGTTTTTCCAACGATGCTGCTTCTCTAAGTCTAGCCTGCCATTTTTCCAGCATATAACACGATTCAATAGTGTGAGAAAGTAAATTTCTCTGCAAACTAATATAACTAATAACATCAATTTAAAACACTGAAAATTAGGCATACAAAATTGAAACAACCCTAACAACTACATTGAAATTAATAGAAAATATGGAACCTCTTCAGACAACTTAGCAGCAGCAGCTAAACCCTTCTCAAATTTACTAGCAAGATCGCGAACTGAGAGACGTTTCTGCTGTTCACATAACAGAGCAGTCTCCCGTGCAACAGCTTCCTTCATAGATAGCACTTTTGGGTCATATGTCTCTATGATCTGATTGTTAGCTCCAATTTTGTAATTAGGAAACCTATTAGAAGCAAATATCACATCTGCTGAAACCACAGGCACTGCCTCCTTTTGCATAGTGTCACCAAAATCACGGGACACCCTCGTCATTGCTCCCAGATATTCACTCTATGTCCATCATAAAAATACAACCTTTAGCTAATAAAATTGAGCTGGTTACAGTTCAGAGAACCTAACTTTAAAGAATTAGAAAATATATCAAAAGAAGAGAAACATTCAGTGTAAGAAACATAGCCAAAATCAGATACTTCTAAATTGAGATATCACACTACCTATTAAGCTAGTCGAAGTCAAGGCTAATGTTTGTAAGAAGAAACAGCTAAACCCTATATCTACTTGTTTCCTTTACTTATCGATTGTTTTAACTTCACTTTTCCAGTGGTTTTGAGCTGAAGTATTCAAGAAAAAGCTACCCCAGATAATAAAAAAAAAAACTTCAAAACCAAAAAAAGGAAAAGTAGGAATTACAGATCATGAGAAGAGAAATAGTAGGCCAAGTAGACTTGAGATTGTTGGATCAGAGGAAAAGAAAGGGTTAGCTCCAATTGGTGATGATCCTACGACAGAACAATGCTTTAAGAGAGAGAGAGAGAGGGTTGTGGCCTGGGGTAGAGAATAAAAGGAAAGGAAGCTGGAAACTTCGCTTTTTGAAAAGAGAGAAAAAGTGAAGAGAAGAGAAAGCGGGATAGAGGACGGCGCCGTCCAAGGCCGTTAGTTTTTGTACGTAAAGGCTTAACGTTTTTGGTTGTTCCGATTGAAGGGGACGGCCCGACGGACAACTCCAAGGCCTCAACTGATTTTGGGATTCTGTGATGTGTTGTGTCATGGAGTTAGATGCCTTATGCTTTAAACTAAGAACTCTTCTGGCGGGCCAAGCCGGTCGAGCGGTTTACATCACTGTATCAATTATAGTTTCTTCAATCTTTTTTATAAATAATTTTTCTTCTCATAAAATTAATTCTTTTTATAAATAATTTTATTTATTTGTCTCAAAATTTAAATTATTTTTTCATTTTCTACCCCTACTAAATATATATTTTGATATTAAATATCCCTCACTCATCACAATTCTCTTTTCTTAGATTCTTCTAAATATACTCATATTTATAAAATGAGCATATGAGAAAGAATGAATAAGAATACTATGAGATAGTATGAGTATAAAATATGAGAGAGAATGTAATGATTAATTATATATTTTTATTAGAAAATATTATATTAAATTTGATCCTTAATATAAAATTTATTCTCTTTTTTTTTTTTTGAATGAAAATTAGAGTACAGTAACCTAAAAGGAGGTTACAAAGGAAACATGTTCCCTAGAGGAAATGCAAACTCAACCATGATCAACAACTGCCTTCGGAAGAGAAGATGGTAAATGATCAAGGATAACAAAATTGACTGTAATGCTATGAGCTATCCCCGTCAAGAAGTCTGCAAGCGTATTATCCTCCCTCGATATAAATCTAAGAAGAATTTGTCAGATAACCAAAGTCTTACCTCCTCTGTCACATCCAAAGTGAATCTTATTCTAAAGGCTGTAAGAAGTGCATCAATATCAAATATTTTTATTACATTAGTCATTAGAGATGAGATCACATAATACGTAACATTTGAAAAAAGAGCCGACCAAAATGGAGTTTGCTATAAATTTAATACTAATATATCTTAATTTGATTGATTGATCTTAATGTTCGTTTGGGATAGCTTATTTTTAGGTAATAAATATTTATAAATCATGATTCACGGTATACGAGGTAAGTATGTAAGAAGAGTTTTGTCTCGATTTACATAATAAATATTTATTTTTTAAAAATAAGCTATTCCAAACATTCACTAAGAAATCCCCGACTCTTTTTACTTGTACGTGGTGCAAGAAAATCATACTCCAACATTATCCATTTATATAATAAAATTTATTGTTTTAGAATGTATTTTATTTCTCATCAATCTCTGCGCAATGCACAAAAAAATATGTTTAGTTATTGATTTTTATTCTTCAAGTATTATTCTATTTTCATAAAAGTTTAACTTAATTGTTTTATGTTATTAGGACCGTAATACTAATAAATTATTACTCAGAAAAATAAAATACATGTTTGCCCCTAACTTTGTCTGAATTTTTAACTTATTTATAACTTTCAAAATTATCATTTTTGTCATGTATCGTTCATATTCATTAATATGATATTACAATAATTAATTTTCATTTTTTCACATCTATAATTATTAAATATTTGAAAAAAAAAGCTGTAAGTAATAACTCTAAACAATAAAATTAATATCTTTTATAAGATCTACTTACTGTAGAGTAGATAGGGTGTGTGTGTTTTATCCTATTTATAAGGCCCGTCATTATATGATTTATATTAATGTATAATTTTACTTTTTATTTATTATTATATAGATTGTTATTTTTTTGAAAAGTGTGTTGTTAAATAGGAGGTAAAGTTGAAATATTGTTGATTCGTTAATAAAGTTTAATTGTTCTTTTGTCAATGTGAAATTCACTATAAATATTTTATAAATAAGATCAGACATGTATATATAACTGTATGTGTGTGTTTAGATTAGTTTTTGTTAATAGCTTTTATGATTTATGAAATAAGTATGTGAGAAGAGTTTTGTTTTGACTTACGAAAAATAGTTTCTGAAGCCATAATTTGGGTACTTCCCAAACACTCACTTACATATCTATAAAATTTTTCTTTAGCGTGGCTGTTTGAGTTGAAAATCTTAGTTGGACCGGACCAGGTCCTGTATGCATTTGGGGAGTCGGTCAAGGATTATAAAGGTATGTCTTGTTAGACTTTAGTTCTAAGTATCAAACACGGAACTGAATGGGAAGTAGAAGACAAGGCATTTAACTACTATTGAGACTTGGCGGCAGCGATGACATCAATTAGATTGATATATTTAATTTATTTCAGGTTGGAGTTGGAGAGAGAATGATTACATGGTTATGATTATTACTAAGATTTATTTATTTTTGGTTAACATTATATAAAAATTAAAAGTCTATTTTATTGATAATATAAGCAATTATATTAGGGAAAATCTTACTTAGGTCTCAAGAACCAACAAATATATCAAAAAAGTCTTAATGTAGATTCCTCCGTGAAAAAAGTTTCTAGAGATCTTAGTTATATGGATTCCAAATATGAATTTATTTTATTGATAAATATATATGATTATATTGATAAGTCATAGAATAATATTTGATAAATTCATATATGTTAACTAAAACAATTCTTGTTGAAAAGTGTATATGAATATATTGACAAGTCATAGAGTGTTCATTAACAAACTCATTTATATTAACTAGATTAGCTCCCGTTGACAAATATATGTCATTATATTTGATAAGTCATAGAGTGACAATTGACAAGTCCAATATATTAACTAAAACACCTTCTGTTGACAAGTATATGTGACTATATTGATGAGTCATAAAGTGGTTATTGACAAGTCTATCTATGTCAATATTAAGATAAATTCACATTTATAATCATAGGTTAAATTATACAAAACCTCATGAACTTTAGGTCAGTTGTATATAACCCCTTTGACATTTCAAAATTTAAATTCAACCCCCTTGATCTTTCATTTTTTAACTATTAACCCCATACCGTTAAGGGACCATTATCTTTTTAACAGAAATTGTCACATCATATATTATGAAATGTGACGTGACATCCTATGTAAGTTACTAATTTCATAAAACTACCTGAACTTTAAACAGTTGTAGATAAACCTCCCATGAACTTTGATCAATTACAAATAATTCCCTTGACATTTCAAAATTTAAATTTGACTCCCTTACAATTTTGATTTGAAATATTAAAACTCAAGTTATTGCTTTTATTATTTTAATAAATTTATTAAGTTTTTTTACTATCATTTATCAATTAAAATAGTTTTTTAGTATGGCAAAAACAGAAAAATTAGAAAAATAATATTTAGAAAAAATAAAAATAAAAATGTCATCATTTGTATAACATTTACTTATTTTCTTGGGATAATTAAGCATTGATAGCATTAAAATATTATCATTTGTGTTAAATATATTATTAGGATTATTGAGCATTGATGGTTTAAATATTATGTTTGTGTTAGAAGATTTATACCCGCATTAATTTTTTTATTACTAATGCATATTTTTTCATGAATCAAAGGTTTGACGTGTATTTTTATATTTTTCTAAATATGATTCTTCTTGTTTTTGTCATATACAAAAAGAATTACTAGTATTTTAATTGATAAATGATAGCAAAAATCTTAATAAATTTATAGAAATGATAAAAAATAATTGCATGTGGTTTAATATTATAAATCAAAATTTTAGGAGAGTCAATTATAAATTTTGAAATGTTAGGAGTTATTTATAACTGATCAAAGTTTTCGGAGGGGTCTTAGCAATTGTTCAAAGTTCAGAGACTTCTCTGCAACTATTCAAAGCTCAGGGGGTTTTATGAAATTAATAATTTACACAAGATGTCACGTGTCATCTCATAATCTGACATGACATTTTTTATTAGAAAGATAATGGTTATTTAACAGCAGATGGTTAATAGTTAAAAAATGAAAGGTTATGAAATTAAATTTAAACTTTAACATTTTTGGGAGGTTATATGCAACTGACTCAAAGTTCAAGGGAGTTTTGTATAATTTGGTTTAATCTATATTACTGATATCTTAAGGATTTTTTTAATAGAGGAATCTATACTGAATTTTTTTTTTTTTGTCTTTAGGACTTGAGTGAGATTTTCCCACTATATTATATAAAAAAAGGAGAAGTACATATAGGTGCAACTAGTAAATAACTACTCAAACCAATGGTTAAATTAGCTTACAACAAGCTTGTGCAGAAACAAAAAGAACAACCAGCTTCTAATAGGACGAGTAACACTCTGGTTGTAAACCAAGACAAAGAAGTATGTTGTAGACGCCAACTTCTTCAAGGTTGACAAAAGGCATTCAAACCTACAAACTGCAATATCCTCTTACTCTCCAATCCATATGCTTGATGAAGTCACCCATGTTATTGTGTTAGAATTCATGTACTTTGAAACCTGCAAAAACTTATCACAAAGAGAACCTGCAAAAACTAGAAACTAGGGACACAAAAAAAGAACTATGGGTAATTCCTCGATCCTGAAAGCCACCAAACTATCACTTATACTATAGTAACCTCTCTTTAGAGTCGAGAAATTGTCAGTTGGGTTTTCTTACTCACCAAAAACTAGAGACTTGTCATTACTCCAAAGACATCAACATAGATCAAGTGTGTTTGGGATGGCTTATAAGTAGTTTTTTGTAATTGTCAGTTGGGTTTTCTTACTCACCAAAAACTAGAGACTTGTCATTACTCCAAAGACATCAACATAGATTAAGTGTGTTTGGGATGGCTTATAAGTGGCTTTTTGTTTCAAAAAGCCACTTAAAGCCCCAACCAACCTTTCTCTCATATTTGATATAGGATAGGTTAATCTTGCTTTTGGTCCAATCGGGATTAAAAGCCATTAAGATTTTAGGTGCTTTTGATCCAATCATGGAGAGAGAAAGGAGAAACATGGAGAGAGGGAAAAAAAGCAACATACTGCAACCATATTTACAAAAAGTTAACCCAAACATAAATTATAATACATTGTTTAACTTTTATTTAAACTTAAGTTTATAAAAGCCAAATAACATCAATTTAAAAGTCATTTTTACCATCGTTAATCTAAACACACAAATCATCTCTCACCAAGCATTTAGTACCTCTTATCTACAAAAACATCAATATCACCATCCTTATGAATTCCCTCCTCAAACTTAATAGAATCCTTTGAGAAGTCAGAACCTTAATCAAGGAGCCTTCAACACCAGTAACACACACACATGAAGAATGTTTAGCCCATTTATAGTATATCGTAGGGTGGTATATAGATAAATATATTGGTGAAAGCATTTTGAAAAAGTCTCCTTTAAAAAAATTATTAAAAAATTACTCTTTGAAAACTTTACAAACACAAAAAGGGATAAACAGACAAAAAAGTATAGGGAACTTTTGTAAAAGTTAACAGTAGGATGGAAAGAAAACAAAACTAATTTTTATTCAATAATGAATTATTGAATCATTTGTCTTAACTTATTCCCTTTATACTTAGCCATCTTAATTTTGTTTTATAAATATATATATATATATATATATATTTATAATAGCAAAGTAATTTCTTAACTTATCACATGAGATTAATTCAGATTTCAAGGGTTAAAACTTTTCCAATGTATTAAAAAAATAATTTTAAATTTTAAATTTTGAAAATAATTTTTACATTTTTAATAAAATAAAATAGTGAGCGTGATTGAAAATATTAAATTAAATTTATATAGTATTTGGAAAAAAAATATATTATGTATAAAAAATTAGAAGGAAGCACAAGCCATTTTGCAGAGGACCCTGCATCGCCAAGGATCTATCTTCGGCTTCTTCTTCATCAGCTCCCTCTCAAGCAACCAGCGAGGGAGAGAGCCTTCACTATCCAATCCTGAATCTCCATGAAGCCTTAACAACAATGGTGGGACCCAAAAGGCATTTCCTCCCTCTCGCTCTCATCTCTGTCACTGCTTTCTTCTTTTACTCCTACTACCACTCTTCTCTCCCACCTTCAACCTCTGAACTTAACCCTAATTTCACTGTCTCTAACCCCATCCACGCCCAAAACTACAATCCCAGTTTAACCAATTTTTCTTTCATCGTCAAAGTTCTTGCCTTCAACCGCCTCGATTCACTCTCTCGGTGCCTCCGGTCCTTGGCCAATGCCGATTACCTCGGTGATCATGTCAGCCTTCATGTCTACATCGATCATTTCGCCCACCAAAATGGGTCGTCTACTACTACAGTGGATCAAAAATTAAGCGAGTCGCGTAAGATCTTGGAATTTGTTGATGGTTTTGATTGGAAATTCGGTGAGAAGCTTGTGCATTACCGAACGACCAATGTGGGTTTGCAGGCGCAGTGGTTGGAGGCGTGGTGGCCAAGTTCTGATAACGAGTTTGCTTTTGTTGTTGAAGATGATTTGGAGGTTTCGCCGCTTTATTACGAGTTCATTAAGAGCTTGATTGTGAATTTCTACCACAATGCTTCGAATTATAGCCCATCAATTTATGGAGCTTCATTGCAGCGACCAAGGTTTGTTCCAGGTACTATTATGTTATGTTTTGCACCTTAAGTATCATGCTTCACTTGTTTTCCAAATTTTGTAGTTCTTCAAGTGATCAGTCTGATCCATACTAACTCATTCGATTCATTATTATAGCTGTTTGGCATGTTCAAACCTGTTAATTATTCTGGGTTTAATTAGATGGGAGCGCTTGCAGTGTATCGTGTTTCCTCAAACAGGCCTAGTTTGAAATTTGGATCTTTAGTCGGAACATCAATAAAAGTACTCTCATAGCATAAAAAGTTAAAACATGGCATCACGGGCATATGATGTTTTGCTGAAAGGGAACTCCTCTAGTTCAGTGTGGCTAGCTATGTCCTTCATGATATATTCAGAATTTGGGGCCTAGCCGTTGCATAGATGTAGAAGGCTGAAAACTGTCCAGAAGCGACAAGAAGTTCCATCTACTTGCACCTTGTGTTATTTTGAAATTGGTTAAGGTTATTACAAGCTAGAGAATGGTCAAACTCTTTGGCAACAATAACTGTGTGACTTTCCTCTTTTTCACTATTTTATTCTTTCCCTTGGTAATTTTCTTCTGTTGGTTTATCATAAACTATTTAGGAAATGCACTTATTAGTTTTTAAAAGCATTGGCCTCAAATTTAGTTCCTGAGTTTCATCCCTACATAATTGAGTCCTGAAAGTTTTTGACTTGCTTCTCATTATATCATGTTAGTTAGAAACAAGGCAAAATATATTCGCTCAAGGACTATTGCAGACTGTGGTCCTTGTTGATCACTAAAGCTTCCATAACTTGTATTTATTTGTATTTTACTAGTAACCATTGGTTTTCAACTCAGGTAAACATGGAAACAAATTGCAATTGGATGATAAGACAAGACTTTTCTTGTATCAATTGGTTGGCACATGGGGTCAGATTCTCTTTCCAAAGCCGTGGAAAGAGTTTAGGTTGTGGTATGACAATAACAAGGCAAAGGACATAAAGCCATTTCTTGAGGGGATGGTAATTATAAGTCTTTACCTTTTTTATCTCTGAAAAATTCGTTGTACCTTCCTCCCATCCCATTCCTGGTTTTTGTTGGCCACCTAACTTTGTTATGTCAGCAATTGGTACCTAATTTTAGTTCTAAAACCTTGTGCAGGTGACTACAGGGTGGTACAAAAAAATGGGAGAGAGAATATGGACTCCTTGGTTCATCAAATTTATTCAATCCCATGGTTACTTCAATATTTACACAAATTTTTTGCATGAGAGAGCTTTGAGTGTTTCTCACAGAGATGCTGGAGTCAACTATGGGAAAACTGCAGGACCTGACTCTCAATTACTAGACGACAGATCTCTTGATTTCAATATTTTGGAAATGCACCCGTTGAGTAGTTTAAAATGGTTTGATTTTTGTTTCAGAGAAGTAATCCCTGGAAGGGTTGTCACGAACATGGATGAACTTGGACTTTTGCTTCCCTTTTTGAACAAACAAGACAGTGTCTTTTTGGTGAACCTTTTTGAGGTGTCAGATTCTGTAGCTAGAAATTTATTGTGTCATTTTGACAGGTTAAATATCAGGAATTATATACTTTTGGGCCCTGAGTCTGACTTCTTATTTGATCTAGCAAGGAGGGGACATCCTGTGATTAATGTAGACGAATTTATCAAAGGGGTTGGATTGCATAAGCTTGCTTCTCAAGGTTCACAGTTTGAGGCTATCAAGAGCATTTTGGCAAAAGCTTATGTAATTAAGAAGTGTTTGGAAAATGGGTATCATTTGTGGGTGGTTGATGGGAACATGCTTTTTCTAAGTGCTGATCTATTTTTAGAATCCAAGGATCCCAATGATGATTTCTTTCTTGCATCAAGCTTGGAACTCTTGTATGTCAGAAGCTCATCTACTGCTAAGAAAATGTGGGACAATAATTTCGTATCGAAAGTTGTATCCATGGCAGAGGACCTGGCAAGAAAAAGTTTACTTTCCGATGGTGACCTAAGTTTTGTGCATGTTATGGCAAACCTTTTGGAACAAAATGGTGCAAAGTTTAGAAAACTTGACGAGACTACTTACGGCATGAAGATTGGATCTGCTAATGTTAATAAATCTTCGTTAGGGGATAAAAAGTTGGTGTATTGGTCAACTGAAATGGGACTGGAGTCAGTTCAGAAATGGCTTGAAGAGTTGAATTTGTGGGTTGTAGACCAGGAATCCTCATGTACTGCTGTGGTCTGTCACAAGTCATAGAATTTAGTGGCAGATAGAAGTAGCTTTAATTTTTTCCCCCTCCGTTTTTTTGAAATTAATTCACGTTTTTTCTTCTTCTGACTTAATTTTGGTTATATATGTTCCCACATATAGTGTACCATCATTTGTAACAAAGTAAAAAGTTTCAGCTCGAATGAATCTTAGGCAGCATGGGCAAGATGAAGCTAGATAACCTGAAAAAGTAGCTTCAAAATCTTATAATGAAGGAATGTATTTTACCATATTAATTTGTAGGTTGGATACATGATTTTTTCCCCCTTTGTTAGTCAGAGTTGGATACATGGTAGTTGAGTTGCTAAACCTCTCAAACCCCTAACTTTTGTTTGTTCACCAACTACATCTCATATTATCCATTCTCAATTAAATGTGCATCTTCTTGGAAGTATTTTCAGTTTCTTTTTAAATGTCTGCGTTGGCAAGATCTTTAAGATAGTGGCAAATGGTGTCTTGTTTGCATGCCTTATTGGTCATGAAACTCAGGAATATCATGCAAAGGATAGTAAATTCTAACGAAAACAATCTTTCAGCAACATGATAAGCTAAAACAGTTTGAAGTAAAATCATTTGAAACAGGTGCATATTGCTGTTTTTCTTTCATGTGATCCTTCAGCTCAAGTATATTCTGAAAATAACGGAATGGACAAATCGTTCTCAAACTTAAAATAGCCTGAACCTGAAGAATCAGATTAGAGGAGGGGCTTTCTGTGCACCTTGTTAATAAGATTTTGGAATCAAAGGACAAAACTGCAAATTACAATAACGATGCAAATTATAATGTGAACTTTAAAAGTCCATTTGTTAACAAAGGTAAGAATAGCAAGAATAAGGCATCTATTCAGGTCCAGCCAGCAACCTCCACTTATTGAGATGAAGTATACAGCACTAACACTGAATTAAAAAAAAAAATCAAACCAAAAATTCCTGCAAAAGAATATTGCATTGTGTTCTGTTCCATGATGCTACCATACACACCTCATTTGTCTTGAAAAATTTCATGCAATCAGATAGAATATAGTTTATTAGGCCAAAAAGAATAAAAAAGGAATATGGTGAGCTCGTTGAACCAAAATGCCTTTGACTTGTACTCCAGCAAGGTTCATAGCAATAAGCCAATAGCTTAATAGACAAAACCCTCAGGGGATCTTTCTCAATTTCTTAGAAAAATGACAATATCAATTTTGAGAGAGATTCATTATCTGTATGATCCACTAAAGTGCTAGATTATACAATGTCTCTCTCTCTCACACACACACACACTAACAGTCAATTCACTAAGATATTGAGAGGATCCAAATCTCCACAACAGGAAATTCAACATTCTGATAGCCAAATGTCAGAATCTAAGCCCTCCATTTTCTCACCAACAAGAAATGCATGCACCTGATCTCCAATTTGAACCCAGCTGCAACCAGGATGCTTCCTTGCTCCCCTTGACTTCATCAACTGCCTGACTCTGTCAGCCTCTTCCCATCTTTCAGCTTCTGCATACATATTTGAAAGAAGTATATAGTACCCACAATGCTGAGGCTTTAACTCAAACAAATGTTCAGCAGCCCAACGACCCAATTCTACATTGCCATATATCCTGCATGCTCCAAGAAGAGCGCCCCATACATTAGCATCTGGTGCAATAGGGAGTCCCCTAATAAGATCTGCTGCTTCTTCCATAAGACCAGCCCTTCCAAGGAGATCAACCATACAAGCATAGTGCATGTGTGTTGGCTCAATATTAAGATCCTTCATCTCCAGAAAGTATTTCCTTCCTTTCTCAAGTAGCCCACCATGACTACAGGCTGATAAAACTGCAATAAATGAAACTGAATCATATTCCACACCATCTTCCTTCATTGCCTCAAAGTAGCTAATTGCAGTGTCCAATTCACCTAGCATCCCATAGCCCAAGATCATGGTATTCCATGAGGCTACATCTTTGTTTTCAATACATTCAAATATCTTAGCAGCGATATCTATTTGACCACATTTTGTATACAAGTCCAAGAGTGAATTTGCTGCAAAAAGATGAGTGTGTAAAAGCTTCCTTACCAGAAAGCCATGTATCTCTTTGCCTTGTTTTATTGCAGCCAGGTTTGCACAAGCTGATATTACACCCATGAAAGAAACAATATCTGGCTTCATTCCTGAGAGCCTCATTTCTCTAAACAAATTCAGTGATTCCAAGCAATCAATTGTCTGGGAGTAGCCTAAAATTAATATATTATAGGAAACTTCATCTCTGACAGATATGTCAAAGACATTTTGAGCAAGACTTAAGCTCCCACATTTTGAATACATGTCAGTCAGAGCATTAGAAATAAACAAATCAAATGCATATCCAGCACGAATTATCCTCGAATGTAGTTCCTTGCCAGTGTGCAGGAAACTTAGTCTTGCACAAGCTGGAAGAATATTTGTGAAGGTTACAGAGTTGGGAATTTCACCATAATTTTGCATTTGACTTACTAGGTCTAAGGCTGCAAATTCTAACCTGTTCTGAGTTAAGTTTGCAATCATGGCATTCCAAGATACGATGTTTTTTTCACCCATGTTGTGAAAGACTGAGCATGCTGTGCTTGGATACCCTGTTTTGGCATACATATCTATCAGCGAGTTAGCAATGAAAACATCGGACTCAATCCCCATCCTTAAACTAAAGCCATGAATTTCCTTTCCCAGTTCACAAAGTCCTAATTCTCCTAAAACCGGTAGCATACTAGAAATGGCGATTGAGTTTGGTGTCATTTCAGAATCAATCATCAACCTTAAAGCTTCCAAGGCATTCATATTGCGCCCTGTATAAGTAAAACTAGTGATAATTGCATTCCAGGAAACCTCATTTCTGTCAACCATCTCATCAAAAACTTGCTTTGAAGCCTTTTCATTCCCACATTTCCCATAAGCATCTATCAATGCATTTCCAATTTTTACATGGCCAGACAAACCAACCTTCGAAACATAACAGTGCACTAGACTTGTCATTATCTGATCTCCGGTGTCTGCACAGACAGGCAAGACACTGACTATGCTAACCAAATCCGGTTTAGAGCTAGACATAACACTCATTCCCTTAAAATAGTCAAGTGCATCCGCATTAAAACCATTAAGAGAAGACAAACCTATAATGGTATTCCACGATACCTTATCCTTCTCACACATTTCATCGAACACCCTCTTTGCATCAATTACACGTGCACAATTACCATATAACAGCATAAGAGTATTCCCAACGAAAACATCCCCATCAAATCCCAGCTTGAACACGACTCCGTGAATCTCCATACCCTTTTCAAGCTCCAAACAATCCGAACACTCCTTCAGAACAAAAGGGAAAGTATAACCATCAGGTCGAATGCCTGCACGAACCATCTGGTTATAGGTCTTGAACTCATCTCGAACACCCGCGATGGAGTTAGCCCGTACAAGGGTGTTCCACAAGAAAGCGTTGCGACACAGCCCCACAGTTTGCTGGAAGAGAAACCGATAAGTTCTGGAATCTCCATATGTGGCGTACTGAAGAATGAGAGAAGCAGCGAGAGAAACACTAGCGGGGAGGAAGCCAGTGAAAACCCCAAAGGCGTGAACTTGATTGATTTGGGGAAGGCTGTGGGAGAGAGAGCTGAGTTCGAGAAGATTTGGGTGAGTATGAATCTGAACATTGCAAAGCGAAGAGAAGGTACTACAGAAGGAGAGGAATTGGGGTTTAGTAGGGGTAGAAAATATTGAGGTTAGATGATGTTTCTTGAACACATCGCTAAAGAACATGGAAAAATGGCAAGTGTTTCTGTGCGCACCCAACTGGGAGGGAAATCGATCGTCTCTGTGAGGTGTTTCAGTTCGCACTTTCGCGGCCGCTCCTCTTGTTTCAAAAAAATTCCGTGGGGACCTCGTAGAATTAGGGCCCGTTTGGTACGCAGAATTGATTTTGATGGAAATGGAAATGGATATGGATATGGAAATGAAGTTTAAAAGTATGTTTGGTATGTCATGGAAATGAGATATAATTTTTTTATGAAAATACCAAAATACCCCCTTAAATTAAAAAATAAAAGAATATTGCACAAAATCCTATCACCACAAAAAAATGAAAACATGGAGAGGGGCAAAAATAATTTTTCTAGGTGGAATTGATAAATCCTAGCTTTTGGCATGTAAATCATTTCCATCAATCTTGATGGAATTAGCCTCCACATGGAAATGATTTCCATGTTCCTAGATTTATACCAAACATGACAAAAGCATGGAATTGGCCTCCAATTCCATTTCCATGAGGCCAATTCCAGTGTACCAAACGTGCCCTTAGGTGATTTTGGAGAGCCAACTCCCCTGTCAAATTTTGTAATGCAAACTATTCTTGATATAATTTTATATTGATAAAATTTTAAAATTGTGATCAACCAATATTATTAATAATAATAAAAATCACACTTCACAATATGCTCGTTTGAGATAACTTATTTTTGGCAATAAGTGCTTATAAATCGTGATTTACGGTATACGTGGTAAGTATGTGAGAGGAGTTTATCTCGATTTACGTAATAAGTGCTTATTAACCTCCAAAAAGTAATACCAAACATACACAATATTTGATTGGAGAATTGAATAATGAATATAAGTGAATAGACATAAATTTATTAATAAGTTGTTCACTGAGATGGTAAGAAATCTCGAGAGTAGATTTCCTCATAATCCTTTCTCTTATTTTTTTCTCATAATCTCATTTCCATCCTTAGATAAAAAAATAGACGGTTTAGATTTAATATTTTGTAAAACTATTATTATAATGTTTTATAAATTAATTTTATTTGTATTATAACTATAAATGGTGTAGATCAGATTTTCATAGTTTAAATTTATTTATTTATTTATGTTTAAAATATAGTTTTATACTTTTATAAAATATTAAATCTGAACCATCTATTTTTTTAAATATGATGGTGAAGATAAGATTATGAGAAAAAAAGAAGAAAGAGGATTATGAGAGAATCTAGACCTAAGAAATCTCACTTTCTCAAAAAAGATAACATAAATTCAAATATTAAGTAGTGCATTTATTAGTTGTTAGGAGAGTTTCCACATTATGCCTCTCAGAAAGTGATTTCAAGTTCCAAATGAACACTCTAAGATGAAACAATTATAATCCTAGTTTTTTGGTGCCTAGGTAAATGCCTTAGGCTAATTAACGGCTTGCCTTGCCCAATATTGATATGAGCTAAAAGGAAGGGAGATTTCGCCTTACCTTTAGATTGTGAATGAGCCCAATCCTTTTCCTAAAATTTATGTATAAAAAAAAATTATAATCTTCACCTCAAAATCACATGAAAAGGGGTACATCTAAATTTACTGGGAGAAGAACACTCCTTTTTCACTTTCCTTTATTTTAATTACCAATATCGTAAAATTTTGGGTTAAAGGCCTATTTTTGCCTTACATTTGAAACTTTCAGGGTAAATTTACCCCTAAGGCAATACTTCCAAAGCAAAAAAGGCCTTTAACCCTAAAATTTTAACAGTTTATATAAACTACTATTATAATTCTTTGTAAATTTAAATATTTAAAATGTGATATGGAGACCTTACTAAATTATTTGATAAAGTAAATTTTTTACCTTCTTATTAAATAGTTTATGAAAACTAATAGGTTATACGAAATCCCCCTGAAATTTGGGTCATTTGTATATAACCCCCTGACATAATCCCCCCCAACTTTTCATTTTTTTACTATTAACCTCCTGCCGTTAAGTGTCCGTTATCTTTTAAAAGAAAATGTCACATCAGATTATGAGATGACACATGACATCCTGTGTAAATTAACGATTTCATAAAAATCCCTTGGATTTTGAACAATTGCAGAGAATGCCCTTGAACTTAGATCAATTACAAATAACCCCCCTAACATTTCAAAATTTAAATTTACCTTCTTTAAAATTTTGATTTACAATACTAAACCATATGCCGTTACTTTTATCATTTTAATAAATTTATTAAGTTTTTTACTATCATTTGTCAATTAAAACTTGTGTAACCAAAATTAGAAGAATAATATTTAAAAAATATAAAAATAAACATTGAAGTGTTGAACCTCTGACTCAAGAAAAATATGCATAACTAATAAAAAATTAATGAGGGCAAAAACTATCCTATAATACAAATGTAATATTTAAACTATTAATGCCCAATAATCATAAGAATATATTAAACACGAATGATGATATTTTTATACTATTAATGCTCGATTTTCCCAAAAAAATAAATAAATGTTATGCAAATGATGACATTTTTATTTTTATACTTTTTAAATATCATTCTTCTAGTTTTTGCCACGTAAGAAAACTATTTTAATTGACAAATGATTGTAAAAAACTTAATATATTTGTTAAAATAATAAAACTAACGGCACATGGTTTAATATTATAAATCAAAATTTTAAGGGAGTTAAATTTAAATTTTGAAATGTCATGGGTGTTATTTGTCACTGATCATCAAAGGATTCTCAGCAACTGTTCAAATTTAAGAGAGCTTTATGAAATTGGTAATTTATACAGGATGCCACGTGTTATCTCATAATCTGATATGACATTTTTCGTTAAAAAGATAACGATCACTTAACAGTAGAAGGTTAACAGTTAAAAAAATGAAAGTTAATTTAAACTTTGAAATGTCAGAGAGTTTTGTATAATTTTGCCAAACTAATATTATAATTTTATATTAAAAAATTAAATAAATTTGAATAGTTAAAATTTAATCTAAACAAATATTTTTTGCCTGTAATCTAAACAATCAAGGGTTAAGGTGCTTAAATAACCATGAACTATTTTCAAAAATGCTAAAATAACCATGAACTATTTTTTGGAGCAAAAGTAACCATAGATTATGTAAAATGGAGCAAAACCGTTAAAACCCTTAAAATAAGAAACGTTGATCGTTAATTATGATGTTAAAGTGTGTATTGAGGGTTAAGGTGCTTAAATAACCATGAATTATTTTCAAAAGTGCTAAAATAACAATGAACTATTTTTTGGAGCAAAAGTAACTATAGATTATGTAAAATGGAGCAAAACCGTTAAAACCCTTAAAATAAGAAACGTTGATCGTTAATTATGATGTTAAAGTGTGTATTGACTGTTAACGGTGTTAACGTTTTTGCTCCATTTTACATAATTCATGGTTACTTTTGCTCTAAAAAATAGTTCATGGTTATTTTAGCACTTTTGAAAATAGTTCATGGTTATTTAAGCATCTTAACCCAACAATCTATAACTATATTTACAGTCAGTTATAATTAAAATATTTTATAAAGTTGATTATCATGGCGGTCATTTAACAATAGAAGGTTAATAGTTAAAAAAAATAAAAGGTCAAAAGTTAAATTTAAACTTTGAAATGTCAAGGGGTTTTGTATGACATTTTCTTTTAAAAAGATAACGGTCACTTGACGGTAAAAGGTTAATAGTTAAAAAATGAAAGTTAATTTAAACTTTGAAATGTCAGGGAGTTTTGTATAAATTTGTCAAACTAATATTATAATTTTATATTAAAAAATGTAAATAAATTTGAATAGTTTTAAAACTTAATCTAAACACAAACATTTTTTTGCTTGTAATCTAAACAATTTATAACTATATTTATAATCAGTTATAATTAAAATATTTTATAAAGTTGATTATCACGACGGTTACTTAACAATAGAAGGTCAATAGTTAAAAAATGCAATGTCAGAAGTTAAATTTAAACTTTAAAAAGTCAGGGGATTTTGTATAATTTTGCCAAATTAATATTGTGATTTTATATTGAAAAATCTAAATAAATTTGAATGGTTAAAATTTAATGTAAAAAATTATTTTTTGCCTATGATCTTAAACAATCTATAACTATATTTACAGCCGGTTATAATTAATAAAGTTGATTATCCTTTTACACTTCAAATCGAATTTTAACCATTAGAAAGGTTTCCTTTCCCAAATTGTTTGTGTTTCTTGTCGCAGCATTCTGACTTTCTGAGGTCTGAACACCTCAAAATCAAGCTAAACTAATTAATATAATATGTGGAAGCAACCAAAATTACAACCATCATTTTAACCATTAGAAAGGTTTCCTTTCCCAAATTGTTTGTGTTTCTTGTCACAGCATTCTGAGGTCTGAACACCTCAATCAAAATCAAGCTAAACTAATTAATATAATATGTGGAAGCAACCAAAATTACAACCATCATTTTAACCATTAGAAAGGTTTCCTTTCCCAAATTGTTTGTGTTTCTTGTCACAGCATTCTGAGGTCTGAACATCTCAAAATCAAGCTAAACCAGTTTTATAATATGTGAAAGCAACCAAAATTACAACCATCATCACCATTCGCATATACAAAAAATACTTCTGCCAATAACCAACCCCAGAAACCAAATAATTAAAGTTTCAAACTTCATAATCCAAACCAAAGAAAACTAAGAGATCATCACAGACATGATCTTCCTTCCTAAACAATGATTTACTATTATCCATCCTACAAGTTCATCTGGCCTTCTCTACCAGCAAACCTTTTGCTGGAGGGAGAAGAGCAACAGAACAACGTTCTGGATTACAGAATTTCTTGTAAACAGCTTTCAACTTGCTTTCACCAGCCAGTGAGTGAAAGCTCACCATGAGTTTAGAACATTCCCTACACCATAAAATAAGAAGCATCAGATTATATATTCTCATTACTCCAAACCAATTTTTTCTGAAACAAAAAGTTACTAAAACTTGCCTTAATTGGTCCTCAGAGAAGCCTGTGTAATGTTCTAGAGTCTGTGTCCAGAATGGGCTTCTTCCAAGGGTTATACGAGCTGCATACACAGCAGAAGCAGCAATAACAGAGGGGCCATACAATATTACAGTGGCATAGTGAACTAGGCTAAGTTCAGCTAGGAAATACACCATGTTCTCCATCTACATTTCACATGAAAAAGGAAGAAAAAAAATATCAGTCAACAATGAGATAAGATAGGTGTATTTAGAATATCACTTAGACAAGCTTCAAAGTAATTTATATATATATATATTCATACACATACTTACCTCTTTATCAGAAGGAGAAGATACTTTGATATAGCGGACAAGGAAGACGTATGGTGTAGGAACAGTTAAATACCATTCCAGCTTCCTTAGGATTGTTTTCTCCATCACTAGAACCTGTTCTCTTTTGTAAGCATTGTCTGATATGCACACAAAGTCATTCACCTGCATTATTAATATTCAAATCCCATATTAAGAATGCTATTGATCATCAACACTTAAAGCTTATCATGTTTCTATTCAACTCTCATAAGAAACATGTTTGTGATGCTTATGATTAGTTACTTTATATAGGACAATCCACTAAAGAAGCCATATAAATTGTGTCAAACATCTGACCGGATAAAATGATTTACATCTAATGGAAATGAATGGTACCTCTGGAGCCCAAATCTCCTCATATTTGCAGGCTATGAGCATGGAACTTATTCCAACAAGCTGAAGCTCCTTTCTGGACGCAACCTTTAAGGAAAGGAAACGGTCCACTATGTTTATAGTCAGATGAAGGGTTTCAGGCATGAGTTCAAATTTGCGATGTACTTCTATCAACCAGTCCACAAGAATTGCTCTCATCTTGGCATTCACATCAGGTTGTGATCCCATGTAATCGTACACACGGCTTTCACTCTGAAATTTACAAAAGTAATCAAATGTTAAGTGAATCAAAAAGAGAAACTACATTATGTGAACACTGAACATTGCTAATTTCATGATTATTACTTCTGCAAACTTATAGTACTTGTAGAGTTCGTCAATGTACTCCACAGCTGCCAATTCATTGTCAACATCAGCTGCATCAACATCTTGCACGTGATCCTTTGGCTTGTAAGTACGTCCACAAGCAGCCTGAGATTGATGCATCAATCACTTAAATTTATTACACCACTCACTTATATTCTGAAACAGAGAAGCTTTGTATGAGGAAAGGAAAGAAAATTAGTTACCTTGCTTCGAGCAGAGAGGATTGCACTGAGAGTCTTCACGTTCTTCTTAGTTGAGTGTTGTTTTGAGTTTAGTACTTTAGCTGGTTCTTTCTTCTTCTTCGTCTCCTTTACTTTCTCACTATCTTCTTCATCAGAGCTAATTGTAATAACTTCAGGTCCTTCTGGCTGAACAATCTTCCCTGCCGCTAATACTTTCGTTGTTGCAAAGCTTGGTTTCTGGAATATGATACGCAAATAAAAAAATGTACAGTTCTTTACCAGGTTATTAATTTTTAATTAATAATTCAAACAAAATAATAATTAGATCTCTCACCTTGATCTTCTCTGCTTCTTGCCTGCAAGGCAAAAAAAAAAAAAAGAACAAATAAAATATTAATAACTAATTAAAAAAAAGAGTTTATGAAGAGCAATGAGGAAACGACAAAACAAAACCTTGTGATGCGCTTAGAAACATCCACAAGATTCCCAATATCCTGGAGAACCCGTCGATTCCGTCCTTCTACTGCTACATTCTTCGACTTATTTTCGCCTACAACCATATTTTCTTTTTCAGAAAGATATAAACACACGAAAATGGACTAGAAATTTTAACTATATGCTTTCAAATGAAAGTAAAGGGAAACTTCAAAGATTCAAATATGAAGCCATAAAACCCTAAGAAAGTGATGAGAAATGAAGTTTAAGAACAGAATGCATGAAATCTCAAAAGAAAATACGAGAAGATCGCATACCTTTTTGCAGTTCATACGGCAAACAACCTTCGGTGGCCATATCTGGCTCTCGCTCTTGAAGATTACTCCCGAAAACGCCTCCAATAGTCGAAATTAGCGATGAGAGAAACACCTGGAGGCGGCTGTTTCGCGTCTCTCCACCGCCGGAGTCCGTGTTCGTCGCCACCGCGTCGGTAAATATTCAGAACACAAAGATCCAAAACTCTTTCCTCTTCCTTTCTCTCTCTCCGATGGTCCTTTTTCCTTGTGTCGGTGATGAATTCTGAGTTTCTTCTTCTTTGCGTGATTTGAAAGTGAAAATTTGGGATTTTGAGTTGGGAGAATTTTTAAATACGAAAGAGGTGTCACTCAGAGAGTCGAACGGGCGCCAGCTCCAACGGTCAGTTCTTTATCGCATCGGTGCCGTTGGATCAGTGATGTATCTAACGGCTTTAAGCTTTTTCCTGATTCCCTCTTCCTCAACTTCTTTAATTTTCACTAGCCGTTTTTGTGCGAGTAAAAAAAAATTTACAAAAAAATTTACTAGCCGTTGATTTTTTTTTATTTTGCAATAAAAATTTTCGCATTTCCTCATGATTTCTTGTTTTTGCAGTTTATTGAATGCATTTCTTTCTTTGTTTTTTGCCAAATTATTGAATGCATTTCAGACTTTCAGTTTTACTCAACAAGATCATTTTTACTAGCCGTTAGGGATGTTATTTCACTTAAGATTAGTTTCATTACATGGAATTTGTTCCACTAATTAGGTAATTCACTTATAAAAACATTTCACATGCCTTCTAAATTAAATTTCTTTGTTAATTTAATAAAATGATTTCTATATTTAGTCATGCAGTATTTTTTTTTTCCTTCAATTTTATTGTTTATTGTGTTTTCACACATAAAATAGATTTTATTACAAATAAAAATAAGAAAATTTTTCGTATAAATATGGAAAACACAATTGTTATAAGTGTTCTAATTAAGCATGACAAAGTTCAAATATCATAAAATAAATGTGTGCTTTGGAACATAGCAAAGATTTTACAGTGAGACAGATTCTTCGTCCTCCAAACATTAATTAATATTGAGTATTAGTTTCAAATAGTTACATCAAAGCAAAAATAAGAAAAATTTGGATTTTCAATCTTGGAGTATGGAGCAAATAAATTGCATATGACAAAATATATTTTATTGCCCATTTGTTTCTTCATTTACTTTTTTTTTATAGTACATGGAAAACTCCAAACCTACTCGGGATCTATCCTCCTAGGTCAACATGTAATGTCATTTTTTTTACATCAGTAAGTAATAAGCTCATAATAACTTTAGGTGGCGATTCGGTGATATGGATATCCATCGTCATCTTCCAAGCTTCCTTAGCCATAACGTCTGCAACTATGTTAATATCACGAATACAATGTAACATTTTCGTATCCCAGTTTTGGTCCATCAACATGCGGATTGCCACGATAAGGTGAAAATCAGGGTGTTCCTAAGCCACTGTGCCTTGAATCAATTCCATGACTTCACTACAAACACACTCAACTAGGATTCGTCTGTATCCTCTATCCCATGCAAGTTTAAGACCCCCATAATACACCCTAAGCTTCAGCAGATACCACTGTCCCTTGGCCAATCCAATACATCACCCTAAGCAAAAACTCCCCATTGTGATCCCGCAGAAGCCCTTCACAAGTGCACTTTCCTAAGTTATCACTCCTCGAACCATTAGTATTGATCTTCTCCTACTCATGTGGCGGCAGCTTCTATTGGGGACGATTCACCTCCTCGTTTTGGTTTTGAAACATGCTTGTGTTACCCTGTGATAAGCGGGTACGAGTACGGGCTAAAATGGCTTTACTACTCCAAGTATTGTTATTAAAGCAACGATCATTTCAAGCCAACCAAATATATCGGCATAGGACCGTGAACCAAAGACGAAACTCAAATCCCTGTACTATGTCGTTTCTCCCTTGACACCGTGCAAGCCAGCCATTTCTATCCAATATACTAAAAAATATATTGCGTCATCCCAGTGGTAAGAAGCCATCCTAGAAATCAGAAGTGACCAGGAAATCCCATAAAACGTGGAGTAATGACTCTCGTGAATTATGGCATATTTCACATGTACCCGTGGGGTGACTACCATGATGGAAATGCACCATGTTTGTCATTAGACAGTCATAAAAGCACAGCCACAAGAAAGTACAAAACGTCTGAGGACTTTCATTTTCCAAATACATTTCCACCGGTATTTAGCGTGAGGCCTTGGGGTACCCACCAGATATTTGTAAACAGAGTTTAGGGAGAAAATTCCATCAGAAGACTATCTCTATGCCAGGAAATCCTCCCCATTTAACTGATGAATATTAACACGTCCGATAGCTATACATACATGTCTTGGATGTAGGTGATAAAACTTGATCATATCCCACTGTCTGGAGGCAGTGATACAATCAGCCACTCTCCATTCCATAACATCCCTAGGCAGTGGATGAGTTGCCAAACTTTGAAGCTTGTCTAAGTGTAAAATGCACACATCATTCTAGAAAGAAATGTTGTGGCCATTGGTGATTCTTCATGATATACTATTTGTGACCTTCTCCCAACTGTTATGGATACCTCTCCATGTACTAGACTCCAACCGGTGCTTCTCAACTTTAGGAATAATATCATCGCTAGCTTTATACTTTTCTCGCATAAACCTAACCCAGAGCGAGTCTCGTCTATTAATCATACTCCAATCAAGCTTCATCATGAATGTCTAGTTCTGGTAACAAGCCTTCCTAAGACCCAGGCCTCTACCCTTCTTACGTGTGCACACCAAATCCCAAGAGACTATATGAGGTTTTCTGCTAGCTGAACTACTACCCCAGAGGAAGTTACGACATCGTTTGTCAATTTCATCACAAGTCCCCAAAAGAAGAGCTATTGTCTGCATATCATAAGATAGTATAGCCGACATAACAGAAGATACTAGAGTATGCCTGGCGGCCATAGATAACATGTTGGACTTCTACTTGGCCAAGTGAGCATTCATTTTATTAAGGAGAAAATTATACATTGCCTTTAAGCTCTGTTTATGTAATATATGCATTCCCAAATATTTCCCCAAATTCGACGTTGGAGTAAAATTCAGAAACTCGTTGATTTCCTTACCCCTGATATGATTCACATTCCTTGAGAAGTAAATTCTTGATTTTCTAGTATTCACTTTTTGCCCTGAAATGTCACAGAAGTCATCTATGATGGCCTTTACAACCCTTGCGTGATCTAGACCTGCCTCTGCAAACAAAATGAGATCATCAGCAAAAAAGATATGAGAGACAGGAGTACCTTATTTGGAAATCTTAAAAGGTTGTCAGTCACCCTCTTCTATTGTCGTTTGGATTAGATGCCCCAACCTTTCCATTATGATAACAAATAGATATGGAGATATATGGTCAACCTGTCGAATCCCACAGGAAGGACAAAACATATCAATGGCCATTTCATTCCAAAGCAGCTGCATCTGAGACGTTGACACACAAGCTTGAATACCTTGTTGAACTAGCCGTTGGAAGCTTCTCACACAAAAGTGTTTTTTCCAATTTGTGTGTTAATCCTCGTTTGATCACTTGGAAAATACTTAAGTACTAATATAAAGAAGAGTTAGAGTGATCAGAAGCAAGAAGAACAAGTTAGACAATTATTCCAATAATTTTTAGAAATTTCAAAGTGATGCTATTCAAATAAGATCATCCATATTTGAATATTTCTATTGACTTTGAAGTGTATTTGGATATCCTTTATTGTATTCGAATAAAAGTTCTCTTTTTCTGTTGTAGTATATTCGAATACTTTTCCCTTTATTCGAATAACATTTGGCTAGTTGAAATAAAATGCATCAGACTAACCTTTGCTTTATTTGAATAGCTTCTTTAGATAACAGGGTGACTTTATTTGAATAGATAATCTTATATTCGAATAAGCTTCTTTTGGAGTTCCGAATAGCTTTCCCTTTATTCGAATAAACTTTACTTTTATCCTTTAAAACCATCTCAACCTATTCAAATAATTAACTCATTATCAGAATAACATTTCAAAAACAAAGTTGAAATATATAATCTGTAATTCTAATAACCGATTCTCTATTCAAATAAACATTTTGTCATAAGATTAAAACATGTAAGACAAGAGCTGTATTCGAATAGTGCTTTGTATATTCGAATAATCTTCTTCTAAAATTGTGTATCCTTATTTGAATAAGTGTCCTCTTATTCGAATAATCCTGAGGTTTGTATTGTCAAAGCTTTGAATCTAACAAGTATAGTTCTTTGGATATAACTTCAAATTTGGTAAATTATCTTTTTTTTTATAGCAACTGGAATCTATCCCAAATACAATGTATTCCAAAAGTTATGTCTAATTTGTAATGTCTGAGCTGGAACACAATGTTGATTTTGAGCACCAAATTTCAAAATTTATATCTCTTTCATCTGAATTCTTTTGAACTTGATCTTGATGTTTGTGTGTCACATCAGAAGTCTAGTTTCATATGAATTACGTTTCATCTCAATCGAATGTATAATTTAAGATATATGTCCAAAATATCAAACATATTTTGAAATACAATGTTGATTTGAGTGTCATTTTCCAAAACTGATATATCTTTCATATGAACTCCTTGGAACTTGATCTTGGTGTCTCTATGTCTTATTGGAAGTTTAGTTTCATATGAAATGAGTTTCAACTCAATTGGAGTTGTGGTTTAGGAGATATAACCAAATTACCGAACCTCCCTCATGAATAAAAAGTTAGCTGAACAGTTACTAGTTATTCGAATAAGACTGCTCTTATTCGAATAAGTGCGACCTTTATTCGAATAAGATTTCTCTTATTCAAATAAGACTTCTGTTATTTGAATAAACCACAATATTTTGAATGATGCAGGCACTTTAACTTCCGATTAAGTCATTCCAACTTCCATTTGAGCATAACAACCTCTAATACCAAATCTAAGAACTTGAAACTTGATATTCCCATTATATTTTGCAAGTTCTTCTTTATTCAATCTCTTCTTTTCTTTCTTTTTATCCTTTTTTATCATTCCCAATAATCAAACTTAATAACTTCTTTTTTTCCCTTAATTTCTCCCCATATTTAATAACTTCTATCTTCAACATCTTCATAAGCTTTTCTTCTTGATCAATTTCTATTTTCCAACTTGATATCTTCTTTCTTTGCTTGATTAATCTACAAGATATTTAACATTAAACATAGTAGTTAGTCAAAGTATAAAATAAATACACTATATAAACTTTTTGCTCTTAATATTTGACATCATCAAAACTAATCACATCTAACATTTTTTTCGCACAAGACCCTTGTACTATTTATTATACTCATTCGTTATTGACAATTATTTTTGTGCATTTATATCACTAAACAAATAAAATGGTAAAAGCCTTGAGAAAGACTACTAAGGGTGTGTTTGGGTTAGCTTTTGGAGAATAGCTTCTGGAGAAAAAATGGAGAATAACTTCTGGAGAATAGATTATGGGAAAAAAGTGATTTTGAGGTAATGATAGTGTTTGGATTTTGTGATCAGAATAGCTTTTTTTATGGTCAAATTACTAAAAAGGACATTAACTTTTGTGATAATTACATATAAAGATAAGATTATATTTTATATATTATTTAAGGATTAAGGTCCAGATTTAACAAAATCGTTAAATTTCACCTAACGAAGTTAAATTATAAGAGAAGAAAACCCTGACGGCATTAAAAATGATGCATCTTAACCCATTATTTAATATTAAATTTCATAATTAATACTAAAAATGAAATAAATTTATCTATATGTAATGTTAATTAATTTTTATAATATAATTAAATTAGATAAATAGATCTTATATTGATAAGAGGAGGAATTAAAATTTTAAAATTAAAAACAAAACTTACGAGAGAAAACGGAGAAAACATCAAAATTAAACAAAAAAAAAGGATGGGAGAGAGAGTGGTGTGGGGCCCACGCATGAAAAAAGAGAAGAAAAATAGATTATATCAAAACCTTACTTTTGACCCCAAAACCAAGGTTTTAAATGAAAAAAGGATTATGGTATTGGGGTGTTAGGTGGACTTTATGACAAAATCAAGGTTTTATAAAAAAGAAAAACACTTTTCTATTGTTATCCGAACACACTAAAGTGAGAAAGCTGAATTTTTATATCACTAAATTTATTTGTTTTTTTAGTCATTCATGCAGACATTATATTATTAACTAGGTAAAAGTATACATTTAATAATTTAACTTTACGCAAGGTTTCATTTTAGTCCCTTAATTTTATAAAGTAGTTTTTGAGTCTTATAAACCTTATGTTGTTAACAAGAATGCTGATATTGAAATCTTCAGTGTTGAAAAACTATTTTCAAATGCTGGCATATTAATTTTAAAGGATTGAAGACATACTTTTTAAAATTAAGAAACGATATGCGGTATCAATTGTAAATTAACCTCTACTCCATCAATAATTGCAGAACCTCTTGGAATCATTAACGGACTGCAATCGTGTCGGAATAGGGGTTTCATGAAGATTGTTGCAGTGTTTGTTTGGAATAGTTTATTTTTAGGTAATAAGTACTTATAAATCGTGGTTCACAGTATACGAGGTAAGTATGTGAGAGGAGTTTTATCTCGACTTGCGTAATAAGAACTTATTTTTTAAGAAATCATGACTACATTGAAGCTACTAATTTGTGTATTAGGGGTTGTGATGTTGATAACCTCCTTCAGGGACATTAATTATCTAGGACACTGGATTTATTCTTAACGTAGACTGTCAAATCTTAGTTAGGCTTAGTTAAAGAGAAAATCTTAACTTAGCAAACGAAAAATGACAGCAATTTGTTTCATTATAAGGTTACTTAAAATATAACACTCTGTATATATAGATGGCAAAATATATGTGCATTATCTAATGAATATATTTATATGAGTTTGTTATAAGTCTCAGGTCTCAGTCTCAAAATGGTCAACACCATGCATCATTTGTACACCCAACAATAATACCCTGCTGCATTAATAACTTACGGTTAGCCAAAAAACAAAATATTCTTACGACGATGTGATCTTTTCTTGTTTCATATATTTATTGTAAGAAAATGTTTTGCTATTTTTTTTATAAACTTGTTATTTTTTAGGATAAAATATAAAAAACCCCTAAATTTGGGTTAGTTGCACATCACATCCCTAACATTTAAAAATTTAAAATAAGGGCCCTGATATTTCTTGTTTTAAATTTTAACTATTTATTTCCTTTCTGTTAAAATTACGCTTAAAGTTAATTGTTTTTGTCATGTTAAGATTTTAATATTTTTAATATAATATCTCATGCCATTTAAAAAATAACACTTGATATTTGACATGTATTTTTAAATACTTAAAATAATAAAAAAATTTTAAAATATTTGACCATATTTTTTTAAATCAAAAATAAAAAATATACTTAAAATTACACGTAGAATTCTAAATATTAGGATCTTTAATTTACATTTAAACTTTTAAAAGTCTAGGAAGTGATATGCAATTGACCCAAAATTTAATAGAGTTTTGTGTATTTTAGCCTCTTTTTTTTTATTAAGAATCATTGGTAATTTTCTTTTTTTAACAACTTCTTTCAATACTTTTATAGATTTTAATTATTTGTGATATTTATTTAATTTAATTCAATAATTTTTGAAGATGTATTGGAATGATGATAGGCAATAACATTAGAGTTACACTAACATGTGTTAGATTATGAATGAGTTTTTATGGTTCACATCCAAATTTTTTATTTATTTTAAGATAAAAAGAGTTTTATGTTTCTTGATATAAAATTTCTTCGCACTACAATATTTAAATTTTTTTTCTAAAACTCTATTGATAAATTCGTACCTATTCATAAATACGTATGTAACCATGGATATTTGCGGTGAAGGGATGCAATGTGTTATGGTTTCTCCAAACTTCTATCTAAGAATATATTCATATATTTGGCATGCAAGAGATTTTGTGAATTTAACTGACATATGGCATGTGAAGGGTAGTTCTTCTTGTTCTGTTTTTTTTCCCTTTTAAATTATGGCTATGTGCGTGATTGAGACAAATTTAAACATTACCGGATTCAATCGAAAGTAGCTATCCCAAAGTCGTTTTTTGCATTTACACGAACTCAAACTCCACACTTTGTGCTTAATAAGCAGCCAAAACCTCTTCTACTATGACCAAGGCTGGTTGGTAAAAAGGCAATCTAATGCAAGTGATTAAGTAGAGTATTTTATGAAAACAACACATACTTCTTTTACAAATAACTAATTTAATTAGTTTTTTAATATTCACAAATTACTCATATGATCCTATATATAAGACACTTTGAGCATGTTTTATACCGATACAAAAAAAACCTTAAACTTAATTAAATATGCATAAAATTCAACAACTTTTCAATTGTATCCCTATCTAATATACATTATGCCCCATAAAAATAAAGTCAACCCAATAATAAAAGAGGGGTAAAATCTACATTCATATGAAAAATTTAATGATATGTCTTATAAATAGGACCAATTTTTTTTTTCTCTTTCTACCCTATAAATAGGACCATTGGAGTAATTGTCTTGTTGATAGAGTTAGGTTGGAGGGAATGGTTTAGAGTGCTATGGTTAAAAGAGAAATCCCTAGTTGATTTTGGATGGTTGATTGGGAGAATCTATGAGTTGCGTTGATCTTGATTTTTTGATTGTTAGTAATCTTTGGGATTGTGCCTGTGCTAAGGAAAGATGGGTACCAATGGTGAAGGAATCGAAATGGAACCAATTTCTAAACAAACAAGGAGGGGATTGGATCCGTTGGAATCTTTCACATGAAGCGGGCAGGCGATCCACCAAGAAAGTCAAATGGGCTACCCTTTTTTGCTACAGTTGTTGGGACATATGGACTACCAGATGCTGTAAACTGTTTGGGGGAGAGGATGCAGTAGTAGATATAAGTATGAACTTAGTCTTAATGAAAGCATGCTGGGATCAAGATCTTCTGGAGAGATGCAGATTTTATAAAGGCAACTCAGTAAGAATAAATGGGCAACAACTATAAGGAGATGACGTCATTTAAATGCAAGTGGATGGATTAGTACTCAGTGATGGAAGCAGTGGATGTGGAGGTGTGCTATGGGGCACGGGACGCACATGGATAATGGGTTTTACTTGCAAACTCACCAGAGTCCCGCCTGCAATTACTGAAATGATTGGAATTCTTCAGGGGCTACAATTGTGTTGGAATAAGGGGTACAGAAGGGTCATTCTTAACACTGATTGTTGTGAGGGCATAAACCTAATTACTAGGGGATGCGGCACCCAACACCCTTTTAGAGATATTATGGAGGATGTTAGGAATATCCTATATAGACAATGGCAGGTTCAAATTCAATACACCTCCTAGAGGAGATCACAATGGCAGACAAACTTGCTATGATGTCTCATTCATCATTGGAAACTTTTGTATTTTCAATCAACCACCGAACATTATGTCTAATGGGAAGATCAACATGTTGGGTCAAACTCTGTAGTATTGAGCTCTTTTGAGCTATGAGTTATAGTTTCTGATAAAAAAAAAAGTTATTGGTAAGGTTAATCTTCTAAGTTATTGATTACTTTAAGGTTTTATTGGAAGCTTTTGGGTATGGGGTGGAAACAGGCCAGGCGGCCTGCCGGGGGGCCTATGGCCTGGCCTATTTGGGGGCCTGATCAGGTCTGGCCTGTTAATATAAAAAGCCAGGTCAAGGCCTATTTTAAAGCCTGTTTTTCTTAACAGGTTAGGTCTAGGCCTACTAGTAAGTGTGTGTTTAGATTAGCTTTTAGAGAATAACTTTTATGATTTACAAAATAAGTATGTGAGAAGAGTTTTGTCTTAATTTACATAAAAGGGTTTCTAAAATCGTGGTTTTAATGTTACCCAAACACCCATTAAGTTTTTTAAGCCTATTAGGCCTTGCCTGGTAAGACTAAAAAATAAAAAATTGTGAGGATACAATTGTAATTAGGGTTAAGTAGCAAATTTGTTTTAGAAGTATGGTCCAGGAGCAATTTTGTCCTGAAAGTTTTTTGGAGATCAATTTCGCTCTGAAAGTTTCAAAAAGTAGTAATGTTGCCCTTTTCCGTTAAATAACAAACGTTGACCGTTAAAAAATTGACGTTGACTGTTAATTTTTTAACTGAAAAGGGCAAAATTATTACGTTTTGAAACTTCCATAGCGAAATTGATCCCTAAAAAAAATTTCAGGACAAAATTACTCTTGGACCCATAATTCCGGGATAAATTTACTACTTCGCCCTTGTAATTACCTACCCTCCTGCACTCACTCACTCTCCCTCCCCATCCCGTCGTCTCCCGACATTTCAGTCAGGGTCGCACAAACAAGCACAACTCATCTTCGTGCTCGTTTGGAATAGTTTATTTTTAGGCAATAAGTGCTTATAATTCATGATTCACGGTATACAAGATAAGTATGTGAGAGGAATTTTTTCTTGACTTGCGTAATAAGGACTTATTTCTCAAATTTAAGCTCTTCCGAACACACCTTTCATCTTCAATGCTTCATATTCAAAGCCCTAACCCTTCCGTCCCTTCGCCTTGAACGCTCTCCGTTTCCGTCTCCGTCTCCGTCGGCCGTCCCTTCTCCGAGAGTCACCGTCCTCTACTCTCTTCGCCGGACGTCCTAACCTGAACCTGAGTCCTGAACCTCCGAGAGTCACCATCGACGGCGACTTGAAGTCTCTCTTCCTCCACTCTTCTCATTTTATTGGACGATCGATTTGGTAAGTCCACTCCAGATCTCTGTTATTTCTGATTTTTTTTGGGGCTAGGCGAAATCCATTTGCTTTTGTGTTCAGTTCTGCGATTTCTT
This sequence comes from Inga leiocalycina, assembly GCA_963242795.1. Classification (NCBI taxonomy): domain Eukaryota; kingdom Viridiplantae; phylum Streptophyta; class Magnoliopsida; order Fabales; family Fabaceae; genus Inga; species Inga leiocalycina. Next base: position 61,629,489 of record OY725325.1, on the reverse strand, counting down.
CTGGTCCTTTAAGTTTTTCGTTCTGCAATTTGTTTGATTTTGTTTAGGTCCACTCCAGGTTTCGTTCTGTTATTAAACGATGGATTTGTTTGATTTTGCATCGCTTTCTCGTTTGTTTTTATTCTTTCGTTCTGCATTTTGTCTTTATTCTGTTATGAGACGATCAATTTTGTTTAAAATCGATTTGTTTGATTTTGTTGAAGCCCACTCCAGCATTTTCTTTATTCTTTTTTATCTCTGGAGTTAGGATTTCATTCGGCAAAATGAGAAGCTGCTGAAGGATTTTGGATTTCTCTGGAGTTTATGCCTTTTAATACTCCTTTTCTTCTGAGTTCTGGCTGCTGTCATTGTTTTTGTAAACTTCAGCTCTGAAGCGTTTGTTTGTTTTGATTTGATGGGTTATTATGGAAAGTTTTGGAGCAATTTCAACACGAATTCACTGGTTCACTTTGATCTCACTTAGAACTGTTTAAAATTTTTTAAACATCTAGGCCTCTTTAACAGGCCTCAGGTCAGATCTCTTTATCTGCTGGAGTGGGCTTAAAAAAAATCAAACAAATTGATTTTATTGGAATGATTATTAATGCATGTCTGCTGCAAGTTCTTCTTTTGAATGATTGTCATTTATATGTGATCATATGAATAATAATTAATGAATGCATCTGTGAAACTTGCTGTATGTCAAATCCACTCTTGAATAACAGTAAATTTACACTCCTGCTTCATTAGCATTTCTAGAGTGAGTCTATCTAATGGAAAATAACAACTGTCTAGGAGTAGTTGCCTGAATCAATTGGTTTACTAAGGCATCTTTGTTGAAGTATATGGAACCAAACTTAAAAGGTTATGATATCAACTATGCAAATTCAAATATTTCAGTGGGGTTAGATGCCCCCACTGAGTGTAATATAGGTCCGCCGATGGCTATGAGCCTATCAGGCCTTCAATCATTATAAATAGTGTGGCATGCTCAAGTAGATCTATGTTCATTTCTATTCGTTTCAATTCGAATTTTCTTTTTAATTCAATCTTGTATTTTTGGAGGATACAGGGATTTAAGCTGCCAAGATGGCTGCAAGTTTTGCATCTAAATGTTCTCGTGGTATGTGGTTTTGTACTTAAATTATTTATTGGGGGGATCTAGCTTTAAATTTACATGTCCTATTGGTTGGCTATATGTACTCGCTGGAATGAATTTGTAATAACACGTTCAAACTTTGGTTTTGACTATATTTGTAGAGATAAATGTCATTAATGCATCATAATCCTTGCTGGTGTAGCATGACACTAAGTTTAGTTCTGGGATGTTCACCTCCAATATGGTTCTACAATATACACTCCTACTTGAGTGCATAGAATGTGTTGGACATAGACATAATCTCTTGTCTGAATAATCACGTTCATGAATCTAGACAGGTCCCTGGGACAAGAGGGAGGTGTTTGGGGAAGACGGGATAGTTTTGAAATTCAGTTATTGAATTGCATGCCTAAGATTCTGCTATCTTTGCTGTAAAATGATTAGAAAAATAATCATGCTAAATATTTTCTGAAAGTGATTCTTTGATTCTTTCCAGTTTCAATGTGTAAGAGTGGAGTAATTTTTTGTGGAAGGTGGAATTATGATTTTTTTTTTTATTGAAGCAACTGTCAATTCCGGTGCTTTAAGTTTTTGAACTTCTGGTTAGCTGTAAGGTTAAGCCAATTAGGATGCATTTCAGTTGATCATAGAAAAAAAAGCTATCACTGAATTTATAAATTTCACCTTGAGTATTTGAAGCAGTACTAACCTTGTTTCAAAGGTTGGCTACTTTTGACTTATGTGGTAATGATAAACAAATGGGTCGCTCAGTAGTCATTACTCAATAGATTATTTGGTGATTTTGGCTCCTGATTATGTGGGCCTGGAACTGAACATGTTAATATTCTTATTTTGTTAACCCAACTGAGTTCTTTTGCCAATGTTTATTTCATTCCTCACAGACACAATAGTGTAATTCTTCAATGATGTTCAACTTGTTTAGTTCTTGCATTATATCCTTTATTTTCCCCACTAATGCAATCAGTGAGTGGCTTTAACTCTTGAAGGTAAATTTCTGAAGTAGTTAACTTTTTGCACTCTGTTTCTCATGTTGAAAATAAAAAAACCAGTGGGCCATTCTCTGCTTGGTGGGCTAGGCAATAGTTTATCTGGTTTAGTTACCACGTCACAAGAGATCATATGCAGCAAATTCTTGTATCAGGTTAGTGTACAAGACTTTCAAGTTAATTCGAGATGTTACTTTAAGATTGTTTGAACAAGTATAAAAATTTTGATGTCTTTTCCATCCTGATAATTAATATATTTTTCTTTTCTTTCTCTTCTAAAAATATGTCATAGATAGGTTTTTACTTTGACAGTAATTTTTTCTTATATGTCAATATTGTCATACCTGGAATGAGAACCAAAGCATGTTTGTTTTGGAGTGGGATATCTATATTATTGTATCACTCAAACCCTTTGCCATCCTCTGTTATGACTGCCTTTTTAACTTAAAAAAAGTGTTATGCATTTTAGCAGCAGCAGCGCAGTTTCATACAGATGAGGACTGTTCTCAAGGTTGTGGATAATTCAGGGGCTAAGAAGGTTATGTGCATTCAACCTCTTAAAGGGAGGAAAGGGGCAAGATTAGGTGACACCATAATTGCATCAGTAAAGGAAGCCCATCCTAATGGAAAAGTTAAGAAAGGGAAAGTTGTGTATGGCGTGGTTGTGCGTGCCGCGATGCAAAGGGGGCGATGTGATGGCAGTGAGGTCAAGTTTGATGATAATGCTGTGGTGCTTGTTGACAAGCAAGGGCAGCCGATTGGGACAAGGGTTTTTGGACCAGTCCCACATGAGCTGAGGATGAAGAAACATGTCAAAATACTTACATTAGCAGGGCACATTGCTTAAAATATGGAGCATAATGACTCAAGGTGATCGATTTCCTATTATTTGGTGTGGAGGGTTTAAGTTGTGTCCAAGATACGGTAGGATAGACATATGTTTTGGGCAGCACAGCGTGTGATCTGTTTTATGATCCTTTTACAGATGTTTTGAATGACTTTTTAAATGTTTAGTGAGAAATAAAAATAGCAATTGAAATTGAAAAGAGCTTGTTACCCTGTCTTTTTTTTTTTGTTAATACAATTTTTAGTCCTTTAAATTTACCTTCATTTTGGTTTTGGTTCCTTAAATTCATATCATGGGTTTTGATAAAAGAGCAAAATAAACCAAGTTTTTATTAAGTTATAGGGAATAATATTTTGAATGGAATAAAATTTGAGGGTCAGTTTGAAACTTGAAAAACTAAAGATTGTATTAGTCACATTTTTTTTTTTTGGGAAAAAAAAAATCTGCCGAGACCTTGAGCTAGGATTTTTTGTTAGACAGGCATGGTACCTGATAGCGATACGACCATTTGATAACTTTTAATCTTACCTCTTTTTAAGGGGTTTTTTTTATATATATTTGAGGCTATTTTTATTGATAAACATTGGTAATTTTCTTTAAAAAAATTTTTGGGAGAATTACATTTAGGTCCTTAGGTAGGAAAAAAAATGAAGAAATGGTCCCTATAAATTGTAAAATGAAAAAATGGTCCCATTAACAACTTCAGGAGTTTGTATTGACAACTCGTTAACAATTCTATGAGCTTGTATTGACAACTCGTTAACAACTCTATGAGCTTGTATTGACAACTCCTTGGGACAATTTTTTTATTTTACAATCTATAGGGACCATTTCTTCATTTCTCTTTTTCCTTGGAACCTGAGTGTAATTCTCCCAAAAATCTTCTTTCAATATTTTATATAAATTTTATTTGCGATATTTTTTCAATACTTAATTTTTTATTTATAAGTTTAATATTTTTATAATTTAATTTTATAATTTTTCAAGATGTACTGAATGATGATAGGCAATGACTTTGGAGTTACACTGACGTGTTAGATTATGTACGAGTTTTTAGTGTTCATATACTCAATTTATTTATTTGAAGAATCTTTTCAAAAAAAATATTCATGTTTCTTAGTATAAAAATTTCCACAATACAACATTTATAATATTTTTCTAAAAATACTATTCATAATTAGGTATGTAACAATGGATAGTTCCTCTAAACTTCTATCTATGAATATCTATGTATTTGATTTACGAGAGATTATGTCAATTTTACCGAGAGCATATGGCATGTGAAGGGTATTTCTTATTCTTGTTTTTTGTTAATAACTATGTAATCGAGTCAAATTCAAGTATTGTTAGGTCCCATGAGAAGTAACCCTCATAAAGGCAATTTTTGTATTAGCACGTATTCATGCATAATAAGCGGCCAAAACCAATTCTGCTAAAATTAATACCGGCTGGTAAAAGGGTGGTTATGATAGAAATGAATAAATATATGTTATGAAAAAACCCCACATATTTTTTTTGCAAATAATCAATTTTTTAATATTTACAAATTAATTATCCAATTCTTATATATTGTGGATGGAGGGGGTAGTTTAGAATGCTATGTGTTGACAGAGGAATCCCTAATTGTTTTAATATGTTGATTGTGAGAATCTCTGAGTTGGGTTAATCTTGAGAATCTATGAGTTGGGTTAATCTTGATTTTTTGATTGTTAGGTAAGAAGGGATTGAAGTTATTGGCAAGGTTAATCTTCCTAGTTACTCCTCCGGTCTTATTTATAAACAATTTTCTCCTCAATTGCGTAAAACGAACTGGTAGTTAAAAGTAATAAGTATGTTCAAAATGCTATGTTTTTTCCATATATGCCCTTATTTATGAAAAGAGTATAAGAGAGAGAATACCACTCTGGTTCTATTTATTTGTCCCTTTTAACTAATTCTCACATATCAAGGGGAGTTAATTGACTTATTAACTATGGGCTAAATTTTCAATTTTGCCCTTATCTATTATTGGTTCCAAAAGTCAACATGAATAAATTCCTTTTGTTTATTGCAATTAATAGAGGTAAAAAAGTACAAAATGCATTTACTACCTTAAAACTAAACTTATAAAAAGGATCAAATTTTTTGGTGAAAAATGATTTATAAATAGAGCCAGAGTGGTAGAGAAAAAGTATGAGAGATAGTGAGTATGAGATATAAGAAAGAATGAGTACCACTCTGGTCCTATTTATAAGTCCCTTTTAACTAATTCTCATATACCAAGGAGAGTTAGTTAACTTATTAACTATGGGCTAAATTTCCAATTTCGACCTTATCTATGATTGATTCTAAAAGTCAACATGAATAAATTCCTTTTGTTTATATTGCAATTAATAGGAGTAAAAAAGTATAAAATGCTTTTTACTACCCTGAAAATGGACTTATAAATATGATCAAATTTTTTTGTTAAAAATGACTTATAAATAGGATCAGAGTGGTATGTAATAAGGGTAAAATAGGAAAAAGAAGCTTATATTTTCAGAGAAAAAGTTAAAGTTGCTTATAAAAGGGACAAGCCCCATGAGAGAAAGTTGCTTATAAATAGGACCAGAAGGAGTATTACCCAAGGTTTGATTGGAAGCTTTTGGGCTGTTGTGTTTTCTTAGTTTGTAGTATACTAGCCCAGTCCTAAATATATGACTTATTTACCTAATTTGATTAGATTAGGGAAGTTAGTTAATATAGTTAATATAACATGTTTATTCTAAAACACCATAATCTCCCGCTCTTTTACTTAATTATAGTTGACGAAGTATAAATAAAAATAAATTAAAAAATATTAATAAATATGATAAATATATCTTATATTTAAGATCAAGATTAATTTCCTAATTAGATTATATATTAAGAATTGGAGGGAGTATGCCTTAAAATGAATGATGTGGATGGTTTTTTCTTGTCTAAGATTTTCACTGAATGAAGAGAAGAGTACGGCACTTGAAACTTTTGTGGTAAAATAAACTTATAATTGACACTAGTGGTGAATTGTCTTGGTTTATGCTTGGTGACTTCATAACGCGACATGATTAAAAACAAAATTAAGGATGATTTTAGATGTCTCCCTCTTTAAAAAAAAAAGAGAGTATTTTTTCATATGATTTTTAGCTAGGTAATTGAAAATATGGTGGTTGTGATACTTTGATGAGGTTGACAAATAATGAAGAATGATTTTTTTTTTTGGATAAAAGGGAGAATCATATTTAAGTCTGAACAATTGGCATTATTTGCTTGTTCCACTTGGATGTAGTAGAGAGAAAAAAACACGAATTACATGTAATATGGAATGAAGTGCTAAATTCATGTTTGGAAATGAAGTGAAAATGCATGCAGGTGGTGAAATAAGGTGTATTGTATCCTATCAATAAAATATATATATACACATACAAACTCAAATATATATTCATATCAACATCAATATTACAAATATATTACTATGTGTATGGATAATGGATTAACGTTACAAATATATCGGGTTAAAAAATATGACAAATATAATATTTTTCTCCAAACATCTTCAAATCCACCTTAATTAGAATACATCTTGAACTATGATCCGTCACTGCAGCAAGGAACAGAAAATAAAACCATTGACCTCCCCCGAACCCTAATAATTCTGCAATGGGAGCCCAGAAGTGTAACGATTAATCTCAGGTTTCTCCCAGCACGACAACCATAGACAAGGATCTCACTACTCTAATCTTGAGTTTCCTCTAATTCAAATGGATCTCAAGCCACTCCCTTCCTAATAATCTCCATGATATTGTCGCTAATTAAGACTGCTAGTGGCTGTGGCGGCTAACAATGCATGATGGGCTTAGTATCTCTATATAAAAAATGGCATCACTTTGAAACCTTTTGATCAGATTCATTGAAGACTTTTAGGATGGTTCAGTGGTTTAGGATGGTTCAGTGGTTTAGCAAACACATCGAAAGAACAGTGGCAGACAGGGTATTAATTCAAATTTTACTTGGATATAATTTCGCAATTATATCCTCCTTATAATTCATCATATCAAATCATGAAACAAAATTAGTTTTCAATATTTAGAATCAAAGAGGTTAGGATTTTGATAGATTGAATTTTGAATTATTTCTTAATAATTCATGAATTAGAATCCACAGCCAATATTGACAGTTTCATGGATAAAGGGCATTGGCGTTAGTGAGAAGCAAACATCACTTCAACAATCACTTTATTGGTTGCAACCGAAAGATACATAAAACTTGCAACAGCAAGTTGGAAAAGCTTTTCCTTTGGATGTTGACTGTGACTTGGCAAAGATGTTAAATTTATGAAATTATTAAACAACTTTTGCTAGCCACAGCTCCAAAAGGATCCGCAAAGCCATCAATATTAAGCCTGAACTAACTGGGGTCAGGAGGAAACTCTATGATTGAATGGAGAGATAAGGGTAAAAAAAATAGGAGAAATAAAATATTAAGAAAGAAAACTCTCAAAAAATAGTAAATTATTGGGAGTTTCCCCTTCTAATATTATTTCCTCCATAATTTTCTTTTCATTCATAGGGTTAGAGTGCGTGTTCCTATACTTTGGCGCTACACTGTTCATAATATAGTAAGTCTTTTTGAAAGGAAATTTTGGCAATATTTGAGTCTTCCTCACAGGAAAGAGTATTGCACCTAGCTTTCTATACATTCCAACAAGTGTGAGTGAACAATCTTTGCCAGTTAACTCTTCTTGCAAATTGGCTTCCTACTTCATTCTTTGCATTCCAAAGTATCCAATCCTACAATAAAATAGTAAAAATGTAATTTTTTGGAGTTTCTCACTAATTTGTTCCAAACTTGCCTAGCTAGCTTTAACACAATCCCATAGAACATGAAGAGTATTATTTAGCCTATGTTTGTGATAGCTTATTTTTTATTTATAAGTGTTTTTCACATAAGTCGAGACAAAACTCCTCTCACATTACTTATCTCGTATACCATAAATCATGATTTAAAAGCACTTATAAGTTAAAATTAAGCTATCCCAAACAATTTTTTAGGGAATTGCAGATTAAAGGACACAGTTCCTTTGACATACTCCCTCTAATCCATAATACAATAAATCTTTTGGAAGGAGGCTATGGCCCATAATATAAGAAGTTGCCAAGATAATTAATGATTGTTTTTCACTTTTACCTTTTATAGGAGAGAGAAATAGGTGATACATATTAAATACATATTTGAAAGTCAAATTATTTAATAAGAATAAAATAGGTAAGTTCTATCAATTTAAAATACATTTAATAACTTAACTAACACTCCTTGATTCATATGAATTAGTTAACAATATTTTATATTTTGGACCCCAACGAGTATATAGGCTTGTTCCTTCAACGTTGATGAAATTAGTATGGAGCCGGTGACATGCCACTTTCAAAAAAAATCGAAAAGGGTTTTGATTTTTTGTTAGATGGGCCTTTTCACAATTTTTGTCCAAACATCATGACTAGTATTTGCAGCGCTTGCGACTCAATGATTTTGTAGGAAGGCCTCCAACACAGGGCATCTTCTTCTCCATTAGGAGTTGGAGGATGAAAAATCAATATATGTCCAATCACATTCTTTTATATCTATCTCGAGTTTAAACTTTAGCTGAGACACTGGGAAGGGCAATCATGAACTCCTAACCGAATATAAAATGATAATGTCAATATATATGCCTAATCACATCCATGGGGAGATAACAATTTTTTTTCACAGTTATTGATATTTCATCCATCAGAGTTAGTGACTTTTGCATTAAGGATAGCCTCAGCATTGGGAGCCATAGTTAATAAGGATCCAGCTCCTGTTGCATGGGCCTAGCTTCTTTCCTTTTCTTTTTCCATCCGTTGTCATCCTTTTTCCCCTTTATGACCATTAAATCAAAATCTAATGGTCTACATTTAATATTTTATAAAAATATTCTTACAATGGACGGAAGAATGGAAAGAAAATGAAGAAAAGGATGGGAAGAAAATATTAAATGTGGACCATTAAATTTTGATCCAATGGTTAGAAGAGGAAAAAAGACGACAACGGATGGGAAAAGAAAAGGGGAGAGGCCATATCCCTTGTTGCATGCCTTACCATCATTTTTTCTCCTTTAATTACCTAAAACTGCATGTCTATACCAGGTGTAAAATAGAGATGATGATCAAGTTTTTTAAGAAAAATAATATTAAGCACGTGAGGTATTTTTTCAGTTACACTTGTTCCTCTAATATTATTTTTAGTGCACTTAGTACCCTGAAATATTTTTTCAATATCATCCCGTATCTATCAAAATGCACCATGAAGTATTTTTACAGTAGCACATAATATCATAAGTTAATTTGTTGCATATTCAGCACTACAAATATTTTTTTTTTCAATAACACATTTTTTGTGCATCTAATATCATAAAATATTTTTTCTTCATTAGCACTTAGTATCTTAAATTTAGGGCGCTCTTGGGAAAATACTTTGAGTGTTGGATGCTTGATATTCAATGGCACTGCAAAAATATTTGAAGGTGATAAATGCATAAAAAATTACAGGGTGCCATTAGAAGAATACTTGAGGGTGTTAAATGTTATTTTGAAAAAAAAAAGTGATCACCCTCTCTATCTATACCAAAACGGTTTAGTCTCGAGTAAAATCGAGGGAAAAGGATGACAAGAGTATAGGAGAGGAGCTAGATCAAATTAATAATGTTAGGAAACACAACCAATTTTGGGAACTTACAAAACATTCCTTTTGCATTTTATGAAATAAAAAAAAAATCATATTTATCTTGTACAACATAAAATTGTTTAAAATAAGTTAATCCAAATTCTCATACCCTCTATTTCGACGGGAAAAAAATTAGTGAGGAAAGAAATTAGGAGGCAAAATTCCCAGAAAGAGTTTTCCTTTAGCTATTCTCTTCTTTAGAACTAAATAAATATGCCCATTAAGCCATATATTTAGAATGGGAAGAAGTATATTATATTCCAAATTATTTTAATCGGATTAAGAGTTTGAATTTTATTAATAAATAAAATGATGTTTGAAAAATTGCTTTAATTGTTGATAAAAAAATTGCTAATATTCAGATATGAATGAATGAATATTATTTAATAATTGATACTTGTTAAAAATGTGATAAAAAATTGAAAATATCCGCTTTGTAAGATTGTGAAAAAAATCTAAAAAAGTCAAATTCAAAATAGACCCACGTTTGGTACCATGGAAGCGTTTATGATAGAAGTAGAAGTGGAAATAGAAATGGTGGTAGAAATGGGTTATAAAATAAGTTTGGTAGGACGGTGGAAGTGAGATATAATTTTTAATTAAAATATGTATTTATAATATGAAAACACCAAAATATCCTCAAACAAAAAAAAAAATCTTTCCCACCTCCAGCTAATGTTAATTGCTATCCCCCACCTTCATCCAACCACTGTCACCACCGAAAATGCAACCTGCCAAACTTCTTTCAGCAAAAACCAAAAACAAAATAAGAAATCAAAAATTAAAAGAACAAACAGATCAACAATGGAAATCACACCAAATTTTTTTTTCTGAACACAAATCGAAATCGAAATCAATGTTTAAAATCGAAATATAAACCAAGCTCCCAAACGCTATTTCGGAACAAAAATCAAAATCGAAATCAATGTTTAAACGCTAAATCTAAACCAGCCCTGTAGGGCTAGCCCTTTTAGGCATGTTTAACTTTTTTTTTAGAAAAATGGGTATAGGGCAATGGGCAACAAGTACTGGTCAGGGGGTAGAGTTAACCTAACATAACCCTTATATCAGAGACGATCTCATACTGACTTAAACCTCATTTGAAGCTTCTCTTCTTTGATTTTCTTTTTTCTTTTTTTGTATGTGTACGCCAAAATCCAAATCAGGCGTTCTATTATTACTGACATTTGAAGCTTGTAGACTTGTATTGATTGTGGCTGTGGACTTGTTTGATTGGTTATAGACATTAATTATGGTTTGGACTTAAGTCTTAATGTTTGTGTTTTATTAAACTTGGATAATATTTATGTTTGAAATCAGTTTTAATGATATTAATGTTTTAAATTAGGTATTTTAGTCTTTAGGAGAATAAGAAAAAACAAGTTATGGCTAAAAAAAAGTTAAAAGGGCCTAACGGCCCTCGGGCTTTACATAAATGGGCCGGGCCACGAGATTTATGTACTTTTTTGAACTTGGGCCTAAATGGGCCGGCCCGTTTTCCCAGCCCTACCAAAAACCCATATGCTAGAAGGAAATTGAAACCTTCGATGAACAAAAATCATTTTCACTTGGCTAGTTGCGTTTGCTATCTAAGGAAGATGTCAACAAAGTCGCGTTCGTTGCCGTGGGGGATGACCGCGAAGTCGAGTTTGCTGCCAGAGAGAGACAACGATGGAAACACGTTCACTGGTGGAGGGCCGTCGCTAGTTGAAGGTAGCAGATTAAAGTGGGGGCGAAGGTTAAAGATGACGGAGGAATGTTGTTGGTAGGGGTCTGTCACCACTGTAGTTGGTAGAGGTCCGTCGCGCTGTCGCTGGTGGAGGTTTGTCGTTGTTGCCACATGGAGGACTTTCGTCGCAGATGGAGGATCCAGTTGCCAGTTGGGTGCCAGTGATTGTGACGGTGATGGGTGCCGAAGATGATGTCCATGAAACCGGTGATAAGAGGAGTATGTTAATAGGTAAATGGTCAATGTGTCATGTTTTTAGAAAGGAAGTGGCATTGAAAGTGAGTTCCATGGGTATTGGGTAGTAAGTAACTTCCACCATTTTTGGTGGAATTGGGTTCTATAGGAAAGTGAGATCTGTTGTACCAAACAACCTTATTTTTCAATTCTTTTTTTTTTTGATAGTGAATGTCTATAAAAACATACAAGGCCAAGGGCTCTACCCTACTAAATCAGTACAAAAATTCTGGTTCACAACATCATCTATAAGCAATTGTTTCGCTTCATCAGGTTATCTTTGAAGTACAAGAAAATCAACCGCCATATGTAACCCCCTGCCGTAATTAATATTCGAAATATGCGATTAAAGTGAAATAGAGACCAATAAATAACAAATAACATTTACTAACCCATCACATGACGGGGTTTTCACAATTTCCTTTCGAAATCATTTATAAACTTGGTCTCATAATCACTTTTCGAATACAATTACTTCATGCGGAATATCACATTTATAACAAATCAGAGTACACAATATAATCCCAGCAACCCCGGGTTCCATACGTTAACTCAAAGCCTTATAGGGCATATTCGCCCCTACAAGCCCTCATATGGGGATTACACAAATCTTTCTCATACATAACAAATCCTTATCAACACACATGTAAACATATCCATTTATACAAATACACACCCCTACTATAATGATAACCAACCACCGAATCTTTAACTCAAAGGGAGTCCTCATCGCCCTTGTCTGCTTACTCCATCATCGATCTACTACCATGTCTGAAAGGTTAGTAGGGGAGGGTGAGATTCTAGAGAATCTCAGTAAGTAAACAATATCAATATGCATGTATGATAGATGTTTAATGCATGACATGCTTGCATCACACAACACATGATAATACAATGACAATTTGCAAGCTCAATGTTTCGAACAATATACCTATGGCTATAGGATAAATTGAAACATAGCTTCAAATTACACATAATTATGCAAAGCTAAGACATGCACCAACACACTAACACATATATCAAATACAAGCAGAAGAGATATGTTCCCTACCCTCTTTCCACGTATGCTCCAGCTCCGCTTACTCGCGATCAGAATGAATACCGAACCACGATCAGGGCGGACATCAACCCTATAATCAAAGCAAGGACATAGGGTTATTCTTTATTCCAAAACCTTACTTCCATATCACTTAATGTTGGTTATCATTTAACACCTTTAGGTGGCTAATCAAAGCCTAAACATATGCCTAAAGGCTTGGGAAACACTTGACCAAAGATTACCTTTAGAAGTGTAAAATACTGATTTTTGGGGGTGGGCCGCGGCCCAAAATTCACGGGCTGCGGCCCAAAACTACCCAGAAACGCTCAGAAACATTTGGGCTGCGGCCCAGAAAACCCAGTTTCTGGCTGAACTTCCAAAAATCATAACTAATTCCACAAAAATTGAAATGAGGTGATCCCAAAGCCAAATGAAAGCTATTCAAGTCCTCTATTCAGGAAAAATATTGGCTTTTACTAGAAATCACCAAACAAATACAGAATTCCCAAACATTCAAGACTGTCCCAAAACAGAATCCATTTTCGACCTCAAACTTTGGACAGCTATAACTCCCAGTTTCCAAAATGAAATGGCACAAATTATATATCCATTTTGAAGCTTAAGATGTGAACTTTAAGACTGGAAAGTTTCAGAATTTTCTAACATCATTTGCCCATTCAAAACGGCCACACAACAAGACTGCCTAGACAGAACTTCCAAAAGACAGAATTCCCAAATTTGCACAATTGGCTTCCAATGGTCCAATTTTCATATCAAACATCATTCTCACACAAAATTTCACAAGGAATCCATTGGAAATACCAAATCAACCAAATTCACATTATATTGACATGTTTCACAAGATTCACAACATGTCAACACACAACCCTTACACAAACACACATTGCCACTCTTTTCATTCCAAGTTCTCATACCAATTCCAATGGCTCTATAACACATCAAGACACCAATTGCCACTCAAACACAAGGCCATTCATGCAATTCAAAAATCACACAAAATCAGGGCAAAATTCGAAATTCACAATACTCAACCATAATTCACAAAACTTGGATCAAAAGGCTTCAAATACTCACATCTTCCTCTTTCCCAAATCAATTCCTTGATTCTTCATACTTCCAATTTTCCTCAAGCCATCAAACACCACCAATCAAGAATCTAAAACCATAGAGATGAAGCTCTCATCACTATGAACAACTTTATAGAAGATGAATTGAGCATTAGAGGGCAAGAAGCCAACCAAAATCTCACCTACAATTTTCTCTTTCCTCCCCTTAAGCATGGCACCATGGAGAATGAAGGAGAGAGATGAAGATGAAGATGATGAAGAGAGAATCAGTTTTTCCCCCTTTTTCTCATGTGTTCACCAACTAGGAAAGAGAGAGGGAAGAGTTTGAATGTTGACCAAGATCCAAGGGCTCAAATTGTGCCAAGTGTCACACCCTTATCACATCTCTCATGAGTTCACATGAGCACACTCACATGGAATTCTACCCTTTGATCTCTTGCACAATTCAATCTCAACCATTGATCTTGAAGTTACCAATGAGTTTTCTCTTCGGTAACTGACCAATTGGTCGGTAACTTTACCGTTTTGCCCCTGATTACGGTAATTCTCATTGAATCATCACCAACACTTCACATCTTTTCATTTAGCCACAATATGTGCCCTCCCCTCTATTTTAAGTCAATTTAGAGGTTAATCCATAATTGAACTTAAATACAGGGTTTCGGCATTGCTCACAACACATACGAATCACATTGGGTGCCAACTCACACCATGATCTCCAAAAGGGTTCATTTATCACTATTGACCTCCACTTTTGGAGTCATTAACCCTTAATCACAATTTGGGATCTTGCTAAACCGGGGCTTAGCAATCCACTAATCTCAGGCTTATTCTCCAGCCTCAAGTCTCAGAATTTGGGGTATTCTCCAGCCTTAAGTCCCATGCATTCCTTGCGAAGCAATCAGCCACTCTATTCGCCTCTCAACAACATTGAAGTAGCTCCACTTCCCACTCACGTTCCAGCATCGATTGAATCTCCAAAATTACTATACCATCAGGATGTTCATTAGAGACCGCTCCTTGAATTAGCTCCAACACATTGCTACAATCACTTTCAACAATAACATTCCTAAATCCTCCTTCCCAAGCCAACTTTATACCCCACAGGATTCCCCAGGCCTCTGCTGTGATCACAGACCCTTTTCCAATTCGGAACATAAATCCTCGAACAAATCGTCCTTGGTCATCCCGTATCACTCCACCACATGTACAACTTCCCGAGGCTTCATTCCTAGATCCATCTGTGTTAACCTTAACCACCCCAGCTGGTGGAGGACGCCATACCATAATTGGTGCGATATAGGATTTCGGTTGCATGGGACTAGAGACACCCCAAGACATCACTGCACTAGTACGTGCTAATAACTGCTGTTTACTCCATTGTTTATTGTTGAAAGTACGGTCATTCCTCGCCAACCAAATATGTCTACATAAAACAGTAAACCAGTATCGAAATTCATAACCATACACCTTCTCACGACTACTTAAACACCATGTTAACCAAATGTTTCTGTCGGTTAAGTCAAAAAATTTTCGATACCATTGACCAGGCAGCATCTCACTCCAGAGTTCTTTTACCACAGCACAATCTCTAAGAGCATGCAGAATTGTTTCTGTCTCATCTTGACAACAGGGGCACAACTCATTCGTATGTATTTTCCACTGAGTTCTGATAAAATTTGTCATTAAACGACCATGAGCGCATAACCACATGAACAACTTGTACCGTTGAGGAACCTTCAGTTTCCATATGAGCCTCCATCGGAACCAATTTTGATTATCTCCATGACCCGCTACTTCTACTTCCACTTCTCTCACCCCAATTCTATGCTACCAAATATGGCATAATGCCACATTTGGTATCATGGAAGTGTTTATGATGGAAGTAGAAGTGGAAATAGAAGTGAAACTGGAAATGGAAATAGTGGTAGAAGTGGGTTATAAAATAAGTTTGGTAAGACAGTGGAAGTGAGATATAATTTTTAATTAAAATATGTATTTATAATATGAAAACCCCAAAATATCCTCCAACAAAAAAAAAATCTTTCTCACCTCCAACTAATGTTAATCGCCATCCCCCACCTTCATCCAACCACCATCACTGCTGAAAATGGAACCTACCAAACTTCTTTCAGCAAAAACCAAAAACAAAACAAGAAATCAAAAATTAGAAGAACAAACAAGAACAAGATCAGCAATGGAAATCACATCAAAAAAAAATTTCTGAACACAAATCAAAATCGAAATCAATGTTTAAAATCGAAATCTAAACCAAAATCCCAAACGCTAGATGGAAATCAAAATCTAAACCAAAAACCCAGATGCTAGAAGGAAATTGAAACCTTGGATGAACAAAAATCATTTTCACTTGGCTAGTTGCGTTTGCTATCTAAGGAAGATGTCGACAAAGTCGCGTTCGTAGCCGTGGGGGATGATGGCGAAGTCATGTTTGCTGCCAAAGAGAGACAACGATGGAAACACGTTTATTGGTGGAGGGCCGTTGCTGGTTAAAGGTAGCAAATTAAAGTGGGGCGAAGGTTAAAGATGACAGAGGAATGTCACTAGTAGAGGTATGTCACCGCTGTAGCTGGTGGAGGTCCATCTTCGCTGTTGCTGGTGGAGGTTTGTAATTGTTGTCATGGTGGAGGACCTTCGCCACGGATGGAGGATCCAATTGCAGGTTAGGTGTCGATGACTGTGACGGTGGTGTCTATTAAACCGATAATGGGAGGAGTGTGTTAATGGGTAAAATGGTTAGTGTGTCATCTTTTCAGATAGGAAGTGGCGTTGGAAGTGAGTTCTATGTAGGGGTGTTCAAATTCTGGGACGGGATCGGGATCACCCATTCCCGGTTCCCTTCCCGGGGGTAGCCGAGAGTGGGAAGTCATTCCCAGTCCCAGTTTCGGTCCCGGGAAATTCCCAGTATAACCGGGACCGGGATCAGGATCAAAAATTTCTGATTTCAATAATATTATTATATTAATTAAATTTTTTATAATCCAGTATTTAAAGTAATTATTTAACACCTAAGGGACTAAGGGTTATGAAATTAGGAGCGTGCCCATAACATAAGATCCATGTACTTGAATGTACCGTATCATATCTCACCCAAAGCCGTTTCAGGGCGTTTCAGATATATGAAGTTATGGACGCTAATCCCTCTGTCAGCCGCTCGCTCTCTTCCTCGCCACCTGCAACTTCTCTCTCCCTCTGTCTCATGAGTTCAGAGAGAGATCGCTGTAATTCCCGCCATTTCACATGGATCATGAAAACATGTTTCCCTAATCCTCACCAAACCACCACCATTTCTCCCCATCCCCACCATTCCACCACCACGACTCTTCCTATCACCACCACCATTTCCTCTCTCCCCGACGACGTAGTTTTGGAATGCCTTTCCAGGGTCCCACCATCTTCCCTCCCTTCTCTCTCCCTCGTGTGCCGCCGCTGGGCCCGCCTTCTTCACTCCCCCCATTTCTCCGATCTCCGCCGTCGCCGCTCCCTTCTTCATCACTCTGTATTCGCAGTCGCTGCCACTGATTCCGGCTTCTGTGCTGCCACACTCACCGACGGTTCCTGGAAGATCGCTCTCTTCCACCCGTGTTACGACGCCGTTGCGCTTGATGATTTCCACTGCTTGTTGGCTCAAGCGCGATTGGCTTCGATTGGCCCTAGAATATTCGTCGTCGGGAGGAATGCGATGGTCAGGTATGATACTTGGACCGGCGCTTTGAGTCCTAGATCGGCGATGATTTTTCCTCGGAAGAAATTCGCCTCTGCCGTTGTGTCTGGGAAAATCTACGTCGCCGGTGGTGGTTCGAGGTCCACATCAGTGGAGGAATACGATCCAGATTTAGATACCTGGAGCGTGGTATCCCACGCGCAGCGGAGACGATATGGTTGCATTGGGGCGTCCGTTGACGGAGTATTCTTCATTATCGGTGGACTCAGAATAGGCGCGGCGGGGGAAGGGAACGAATTCTCACGCGCCACTGGTGGAGCCGAGGCGCATGCTGCTTATGCAAGCTCCATGGATTTGTTCGATGTGGCCGCCCGAGTCTGGCTCAGAAGCCGGACGGTCCCGGGCGGAGGATGTGTGGTGGCGGCTTGCGAGGCCGCCGGTGACTTGTACGTTCTGACCAGCCACGCGGTGGAGCTGTCGTTCTGGAAATTCGTCGCGCGTAGAAAAAGCTCCAACCTCGGCGGCGGAGGGACATTCGGAGAGTGGTGCCGAATTAAGAGTCCGCCGTTTCCGGCGCAGGTGAGGATGGACACGAGGATGAGATTTAGCTGTATAGGAATGGGAGACAAAGTGATGCTGATCCAAGTGAATGGGTGGTGCGTGGATGAAATGATGAGAAGTGGACGGAGCGTTAGGGAAGGGATGGTTCTGATTTATGATTGCAGTGGGGGAGAGTGGAGCAGAGTGGCAGACTTGCCGGAGGTGTTTCGACGCGCCGCCTACGTGGGTGTGGAATGCTGAGGAACTGGCATACCGACCAGCAGACAGGAGAGCGTGAGGCCTTCATAGGCCGTATCTCTAGGCAGTGACCAGTGGGTACAAAGTCCAATATAGGCATCAATTTCATTAGAAAAAGAATAATCTTTCTGAAAGATCATTATTTTCTGATTGGTCTCGATTTTTTTAAAAAAATAAAATATTTTTTTGAATGAATCGATATCATGCATACATATTTGGACGCCAGTCTCATTGCATTCTAAAATTCTTTGTAATGCTTATTAACATTTTGAATAGAATAAAGAAAGTTTGTATACTTTTTTGTTGTTTGCATGGAAGGATAATGCGTTCTTTTAGGTAGAATCATTTGGTGAAGTATATTGATTAGGATTTGGAATACTGAAATGGTAGAAGATGGGAAATAGAATCTAGTGAACTTTATTTCAATTTTATATGGTTGATTCATGAATTGTTTAATACCCGGGCAAAAAAAAAAAAAAAGGCATTGTTTAATACAATTTGGGATGAGGGTGGTTTTAGAAGGAAGTGGCTTTATTTATAAATTCAAGTCATAATGATTGACATTGACTAAAGGTATAAAAATAATTCAAGATGAAGTGAACTTTAAGCTATTGAATTTGACATTTACTACTTTACAGTCTGTAAAGATAGGGAAATTTCTTGTTTACACTCAATTTTATTTGTTTGTTTAATTCTCGATTTTTTTTGGTTGCAATATTTAATTCTCGATTTGATTCAATGGCAATAGTAATACATTTATTATTTATTAGAAAAAAATTTTAAAAAATTATCTTCAACATTTGAAAATATCAAATTAGTGATTTTTAATTAAAATGAGTTGTGTAGTGCTAATCAAATTTTCAGTTATTATTTCTCTCTTGATGAGTTATTTTTGGGTCATATGTTAATTAGTGCCTTGTTATAGGCATATTGGTTCGGTAAATTTTATTTTGATATAGTTTACTTGTTTAAAATTAATCAAATAAAAATTATAGGGAAGATGACAGCAAAGTCCCTATTAAAAAAATATCAGAAAAATCTTGTAGTTTGTTAATAACAAATGAAAGAACAATGATTAATAAATAGAGGAATTATTATTGACAAGTTTTAGAATTTTTAGAATATTATTTTTTTTAATTGGGATATTGTTATCGTTTTTTTTTTCAAAATCATATGACCGATCTGATTTTAATGAATGTGATGCTATGTCACACGTGTCAGAGGTTAGTCAGTGAAGAAAAATACTCCTTTCAATCCTAAATATAAGACAGAGTTGATTTTTTTTAGATAAATTAAAGAAGCTAAATAAGTTATTTAATCATATCATATATTGTATATTCTTAGATTATATATCAATTTATTAGTCAAACTAATTAGTTTGAAGAAAAAAAATGAAAATATAACTACGCTAAAGTAATTTAATTAGCTTCCTTAATCTCTTCAAAAAAATCAACTTTATCTTATATTTAGGATAAGAAGAATACTTGGGGACATTTTTGATACTTGAACCTGATAATGTTTAAATATGATATATTCTTGATCTATTCTTCGGGAAAAAAAAAAGAATATATTAGTATCAATGTTTTAAAAGCCGGACCGGAAGTCGAGCTGGAAAGGTCAACGGGTCATGGTTCAACCGGTTGGAACGGTCGAGCCGTTCGGTCGGACCGGTGACTTAATAATTAAATTTAAAAATAATATATATTATATATTACGATTAATCTTCAGTCCAATTTCATATGAAGTTAATAAAGTCAAAAATACCATTTAAGGAAGACCATTAAATCATTTATCAACCTAACAAAATGTATTAACAATAATGATTTCATGACTTGTCAAATATTAGTGGCTCTTGATTGATCCAAGCATGAATTTCTTGAAAGGCATTAGACCATACCACTCTGATCCTATTTATAAGTTTTTTTTTACAAAAAAAATTGGTCCTATTTATCAATCTAGTTTCAGTGTAATAAATGAGATTGTGATAATTTTACCCCTATTTATTGTACAAATGAAGAAATAATTTAAAGATAGATAGAGAATTGAAAAGTACCCATTTATAAATGAGGGTATAGTCATAAATTTACCCCATAATCATTGAGTTAATTACCTCTCTTTGGTATGTGAAATTTAGTTAAAATGAACTTATAAATACGACTAAAGTGGTAAATGTCATCAACATATTGAGAAAATGACCTAAAATTAAGACCTTTAATTCAATTTCAATACTTCTAATTTCATCCTTAGCTTGAGGATAAACCTCATTGTCTTTTTCTTCAAAAATATTTTTATAAAATAGTTTGCAACAAACCAAATTATTAAAATTAGTAACATATAATATAAATAAAATAAAATAACATGTCTAAAATTTATATGCCATTTTTTAATTTTTTTTTCAGCATCAAATATAAAAAAAATTACAGAAAAAAAAAATTTCTAGCTTTTTTATTGGACCGGACGGTTTTTGAAAAACCGATCCGGTTTCCGGCTCAATAACGGTTGACGGCTCAAAACCGGCTAAACGACGGTCCAAAACGGCTCCCTTAAAAAAACGGCTCAATGCATAAATCCGGCCCGTTTCAATGACCGGCCGACGGTCCAACCGGTCCGACCGCCCGGTTCGATCCGATTCTCTGAACAGTGATTAGTATTAGATTCCAAAAACAAGGGCATACATCGAAACTGTCCGGATGAGCTGAGTATTAAGATTCCAAACGCTCGTACAAACAAATTAATGAATTATGAAGTGGCATTTAAGGATCACAATTATATCTCTTACGCATGTCCCACATTGCTGTTCTCCAGCACAAGGTGAACGACTTGAGAAAAATCTATTTTACTTGATAATATCAAGTTTAGTCTAAATTTGATCAAAGTAGAACTTGGATTTGATAAAATTGAGCTAGTTCAAAATTTAAATATAGATATAGATAAACACTTATATATGTGTGTATCATCACTTTACTCATAATGGGATATGATAAGCTGAACTTCTTGCTGTTTAGATTTAGATTTTTATTTATTTATTTACTTTGCTAGTTTAGTCCATGAAAAGTAGACAACATAAGTTTCTGGAATCATGAGGAAGAGTTGGAAAAGAAAGCCCAAAAAGGTTGCGGGGGCTCGTGATCATGGCGATAAAGTTTTCTGAGAGCATTTTTTTTCTTTTTTTCTTTTTGTTTAAGGGTTAAAGGCCTAAGATGCTCTGTATGTTTTTACGAATGGATACAGGTATCAGAAAGTTTTTAAGGATAATTTTATCCTTGAAGTTTTAAAAACAGGGCAATATTACCCTGACCTAATGAATTTAAATAGTGAATCATTAGTTGACCGGGCATTTATGTTAGCCTTTTTTTTGTTATGAGGCATTTTTGTTTTAGAGGTTTTCATAGAAAAGCTATGGGCATCGGGAAGTTTTTCAAGGGTGCCAATAGCGCCCAGGAAGTTACACATTTTTTTGTTAATTTTTTTATATTCGAGACTCCGCCATCAATTATAGAATGATAAAAAAATATAAAATCAACAAAAGTAAAGAACGGATACATCAAAACACATAAATGATATGAGAAACGTGTATACCATAAATACGAAAACTCAATGTCTCTAATACTCCGAATTTTAACAAAGAATATAGAAGATGTAATACTCTGAATTTTGGGATTTGAGGTTTGGGAATAAGCTTAAATTAAGCGGACTATTAAGCCCCTGTTTATCAGGTATCCTAAATATATTCTCTAATGTCTCTAATATCTTTGGGGGTATTAAGAAAGTAAAATGGTGAATTTTGGAGAAAGTAATTATGTTTTTGGTGAAATAGCCTATGAGGTAGTGAGCTTGTCATGTGATTTTGAATGACCAAATGATGAGCAAAAATTATGAAATTTTATAAGATAAAAGTAAACATTCTAAGTTTTAATTTGATAGGTCATATAACTCAATTAGAGCTATATACAAAAAGATATGAATTTTTGAAATCAGCACAGAAAAACTGTGAAATTTCTGGAACAACATGCAAACATTGAAATTCTAGGAATTTTTTGCTTCTAGATAGTAAAATGCTATATTTTTCCTTAAAACTAGACTCAATAATGGTTCTATAGCATTTAGAATCACCTCCTTTCGATTTTCTAGAATTAGTTATGATTTTTCAAAATTTAGGCAGAAAATCTGCAGAATTTTGTTAAAATTCGAAATTTTTGGAAAATTGATAAAATATAATAATATAAGCTCATCCTCTTCCTCCAGCCAGCAAACCACATGAACAGATCTGAAATTAGAGAGAGAAATCTTGAGAGAGTCTAGAGAGAGAAGGAGAAGAGAACTCGCAAGGTAAGCCGATTTCTCCAACGATCTAAGTCTTAACGCGTATAACTCTACTCCTAAACTTCTCTTTCATGTTCTTTGAGGTGGTAAAGCTCATATTTTGATGTGGAGGAGTTAGGGTTTTCAGCCATATTTGGGAAAAGCCAGAAGGAGCTTGAGGTAACTTTCAAACTTTCGTATATTGCTTATTCTGGCCGTTGTTGGTAATTTAATCGATGAAATTTCACCGGATTGCCATTGCTTTTAAAGTTTGGAAATTGAGTTGCCTAGGGGTTATGCTGCCGAAATTGGGTCTAAAAGGTAGTTGTAACCTAATTAAATTGTTGATAAAGTGATTAGGAGTAGAAAAGAACACGTCTGCTAAGTCAAAACTCAAAAACCCCGATTTTCCTCGGAGAATCCATAAGTTTCAGCCAATTCTAGTTAAGGGTCTTAGAGTTGGATTTTCAATGATTTGATGATTTCATTGTGTTCAGGGTGGAAAATTAGGTAGGGTTATAGTTGGTCACTTTTTCGGAAAAGGCCGAAAAAGCATAATTACGAAAACGCCCTGAAACCCTTAAAGCGGGGCTGCCAAGGGTAATGTTGTAATTTGACATTTAATTTGATAATTCCCAGTTCGGAATGGATTTCTTGGGCGAAATATGTCAGAATAGCCCATGTCAAAATTTTGGGAAAAGTATAGCTACACTGGGTACGGCAGGGCTGGGCTGGGTCCCCAAGGGCATTTTAGTAAATTTTCATAATAGGCTCATATAACCCCTAGAAACACTATGGGACTGTCTGAATGGTACCTTTGGTATTGTAGGATCGAATATGGAGCTCGAGCTGTTGGCACGCTTTATGAGGCACACGTCTCGAGACGAAAAAGGGTTGAGGTAGGGAACTTACCTCTCCTGCATGTATTGAATGTTTGTGTTGATGTATTGATGCATGTTATTACTTTGCTTGATTATGTAAAACATGTATGAATGATTTGAAGCTATGTTTCAATTTATACTATGGCCATAAGTATATTGTTCGAAGCATTGAGCTTACAGATTTGTCATTGTGTGAGCATGAGTTAAGTGATGCAAGCATGTCATGCATTAAACATTTATCGTACATGCATATTAGTATTGTTTTCCTACTAAGATTCTCTCGAATATCACCCTCTCCTACCAACAATTTAAACAGGAGAAGACAGAAGATATGCTAAGAACAATGCAAAGAACCATATGAGGAGATTGTAGTGGTGGAACGAAGACGAGAAGATGTCTTTATTTCACTGGAACGAGTTTAAATACCAAAGTAGCCTTGTGTTGCTACATTGATAGTAATAATCATGTATAAACTCCTATAGGGAATTTATGTAACTATGCACTTATTATCAGTATATTCATGTTATTCCTGTGTTACCCACCGAACTGCATATCGTTTTCCGCAAATACTCTGAAAAAAAAAAGTTAAAACAAAGTATGGATGTGACAGAAGAAGAGAAAGTCACTCACCAGGAAACTCTTCACAAATTCATTTGTGATGCACACCCATACCTCCTGCCCCGTCGATGACAGATATGACCATGTTTCACATAACAAATTTGTAATAAGCTTCAACTAATCCCTTCTCATATAGCTTCAACTAAGATATGATGAATGTCTGAGTTAACATCAGACCTTTGTTTCAACCAAAAAGTTATGATTGGTTGGTTCGGTGTTTAGGTGGCTTTGGTGCAAGCCTTTTCGATATAAACATTCACACCATAGCTTTAGAAGTACTTCTCCATAAGCTGATGGAAACATATTTAGTTCGTATAACATGAAATTACTTCCCAAAAACTAATCCAAAATCACAGGTCATTTGAGCCATATTACATAGAATGATTATGGTCAGTTGGTAAAACTTTTTATTCTTAATGTAAGAGTTGGTTGACTAATTTGGATAGATTAAGGAAGTTAGTCATTTAGTTATTTACAACAAATATAAGTTGATTTTTTTAAAATAAAATACTATTGGATAAAAGCTCTTTAATGTATACAATTAATAGGGATATTTAAAAAAATATAAATTTAGAAAATAAAGTGAATTAATGTCTTATATATATTTTTTTTTTTACCTTGGATGTCTTGTATTCAATATCGTATAAAATTTCTAACTAATTCTTAGATTAAGTATGTATTTAGATTAGTTTTTGGAGAATCGCTTTTATGGTTTACGAGGGAAATATATGAGAGAAGTTTTGTCTCAATTTGTTAAAAAGAGCTTTTAAAACTATGATTTGGGGTTTATCCAAATATACACTAAGATTAAGAACGTAATAATGAGTGAAAGGGATTTACTTGTGGGGAAGGCTACCTATTTCCCTCTTAATTACCACTTTGTATTATTTATAAATCCAAATTAACTAACTCTTACAGACCAATAAAAGTTAATTAACTCATTAATTATGGGAAAATATTCCAATTTTGCCCTCATCTTTTATTGGTGTCAAAAGTTAACATAAATAAATTTTTTTATTTATTATAATTAATAGGGATAAAAAAATAAAAAATATATTTATTATTTCTAAACTGGATTTATAAATAAGATTAAAGTGACATATTTAAACGTGGACCACAGGAAAGAAACTATAATGATTTTCTACGGTGGATGTAGATAATCAGACAAAGTCACATGGTTGGATGTCCCTATTCTGATGAGAACGACAATAAGTAGCCTTAAGTGCAACTACCTGCCAAAAGTGATGAGGGGCAGATTTAGATGTAGACACTATTGGTTTTAACGGTTGAGACTGCTTGTTGAAATTTTTAAATATAAGATTGAATTAATTTTTTTTAGAGAAATTAAAAAAAATTAAATAAGTTATTTAATCATATTATATGTTGTGTATCCTTAAATATCAGTTTATATGTTTAAAAAATAGTTTGGAGAAAAAAATGAAAAATATAGATATTTTAAAATAATTTAATTAATTTCCTTATTATTTCTAAAAAAATCAACTCTATCTTATATTTATAACCGAAAGAGTATATAAATATACATTTAATAAGGATAGAAAAAAAAATTTGAGACACAAAAAATTATTTATATTAAGGATTAACCCTAAAAAAAAAATTGTTTATAAAAAATACGGGAGTAGTTTTAAAGAAAATGATTTTTTTTATTATTTAAAAATCATCATTTCAAAATATTAAATCTAAACAATTGAAGGCATTGACTAGCAGGTCCTCATCCAATGAGCACTAGTTTCTTTGTCAACACCCACAGATATATACCGGCATCCATTGGAAAAGAGGGGAACCATGAAAGGATGGCCTTGGGACTAGGGGCGCGGCTTCTCTCCTCAGCGACTTCCATCCGCTGCCTTTTTTTTTTTTTTTTTTTTTACTTTTCTCAACCCTCCATCTGCAATTGCTTCAAGCCACGTTGCCCCTCTTTCTCAGGGAAGCAGATCCTCTCATCATCTCATTTTCTCATCATTCTTCATGAACCCATTTGAACTGTTGATTTGGAAAAGGAGCTATTTGGACCGTTGATTAAGAAAGGGACAGAAAAGTGAAAGGAGTGATAACTTGATGACGTGGCTCATCTTTTACCTTTTAGATTGATTGGACGGACATGATTTAGAGATTATGAGGGATGATGAGAAAATGGACAATGAGAGAAACTGAACCCCTTCCTCAATCCTTACACACTTGAACGGTCTAAGCAAAGAGGACCGGAAACACAACGTTTTCTTAAAAAAAGAAAGGTGTGGTTGCACTGTACAAAAACAATTTTTTTTCTTATTATTTTGAGATAATTGATTTTATCAAAAATTCGGTAAAAGTTCCAATTAAAAATTATTTTGATGATGAGGACCTAAATTAAAGTATTAGTACCGTATGAGTAAGAAAATTTCCGGTGCATATAAAAATTGATAAGTTCCTTCTTATTAATAAATTTATTTTAAATGCAAGGAGTCAATTATAAATAAAATTGTCATGAATATAATACTTGTATAGATCCCTATATATCTCTATTATCTCTAGTATCTCTTATTATTTAGGTAATTAAACTCATACCGGATTAGCTGGTTTTCAGGCGAACTGATCCGTAAACTAGTCCAGTCTGGGTATCAACCTGGTGCAATTTTTTTAAAAAAAATCAATTTTTCTATTTTCTTTAAAATTCATATTAATAACCTTCAAGTCTTTATTTTCTCACCGGTTTGACCTCGAGTTAACTCCATTCTGACGCATTGATGCTTAACCTAGTACGTCAACAGGTTCAGTGGCCGGTCTAGGTTTAATAACCTTATTTATTATCATCAAATGTATAGATTTTGATTCTAACAGATTATGAGCATTAGAACTAATACTTTTAATTGAGGAATAAAACTGATAAGGATTCGTAAATTAAGTTTTTTGAAAAACAATTAAATCAAGAAAAATTGAAAAAAAGTATCCCACTAAAAATTTTATTAATAAGAAAGAATTGAAAATTTTCTTTTCATACAAAGTACGAATACTTTGATTTAGGTCCTCATCACCAAAAAAGTTTTTAACTAAGACTTTTACCAAATTTTTCCTAAAATCACTTATCTCAAAATAATAGGAAAAAAAATGTTTTTGTGCAGTGCAACTACACCTTTCTTTAAAAAAAAAAAAGGTTGTGTTTCATGTCCTCTTTGCTTAAACCGTTCAACTGTGTAAGGAGTGTGGAGGAGGGGCAACGTGGCTTGAAGCAATTGGAGGATGGAGAGTTGAGAAGAGGAAAAAAAAAACAAGGCAGCGGATGGAAGTCGCAAAGGAGAGAAGCCGTGCCTGGGACTAGATGGTTACTATAACCCACCTCCGTAATTATGATTCAAAATATGTAATTAAAATGGATTAGAGACCAAACAGATAATCAAAACTCATTATACAATCCCATCCTTGAGATAGAGATTTCTCAAATGACTTTCAAAATCCAATTCATTTAGTCTCATATTTACATTTTGAATACCATTACCTCGCGCAGCTAAATCCCATTCATATATATCAGAGTGTAAAGCAAAATTCCTGGTAAACCCCGGGTTTCACATTGGAAACTAAAAGGCTTACAGGCATATTTACCCCCTTGCAGCTTCCCATTTAGGGGATTACATATCCATATCTAAATAACAATTACAAATGTGCAGTAATCCCAACCCGAATATGACAGCCAACTAACAACTAAAATAAAGAACTATCCGCCCTTGGTTGCCCGCTTCTCTTTTGAGCCGCTTGTCCTGTCTGTTGGTTAGTTAATGGAAAGAATGAGATTCAAAAGAATCTCAGTAGTAACAAATTACTCATACAACATGTAATCACATATCATGCAAGTAAATCATCAAACAACACAGACACACATTGCCTTCGTGGCATTCACATTTACAAACACACATTGCCTTTGTGGCATTCACATATATGCATTGCCTCCCTAGCATTCACATATAGATAGCTTTGCAACTTCCAAAATCATCACAAAACAATGATAAATCAAATATACAATGCATCACATAAAGTATAAGGGAAAGCGTCACTATTTTGTTTTTTCCAAATGTACTTCAGCATAGGTTGCCTATGTTCTGGGCAAATATCGAATTCTACAGTTCCAAATGCACCATTTAGACACTTCCATAGTGCTCCAGAGGATTATATGAGTCTATAATGAAAAGTTACAAACATGCCCCCGGGGACCCGGCCTGGCCCTGCCGTACCCGGTCCGGCTGTACTTTTCCCAAAATTCTATCTTGGCCTATCCTAACATATTTTCGCCCAAAGAATCTATTTCCGGACTCAGAATTATCAAATTCACTGTCAAAAGATGAAATTGCCCTTGATAGCCCTTATTTCAGTGTTTTAGGGGCGTTTTCGTAATTATGCTTTTTTGGGCTTTTCTATCACACCCTCATCTTATTTTCACCTACTTCAGAGTATTTGCGGAAACGATACGCAGTTCAATGGGCAATACAAGAATAACATATATATAATGATATTATGTGCACGATTACGGATATTCCCCATAGGGGTTCATACTTGATAATTACAATTAACGTAGCTTCACAGCGCTACGTGGGTGTCTAAACAGGTCTCAGTGAACGGAGACATCTTCTCATCTTCGCTCCACCACCGCAATCCCCTTCGTACGGTTCTCTTTATTGTTTTCAGCATACGTTCTGTCTTTTCCTGTCTAAATTGTTGGTAAGGGAGGGTGAGATTATGGGGAATCTCAGTAGGAAAGCAATACCAATATGCATGCAAGATAAGTGCTTAATGCATGACGTGCTTGCATTACATAACTCATGCTCACACAATGACATATCTGTGTGCTCAATGTTTCAAACAATATACGTATGGCCATAGCATAAACAGAAACAGAGCTTCATTTATTCATATATGTTTTACATAATCAAGCAAAGAAATAACATGCATCAATACACCAGTACAAATATCAAATACATGCAGGAGAGGTAAGTTCCCTACCTTAATCGCCTTTTCCCTGATCTTTAAATAACATGCCTTGATTTGCGTGCTAATACCTCAGGTTCTCTACTCGGTCCTAGAACGTCAAATGCACAATTTAGACACTTCCATAGTGTTTCTGGTGGTTATAATAGTCTATGGTGATATTTTACCAAAATGCCCCCGGGACCCCCGCCCCGCGTACCCGGCCTGATGGCACGTTTTCCCAAAATTTTGACTAAGGCTATTCTAAATTATTTTCGCCCAAGGAATCCATTTCAGGGCTCAAAATCACCAAATTCAGTGTCAGATTATGAAAATACCCTTGACAGCCCCGATTTAGGGATTTCGGTGGCATTTTCGTAATTATGCTTTTTCGGCCTCTACCGAAAAAGTGCCCAGCTGTAACCCCACATATTTTTGCCCACTGAATCCAATGAAACCATTTATTTCATGAAAATCCAACTCCTTCCCTCAGATATGTGCTGGCCGAAATATTGGTTAAAAATTGGAAAAATGGAGTTTTGTGTTTTAGCTTCTAAAACTTGTACTTTTCCACTTCTAATCCTTTATTAACTTAAATAAACATTTCTTAATCATGATTCAAAGAAATTTGAGCAGCATAACCCCTTAGGGTTATAGTTTTCCAAATTTACAAACTTGACAAAAATCACTAAAACCAAACACAAACCTCAACAACAACACCATACTAGTTTGGATCTAAGGTTTGTGATGTTACCTTTTGAGATCTTGAATCCTCTCTCTCTAGGAATCTCCTCTCTCTCTTCTTGAGCTAAGAATGGTGTCTTCAATATCATGGATGCATGAAGAATCACGGTTTAGAGAAGGATCTAAGACAAAATCACAAGAAAAGCCTAAGAAATCACTCTTACCTTAAACTTCTTCTTCCTTCTCTCTAGAACTTGAGAGCTCTCTCTCGCTTCTCTTCTCTTCTTATGTTGGATGAAAATGAGGAAGGAGAAAATGTGTGTATGAAGGGGAAGGGAAGATGTTTTATTAACTTAGTCATCTTTCTTCCTAGCCATAGATCTAATCAAGGATTGACATTTCAATACCTATCATGCACACCATCCCTCCAACCATACCTTCTTACTTTATGCCATACCCCTTCATCATGCCTTCTACTTTATGCCATACTCCTTCATCATTTAGTTTCAATTGGATTGGGACTAGATTCCCTTCTACAAACCATCCCCCTTCTCTTTACTCTAACCAAACCAATTTCTTCTCTGTAATTTCACTATTCTTGATTTATTCCATCAAGAATAATCCACTTATGGATTTTCCTTTATTTTCCTTGATTAATTGAGATTTACTCCAATTAATTGGGAAAATAATTAATCTTGGGCTAAATTGGCAAAATTATGATTTTGCTATCACCTTTATAATTTAATTCCTTTCTTGAATCAATTTGCCCATTTTCTTATGAACCTGAATATTTCAAAATTCATAAGATCCCAATTTCATAAATATTCACCATTTTATTGAATTATTCAGATAATTACAATATATTTTTGGTGAATAAAATTTGGGATGTTACATTTTCCAAGAAAGTGACCAACTATAACCCCCATCTTTTTTTCCATCATGAACTCAATGGAATAATCAAATCATTGAAAATCTAACTCTAAGGTCATAACTAGAGCTGGCCAAAATTATCACATTCCCCAGAAAAAATTGGGGTTTTTCGATTCCGACTCCACAGACGTGTTCCTTTCTACTCTTAACCACTTTATTAACTATTTAATTAGGTTACAACTACCATTTAGTACCAATTTTGGCAGCATAACACTTCCAAATACCCATTTCCCATTTTCACAAATAAAGACAATCCGGCAAAATTTCACCGATTAAATTATCCACAGCGGCTATAACAATCAATATTCAAAGGTTTGGAAGTTACCTTTCACTTCCTCTGGATTATCCTTCTTATGGCTGAAACTTCTCCCCTTTCAAACCTTAGGTTTTGCTTCAAAACAACATTGAATCATGTAGAAGAATAGCTTAGACAAAGGATTATACGAATTAGAACTCAAATCATTGAAAAAATCGGTTTACCTTGTGAGTTCTTCTTCCTTCTCTCTCTAGAAATCTCAAACTCTCTCTCCCTCTTGCTTGAACATGGCTGCACCGTTTTTGTGAGAAAGATGAAGCAAAAATGTATTTTTATAATGTGCTTGCTTATGTCATAAAGTTCTATTTTCCCAAAAACCAAAATATTAACATTTATGTACATAAACTTTATGTACATATAATGTTGTCACAAGCCCAATTGAATTCACTAACTCTTCCCTCTTCTTGGTCATCCATGTTCACGTCTAGAGGCCCAAGTTAGAGCCAAAATGGGCTGATCACAAATTATCCCTTAATTACAAACTTGCCATCACATAATTTCCATCATTTTCGAATTTATCTCAATTATGGCAGATTTTCTGCCCAAACTTTGAAAAATCATAACTAATTCTAGAAAAATCGAAATGAGATGATCCTAAAGCCAATGGAAAGCTGTTTAAGTTTTCTTTACTAGAAAAATATGGATCAATGCAGTTCATGACCAAAAAATAGAGAATTGCACAAAATTACATATTGCTCCAAAACATATTCCAGTTTCAATCCCAAACTCTTGAAAATCATAACTCTTAGCTCACAAATCAAAATGACACAAATTATATGTCCATTTTGAAGTTTGGCATGTGAAATTTAAGACTAGAAAGTTTTAGAATTTTTAGACACCATTTGTGCATTCAAAATGTCCATACAATCTGACTGCCTTGTACAGCGATTCAATGGACAGAATTTTTAACTTTTGCACAATTGTTCCCAATGGTTCCAGTTCCACAACAAATACTCTCCCTACACAAATTTTCACAAGGAAGCCATTGGAATCATTAAAACAACCAAATTCTCATCACATCCACACATATTCAGTTTTGAACCACAATGCAACACAACCACCAAAATTGCCGAACTTTCCATTTCACCATAATATGCGCCCTCCCTTTATTCCAATTCAATTTAGATGTTAATCCACAATTGAATTTAAATACAGGGTTTAGACATTGCTCATAACACATTCGAATCACAATTCACATTGTATTCCCCAAAAGTGTTTATTTATCAATAGTCATATCCACTTTTGAAGTCATTAACCCTTAATCACTTTTAGGGGTATTACAGTTATAGTGTTCAGCACTGAACCATGAGGGGAAGGTGAGGGAAACAATAAACAGAAAGAAGGAATATCATGGAGTTGCTGACTATTGAAGAGACATTTGTAGGGAAAAAAACCAAGGTTTTGAAATCCGGACCGATAACTGAATTGATTGGAGTATTGGGTTAAGAGTGAATGGGTTAGATCGGAGTCAAACCAAAGCTCAACCAGGACCAAACCGGTGAGAAATTAAATATTTTAGGCTTATTAATATGAAATTATGAAGAAAAAAATTTAAAAAATTGATTTTTTAATAAAAAATAAAAATAAATATTGACACCGACCAGACCCAGAACCAGACCGGTTTCCCTGGCCGGTTCGCTTGTTCTGGGCTGGACTAGTCTGGTCCGGGTTTCAAAACACTGGCCAAAAAACCAATAAAAAACTTATTTTAATTTAAATAAACAATGGATAAATATATATATATATATATATATATATATATATATATATATATATATATATATATATATATATATGAGAACAAAAGGGACACCTTAGGCCCTGTTTGGTATAAGGCATTGATTTTGATGGATTGAGATTAGGACTAGTATTGGGATAGAGACATGTATTGAGAGTGGGGTTGAAGGTTTAAAATTACGTTTTGTATGCGGTAATATTTAGATGGAATACTTGAATTGATTTTATTTTATAATCCTTCATAAATTATGAAAAGACTAAAATATCCTTGTTATTAAAATTGATTGTGGGCATTTTTGTCCAAAATATATTATAAATGGAGATATTTTTGTCTTTAACAGTTGCAATCCCCAAATTGAAATCGCAATACTAGGGGGAGGTGGTTTTGCAGCAATCCCGCTTTCGTGGTACTCCTAATCCCAGGTTATCTTCAGTCCCTGATACTAAACAATACAAATTAGCTTAATCCCTGACTAAATCCCAGTCCTTACCCCAATGCCGTATACCAAACAGGCCTTAATGTACCTAATACTCCCTCCTGTCCCTATTATTAGGGCCCATAAAATATTTTTATCCTTTTCTATAAGATTTCTTTTTGGTAGTGTCAATGAGTACTGCTCAGCAAGGTTATTAAATTGGACCGGTCATTGAACTAATTAGAATACTGGATCAAGGGTTAGAGGGTTAGATCAGAGCTATCTCGAAGTCAAATCAGTGAGAAAGTGAATATTGTAGAGTTATTAATATGAAATTCTAAATAAAATAAAAAAAATTAATTTTTTTAAAGAGTGTACCGGGTTGATGCCTGGACTGGATTGGTTTACCAACCGATTCGGTGGTTTTCGGGCTGAATCGGCCAATCCAATCAGGTTTAATAATATTGCTACTCACTCTAGCCTTAATGTAAGATTTATTTTTACTTAATTTGATTATATTAAGAAAGTAAGTTAAGTTAGTTAATATAATATTTTTTAAAATAACTTAATTATCTTTCTTGAGTCCCACAATTTCTCTTTTATTTGATGATAGTTGAATGAGTATCAATGTGGGTAAAGTATGAAAAAATTGATAAATATGATAATTAAGTCACATATTTAGAACCAAAATAAATTGTCCAATTAGATAATACATTAAAGACTGGAGAAGTATAAAATACTGAATTCTATTCTTTATAAAAGACATATTTATCTAATTTAGTTATATGAAGAATAATGAAAGAGATATAAATTAAGAGTTTAGCATAGTTATTAAGATAATATTGAAAGTAAGACTCAAAATGATGGGACTACAGTGCAAAAAAAAAAAAGTGATGGTACTACAAATGATTTATAATCAAAGTACTTTCTGCTATCTCTTTCATAAGAGCCTGATAATCAAATAGTTTAAGAAATTAGTTAAAAGAAATAAGTATGCTAGAATTGTATCAAAAAAATAAATAAGTATGTTAGAAATAAATTTTTTTTTTCAAGGAACAGGTAAGATAGAAAAATAGAGTTGCAATGAGATAAAATATGAAAGGAAATGTAGTGTGAAAGATGAGGAGAGAAAATAAAATTAATTAAAAGAAAAATGGAAAGAAGTACATTAAATATTCAAACAATTCCAAGTGAAATTTTATAAAAAGGATAAAGAACAATTTAAATTTCAGGTTCTTATAAATCAAGTCTTTTTTAGTCAGTAAAATTTCCAAATAAGGAGTTTCCTTAGATTTTTTTTTAAATATTTTTGTTGTAATTAAAATTTGATTTGTTTAATTTAATAATAAAAATAAGGTTAAATTATACAAAATTTCCCTGAATTTTGAGTTAGTTGTATATAACCCCTGATATTTTATTTTATTTTTATTATAAACACAATTTTATTAACTAATCGTTATCTTTTTAACAGAATTTGCCTTATTAGATTAACATGTGATATAGCATTCTAACTTTTATTCTTAGCATTGAAATAATTTTAAAAAGAAATTATTTCATAGTAAATGGAATCTTACTATGTAATAAAGACATAAAAGGAATTTATCCAAGTATGATTTATGAGATTAAAAGAGAAAATAATAATAGAAAAAAAATGAAATTATTATTATTAGTATTATTAAGAAGGATAAAGGAAAGAAAACTGGGATGAAATGAAAATAATAATAATAATAACAAAAAGGAGGCCCAAGGCCCATCAATTTTTTTTTTTTAAAAAAGACAATATGCAATAGGGCCTTCGGCCCTTCAACATATTGGGCAAACACGTGGGGTGTTAATATAAACCCCTCACCCTACGTGCTTCCTTTAGAAAAAGGGCGCCGAAACAGTGCTTCCAGTCCGCCATTTCGCCCCCTCTCCATAAGGTAAGCTTTTGGGTTCATTTTGGTAAGTACAATCACTTCTATTCACATGAAGCGATTGTTCTACTCAACTTGCTCTTTTTAATGGATATATTTTTTATGTGATTAGTGCAAATTTTTGGATTAGAGTTTGAAGTAAGTGTTGAATTTTAGCAATATATGACCATATTGTAGCTCTATTTTAGCAATCAAGTTCTATGGGTTTGAATTTATTTATTGGTTGTCTTAAGAATTTAAAAATTTAATTTTTGCTTAAAAAGTTTAGGATGTTTAAGATATATGATATTTTTACAGATTAAATTTAAATCAAATGATTGATTTGGGTTTGTTGGAGGTATTATTGAATTTTTTATGGTTAAGTTTTGAGATTTAAACATGAAATTGAAGGTTGAAAATTTAATAGAATTCAATATTTGATAATTTTGGGATTTTTGTTAAAGTAAGTTATTTGAGAGTTATAAAGGATTGAATCAACTGATTTGTATTTTTATAGAAAATAGAATTTTGGGTTGAAATGGTTAATTATTGTTTAATGGAGATTTGAGAATTTCTCCAATGAAAAATTGAAACTTTAACTATATATGTATAGTTATGTTGTTTGAGTTAATGGAAACTTCAATTCATGATGAGATGATTAAGTGTGACCTAGACTGAAATTGGAAACTCTAGAGGGATTAAGTCTCTAAGTTGTTAATTAGTTGATAAACTAATGTATGGTGATGTTGAATTGTGTAGATTAATTTATTATTGTTGGTGTTGAGCACGGGGCTTTGATTGTAGTAATATTTCCTTGCTTGGCGAAAGATAACCGTTTTTCACTTGTCATATATGCTAATGTAGGGATGAGCAAAAACCCGATGGTCCGGTCTAGTCTGGTCTGACCCAAGCTGGTTTGGTCCAAATAAATAATATAATGAAATCAGACTAAACTGAACTAGACTGACTGGTCGGGTTGGATCGGGTTCCAGACCAGGGGACCAAACCACCTAGATTAGTCAGGTTTGGTCCAGGTCAATTTTTTAAAAAAACATTTTTATAATTTAGATGTTATTTTTTATTTTTTATTTAATGTTGTTAGAGTTTTTTAAGGATTTATAATCAAGTTTTATTTTTTATGATGATTTTTATATGAGTATAGGTATTTTTATTATCTTAATTATATTTATCATGTTTAAATCTTTTTCCTCAACATATTTTTTTTATTTTTTTTTTGAATGTTGTTGTATATTCTTATAGATTTATTATGTTTTAATTTTTGGTGACATGTTTTATATTAGGGTTAAGGTGCAAAAGTACACATGAGTTTTTCTCAAAAGTGCGTCTAATACCAAATGCTTTTTTTTGGGACAGAAGTTACTATGTGGTTACAAAAGTGGGGCAAAAGTCACATATTCCGTTAAAGAGAGGATGTTGACCATAGAATTGGATTTTTTTGACTAAATGAAATGACGTGTACCTTGACTAGATAAAGGCAATGTCATATTCTCTTTTACTCAGCTATAGATATGAAATCAACATCCCCTTCCGTCTTCTTCTTTGCCTCTTCTCCTCTAACCACTCTCTTATCTCTCTATGATTCTCCAGTGGCAATTTCTTCTGCAACTGTTTCTGCTTCCTCCAAGCTCATATTCCTTCATCCCTCTCCTTCCTCCTCTTCTTCCTTTTCTCTCTTTCTCTAAAGCCCCACAAACTCAAATCTGCCACAACCCATCTCTCCTCTGCTTCTTTGAATTATCTTAGCTTTTTGATTTTGCCATCAATCAGAGTAATATGGCAGTAGAAGCTTTGTTCTGAAAGAAAAAGAAAGAGCGCATGCACAATGTTGGAGTCGCCGCCGTCGTCCTTGACTCATCAAGTCTTGGAGATCAACTTGATCTCCGCACAAGATCTCAAACTGCCTATGTCACCTCGGTGAAGGCTTCAAACCTACGCCGTGACCTGGGTCGACCCTTTCACCAAGCTCCGAACCCTTGTTGATCAAATTGGCGGTAAGAACTCTACCTGGAATTTCAGTGATAGGGTACAGGGACCTAAAGCCGTGGATCGAGTTCGCGAAGTGGTCGGACCTCAACTTTCAAAAAGACTTGACTTTGCCAAGGTAATGAGCCGAATTCTTCTTCAGTTTCGTAGTGAATTAGTTCTTTCAGTGATTTGATACTCTTGCTCTGGTTTGGTTTCAGGGCGATCTCAGAAATAAAGATGACTTGGAGAATCTGTTCTCTAAAATAAAGTAGGTCGATGAACTGATTCGAATTTTCGCTTGCGTCTCTTAATTCAAAGTTTTATAGTAATTCCTTCATGAAGCTTAATGTCTCGTTCTATTCCTGTTTCCTAGTGCTCTGTTTTTTATTTTTCCTTGTAAATCCAAGAAAAAAGTATAGTTCCTGAGAAATGTGTTTCATTAATTGGGAAAAGACGATGGAATAGATTCGATGTTGTGATTCACTTCACCAGTTTGAAAGTTGTCGGCGAAAGTGTTGCTAATCCACGCTGATACTTTGACGTTAATTTGATTGGCACCATCAATATCTAAAACACTGATGATTAGTTTGATCTTGGAAACGGTCAAGTCGGTGAGTTGGGAACAGTAAAGACGGTGGTGATTCTGGTTCTGCGATTGAGAGGAATTGAGAAGACGAATGAGATGTCCAGCAGAAGCATCTTCTTGATAGCCATCTGTTCTTCAGGTTTTCCAGATCTACAGCCATGTCATCACAATTATTCCACAAACGGCAATTTCACAGTCAACGTCCTCTCTTTAACGGAATATGTGACTTTTGCCCCACTTTTGTAACCACATAGTTACTTTTGCCCCCAAAAAAAGCATTTGGTGTTAGACGCACTTTTGAGAAAAACTCATGTGTATTTTTGCACCTTAACCCTTTATATTATTATAGGTATTTTTGTAGTCCTAATTATGTTTAATAGGTTCAAACTTTGCCTTCCAAAGAGGAGAAAATAAAAAAAATATTAAATTTAGGTCCTGGACTACCTGGACTAGTCCAGGTAATCCACCAGACTCAGTCTAGTCCAGCCCGACCTCGGGTTAGTGCTGAACTAGACTAGACCACGGACTGTTTTGTGCAACCCGAGATCTTCTCAAGACCAAACCTTGGGTTGATGTCAAACTTGGTCCGGTCCAGTCCAGTCCAGTCCATGCTCATCCCTATGCTAATGTCTTATTTTTGAGAGATTTTGATAATATGAAATAATGGAATGAGATATGTACTCTTTGTTGACATGTCATATTCTTGATTTTGAGAAAATTTTCTTGTGGGACTTTGGGTTTGAAAATAAAATGTGAAGTGTTGTAAAGAGGTTTTATTTTGAATATTGCTTGTAAGAATGTTACTATGAATAATCACGAGATAATCATTATGCATTAATATTGTGATATTGGTGGATTTGATTATGATTAGTGAAGAGAGAATAAAGAAAATACTATCACGTGATAAGACCTCCTATTAGTGCACGCTATGTTGGTTATTCGTCCATATTGGGATAGGCCTACGAGATTAATTTGTCTCTATTGGGATAGACCTACCTATATGGCTCATTCAGTCTAGCGAGAAGGACAGACTCTCGTAGCTCTTTTGAGAGAGACTCAAATGAATTAATGTGTATAATTATGAGATTATGTGAATGATATTATATGTATTGATATTTTCTATCCCACTTGATAGGCCTTCCTGAGCTTCTGTCTTTGCATTTTTCCTTTGGGAGAGACCTGAATGAGTTAATGCGTATAATTATAATATTATTTGAATGACATTACATGCATTGTTATATTTTGTCCCACTTGAAACTTTATTGGCACATGTTGGTATGTACAATGAGTTGGAACTTTGGTTACTGAGGCTCTTTTTCTCACCCCGTTGATGTTAACCTTTTTTAGGTGATAGTTTCTGTTTTGGGATTTTGGGGAGATCTCCTGAGGCTTGATATTGTGATATCATTGTATAGCCTCTTCTGTTTATTTATATGTTTGAAATGATGTATATTATCACTCATAGGGCTCATTTTGGATAGTCTGATTGATTCTATATTTGTGATTAATTGTTGTTAGCTAATAAGTTAGTAGAAGGCCAGAGGCCTTTAAAGGTTTCTTAAAATGATGATTATGGATCCACATATGCATGTTTTGATATTTTCTGATGTTGGAAATATGTTTTGGTATCATTTGAAAGATAGTTTCATTATTTGGACTTATAGTTGAATGTGATATTCTGGGTTTTGAGAAGTTCAAGGTCTAAGTGTATTAATTAATTGCGGTTTGATTAGCGAAACGATGAGAACGTTTTATTATCCATGATAGGTTTTAAATGTTCATTTTGTCTTGTTTCTATCATGGATAAATTCATTAAATGGTTTTAATTCTTTTAACTATGATAGATATTTTTAAAATAGTTAGTTCAATTCTTTTCTATCAAAGTTGACTTCAATTTGAAAAAGAATCTTTTGATAAATTTGATGTTTGAAAAGTAAAGTTGGGAATTTTTTTACTATGGTAGACCCTTTGGGTTAGTCTTCTTTGTTTGCTATAGTATTGTTGATTATCCTGAGATATTGTTTAAGTGTATGGATAATTGAATTTTAAGAAAAGAATTTTATAAATGACATGTGGCATCCTATGTAAATTGTTAATTTTACAATACCCCCTAAACTTTGATTAATTATATATAACCTTCCTGAATTTTGATCTGTTACAGATAACCCCTTGAACTTTTATTGGTTTCAAATAACCCCTAACATTTTAAAATTTAAACTGAACTTCCTTAAAAATTTCATTTATAATATTAAATCATGTGTCATTACTTTTATCATCTTAATAATTTTATTAAGATTTTTGCTACCATTTGTCAATTAAAATAGCTTTTTATTTATGGCAAAAACTAGAAAAATAATATTTTAAAAATATAAAAATAAAAGATTGCAGATTTTTTCTTGAATAAGTGGTTCAACTGTTTTATTTTTAAAGTTTCTTAATTTTTATTCTTTTAGTTTTTGCAAAGCTATTTTAATTGATAAATGATAGTAAAAATCTTATTAAAATTATTAAGATGATAAAAGTAATGACACATAGTTTAATATTACAAATAAAATTTTTAAGGGAGTAAAATTTAAATTTTTTGAAGTCAGGGGGTTATTTGTAACTGATTAAATGTCATAGGGTTATTTATAACTAATCAAAGTTCAGGGGGTTATATATAATTAATCAAAATTCATGGGCTTTTGTAAAATTAATCAGTGTTCGTTTGTGATAGCTTATTTTTGACTTATAAATACTTATAACTCATGATTTACGGTATACGAGGTAAGCATATGAGAGGAGTTTTATCTCGATTTACGTAATAAGGATTTATTGTCTAAAAATAAATGATGTTAAACACAGGCTTAGCAATTTATGTAGGATGCCACATGTCGCTTGTTAATTTGAAGTGACAATTTCCGTTAAAAAATAATGGTCAGCGGTAGGGTGCTTAAAATAATTAAAAAAAAAGTCAAAAGTTAAATTTAAATTTTGAAATGTCAAGGATTATATATAATTAACTCAAAATTCAGAAAATTTTATATAATTTAGCCTAAAAATAACATATGAGCATAGGATTTTGCCTTTAAATATACGAGTATATATTTGTTGATAAAAAGTTAAAAACTACTCGTAATACATCCAAGTATATAAAATAAATAACCAGTTATAATAATAAGTAGTACTCGTATATATTTATTGATAAAAAGTTAAAAACTACTTGTAATACATCGGAGTATATAGAATAAATAACCATTTGTAATAAGTAATAATAAGTAGGACTCATAATAATAACATAAAAGGAAAAAGATAAATAAATACTACTTAAATTTTAAAGCTTTAAAATTATAATTTCTTAAAATATGAGTTATCAATTACTACAATCTTTTATTTTTATTATTAATAAAATCAATTTAAAATTTTAAAATTCAAATGAATTTTTATGTTTTATCAACTTCACCCTGCACAAAACAACAAAAATAATAAATGAGTACTCGTAATATACGAGTATATATTTGTTGATAAAAACCAACTGCCCGCCATTTCCACTTCTGCGTAAACACACGAACCGGGAGGAGGGAAGAACTGAGAAGTAGCAACGGAGCCAAAACGAGGCATAGCCGGAGCTTGGAACCCAATCCTGTAAAAGGTTCGATATCTTCGCCATTTTTTTCCATTCCTCTCAGAGATCAGCAGTGTGTAAAAACTAAAAAGCCTTCATTTTTCCCTTTCCACTTGCAAGTTGCAAGCTTTGGACTTTTTCTCTTCATTCTCCTCCGAATTTATGCAATTTGTGGTTCATCGCTTTATTTTGTCTGCCATAACTCTTTTTGGTGTAACTCACTAATATCAACCCCTTAACTTTAAATTTCGCATTTTGAAGTTCAAAGCCCCCCCCGGGGCAAATCGGTCAAATAATGAGACGTTGAGGTGATGCAGTGATGTAGTAATGTTCAGCTCAAGAATAGGCCATAAAACTTTTAAATTGGTATGCATTTGGGGAAATCTGAGACTATATTTAGTTAGTGAACATGCACCATGCATATGGGAATATATATATATATATATAAAATAAAGAGTAACAGCTCATCAGACTTGAAATTCAAGCTCTGTGTGTGTTTTGGGGCCTGAAATTTCCACACTTGCTAGTGATATGTTTTG
Source organism: Inga leiocalycina (assembly GCA_963242795.1). NCBI lineage: Eukaryota > Viridiplantae > Streptophyta > Magnoliopsida > Fabales > Fabaceae > Inga > Inga leiocalycina. The sequence continues at coordinate 61,587,799 of OY725325.1, read as the reverse complement.
GGGTCAAAAATCACTGCAAATAGGCTATATTTCTAAGTGAGATCCTTTGATAAATTACAGCATATGTTTGTGACTATTTTGGGCCGAAAACTGCTACATGTAGCCAACGTTTATGCAGAAAACTTGTATTTAAATTCTGCACTGCTTGAAGTTGTGTTTTGGGCTGAAAAGTTCTGCATGTGGTCAATGCTTTGCTCAAAAACTCTTTTTAAATTTTCGACAGCTTCAGCTTGTAGTTTTGTAATGAGTTGAAAAGTAGATCGCATGGTTAAATATTTCGTGCAAGAACTCGTTTAAAGTGTTGAATGTTGATATTAAAAATCTGTCCAGGCATATGAAAGCTCATGGTTCACAATTGTGGTTTAGTTCTTAGACCCTGCATCTAGGTTAATTTTGGTATGCAGAAATTTTTCTTAAAGTTCTTGCAGTTTCAAGTTTAAAAATTGATGACTTAAATCTTGCAAACTTGGAGCGTGAATATGCCTTTGGTGACATGGTTGCTTCCATTCTTCTAATGATATAACTCTTTAACTGTTTATAGTTAGTGTAATCAATTTGTCTAAACTGAGAAATCCCCTGCTTGAAAAGTAAAATTTTTTGTGCTAGCACACTTGGCTTTGCAAAATTTACCTAAAAAGTTTCATTTTGGGGAATAATTTATTGGCTATTGCTGTATGGGAGCTACTATTTTATACTGGCCACATTGTCAAATTTGTAAAGGAATCATGACTTTGCTTAATAATTGCTAGAACCCAAAGAATGCTTATTTTTCCATTTAATGATTTCAACTGTAAAAAGACTTTGTGTTTTTTTTTACCAGTATGCATAAAGAACAGTAAGGTGATGACTTTTATCTTTGCAGGCTAAAAAGCTAAGCTAACCTGGAAACCCCATTAATGGCTCCACCCGAGCATCGTCGTTGGATGGACAATAGAGTAGTAGGTCAGAACTCAAGGATCAGCAATGCGTTCTTTGTGGGCGTAGAGGAGTTTCTCGAGTTTGCAAGTCAACTAGATGAATTCAAACGCAAAGGGGAATTTGCATGCCCTTGTTTAGAATGCAAATGTGAGAAGCAACTCAAGCCAGATGAAGTGAGAACACATTTGTATGAAAAAGGGTTTATGCCTGATTATTACCACTGGCATAACCATGGTGAGAAAGAGACACATCCTCATGAATTAGCTCCAAATGAGCACAAGGCTAAGGATGTGGCTGGAGCATCAAAGGACCCTTGTCCTAATTCAGCAGAATTTAATGACTTGCTTGCTGCCGCACAAGCTCCGTTGTATGATAGTGGTGAGAAATCGGTGTTGCGGACAGCTTTGGATTTGTTGCACTTTCAGTCTAATCACGACATTTCTGATGTGTCTCTGGATGAGACTATTGAATTGATGAATGATATGTTACCCGATAATCATCGAATGCCTAAGAACTTGTACCAGCTCAAGAAAATGGTTTGGAAACTGGGTTATCTCAAGATTGATGATGACAAGACTAAGCCGGGTGGTGGTGATTCTTCTCAACTTCCATCTAATGACGATGAAGAGGATGAGGATTAGGATGGTGATTAATTTGATGGCTACTGTTTAAGTGACTTTATTATGCCTTTATCAATATATAACTTAATGATTTAAAGGACAAGGTTATCTACTTATCTTAGGTTTAGTTTACGTTATGACATTTTTATATTAGCACATTTCCTTGCGTATGCTTTTGTGATGTATTGGCTGCAGACTTGTAGTTATATGTGTTGTGTTTATTGATCTGTCTACTTATAGTTATGTGTTTTGTTTTTGAAGGCAGGGCATGAATGAACTCACTCCCACAAAATGAGTGCATAAACATATAGGCATGGGTGGAGTTTTGGCTTATTAGTGCCACACTTTTGCTTGTTCGAGACCTTTTTTTCTTGATGAGAATCAAATGAAAGTATACAGGTTAATTAACGCACGAACGTACACACAGTTCGAACTCGTGACCTCTTCCCCAAAGGGAGGGGTAGGTGCAGTGTGAGCTAAAGCTCACTAAATTATTTTAAGTTGAGTTGATTAGTGAGACTGAATTCATTTTGGTTGGTCATTATTATATATGGTCATAACATGCATGTGCTAATTAATTAATTAAATAAATAATACTCTCTCCGGTTTTAAATATAAGACATAGTTGATTTTTTTTGGAGAGATTAATAAAACTAAATAAGTTGCTTAGTCATATCATATGTTGTGTATCATTGGATTATATATCAATTTATAAGTTAGACAAAATAGTTTGGAGAAAAAATGATAAATATAAATATTTTAAAGTAATTTAATTAAATTTCTTAATATCTTCAAAAGAATCAATTATATCTTATATTTAGGACCGAAACAAGTATTATAGACCAAGTCCTGTGCTTGTGTCCGCTGTGGACCCTCCTACATTTTTCTAAGAAGCTTTGAACCTGACCAAGTGTGTTTGGCAAGTATCAAAACTATGGTTTCAAACTATGGTTTACACAACCCGAGACAAAATTCTTCTCACACACTTATCTCGTAAGTCATAAAAACTATTAAAAAAAAATAATCTAAACACATACCTATCATATATACCCAAATCAAGAAGAGTAACTTCCATGTAGGATCAGAAAAAGTAAGATGGGGTTCCAGAGCCAAACATTCTGTTTCGTTTCTCGTGAATCGTGATTTTCCTAGAAGCTTAGTTGGACCTGGAAAGTGAAGATAAAACGCAGGTGAGGTCACCAATTTTGACCGCAAGCAATCGGCGAAGAGAGCTACACAGTTAGTGGGGCCTATGCCTTTTTCCAATAGTGAAAAGGGGCAACGCAATATATTTTTTTTAATATATACTGAACCCGTTCCCGTTCAAGATCAAATACTGGAGAGAGCATCTTTAGATCATTTTGCAGATTCACCTCTCCATGTTGCTTCACTGTCAGGGAAATCAGAATCTGTGGAGCAGACTGTGACTCTAATGCCTTCGTTAGCCATAGAGACAAACCAGAAAGGTATGATCCCACTGCACTTGGCTTCTTCAAAAGGTCATGTTGAGACAGTGAAGAAGCTGTTGGAGGCAAATCTTGATGATGGAGCGAATCAGTGCCTTGTGAAGGACGAAGAAGGCTGGACTCCGCTGCACTGTGCGTCACAGAAAGGCAAAATCAGTGTTATTGAAGGGTTAATCAGCGCTTGTCCTGAGTGCTTGGAACAAGTGACAGCAAAAGGAGAGACAGTTCTTCATTTAGCAGTGAAGGCTAACCGGTTTGAAGCTGTCAAAGTGCTAGCAGACAACATCAGGCATCACAATTTGCAGAATCTGTTGAAAGCAGAGGACCAAAAAGGCAAGACTGCCTATCAACTTGCAGCGGCAAAGAAACAGTCTCAGGTATATATATATCAAGAAAAATAATATATATACTCGTAGTTTGTGCATATATCCTGATTGGGGGCACGTACTGAACGAAGATAGCAGATTTTTTGATATTAATGACTTGGGCAAATTTAGTAGGAGTTAGCAGGGGGTGTTTTCGGAAAACGACGGGATTGGGAAACCTCATTTCTAATTCCATAAAATCCCCGGCTCAATTGGGATTGAGATTTCTCGGGTTGGATCAAGAATTTCCAAAAAATCTCAAAATATGTAATGCTCCATAATGAAACTTAAAATTTGTCCAGTATCAATTCAAAAATTGTAATAACTCCTCACTTGATTTGCACTATAAATATGATGATTTTAGTCTAAAATCTTGTTTATTCATTGATGCGTGCTTTTGTCGTTAAAGCAATCAATTAATAACTAGGATAACCGACTAATGTAATATAGTGGTAACCTAGGTTATTCTTCTAAGGAGCAATCTATAGGTTTTCTCTAGAATTGATTTTAGATAATTGAAAAATGTAATGAAATGAACCTAAACTAGAATGCAAGACATTACTGCTTAAATGTAAAATGCAAATGACTCTAAAACCTTTATGAGAATGAAACTAACCTAAATAATGAAAATGCAATTTTTGGGGTTTTATGAAAGAGGAATTAAAATCCTAAGCAAAAGACTAATGAAAAGCAAGACAAACAAACAAAGATTTAATTCAGTTATGATGATGAATGAGACAACTTAGGATTCACATGGATTTAACTTTCTTAGCCATTCAATTTATTAGACCAAAGAGATTGATGAAATATTGGAATTAATAAATTTAATCACCTAATTGAAATATGGGAAACCCTCAATCTCAATAACATCTAATCCACTAGAAAACTCATAATGGAAAAAGCGGTGGTTAATTAAATCCATTAAAAACCAATCACAATTATTTAAGATAGTTTTGGAAATTATGTTCACAATTGCCTAATTAAACAATTTGACAATTAATCACCCTAATTAAGCAATCAAGAGATTAAAAACAAATTGACAATTACATTAATAATGAAAACTCAATTAATAATCTAATTGACAATCAAAGGGTTTGCTAACAAAAATGCCAACAATCATTTAAGAATAAATCAAATTCAAAATATCAATTCAATCCAAATCAATGATATGTCTATAATCTAAAATTAGATTGTTTTCAATTATTACAACCCAAAATCATTTAAAACCAAACAATTCCAAATCTTAAATTAAAAAAGATAAAAGAAAAGACACTTCTTTATGATCTTCAAATATAAACTCCCAAACTCTAAGTTTTTCCATGCCCTTCTCAAGTTACCTCCCGAAGGAGCTTTAAGCTCCCATGAAAATTTCTCCTCCAAGCTCCTTCACGCTTCCAACGTCCATGAATGAATAACAGGTGATGATGGAAATTAAATGGATATCAAGGGAATGGTGGTGGGCCCCGTGAGTGAATGATGGATGAATCAACGGGTCAATGGTCTGCGTGGCAACAATTTGAAGGAGGAATAGAAGAGAGATTGAGAACGTGATGAATCATGTTCCGCCGAACAGAACCCGAGCTTTTCGTCTGTCAGTGTGTCATCTCCTGATGTTGGTGGCTAGGTTAATTAACAAAAAGGAGAGAGAGTTTTTGGGGTTTAATCTTGAGCCTACTAAAATTTAAGAAGTTCAATAAAATCCAACCATCAGATTCTATTTTAGTTTCTAAGAAAAATTCTGTACCTTAGGATTTTCTAATCTGCTTTTCCTTATCCTACAAGAATTAAATAAAATCGTGATCTATCATATAATTAAAAATATTATCAAATCTCAAGATAACAATTAAGAAATTAACAATTAAAGATCAATAATATCATAATCAATTCAGAATTGTATTATTTCCTAAAATTGGCTAACTATCCAAATATTATCTAATAAATCCAATTTAGTCTAAAATAATCCCCAAAATAAATGAATAAGGTGGGATTAAATATATAAAATTTGGGATTTATCAACTCCTCGACACTTATCATTTGCACTCCTGGTCAAAACAAATCAAGACCTATGGAGAAAAACAAAACAAAAGCTTTGAACGTGAATGTTCCAATCACAACTAAAAAGTAAACAAAAGCATTTCAACACCTCTCTTATCTAAGTGATATTCTCATGTTTTAAGAAAACCAACTTCATGGCAATTTACTTGACAAAGGGGAATTTGAGCTAGAAATCCCTCACCAAGGATAATGTGTATATGTCACTCATCACTCAAAAGTGTATAGGCTTGTGTTTACACTCAAATCCACCCTATCCAATACTCTTTCCATAGGCTTGACAAGGATCTAGGTTCTCCACCACTAGTAAAACAAATGCAAGCATAAATCAAAATGACTTTTATTAGGTTGTAATGGGGCTAAGGTTAAGAAAGAAAGGGTATAGTGTTTGGAGAAACAAAATTGAATATATCAGGGGATGAAGAGAATGATGCAATAGGATGAAACAGGATAAAAGAAACCAAACCACACTTAAACTGGGTCATTACTTTTCTTTTCTCTCTTTTTTTTTCCCTTCATTTTTTTGCAACTCACTTGGGTTGTTATATATATATATATATATATATATATATTCTTTTGACGCGAACCTGTGTATTGGTGATACAAAGGCCCGCTTATTCAAATATTTATAACTCAATAGCACCAAGATGCTACTAGCACGCTCATAGCTCTTACTGGCCGTTTGACACGAGGATCAACATTGGTGATGAAGACCCCTTGTTACCAAGTATAACTCAAACTAGCGGAACGGAATCTTATCACATTTTTTCTTGTTTTCTTCTTCTTCTTCTTCTTTTTTCAAGATCATATACCGTACTTTTCATAATGACCAATTCCTAATTTTATACATGTTCTTCCGTCCAAAACAGATATAATGCAATGCACTTCAACTTCTAAGACATTCAAAAGGGTAGGATTTTTTTTTTTTTTGCGGCTATGGGTGTAGATAAAATGGAAAAAAAAAAGGCACAAAGGGGCTAAATAAAGGATATATGAAAAGGGTTGGTTTTTTTTTTTTGGCTTATCTAGCTAAAATGAAATGAATGCCTTTATCATTTTTATGAATACACATGCATTAAATGTGATCTTGAATAAGATTCAAGTCAAATTCTAGATTGAGTAAAGAGATAGGGGGTACACACTGAAAAAATGTATCAGGCTCAAAATTTCACAAGGTCTATATGATTACTAGCCTAAATTCACCTAAGTCAAATTCATTGCCACTAGGTTCACCAACTCAAAACATGATTAATCACTCTTCAAATCAAGAATGCATCATACTAAAGTTTCTTAAAACTTGCAAAAAAAATTTTCAAAAAAAAATTTCTTCCGTTTCTTGAAAACAAGGAACAAAAACCAAAGTAGAAACTAGAATATTTTTCTTTTTCTCATTTTAAAAACAAAGGACAAAAACCAAGAGTAAGAACAAAATTCCTCCCCCACACTTAAATCTTGCATTGTCCTCAATGCAAAAGATAGATCTAACAAATAACAGCAAGCGATGCAAGTAAAAGAATAAGGAATGAGTACGACCTGGCTATCAAATGATTGAAGACCCAATTGAAGTAGCATATCTGGCTTCTCTCCTTTGTTTGGTTGTAAGTCACATGAAAGCACTAGTGGTGTTCGCTTCTGATGTTCAACAAATATCTCCCTCTTTAAGATCCTCATATAACACTTCAACTCAAGTATAGAAGGTGTTTGGATGGGAGGAAGCAATCCATGTACCTGCATAAAATCATGCCACCAAGCAGTACTTTGTCCCATATGTATATACTTAATAAAAAGGGACTTATCAAGAATCAGGGAAGATCCCAAGAAAAATTGATCAACAAAAAGTGTTGGAACTTCCAAATATTTTGAATAACTCACAAAATCAATATGACTCTCCTTAGTGTTGGAACTTCCAAAAATTTGGGATTTATCACTCACTTAAAAGTCACTTAATGATAGATCCATCCAATACATTAAATATTCATAAGTCTAAGAATCTAATACATTACATAATCAAAAGGAGCCTAGCTACATGCCTAAATCTTGAGAGACAAATGAGTGTGCTTCATTTCTTCAGGATTAGTCCAATACATTCACAAAATCAACTAAGCTAATCAATTTTTTTTATTAATTTATGAAATCATCAATTCATATATATATATATATATATATATATATATATATTGTCACTCATTTTCTCTCACTTCCTCTCTCCATAAGTAAGGATATATTTTTAAACATTATATTTTTTTAATAATTTTATTGCTTTTAACTAATTTCAATCATTATTTTAATTTAATCTACGTAATTTAATTCAATCCCACCTTGTATTTTCTATTTTGTTTTGTTATTTATCTATTTTATTATGTAAATTTACATAGGTAGTGTTGTTATTTTGCTATTATATATGTGATGACAACCATCCCATAATAGCAAAATAACAACACTACAAATTTACGACAAAGAATAGAAAAGCAACTACTTCACTTATAAAATTTGAAATTGCTCATATGTAAGTTAGAACTGAGGATTCAGATTTTTGCAATAAAGAATAGAAAAATAACCATTATGCATATAGAAATTTACAACACAAAATAGAAAATTAACAACGCCACCAATGAAAATTTACAACAACAAATAGAAAAATAAAAACTCTACAAATAGAAATTTAAAACTTACTCCCTCCGATCCTATTTATAAGCAATTTTTGTCTCTCATAGGGTTGGTCCCTTTTATACGCAATTTTCACTTTTTGTCTGAAAATGTAAGCTTCTTTTTTCCATTTTACCGTTATTAAATACTTATTCTTTCTCATATCTTATACTCATTATCTCTCATACTTTTTATCTATTCTTTCTCATATACTCTTTTCATAAATAGGGGCATATATGGAAAAAATATAGCATTTTTGACACACTTATTGCTTTTAACTATCAGTTCATTTTGCGCAATCAAGGGGAAAGTTACTTATAAATAAGACCGGAGGGAGTACTCCCTTCGATCCTAATTATAAGACAAAATTGACTTTTTTGGAGAAATTAAGGAAGCCAATTAAATTACTTTAGAGTGTTTATATTTTTAGTATCCTTAGATTATATATTAGTTTATTAGTCAAATTAATTAGTTTGGAGAAAAAAATAAAAATAAAAATGCTCTAAAGTAATTTAATTGGCTTCCTTAGGGCCCGTTTGGTACGCTGGAATTGATTTTGATGGAAATGGATATGGAAATGGAAATGGGGACTAAAAGTATATATGTTTGGTATGTCATAGAAATGAGATCTAATTTTTGTATAAAAATACCAAAATGTCCTTCAATTTTTTATTTTTTATTTTTTTGAAGGTAGTGGAGGGTAATAGATGGAAATGATCACATGAAATTGTAAATCTTTGGTATTTTGATGGAATTGATTGGGTGGAATTAAGCCTATTTGGCTTCCACATGGAATTGGAAAATTTTCCAATTCTATCATACCAAACAAGCATCATGATGGAATTGATCCTCAATTCCATTTCCATCACCCCTAATTCCATCATACCAAACATGGCCTTAATTTCTTAAAAAAAAAAATCAACTTTGTCTTATAACTAGAATCGGAGTGAGTAATTTACAAGTAGTCATAAGGTAAGATCTTTTGGTTTCAGAGCCCAACATTTTGTTCTGTTTCTTCTCAATTTCCAAGAAGCTTCGTTGGGGATGGAAAGTAAAGATGAAACTCAAGTGAGGCAACCAAATTTTACCACAAGCAATCGGCCATGGCAGGTGAGGGAGCAACACAATTTCGCTTAATTCACCGTGTGGCGTGCGCAACAGTTTCTGCTTCCTCTTTTAATTCATGGGGTCCACGCCTTTTATCAGGGGAGAATGTCGGCTAGCCACTTTATTTCAATCAACCCACTGAAACTTCCTGCACGGTTTAAGTCAAGATGAAATTAAATTTTAGGGAAAATCACTCATAGATTCTAAGGAAACAAGATGTTATCAAAAAAGTTCCTGGAAAAACCGAAATATATGAAAAGTCCCTAAGGACTTTTCTGATATTATTTCCCAAAGTCAAATGACACACTTGCCCCCAATTGAAATTTAAACTCTTCTCTTCTCCATTTGAAAGAGAGCAGCCCCAAATCGTGCAAGAAGAGGATTTTTGAAAACGTCCTTCTGCCTCTCTGTGGTGTTTCGGTGCTGCGCGGTTCATGTTCGTCATTGGTCCGGTCATTCCCCGAGCGTGTCGGTCGCTGGTGGTCCTATCGTTTGCCCTGCCTCACCGTCGGTGGTCCAGTCGTTTGGGCATGCATGTCCGTTGCTGGTCGGCGTCGTGTGGCCGTGCGTCGGTGCTCCTCTTGCAGTCGACTATGACTGCGTCTCCGTCGATGGTGGTCAGCGCCCAGTGGCGTCCGTCGTTCCTCCGCTCCGAGTGTTCGTCGGAGCTCTGATCGAAGGTGCCATTCCTACCCGTCATTGCTGGTTCGTCGATGAATTAAAAAAAGCACTGTTTATGGGCAGTAAATTGGCATGATTTGCATTTACATCTTTGGACTTCCACTCAAAATGTCTAATTTTTCTTCTAACAAAAATGGCATGATCTGCATTTAGCTCCATATTGGTTTGGGTTTTTTGATATTTTCTTAATTTCCTTCCAAAGGTACAAAAATATTCACACTCCATTGATTTAAGTTGCCTAAGTATAACGTGAAAACATAAATAGATCATTTGCTTAACACTAGTGAGAATGAAGAATAACTGTTTGTGCATACAGATTATAATTCCAAGCCTTAGCATACAACTTCCATGTTAAATCCCCTTATGTGCCAACACTTCCAATGTGAAACATTTACTTGTCCCAGCGAAAGCACTCAAAATATGTGTACCGTTTAATAGATGCTTGTTTAAGGCATTAATCTATACCTCTTCAATATTAACTTGTTTATATTGGGCCATGACTATTTCTAATCTATACAGCTTTATTGTGCACCGTTTGATAGATGCTTGCTGCTATAATACTGAGTTGTTTTGCGATCAAACTGAACTCTATGGATTTGGGTTAGTGTTTTGGTGCAGTGACTTAAATTTGTTGTCAAAATCTGGATATTTGCTGAATGTTATATTCCAAAGCTTTGCATCCATCACTGAAATTTTGTACACTTTGTTGAGTTTGGTGAAATTTCTGATATGAGCTTACTTGTCCAAATTTGCATTTGACATACATATTGATTGCTGAGCTAAGTTGTGTGACTTTAGGTGCATGTACTAAAATTTCAAAATTTTGGCCAATCTTGGATGTGAATATGATTTTTGACTGTGGAATTTACCGGTTATAAGCTATGCAAAGCAGTAGTCTCTTGCTGGCACTAAACTAGTGCTGTGTTGGAGTCATTTTAGATCATTGTTGTTGATATTGAGTTTTAATTTGCACACAAAAATTGTTTGAATCACTGGACTGTACTCTGTGTTAAAGCTCTTATTACTGAGTTTTGAAAGGATTGGATTAATTATTATGTTTCTGGTTAAGTAAAAAATGCTGAACAAAAGAAAAAGGAAAGATAAAGACGAAGAGAGGCAGCCAAAAGTGTCACCGTATATATTGTTCACACAAGAGTATTACCAGAACAAGAAGAAAAAGAATGAGCCAAAAAGGCCTTTTAAAGAGGAGAGTCAGTCGGTAAAAGAAGCTTGGAACACTCTGAAAGAAGACGAGAAGGAGATATATAAGGTGAGGGCAAAGAAATTAAGAAGACTGGTAAAAGGGAAAAAATATGTGATTCCATTCCTTACTCGGTGTACCCCTAATCAGTTTATCAAGGTGTGCAAAAGTGTGAAGAACAGAGAAGATCGGATGGAATAGCTAAAGAGAGTTGGATTTGATAAGTTGGTCAACATATGCTATTCACAAATCCCGCGAGACTCATATGGGCAGTTTATGGGTCCAGATTTTGAATTCCTCTTTGTTATGTATGCATTGGGCACGCTCTTGTATCCTGGAGCCGGTGTTAAAGTGAGTGACCGAGTGTTAAAGGTGATGGTGGCATCAAAGGCAGCTTTTGGAGACAATGATTAGGCTACCTTCGTGTTGAGTGAACTATCAAATTCAGTTGGACAATACAAGAAAAAAGTCAGCAAAGGGAAAGCTTCAGGAAAAATCAATGTTCGAGGATGTATATATTTTCTTATGGTAAGTGCAACATAAGTTGTCATTGTATAATGAGTCGTAAAGTGCTGCATTAAATGTTGACATTTACTTTTGTTAAATTGTTATTTAAATTTTATGCAGGTTTTTTGCTTACAACAATTTCCCTTGGGTGAACTACAAACCTCTAAAAATGACGAAGCAATTAGTTATTGGAATGATAAAAACGTCAAGAAGAGAGTACAAATAGAGAAGCAAAGCAACCAATGGTTGCTACATTCAGTGGGTCAAGTAGTTGGGGGTCCGGCTTCGGAATTGCATAAGAAAAATATTATAACACACCCGGTAAGTGATGAAATTTGATGTGAGGTTCACATACCGTCATATTATTGTGTGACTAATATTTTCCTCCTAATTTATAGGAATTGAAGAGAACATATGAAAGAATTATGTCAAGGGTGGTCTCAATTGTGCAAGAGGAACTGGTTTCCCTTGAGGCAAGGTTGTTGGGGGGCGGGAGAAATGGATGGAGGGGCAGACAATTTGGAAGACGAACAGTTGTCGTCAGAAAATGAAGATGAACAACCCTCCTCGAGAAGTGAAGCTGAAATGGCTGCCATAGGAAAAGGAGAAGATGACGAAGTTTGGTCCATAAATGAAGAAGAAGGGTTAGAGGAAGAAAATGAAGGTGAAGCTAATAGGCCAGGCAAAGATGGTAAAGATGAGTGTGCTGAAGATGTATTGAAAGGGGAGGAAGAAGTACAATTAAGAAAATCGACAAGGGTAAAAAAACCTGTTCTTGTCTCTCCCTGGGTGACAACCATGGCTAAGAAAAGAACGAAAGATAACAAGAATAAGGAAGCTTATACCAGTAGGATGCACAAGAGTAAGTAATTAAATGTCTTCTATTTATAGCGAGTTCAAGAATAAAAACTAACTGAAAAATGCTTGTTTGTGTAATAGGGAGTTTGTAGAAATGTATGACTATTTCATCACACGAGGTGAACTATATTGTCTCCGTGAAAGGGGGTGGATTAATAATAGGGTAAGTTACATATACATTGATAAGAACTCATACTTAGTTACTTTAGTGTGATATTTACAAACTTTTCGGCTATTTTTTCTTAGTTTATGTCAATGGTTGCAAAGACATTGGTGGGGGATTAATTGCACAACTCTAGCCGCGTGAGTAGACACATCTTTTCGTCAGAGTTGATGGAAAAAATGTCGTCTGATCTGAAGAAGTGGTCCTGGCAAGTGCATGAATATGAGATCCTTTCTGAGCATATTGGATACAATATTAGGGATTGCGACTTAATCTTTGCTGTATTAACAACTATTACAGTTATATTAAATGGCAAGTTAGACTTCTTTTCCATATAGGAGGTGGGGACATACACAATCCTCCAGCACCTACAAACATTTGATCAATCCTATAATAAATGACAAGTTAGACTTCTCTTCCACATAATTGAGTTACAACAAATTACTTTTCTTAAGACAACTCGACTTACACTTCTTGTTCTTCCATTTGACCATTCAATGTTGGGACTGTATTCTCATTATCACCATCGTCTTCAATGTATATATGACCATATTGTTAATTATATTTCATAAAATGATCCATCCCTTCATCGTCTACAAGATCCACAAATGTTGATGTATCAATAGAAACTTTGAATTTCACTTGAATTTCATTACTTTCATTTCCCTTTATAGATGATATGATTCATTGCAACTCCTTATATGTTGTGCCTTCCTTTACGCATTTTGTTTTTACCATACCACCAACATATTGCATTTTATCTGCTCCGCCATTTAAAAACTTCCCCTGCATATGAATGAAACACAATAGATTCTTCCCAGAACTAGTTCTCATCTTTCATGATAATCTGCAGCATGAAGTTCGTATTAACAAATTCCAAAGCTATATTAACAACTGTATATGCACATATTAACAACACTTCTTTTACAATCATATAATCAAACAAAGCACAATCACATTCAATGACTCTCACTTTAAACAAAGACATACCTCTGTTAGGTTTCCAAATAATAGGCCATTCTCTCTATTACGTTGCCTTAAAACATAAAAACATAGCACAACTTTTGTATTAACAACTGAAACTGTTATATTAACAACTACTACTGCACGAATTAACAACAATTTATTTTTTCCCATATCAGCCTTTTCACATCACCCCACCACTATGAAATTCAACCATTCCCACTTTAAACATACCACTTTCTTTGTTACCCAAAAAATAGAGCACTATGACACCCAACCTCATTTTCTATATTAACAACTAAAACTATTATATTCACAACTACTATTGCACGAATTAACAACAACTTGCTTTTTTTCATATCACCCTTTTCACATCAACCCACCACTATGAGAGTCAACCATTCCCACTTTAATCGTCCAACTTCCTTTGTTTCCTTTCCCAATAACAGAGCATTATGACACCCAAACTCATTTTATGTATTAACAACTAAAACTGTTATATTAACAACTGATACTGCACGAATTAACAACAATTTGTTTTTTTTCCCATATCAGCATTTTCACACTACCCCACCACTATGAAAATCAATCATTCCCACTTCAAACATATCACTTCCTCTGTTATATTCCCTAAAAACAGAGCACTATGACACCCAACCTCATTTGCTGTATTAACAATTACTACAGTTATATTAACAACTACAACTGCGCGAATTAACAACAATTAAATTTTTTCCCATTTCACCATTTTCACAGCACCCCACCAACATGAAAATCAACCATTCCCACTTTAAACGTATCATTTCCTCTGTAACCTCCCCAAAAATCATAGGACTATGACATTAACACTACCCAACCTCATTGAAACTCCAACTACAATGCTCAAGCTCATATCTTTACCTAAATCATGCCATTACTCATCTACCTCCTACCACTTTGTCCACTATTGGCCCCAATCACCAACCTTTCACCATAATTCAATTTCACTTTATCCAACGATCACACAGAACAAAAAAAAACTAGTTTGCTGTTCTACCTCTGTACCAGTAGGTGGAGCTTGCAAATTCAATCCTTTACCAAGAACTTTAACACTACACTTGATCCCTTCAATGTTGGAGTTCAAACCCGTCCCATTTGCATCGTTTCTTTATCTCTTGAAAAAAAGTTGTGCCTTCCCCCTCTTTCTGAAGCTTCGACTTTTGCATTTACAAGAGGGGTATGTATGTCATTTGACTTTGGAAAATAATATGAGAAAAGTCCCTAGAGACTTTTCAGATATTTCAGTTTTTCTAGGGACTTTTCTGATAATATCTTGCTTTCTTAGGACCTGAGAGTGATTTTCCCTAAATTTTATGGGTAAATTTTATTTAATTCACCGCATGGCATGCGCAACAGTTTCTGCTTCCTCTTCTAATTCGTGGGGTCCATGCCTTTTATTAGGGGAGAATTTTGGTTAGTGACTTTATTTCAGTCAACCCAATAAAATTTTACTATACCGTTTAAGTCAAAATGAAATTAAATTTTATAGGTGAAAAGATAATGATACCCTTCACTAATTTTTTTTAAAAGTGTAATTTATAAGACAAATAAGGATATTTATAAGACCAACAAGAGCTTTTACAATACAAATAAAAGGATCCAAAAGAAACCAAGAAATTAACAAGAATATTTGTGGTCATTTACAAGACAAATAAAGGAATTTAAAAGACAAATAAGGGCATTTACGAAACAAATAAAGATATTTACAAGACAAATAAAGGTATTTAAAAGAACCTATAGAGTTAAAAAAATATTTTTTGGTCATCTACATGACAAATAAAGAAATTCACAAGACAAATAAGGGAATTTACAAGACAAATAAAGTAATTCACAAGACAAATAAAGTAAGGGCATCATTGTTTTTTCATCTGCAAAACTTAATTTCATTTTGACCCATAGGTGTAGAGAAGTTATAGATTTTTTGTGCAGTTGACTGAAATAAAGTCCCATCTATAAGGGCTAACTGAAATTTTCCCTTTTATCAATTTTATGGCCCAATTGACAAAGTCACCATATTTTCTATTGATCAGAGCGATTTATATGCTTTAGAGGCTCGCCTCGTTATATGTGGATGGGATTGTGAGATTGCATAAAGTATTGGAGAGCATAATTTCTGACTGAGATATGAGGTTTACCTCCACTTTTTTTGGAGTGCGTTGTAGGGAGCTATGGGTATGAAGTTGATTTTTATTACCACTTATCATCCTTAGACCAATGGCCAGACTGAGAGACTATTCAAACCTTGGAGAATATGTTGAGAGCTAGTGCTATTGATCTTTCAGATAGTTGGGATAAGCATCTTCTATGAGTAGAGTTTTTATACAACAACAGTTATCACTCCAATATTATGATAGCCCGATATGAAGCTTTATATGAGAGAAAGTGTTGATGACCGTTCTATTGGATCAAACTAAACAAGAAGATCATTCTTGGGCTTGATATGGTGGATCAACCCACCAAGAAAATTGAGTTGATTAGGTAGAAGTTGTTGACTGCTTAGAGCAGGCAGAAGGGTTATGCATATCACCGGTGGAGACAGTTGGAGTTAAATATAGGAGACCATGTGTTGTTTAAGGTTTTACCTTCTAAGGGTGCCAAGAGATCTATAAAAGCAAAGAAGTTGACGCCTTGATTTACCAGCATGTATAAGGTCCTTGAGAGGATTGGACTTGTTGAATACAGAATTGCGTTGGCTCCAGACCTATCCAATTTGCATGATGTGTTCAATGTGTCCTAGCTGAAGAAGTACCCTTCGGATCCATCACATGTGATTGAACCGGAAGATGTCAAGTAGCTAGAGAACTTAACTTACTAGGCAGAGCCTGAGAGAATCCTTAATGTCAAGGATAAGAAATTGATGAATAAGACCGTTCGTTTGGTTAAACTGTTTTGGAAGGGTATGATCCTTGGTGATGCCACCTGGGAGACCAAGGAATGGATACGGCACAAGTACCCTCATCCGTTTCCTTGGTAAGTATTTATTATGTTGTCGATTGTTGTTTTTGGTTGAATTTTGGGGGCAAAATTCTTTTTAGGTGGGAAGAGTTGTAACATCCTAATTTTTATTCTTAGAATTTAAATAATTTTAGGAAGAAATTAGTTCATAGTAAATGGAATCTTACTATGTAATAAAGTAAATAAAAAGAATTTATCTAAGTACGATTTATGAGATTAAAAGAGGAAATAACAATAATAGGAAAAAAGGAAATTATTATTATTATTATTAAGAAGGGTAAAGGAAAGAGAATTAGGATGAAGTGAAAAAAAAAAAATAAGGAAGGCCCTAGGCCCACTGAAGTTTTAAAACCACAAAAATATAAATAAATGACATTATGCTAAAGGGCCTTTGGCATATTACGTAAACACGTGGGGGGTGTTAATTTAAACCCCTCACCCCAAGTGTATTTCGTCCTTGGCATCATTGCGAGGAGGGAGCCGAAACAGTGCTTCCAGTCCGTCATTTCCCCCTACTCCTTGGGGCAAATTTTTGGGTTCATTTTGGTAAGTAAGATCACTTTTATTTACTAGAGTCTCTTCATAAATATTGTTCTACTCAACTTACTCTTTCTAATGGATGTATTTTTGATATGATTAGAACAAATTTTTGTATTAGAATTTGGAGTAAGTGTTGAGTTTCAGCAATATATGACCATATGATTGCAGAACTATTTTAGTAGTTAAATTCTATGGGTTTGGATTTATTTATTGGCTGTCTTGAGAATTTAAAATTTTAATTTTTACTTGAAAAGTTTAGGATTTTTAAGATATATGATATTTTTACCAATTAAATTTAAATCAAATGATTGATTTGGGTTTATTGGAGGTGTTATTGAAATTTTTTTTGTTAAGTTTTGAGATTTAAGCTTGAAATTGAATGTAACGGCATAGCGTCTCCTCTAAGTCCCTAGCGGTGCCGGCCTAGCTTCTCGGTGCAGGTGGTTTAGGAGAAGCTAGGTTGGCACTGCTAGGGACCCTAGAGCAGACACTGTGTCGTTACATAAAAATTGTAAGACCCCGTTTTACATATCCTTAGTACCAATATTAATCAGAATAGCAAGGCGCAGTTCAGTAGGCACACAAAAATAGCATAAAAATAATGATAAAAAGTGTTCAATTACAGAAATTTTTCATAGAGATTGTACATCATAATTACAAATAAGGTAGCTGCACAGGTCTACCAGGGTGTCTAAACCCGTTTAATGAAACTCAAACATCCTTTCGTCTTCGTTCCACTACAGCATTTCTCTGTGTGCAGTCCTCTTCTCTGTTCTCAGCACGCCTCCTGTGATCACCTGTCTAAATGGTTGGTTGGGTGAGGGTGACATTCGAGAGAATCTCAGTAGCAAACATACCAATATGCATGCAAGATAAGTGCTTAATGCATGACATGCTTGTATTACATAAACTCATGCTAATACAATGACATATCTGCGCGCTCAATGTTTCAAACAACATACTTATGGCCATAGCATAAATAGAAACAGAGCTTCAATCATTCATATATGTTTCACATAATCAAGCAAAGCAATCACATGTGTCAATATACAAACACAAATATCAAATACATGCAGAAGAGGGAAGTTCACTACCTTTCGCTTCAAGTCCTCCTCTTAATTATACCATTTCTCCAACCATTAAAGATGCTTATTCTTTGTCGCCTCATAGCCCTAAATAAATAATGATATTATTAGAGCCATGAAAAGTGAATACCCAATGGACTACATTAGCCTTTAGAACATGTATCTAAGATTTGGTCTCATACTTACTCCAATTTACCTAAAATGCCATAAATTCGTGGGGTCACTTTAATTTGTTAGATTTTTGACCCAAATTTAAAAAAATCATAACTAAATCTAGAAAAATCCAAATTGAGTGATTCGAGTTTCTGTGTAAAGCTTTTTCAGTCCTCTTTCAAAGAAAAATATTACAGAGCCCCAATTACAGCCACACATTTCCCAGAAATTCACCAAACCTTCTCTATTCCAGATTACATTCCAGAAACATGGCTCAATTTTGAAAAATCATATCTTTTAATCTACTAGTCCAAAAACTATGATCTACCTATCAAATTAAAGCTCTACATGTCTACTTTAAGACTGTCAAATTTCATAATATTTGGATTAGGTTTGGCTAACGAAATTCATTTCACAACAACACTGCATCCAGTGAAGCAAATCAAACAACATTTACTTTACACTTCTAAAAATTCCGGATTTGCATACAAACATCTGAAAATCATGAACTCATGTATTCCTACACAAATTTTCCTTTCAAATCCAATGAATCATCAAAAACATCAAATTCTAGCTCTAACCCTGGGTGAACAGTAGTTGGACGAATTTCACAATAAACAAGGGAAATTCGAGTTTCTTGATTTTAATCCTTAAATTACCTTCTTTACACCTCTAATCACATGTTTAATCCATTAAACACCTCTTGCACATAATTAATCCAGACTTGGGCAGCACCTTTCCTTAGGGTTTGGTCTTCCCAAAAACAAAAACCAAGCAAAAACAAGCCACAACCAACAACAACCACCAACAACCAACAAGAATTGACAAGAAAAGTAAAGTTCTTGAGATTACCTCTTGATTTTCCAACTTTCTCTCTCTACACTCCTCTGCCCTCTCTCTCTTCTTTCTTGATTTTGCTTGCCAAACATGGTTTCCAAGATGAAGAAGAGATTAGAAGAGGTTCTAAGTGAGTTAGAAGGCTTAAATACCAAGATTACAACCTATTTACCTTAGATTTTGGTTTCTTGAGCTCAAGCTCTCTATTTCTCTTGCTCTTCTTATGAGTTCATACGAATATGAACTCCCTCTCTCTCCTTCTTCAGTTGGCTGGTCGAAAATGACCTAAAGAAAGGGATAAAGAGGCCTTAAAAAGATCATCATCCACCTCCTTTCTTTTTAATATTTTATGGCTTAATGAAATGCATGCTAATTTACTTGACACCATCATCTTTTCTCTTTCCATATACTTGGCCGAAAATTGTTTCTTGGGTTAGCCAAAAAGGAGTTTTCAAATTGTCATGAATGTCGTCCTCCACATGTATTAACTTGAGTTGCAAATGTTGACTCTTTCCATCATCTTTTTTTTCCAACTTTGACCATATGCCAAAAATTGTGCCAAATACAAATAATTTCCCCAATAAATTATTTTTCCCCTCCTCATATTTCTTTTGGACAAAAATGGGCAAATAATCTGGAGAAAATAATTGCATCTTGTTGAATATGACAAATTACCATTTTGTCCTTACATTTTGTGATTTTCGCACAAGCTAACAAAATTTTCATCCAACTTTGAAAATTTATATCTTTATTTATAGAGATCCAATTGGTGTTGTTCCAAAGGCTATGTGACTCTTATTAATTCTAGTTTCAAGAAAAAATATAGCCTTTATCCAACTGGAAGCTCAAAATTCCTAGAATTATTGTTTTTAGACTCTACCACAGAAACGTGCCAATTTCATTGGGCTAAATTCAAAAACTCATAACTCTTTGTGTATAGCTCTAAATAATTCAAATGACCTATCAAATTAAAGCTTGATAAGTCTATTGTTATTTTGAAAAATTTTATAGGCACTGGACATCATTTGATTATCCAAAAACATATTACAATATCGCTGCCTTGCAGGAAATCACACTGGCAGCACATTGTAACTTTGCAAATTGTGTTCCAACTTAATCATAGTGTGTGTGACCACCAATTACTTTGTTTTGTCATTTCCTGAGCACTTTAGTTTACCATTTTATTCCCTCTAATATAAGGAATGTTGGTGAATAAAATTTGAGATGTTACATTGAATGTTGAAAATTTAATGGAATTCCATATTTGAGAATTTTGGGATTTTAGTTAAAGTAAGCTATTTGAGATTGATTAAGGATTAAATTAAGTGACTTGGATTTTTATAGAAAATAGAAATTTGTGTTGAAATGGTTAATTATGGTTTATTGGAGATTTGAGAATTTCTCCAATGAAAAATTGAAACTTTAACTATATATATATATAGCTAAGTTGTTTGAGCTCATGGAAGCCTCAATTCATGATGAGATGATTAAGTGTAACCTAGAGTGGAATTAGGAACTCTAGAGGGGACTAAGTCCCTAGGTTGTTATTTTTACCACACAATTAGTTGATAAACTAATGGGTGGTAATGTTGAATTGTGTATATTGATTTATTATTGTTGGTGTTGAGTACAGGGCTTTGATTGTGGTAATATTTCCTTGCTTGGTAAGAGGTAACCACTTTCCACTGGTTATATATGCTAATGTCTTGCTTTTGAGAGATTTTGGTAATATGAAATAATGGAATGAGATAAGTACTTTCTATTGGGATGTTATATTCTTGATTTTGAGAAAATTTTCTTGTGGGACTTTGGGTTTGAAAATAAAATGTGAAGTGTTGAGAAGAAGTTTTATCTTGAATATTGTTTGTAAGAGTATTACTGTGAATAATCACGAGTTAATCATTATGCATTATTGATATTGTCATATTGGTGGATTTGATTATGATTGGTGAAGAGAGAATAGAGAAAATACTATCACTTAATAAGACCTCTCATTAATGCACATTAGGTTGGTTATTCGTCCCTATTAGGATATGCCTACATGGCTCATTCATCCCTATTGGGATAAAACCATGCGGTTCAATTGTCCTAGAGAGAAGGACAAACTTTTGTAGCTCTTTTTGTTCCTAAGGGAAAAGATTAGGCCCTTGTGGCTTGTATGTGAGAAAAATACAATCACGTGATAAGAACTCCCATTGGTGCACATGGGGTTGGTTATTCGCTCCTATTGGGATAGCCTACGTGGTTCATTCGTCTTATAGAGGAGGACAAATTCTTGTGACTCTTTTTGTCTCTAAGAGAAAGGAATGTGCGCTTTTGGCTTTTCGTACTTCTCCATAATGATGGGTGTAGGCCCTTTTAGGCTTCTGTGTTTGCATACCTCGTTTGGAGAGACTTAAATGAGTTAATGTGTATAACTATGAGATTATGTGAATAATATTGTACGTATTGATATTTTCTATCCCACTTGATAGGCCTTCTTGAGCTTCTGTCTTTACATTCCTCTTTTGGGAGAGACTTGAGTGAGTTAATATATATAATTATGATATTATTTGAATGATATTACATGCATTGTTAATTTTTGTCCCACTTGATATCTCACTGGCACATGTTGGTATGTGCAATAAGTTGGAACTTTGGTTACTATCTCACCCCATTGCTTTTAACATTTTTCAAGTGATAGTTTTTGTTCTGAGACTTCAGTGAGAGCTCCTGAGGCTCATGACAAATCCCTATTTTATTATATGAATTTCTAGAGATTAACTAAAAAATAGGTGAATACACACACAATGAGAAAATATAATCTAGGCTCAAGAATCTTCCAACAGCTTGATATTGTGATATCACTGTATAGCCTCTTCTACTTATTTATGTGTTTGAAATGATGTATATTACCACTCATAGGACTCATTTTGGATGCTCTGATTGGTTCTATATTTGTGATTAACTATCGTTAGCTAATAGGCTAGAAGAAGGACAGAGGCATTTAAAGTTTTCTTAAAATGATTGTTGTGGATCTACATATGCATGTTTTGATATTTTTTGATGTTGGAAATGTGTTTTGGTATCATGTGAAAGATAGTTTTATTACTTGGGCTTATGATTGAATGTTATATTCTGGGTTTCGAGAAGCTCAAGGCCCAAGTGTATTAATTAATTACGATTTGGTTTTCGAAACGATGAGAAATGTTTTATTATCCATGATAGGTTTTAAATGTTCAATTTGTTTCTTTTCTCTTATGAATAAGTTCATTAAGTGGTTTTAATTCTTTTAACGATGATAGATATTTTTAAAGGAGTTAGTTCAATCTTTTCTATCATAGTTAACTTCAATTTGAAAAAGAATATTTTGATAAGAGTATTTGATGTTTGAAAAGTAAAGTTGGGAATTTTCTATTATGGTAAACCCTTTGGGTTAGTCTTCTCTTTTTGCCATAGTGCTGTTGATTATCTTGAGATTTTGTTTAAGTGAATGGATAATCAAGTTTTAAGGGATTTTATAAGTGAAATGTGGCATTCTATGTAAATTGCTAATTTTACAAAACCCCCTGAATTTTGATTAATTATAGATAACCTCTTTGAACTTTGATCAGTTATAGATGACTCCCCTAAACTTTAATCAGTTTCAAATAACGCCTAACATTTCAAAATTTAAATTTAACTCCCTTAAAAATTTGATTTATAGTATTAAATCATGTGTCTTTACTTTTATCATCTTAATAATTTTATTAAGATTTTTACTATCATTTATCAATTAAAATAGCTTTTTATTTCTAGCAAAAACTAGAAGAATAATATTTAAAAAATAGAAATAAAAGATTGCAGATTTTTTCTTGAATAAGTGGTTCAAATTTTTTATTTTGAAATTTTCTTAATTATTATTCTTCTAATTTTTGCCATTAAAGAGCTATTTTAATTGATAAATGATACTAAAAATCTTAATAAAATTATTAAGATGATAAAATTAATGACACATAGTTTAATATTATAAATCAAATTTTTAAGGGAGTGAAATTTAAATTTTCTAAAGTCAGAGGGTTATTTGTAACTGATTAAAGTTCATTGAGTTATCTGTAACTAATCAAAGTTCAAGAGGTTATATATAACTAATTAAAGTTTAGGGGGTTTTGTAAAATTAACAATTTACATAGGATACCACGTGTCACTTGTTAATTTGACGTGACAATTTTCATTAAAAAGATAATAGTCCGTTAACGACAGGATGCTTATAATATAAATAAAAAAGTCAAGGGTTAAATTTAAACTTTGAAATGTCAAAGGGTTATATGTAACTGATAAAAAATTCAAGGGGTTTTATATAATTAAGTCTAAAAATAATATGAGTATAGTGTTTTGTCCGTGAATATACGGGTATATATTTGTTGATAAAATGTTAAAAACTACTCGTAATACAGAGAGTATATATAATAAAAAACTACTTGTAATAATAAGTACTACTGGTAATAAAAACAAACAAAAAAACAACAAAAATAATAAAAATTACTCCTAATATCCGAGTATATATTTGTTGATAAAAACCTGTTGTCCTCCATTTTCACTTCTGCGTCAACACACGAACCAAGAGAGGAGGGAAGAACAGAGAAATACCAACGGAGCCAAAACGAGGCATAGCCGGAGCTTGGAACCCAATCCTGCAAAAGGTTTGATTTCTGCGCCATTTTTCCATTTCTCTTAGAGCTCAAAGCTCAATCAGTATGTAAAAACCCACTTGCAAGTTGCAAGCTTTGGACTTTTTCTCTTCATTCTCCTTTGAACCTATGCATTTTGTGGTTCATCGCTTTACTTTTTGTCTGCCATAACACTTTTTGGTGTAACTCACTAATCTCAACCCCTTTACTTTAAATTTTTCATTTTGAAGTTCAAAGTGTTTTCCCCCCGGAAATCGGTCAAATAATGAGACTTTGAGGTGATGCCGTAATGTTCAGCTCAAGAATAGGCCATAAAACTTTTAAAATGGTATGCATTTGGGAAAACCTGAGACTATAATTTTTTATATTTAGTTAGTGAACATGCACCATGCAGAGGGAAATAAATAAATAAATATATATATATATATAATAAAGAGTAACGACTCATCAGACTTGAAATTCAAGTTGTGTGTGCGCGTGTGTTTTGGGGCCCTAAATTTCTACACATGTTAGTGATATGTTTTGGGGACAAAAATCACTACAAATGGGCTATATTTCTAAGCAAGATCCTTTGATAAATTACAGCATATGTTTGTGATTATTTTGGGCCGAAAAGTGCTACTTGTAGCCAAGTTTTATGCTAAAAACTTGCATTTAAATTCTGCACTTCTTGAAGTTGTGTTTTGGGCTGAAAAGTTCTGCATGTGGTCAATGTTTTGCTCAAAAACTCTGTTTAAATTTTCGACAGATTCAGCTTGTAGGTTTGTCATGAGTTGAAAAGTAGATCACATGGTTAAAGATTTCGTGCAAGAACTCGTTTAAAGTGTTGCATGTTGATATTAAAAATCTGTCCAGGCATCTGAAAGCTCATGGTTCACAATTGTGGTTTAGTTCTTAGACCCTGCATCTAGGTTAAGTTTGGTATGCATAAATTTTTCTTGAAGTTCTTGTCAGTTTTAAGTTTAAAAATTGATGACTTAAATCTTGCGAACTTGGAGCGTGAGCGTGAATATGCCTCTGGTGACATGGTTGCTTCCTATCTTCTAATGATAGAACTCTTTGGCTGTTTATAGTTAGTGTAATCAATTTGCCTATCCTGAGAAATCCCCTGCTGGAAAAGTAAAATTTTTTGTGCTAGCACACTTGGCTTTGCAAAATTTACCTAAAAAGTTTCATTTTGGGGAATAATTTATTGGCTATTGCTGTATGGGAGCTACTATTTTATACTTGCCACATTGTCAAATTTGTAAAGCAATCATGACTTTGCTTAATAATTGCTAGAACCCAAAGAATGCTTATTTTTCCATTTAATGATTTCAACTGTAAAAAGACTTTGTGTGTTTTTTTTACCAGTATGCATAAAGAACAGTAAGGTGATGACTTTTATCTTTGCAGGCTAAAAAGCTAAGCTAACCTGGAAACCCCATTAATGGCTCCACCCGAACATCGTCGTTGGATGGATAATAGAGTAGTAGGTCAGAACTCAAGGATCAGCAATGCGTTCTTTGTGGGCGTAGAGGAGTTTCTCGAGTTTGCAAGTCAACTAGATGAATTCAAACGCAAAGGGAAATTTGCATGCCCTTGTTTAGAATGCAAATGTGAGAAGCAACTCAAGCCAGATGAAATGAGAACACATTTGTATGAAAAAGGATTTATGCCTGATTATTACCACTGGCATAACCATGGTGAGAAAGAGACACATCCTCATGAATTAGCTCCAAATGAGCACAAGGCTAAGGATGTGGCTGGAGCATCAAAGGACCCTTGTCCTAATTCTGCAGAATTTAATGACTTGCTTGCTGCCGCACAAGCTCCGTTGTATGATGGTGGTGAGAAATCGGTGTTGCGGACGGCTTTGGATTTGTTGCACTTTCAGTCTAATCACGACATTTCTGATGTGTCTCTGGATGAGACTATTGAATTGATGAATGATATGTTACCTGAAAATCATCGAATGCCTAAGAACTTGTACCAGCTCAAGAAATTGGTTTGGAAACTTGGTTATCTCAAGATTGATGATGACAAGACAAAGTCGGGTGGTGGTGATTCTTCTCAACTTCCATCTAATGATGACGATGATGACAAGGATGAGGATTAGGAGGATGAATAATTTGATGGCTACTGTTTAAATCACTTTATTATGCCTGTATAATCTATAACTAAATGATTTGAAGGACAAGGTTATCTTTGGTTTAGTTTGCTTTATGACTTTTTTATATTATCGCATTTCCTTGCGTATGCTTTTGTGATGGATTGGCTGCTGATTTATATGTGTTGAGTTTATTGAACTCTCTCTACTTATAGTTACATGTGTCATGTCTACT
This sequence comes from Inga leiocalycina, assembly GCA_963242795.1. Classification (NCBI taxonomy): domain Eukaryota; kingdom Viridiplantae; phylum Streptophyta; class Magnoliopsida; order Fabales; family Fabaceae; genus Inga; species Inga leiocalycina. The sequence goes on along the minus strand of OY725325.1, from coordinate 61,561,670 downwards.
GAACTCTCTCCAGTTATGTGTTTTGTTTACTGAATTCTCTCTACTCATAGTTATGTGTTGTGTTTATTGAACTCTCTCTAGTTATGTGTGTTTTGTTTATTGAACTCACACAGAGATACTCATTCCGTTATACTACAGCATATTCTGCTTTAGTCCTGGTATTCTTCTCACTTCATAAATAATTAAAATCACAAAAATATATAAAAAAATGCAAGCTTTTACATTTTCAATATAATAACCAAACGAAACCAGTGAAAGCTCAGAGGACCAGTGCTTCAATGAACACTCGTAGTTATTATTTGTATGGGGAAATGAACTATACTGCCAGTGACTACAGTTAGGAAAAAGGCCGTGCGCTCAATATTTCTTTTCTTCATAAGCCACTTTTTTTAGATGAAAAAACACTTTTGGTTGTCGTATTATGACTTATTCAGTTAATTAATTGATGTGCATTTTCCATTAAAAAAAAGTCAGATTAACATGTTTCATTTTTCTACTATGCACGAGGTGACATGACTATGATATAAGGTGGCCTGGGCCATGCATGCATGATCTCCACTTCGTATATTCCATTGCTTATTTTATTCATCCATCTTACATGCAAAAGTAGCCCCCCCCAACACACCCACATAAATATATATATTAGGCACTCAGGATGTCACGATGTTGATGATTCAATTGCAGCAGAAAATAAGAGAGAAGAGATTCAAGAAACAAAGTCCTTATCTTCCTCTTTTTTAATCTTTCTGCTCCAACGAACTTTTGGTTTGAGAGCCAAATTAGTTTGTTCGGCTTATTGAAATTTTGGCCGTGGAAGGCAAGGAGATCAGCACCAAAATTAGTGGAGCTAATATTTAATTCACTAAGGTGAATTACGTGATTAGGAGTGTGGGGATGCAACTTGTGAATATTATCACAATAAAGCCTAGGACCAAAAGGGCAAGACTGCCTATCAACTTGCAGCAGCCAAGAAATAGCCTCAGGTATATATATATGTGTGTGTGTGTGTGTGATTTGTGCATCTATTATCAATATATTTGACTGTTTATGTTGATTGGCGTTGGAGATGTGTTTGTTAGTTAAGATAATAGTTAATTAGTCATGGACTATAAGTATGGGATCTCAGTATGTGATTTAGATGTGAAGTATAGTTAATTGAACCCTCACCAAGAGAGAAGTTAACATAGGTACTCACCTCATGTAGTCATCAAGGAGTTTGGGGTTGGTTAACCCAGTTGATGGTTTGATTTGTCGTAATTTGTTGATAATGACAAAGGATATTTTGGGATATCAGATATTATTTGATTAGTTGCGTGTTAGGATATTTTCATACATAATCTTGTAAATGAATTAGTCTCATGGTTGGGATACCAATCTAGCTAAGCTATGTAAGAACTTTCTATAATAAAGTGCCTCTTATCATTAATAATAAAAAGAAGAGTTCTTCAGTATATGTTTCTATCACGACTGACTACCAAAAGAAGAGTCTCACTCTGTTCCTCATGTTATGTTTTATGATCTTGCTCGCTAATTTCTGCTATAATGCCCAATATACATATTTCTGCTATGTAGTTTTAGGTATTGCCCTCCTGGCATCTTGCATATTGGCACAACAAAATTTCTTCATAAGATGTATGACAAGGCGTACGTCCACGTCAGCAACCTCAAGGATCATAGCCAATATCATGGATTTATTTATTTTAGAATATACGATGTAATAATCAAATCTTTCTCTTGTCCCACATATTTGTTTTCATGGGCTGTATTAGCTTGCATCTGAATATATAATGTAAACAAATCTTTCGTGCTCTAAAAAAAGACAATAGTCTGATATACTCCCTTCAATCGTTACTATAATACAAATTTATTAAATTTGATTATATTAAAGAATTTAGTTAAGTTGGTTAATATAATATGTATTTGCAAAAATACCCTAATCATCTTTCTTTATTCTCTTATTTCTTCATTCCCTCTCTTTCTTGATTATTGTTGAGGGAGCATCTTATAGGGGGTAAATTAGAAAATGATTAACAAATATGAAAAACATGTCTTATATTTAGGACTAAGATCAACTTTTTAAATATGTCTTATATCAAGGACTCGAGGGAGTGTTGATAAAGAATTATTTACGTTTCCTAAAATATGAATTCTTTATAAGATCAGGTTAAACCATCATGTCATGACAATAACGAAACATCAACCCCTTCTAAATTGGGCGAAACCAATTCGTCCGTGCATGGTGCTCATGACATATTAGTAGAAGAAGCTAGTTGAGATGAACCCTTTTTTAAAGGAAGATTTATGGGTTAAAGACATATATGATAAGTGGCTTTTGTCTCTTCCTGTAGTTACAAGGATAGAGATAACGATTCTGGAATGAAACCATGAGCCATGTGATTATCACTTGATGCCGTATACCCTTAAACATAGCGAAAGCAAACTCTGATTCATGCATTCCCTTGTATAGAGTACGGTGAGGATAAGTACTGGAGCCCATTTCTACAGATACAAATATCAATAGTGCCGCCAAATTATTTAAAAAAAAAAAACTCCAATGTTATCTTCGAAAGAACAAATATATCTTTTTTTCCCCTATTGTTCTGCCAAGAAGAAATGCAACTCTGGCACCAATTACATTTATTCATCTCTTGCACCCAAGTACTTCAGAAAATAAACATATAGTCCGTATATCAACATGGCTGGAGTTTATTAGTCCAACACTTTTGCTTGCGTGGGGCTTTTCTCAATTTAGTTGATTACTGAGATAGAATTCACCAATATATTATTTAGAGTCGCAATATGCATGTGTTACTTAAATAAATACTAATAATATCATTGACCAAGACTTGTGCTGGTGTAAGGTGTGGATACGCACGTACATTATATTCAAACGAAACCAGTGAAAAAGTCGGAGGACTAGTCCTTCCAATCACACATAATTACAGGGCAATTAACTATATTCCCAATGACTTGTGCTAGGAAAAAGGCCACATGATTGAACTCAAAATTTTTTCTTATCCTAGGCCACCTTTTACCTTACTTTTTTTTTTTTGCCAGCAAGGCCACCTTTTACTTTATTGTTTGACGTGGTGGATGATGAGGCATTGGCGATACTTTTTTTGTTTTTGTTGTATTCTCACTTGTTTAGTTAGTTAATTGAAACTGAGTGCTGAGAGCCGAGAGGCCGAGACGCGTTTGTGGAAGGGAGGCAGCAGCTGCGAGTCACCGACCCACCGTAGCAGCAGGGAGGCAGACGTTTACTCATAGCCGGCTAGCCGCGAGACGCGATTGTGGCAGGGAGTCACCGACCCACCGTAGCAGCAGCGAGGTAGACGTTTACTTGTAGCCGCGAGACGTGATTGTGGCAGGGAGGTAGCAACGAGTCACCGACGGACCTACCCACCGTAGTCACCGACCTTCTCTTTCTGGTTTGTTGATTGATCTGTGCCTTGTGGTTCTGTTTGTTCAAATTATCCTGATTATTGTTTCAGGAGAGTTAATTGTCTATATGATCGAATAGCTTCAGATGTTGGTTAATTGTTGGTTAGAATAGGTTCTCAAATTATTCCGATAACTGTATCAGGAGAGTTAATTGTTTTCTATATGATCTAATTATCCCGATAACAGTCACCGACCGCCTAGAGATGTCTTTTGATTTGATTAAAACTGCTCTATGTTGCTTTGATGCTTAGTTATGGCTCTGATGCTTAGTAAATTCTGTTAGGAGGATAAGGTGATTAGTTGATTTGTTGGTTAAGGCCCTAGTTTATATAAAGGGTCTAGTTAATGTGGTTTAGTGTGTTGGATAGTGAGATCCACTCCATGCTAAAAGAGAGGTTAATGTAAATCTCTCTCTAGAGAGGGAAGTCCCTCCTAGATCCCTAGAGTTAGGGTTAGTTCTTAATCACCCTCAAGTGAGGGATGATCATGGTTAAAACCCAGGTGGGTTATTGGTTGTATGAGCATATTGCTCTCATGTAGTGAATACAAGATTATTCATCTTCTTCATATTATTTCTCTAATTACATTTCTTAACATGGTATCAGAGCCAGGTTTTTGAGCCTAGGTGTTAAAGCCCAATTCTTGCGTTCTGTTGGGTTCTTGAAGTCCATTTTGTTTCAGAAGGCAGAAGTTCAAGAAAGTGATCCGACGCCGTTTGGTGTGTCTTTCGCCGGATCTCTTGGTTCGTCGCTGACTCTTTTTCCATCCAAGACTAAAGATCGCCAAATCAACCGTTGCCTAAGCCCTAGATTCTTGATTCTCCGATCCTTCTCCACCTGTATTCTGCTATGGGCGTCTCTAATTTCAAGATCGAAGCCTGGGTTGAAGCTAGCGCAGCGTCGTAATTTTTCTTGCGCCGTCCGTCAGGGCTGTGTCCACCGCCATCAAAATCTGGTTATGGTTTGCGGTGGAGCATGGCGTTCGTTTTCGTCTCCCTACTGTGCGAATTCATCTTCCGTCGAGGGTTCAATGATTCCTCCTCACGTAGCTGCAAATTTGGTCTCTCTTCGTTAGACCAACTATCATCGAATTCTCACTTCAGATCAGGGATAAGAAAAGTGCCAGAAGAATGGGAATATCGTGTGGGTCAGATTCTTGTTCCAAGCGTCGTCTTCTGTTCAAACCTTTCTAGTGGAGTTGGAGGAGACATTGGTTTGTGATAAATCCCTGGTATATTCGCTTATTTGACTTCATTATCCCAGTCTTGATTGCCTCTATAACCATCTTTTTGAAGACATTTTGCGGAACTACAGAAGCACGTCACTTCACCACTTGCAAGATTGAATCTTGTTTTTACGCCGCGTGATGAATCAGGCATCTGGATTTTCTTCCTTGTTTTTGATCGGGATTTGAATACCTATTTTCCGCTCAATCTCCATAATCTTGCGCCAATAATGATGCCCGTGGAATGAGTGTGTTTGACGGAGAACTAGTCGCAGGTCATCTTCTCAATCTTGTTTCGCTGCATCCTTCTTGTTATCCATGAGGTTTTTTTTGGATTCCCCAGAGGTTAGACTTCTCACTCCTCTCCAAAGATCTCTTCCATCATTGCTCTGTAAGAAGATTACTTGGTCTGATTCTTGTTCCAAGCATCGTCTTTTGTTTCTTTCAAGACCCAAGTTCTCGCCTATGCCAATGGGGGCTGTTCGTTCAAAACTTCAACCCAAAAAAAAAAAAAAGGCTAATTGGTCACTCACAAATACCTCTCACGCATGGGGCTTAGTTTTGGATTTGGAGTGGTGGCACTTGACCCCAATTTTGGAAAGATCTCAATTGATGCTATGGTTTCAGCTTACAAGAGGGCAAGGAATAGGGCCATTTTGTTGGATTATGAAGCTTGGTATTGCAGCAGAATATGGGCACCGCCTAGGATGGTCTCAAAGTGAAGAATGAGAAATTTTTGGGGCCTTTCTGGCGGACATCATGACAGTATTAGACAAGGTAATTATATACAGTGCTGGATCAGATTTTTTAAGGGTGAAGAAGATTGCAATTAGAAGAGGTTGCAGCTCATTTTGATTAATCCTGGAAGTGTATCAAATGTTTAGGGGTGAATTTTAGAACATGTCAGATGGCACATTATTCTCTGCACTGATCTTGAAAAGTCAAAGAGATTAGAGCATTGTCAAAAGTGGATCTTAAGTTACTTGTAATGATAGCAACATTGATGCTAAAGAGAGTACTACTGCAAACAGTGAAGAGGAAGAATACTTTGGGACGACTGAGAGATACTGGGACTACAATAGAAGAAGCTATGGATTAATGAGAAAAGGGAGAAGAAATGGAGAAGGACATCTTTCTGTGGTAGACATTGTCAGAATGGGTAAGCCCTCACAAGATGCCATTTCACGCCATTCTAAAGCTCCAGGGCTTTCTACATTAACAAAGCCAGAATCAAGCTTAAGTTCTTGGTTGACTTCATGAAGAAAGCAGCTTAGCTTATCTACATTCAAGTACAAGAAGGACATGGAGGTGATTCTGTGTCGTTAATTCAAGGCCACGTGTTATGCATCTTCCTCATCCATCAAATTTAATTCAAGATCTTAATAGTGCTTGGCTGTGGCACTCCTATGTGTGAGCTAGTGATTGCAAAAGCTTACTGATTGAAGCATCTGAGAACTAACTAGTTGACATTGAGAAGAGTGTTATGAAGACATCTTTGTATTGTGTTGTAGGTTGAAAATGGTTTGGTTCAAATCACCTTTTACCCTCCAATTTGTGTTTTTCAAGTTGAGCACCTTTGAGATAAATAGTGTTCAACTTGAGTGGGCGTGTTAGGAGGATAAGGTGATTAGTTGATTTGTTGGTTAAGGCCCTAGTTTATATAAAGGGTCTAGTTAATGTGGTTTAGTGTGTTGGATAGTGAGATCCACTCCATGCTAAAAGAGAGGTTAATGTAAATCTCTCTCTAGAGAGGGAAGTCCCTCCTAGATCCCTAGAGTTAGGGTTAGTTCTTAATCACCCTCAAGTGAGGGATGATCATGGTTAAAACCCAGGTGGGTTATTGGTTGTATGAGCATATTGCTCTCATGTAGTGAATACAAGATTATTCATCTTCTTCATATTATTTCTCTAATTACATTTCTTAACAAATTCTTAATTATAAACGAAAACTGGAATATAAACTATGTGTAGGCAAATGAGCATGGTACAATCTTAACCGGAAAATACGCAAGCTGCCTCTTATAGATTATTAATGGATATGTTTTCTTTTAATTCATTTTGTTGGGGAAGATTTAGCTTCTGGAGCTACAGCCTCTACCTCAAGTGAATCTGAAGATGATGGTGAAAACTGAAGCATGAACTCATGAAGATTCAAATATTCAATGGAAGTTTTGTTAATCTTTGAATTTGTAATTTTTTAATTTAAAAGTTGGAGTTTGAACATCAAAATTCTTTTATGATGGTACTTGACTATTAGTCTAAATTTAGGTTCTTTTTTATGAATTGTGGTTATTGCTGGACATCAGAATTTAGATGGATGTATTTGGATTGAATGATTGATGCTTATGTATATTTTTTTCAAAAGAAAAAACAGATCCAATATAAATGGATTCCCTGTAACCCGGTTAATCCGTCCATTTATGCGCTAGTCCGTTTACACGGGTTTATATGGGTTGAGGTATATAAAGTTAAATGGGTGGTTATGGGTTTAGGCACGGGTTGTCCAACTCGCCTATTGTTCTCCCCTGGTGCAGAGTGCAGTGAAGGAGAAGATGGGAATGGGTTAGGTTAGGATTAGGTTATTTTGCAATTTGTGGGATTTGAATTTTGAAATTTAAAAATGTTATATGAAAACTTTAAAAGCCTAAAAAGGCATCAGGTGGTCAGGGAGAGTCAAAGCGTCAACTAGCATGTTATCAATTTACACTTTTATCATCAGACCCAAACCTATTGTTGATTGAGGTAGGGAGCATTAATGTATTATAAGAAACTTTAGAAATATAAAAAGATAAAAAAATATACAAGCGGGCACAGGCACCTTGTGATAGTGCCCATGCCCCGCTCCGTTTAAATGTGCACCCGCCCGGCCATTACGGGCTCAATTTGGGCGGACTTAAATGGGCTAAAAAACTCCAGGCTACGGGTGGGCCCATGGGCTATGGGTATTTTGCTCACCCCTACTCAGTAGTCCACACTCGGGCGTGGTGTGGTCGCCTAGTGCCCTGTTCGGGGCTTACAAAAAGAGAAGGGGATCAGGGAAAGAGAAGGGAAAATGGGAAATAGGGAAATTAGGGTCTGGTGTGGTGACTGACTCTAACTGTCGGTGAATGCGTGAGTAGTGAATAGTGACTATGATTGGGTGGTGAGTGGTGAGTGGCAGAGGCAGAGTGGTGTACAACTAGGTAAGGTTAATTTAAAAAAAAACTAAATGGGTGGGTACGGGCAGCCAGAAGGGGGGTGCGGGGTGCCCATAGCCTGTCCAGTTAAGTCTTAAATGGGCGGGTTTCCCGTCATGAGTTCTTTTTGGGCGGGCTCAAATTGGTCCAATTGTAACGGATTATGGGCGGGCTCATGGGCTATGGGCTCTATACTCTCCCCTAATTGATATCCATTTTCCATTAACAAAAAAGTCAATTAACATGTCTCATTTTTTTCCCCTACTACGCACGAGGTGAGAAGGTGGGCCACATGCATGCATGGTCTCAGGTGCATCTTTGAGCCTATTAGGACGGATCCAATTGCAGCAGAAAACCGGAGAAAAGAGCTTCACGAAACTAAGTCCTTATCTTCCTGCTCCTTTTTTAACCTTTTGGTTTCAGAGTTTTGTCCCTTTCTTCTCATTTTAGCAATAAGCTTCGTTGTTGGGTCTGCAAAGTGAAGATAAAACCCAAGTGAGGCAACCAAGTTTGACCTTAAGGAATCGGCCATGGCAGGCAAAGAGAGCAACACAATTATTCTACCAACTCAGCCCCTTGTTCGAATATTGAAAGAAGCAAATTATGATATGTGGAGTCTCAGAATGCAGATCCTGTTCAAGTCTCAAGAGCTATGGGACTTGGTGCAGAAGGGATTTGAAGACCACCAACCTGCCCAGCCTGATAAAAAGTTGCAGAAGAATCGTATTAAGATGCAAAGGCCCTGTATTCAATTCAACAAGCCCTAGATGATGAATCTTTCAGCTCATCATTGGTGCAACTACCTCCACTCAAGCATAGAGCTGGGAATCAGGGCCGGCCCGGCCCTACAGGGCTGGCCCTTGACGGGCCAGGGCCTAACAGGGCCGGCCCTAAAGGGCTCAGGGTTAGGAAAATTGCAATTTTTCAAGGCCCGGCCCGAGAGCATCAGGGCCAGGGCCGGCCCGCAGGGCCGGCCCGCAGGGCCCGGAAGTCCTTTTCACAATATTTAACTATTTTTCCTGCGTATTTTCCCCATTAAAATATAATTAGTAAATAACAACGATTAAAGTTATAATTTAATACATAAATGTTGTCAACATTAAGGTTTAAATAACACGTCTCTTGCAACAAATAAACACAGTTACTAATGTATAATAAAAGGTAAAATCATGTCCACAAGTAACTCACATAAAGGCCAAAGTATAAGAAGGTAAGAAGCTAAATACTCTAACCTCTAAACAACATGAGTATGACGACTATCATTTTCACCTTCTTCGCCACTATCATCAATTTCAAGGATATTTGATTGTATTTCACTTTGAGTAGTAGGTTCAAGTAGTTAAATAATCACAACCTTCATAAAAAATCATACTCTATCAAGTATAATAGTATATAATATGATTTTATTCTAAATAGGCAGAATAATATATTAAAAAATCATACTCAAAAATCATAATATGATTTAATTAGATAAAACAATATACTCAAAAATCATACTCTATACAATATGAGGATAGATTGACATATAGATTCAATAAGGTAATTCAAAAATGTAATATGATTCCTTTCCAAGCAAAAAAAATAAAAAATAAACGGGCTTAAAGGGCCGGCCCGAGGCCCTCCAGGGCCGGCCCTTTTAAGCCCGAGGCCCTACAGGGCCGGCCCTCTTAGGCCCGGCTTCCTTTTGAGACTACAATTTGCAAGCCCGGCCCTTGAAGGGCCAGGGCCTAAAAGGGCCGGCCCGACGGGCTCAGCCCGTTTTCCCGGCTCTACTCAAGCATGGGACATTCTAAAGCAAAAAATATTTGGACGATGACAAGGTAATACTCCCTTACATCTTCGATATAAGACTTATTTATCTAATTTGATTATATTAAGGAATATATTTTCTAAAATATCTTAATTATCTTTCTTAATTCCCTCATTTCCTCTTCTCTTTGATTATTACTAAGGGAGCATCAATAAGGGCAAACTAGGAAAATACTGTCAAATGAGAAAAATATATCTTATATTTAGGATCAAGATCAACTCCTCAAATAAATCATACATTAAAGACCGGAGGGAGTAATAATTACACTAAAGGGGGACTCGCAAGGAATGAGGACTTTTTCTTAATATTCTAATATCTTTCCCACTAATCTTTATCTTCATTATTAGACTTCAATAGATTAGTTATATATTAGGTTTGTTTTTCTACTAAAATGGCTTAAACCAATTTGATAAGATTCACCTGAATGTTATATTATATTCCTTTATTTTTTTAGATTTATACAATATTTGGTCATTTAAGTTTCAAACCATAAGTTTTGGTCCATCAAGGAGGAAAATAGTTTAGGTTTTTATTAAATTATAGTGACTAATATTTTAAAGGAATGAAACTTGAGGGAACAAAACATATGGTTTGAAACTTAAAGGACTAAAAATAAAATGATGGCAAACTTAAAGGATTAGTGATTGTATTGACTCTATTTTTTTTATTAATTAATCAATGAATGATTTTTTCTTAATATTCTAAAAGGGCGGTCAAAGTTTTTAACTTTTTTCCTTGATATTGTATAGATCTTATGTATTTTTGACCTATTAAGATTTGTATGAATTTTAGACTATAGGTGCCACCTAATCTCAATGATTGAACCATATTTTATATATGAATTTTCAAAATTAAATCGGGATTTTGATGCATTTTCTGGGACATTATTGCATGATTAAGCACTAATTTTAATTAGGAACAATTGTATTGAATTAATTACAATTAGGGGCAAAATGGTCACAATTTGCTAATTATTTTGTGCAATTGTTTCTTAGACTTTTGATGCTATCTTGTGCTTAATCTTGCATTGTAGGTGTTTTGGAAGAAATTGGAGATTAGGGAGGTTCAGAATTAATTATTTTGAGGATTTGGAAAAACTACAGAAAAGGCCCCAAAAATTCTGAAAATGACATATTTGTGAAGAAGAAAAAGGTCTAGGAAACATCATAGAAAAATACCCAGATTTTCAGAAAATTCTGATTGAGCCCCAAAACATGTCAAAAACTTTCACTCTAGAAAACTTTTTGAAAATATTCATTTAGGTCCTTGGTCAAAACTTGCGTTTTGATCGGGGGATTAGGTTTTTTTTTCTTCTAAGTTTTGTTTCCTAGAGCTGGGGAAAAGAGAAGGCGGATCCGACGTTGAAAGAGAGTTTTTGTGGGGGGGGGGGGACGAAGAGAGAACGATGAGCTGAGAGTTAGAGAGAGCTGAGAGGTTTGGTAGGGGCGCCAAACTACCTTTTCCATCCACCACCACTATCGGCAGCACCACTCCTTTGTTCGTCACCACGCCGTCTGATTGCAGAGAGAGAGAGAGCATATGGGAAGTGTGAGATGAGGGTATAGAAACTAGGGAGAGAGGTGTCAACACCCATTTCCATTTCGATAATCGAAGAGTAATAAAGACGGAATTCCATAGGCATACAGAAAAGTACAATTATACTGATAAAAATGTTTGTTTACAGTCCCACGTCATTCGTCAACGAAATACAGAAATAATAGCGAAAACTTAATATTTACATAATTCTCCAAAATATCAAAACATAAACTAATTATAACCAAGATCATATCCTTGCGTCGCGACATGTGCCAATCACTTCACGGCATTTACGCCTTTGCCCTTTGACCCACTGACACCCACTAAGATGTTTATTTAAAATATGGTGAGATTCTAAAGAATCTCAATAGAAACATGTTGTTGTTCATAGAAAATATGAAAAGTAAATATTACATGCGCCAAGATATGCATCAATTAATGAATAATATAAACATATTATCGTCATGTATACATGAGTAGGGCCCAGCCCCACAATCTACACAGGTTGGACTTCCGCCAACTCTCAGTGTAAATGCACCCCAGCACTAAATGCCCCTTTCTAGGCAAATCATGTTGATTAATATAGCGCATTTACAAACATTGGCATCCACACAAGCATACAACTATGGCATGATGTATGAAAGATAATGTTCCTACCTCAAAGCTTTATAAACCCCTTTTTAGATGTGCCTTGTAAAACATGTTGTGTCCGACCTCCGACTCGGTCCTAAAATATTAAATGTATAAGAAATAGGTCATAACTTATCCAAGTATCATTTTAGACTCTTCCATAATGTTTCTTGTGGTTATACTAGTCTATGGTGAAAATTTACCAAAATGCTCTCATTACCTCAGCTCGGCCCCGTCGTACCCGACCCGATGACACGTTTTCTCAAAATTTGACTGGGGCTATTCTTACTTATTTTCGCCCAAGAAATCCATTTCTGGGCTCGAAATCACCAAATTCAGTGTCAAATTAGGAAAATACCTTTGACAGCCCCAATTTAGGGATTTTAGAAGCGTTTTTGTAATTATGCTTTTTCGGTCTTTTCTAAAAAAGTGACCAACTGTAACCCCACCTATTTTGCCCACTGAATCCAATGGAACCATTTATTTCATGAAAATCCAGTTCCTACCCCCTAAAACAGTGCTGGCCGAAATATTGAAAGAAAATGGAAAAATTGTCCTTTTGTGTTTTAGCTTCCAAAACTTGTACTTTTCCACTTCTAATCCTTTATTAACTCATTTAAACACTTCTTAATCATGATTCAAAGAAATTTGGGCAACATAACCCCTCAGAATTAGGGCTTTTCCAAATTTACAACTCAACCAAAAATCACCAAACTAACAACAAACTTCAAAATCAACTTCATACAAGTATAGATTTGAGTTTGGTGTAGTTACCTATTAGGCTTCTTGATTCCTCTCTCTCTCTCTCTCTCTCTCTCTGCGCCTCCTCCCTCTCTTCTTGATCTCAAAGTGTGTCTTCACCACCATGGATTCATAAGGAACAAGAGTTTAGAGAAGGATCTAGGGAAATGCTATAAGAAAAATTTAAGAAACCAACACTTACCTTAAGATTTCCCTTCTTCCTTCTCTCTAGAACAAGAGACCTCTTGAACTCACTCTCTCTCTTCCTTTCTTGTGGCTTGGACGAAATGTGTACATGAAGGGGAAGAGGATGTGTTTTATTGGATTGACTCTTCTTTCCTCTTAGCCCTTGATCTTTCAAGATTTAATGTTGTGGTGACACTTGTCACCACCATACTTCCACCCATGCTTCCTTCATAATTATGACATACTTACTCCCTTTGACTTCCATTTAGCATTGAACCACTTTTCTCCCTTGGTTAGCATAAAAAAAAACGTGCTCCCTCTTCCTCTTGCTCCAACTACACAATTACTCTTCCACCTAGACCAATTCCACACTCCAACATGCACTCAAGTAGGCACTCAATTCATGCAACCATTCACTCAAGCTAATTCCCATCATGCATTTCACCATTCATTCCCTTGTGATGATCACCATGTCCATACTTTCATGTAATGCACACCTTATCATTGTCATCATTACTATCTTCATGTAGCATTTTGACATGTGCTCAAGAAATTAAATCTTTCCCCCTCATTTTCATGTGTTGGACGAAAATATGGAGGAGAAGGGAAGGAAAAATATGTTTCACTAATTCCATAATTCCCTTAATTGATTTATGCCCAAGTCCCTCTAATTCTACAATTCTTGATTTATTCCATTAAGAATATTCAATTTATACATTTTCTTTTATTTTCCTTGATTAATTGAAATTAACTCCAATTAATTAGAAAATAATTAATCTTGGGCTAAATTGACAAAATTTTGATTTTGCTATCACCTTTGTAATTTAATTCATTTCTTGAATTAATTTTCCCATTTCCTCATGAATATGAATATTTCAAAATTCATAAGATCCAAATTTCATGAATATTCACCATTTTATTGAATTTCTCAATTAATTATAATATATTTTTGGTGAATATAAAATTTGGGGTATTACAAGAGGCGGAGAGCACAAACTCAAGACAGGAGAGAGCTAAGACTAGGAGACGCCTCTAAGCTTTCAATCCGATTCCTCTGATCACCTTTCTTCACCATCGTGGGGTATTCGGCCGCCAGACAAGCTTGAAACAGAGAGCTCCCATACTAGAGTTGCACAATCGCTGGTGACCCTCTCCGGTCTTGATCACCACCATCATCCTACCACAGCCATCTGAACCCTCTACTAACAGCCAAGGTTAATCGCTCTTTCCCTTCACTTACCCTATTCTTCACCACTTAAAACACCGCCGGTGTTCTCTCTTGTCCCATCAATACATTCTGTCCTAACACCACACCACCACCATTATCATCGCCACTTCCAAAAAAAAAAAGTATCGAACTGGGTTGATGAACACCCTATTTTGTTTGGGTCCCACTCAAAAATTAAAAAATAATAAAAATAAATAAATGAAAATCCTTTCATTGATGATGATTGGTGTCTAAATTGGCAATCATCAATAAAGGGAAATAGAAAAAAAAAATAAAATCCTCTCATTGGTATTTAAATTGGCAATCATCATTAAAGAAAAAATTTAAAAACAAAATAGAAAACAAAAATTAAAAAAAAAGAGAAAAAAGTCCTCTTATTGATGATTATTGGTCTGCAAATTGGCATTGTCATTCATTAAGGGAAAATTAAAAAAATACAAAAATATCTCTTATTCATAGGTTTAAATTAGGAAATTGCTTGTAGGGAAAATATAAGAAAATAAACAAAAAAAATATTTAATTTATGTTTATAGGTTTAAATTAGGAAATTGCTTGTGGGAAAAATTAAAAACAATTAAAAAAAATATTAAAAAAAATCTCTCATTGATGATAATTAGGTCAAGCTAGGAAGTTTTATTAATAGAAAATATGAAAAAAATAAAAAGACAAAAAAAAAAAAATCTTCATTGATGGTGAATTGGTGATTAGGTTAAACTAGGAAGTTTCATTAATAGAAAATACCAAAAATTTAAAAACGAAAATTAAAAAAAATAAAAGAAAAGAAAAATCCATTGATGATGATTGAGTCAAGCTAGAAAGATCATTTATGAAGAAAACCCTACCTTGAAATTATAAATAGGGGAGCAAGGGTTGAAGCAAGACACATAAAAATTTTGGAAGAAAAAAAAAAGTTAGGTAGAGAGCCAATTTTATCTTCTCATTTCATTGCCCAAACATAATTCTCATAGGGAATGGAAGTTCACAAAAGAGGCCATCTTTTCTTTACTTTGTTTAAACAAAGTCTTAATATTTTTGCCCAGGCCAATAAACATTTCTAGTTAGAAATGAAGACATACCCATTTGAATACTAGGTAAATCCTTATATGTAAAGCTTGTGAGAGATTTGTTTGTTTTTAATTTTCTTACCTTATATTTGTGGATCTATGCATGCTCTCTTTCTTTTATTTCTAGTGAAGTATGTCATCTTGTGTGAGTGCTACATGCGACTAATCCTCCTTCACCGTGCTTTCATGATTTCATTTTCGTCTTTATGCTTACCTCATGTGTGCGTGAATCACCATGGCTTTTTATATATGTTGGGGCTGTTCAATATAATGAATCAGGTGGCTAATAAGTGTAATGATGAATGATATGAGTTGACCTCTTTCATATTTTGGGTATTATTGTTGGCATAGATGTTCTATTAATATGTTGACATTTCACTCTCTTGTGTGTATAGCTTACAAGGATAAAATGTATGTATAAGGGGCCGTTTGGTTCGATCACATTACACCCTGCGGTGCAGTGCAATGCAATGCAATGGTAATGCAATGCGATATTAATTACAAGGATAGTGTTTGGTTTGATTTTTAAGCAATGTGCAATGAGTTAATATTTTAACAATTATTTAAAATTAATATATTACACAAAGTCTATTTTACCCCTTAATATAATCTTTGTAGAAAAAATAGTTACAAGACGGCGACGGCGGGGATGGAGGAGTAGGAGGTAGTGGTGGTGGCAATGATAGGGGTGGCGGTGGGCAGCGGGGTGGAGGAGGAGGTGGTGGCGGTGGGCGGTGGGCCAAGGGTGGCAGCAGTGGAGGTGGTGGCGGCGGCAGCGGGGGGTGGAGGAGGAGGTGGTGGCGGTAGGCGAGGGTGGCGGCGGAGGAGGAGGTGGTGGCAGTGGCGGTGGGCTGTGGGGGTGGAGGAGGTGGTGGTGGGCAATGGGCGGTGGGGGTGGAGGAGGTGGTGGTGGGTGATGGGCGATGGGTCGGTGGGGGCGGTGAGTTAGTGGGGGTGGCGAGGTACGGGTGGCGGCGGTGGCGGCAATGGGCGGTGGGGGGTGGAGGAGGAGGTGGTGGCGGTAGGCGAGGGTGGCGGCGGAGGAGGAGGTGGTGGTGGTGAGTGGTGGGGGTGGAGGAGGTGGTGGTGGGCGGTGGGTTGGTGGGGGTGGAGGCGGTGGGTCGGTGGGGGTGGCGGGGTGCGGGTGGCGGTGGGGGGTGGAGGAGGAGGTGGTGGCGGTAGGCGAGGGTGGCAGCGGAGGAGGAGGTGGTGGTGGTGGGCGGTGGGGGTGGAGGAGGTAGTGGTGGGCGATAGGCGGTGGGTCGGTGGGGGCGGCAGGGGTGAGGGTGGCGGTGGAGGAGGAGGAGGTGGTGGTGGCAATGGGTGGTGGGGGTGGAGGAGGTGGTGGTAGGCGGTGGGCGGTGGGGGCAGCGGGGGTGAGGGTGGCGGTGGGAAGAGGAGGTGGTAGTGACGGCGGCGATGGAGAAGGAGGTGGTGGCGGTGGCGATGGCGGTGAGCGGCAGGGGGTGGAGAAGCGCACTGTTTTAGAGAATAAATATCATTGTTGACATATTTTTGGTTGGTGAGGGTAAATCTTGTCTTTTTATTAAATTAGTAGGGTCAAAATTGAGATTTCATCAATGATTACAAGCCTGCAATGAGTTTTCATAGGGGTCCCCCTATGAATGTTGATTACCAAAAAATATGCAATCTATTTTGCAATTGTAATCTACATTACCATTAATAAGCCCAACCAAACAAGCCACAAATGGTAATGCAATCTATTTTTCCTCCTTTATCCTTTTCTTAGGTTCCCTTTCAAAAAAAGAAAAAAAAATATTTTAACATATTTTTATAAATAAAAATAAAAAGGAAAAGCTCTCTTTCATGAAAAAAATAAAAGAGTTGTTTTCATAAATAAAAAACACAAACCAAACAAAAAATATTTTTCTCAAAAAAAAATTAACTAAATCTTTTTCCTAAAAGACACCAACCAAGCGCCATGTCTTTTTACCCCTAACGAACTACATGGGCTTTGATCCTTCTAAAGGGTACGTAGGCTCTAAATCCTCTTTCTAAGGTAAGTTCAACTTTGTAAATAAATGTATTTCTTCCTTATCTTTCTTTTGTAAATAAACAATCTTTTTTATTAGTTTCACTTTATTTCTTTTTGTAAATATTATTTTTTGGGTAATTATAATAAAATTAAATGCCATATTCAATTTTAAATAATTGACTTAGGGTAACTGTTCTTATGAATGGGTGCTGTGGGGTGTCTAACACCTTCTCCACACACAATCGACTCTCGAGCCCTGTCTGATTTTCTTTTTTTCAAAAAATGGTTTCCAAAATTATCCTTTTTTAAAATTTTGGTGACGGCTCCATATTTTTCAAATTTCGGGTGCTACAGGTCTACCGGCAGGTTTGCCAGTTTCCGATTCGGGTTTGAGTGTCTGGAAAAAACACATTAAATATTCAAACAATTTCAAGTAAAATTTTGTAAAAAAAACAAAGGTAATTTAAATTTCAAGCTTTTATAAATTAGGTCTTTCTAACAAGTAAAATTTCCAAATAAGTAGCCTTTATAGATTTTTTCAATATTTTTGTTGTAATTAAAAATTTGATTTGCTTAATTTAATAATAAAAATAATATACGAGTAAATTCTTTTTGATACATGAGCACATTTTTTTGCCAGGGAATACATGAGTATATATTTGTTGATAGAAAATTAAAAACTACTCGAAATATATATAATAATATAATAAATAACTGCTCATAATAATAAATAAAAAATAAAAAAATACTACTTAAACTTTAAAATTTTAAATAAGTGTTTTTTTAAAAACTTAAATTATCAATTATTATATTCTTTTTATCAATCACATTACTTTTATTGTCAATAATATATAATATTTATTAATAATAAAAATTATATATTTAAAATTTAAATGATATTTTCACCCTAATAATTACTCCTACTCGTAATAATTACTCAAAGCAATATATCGGTTGATAAAAACCTAATGGCCGCCATTTCCACTTCTGCATCAACACAGACACGAAGCGGGAGAGGAGGGAAGAACAGAGAAGTAGCAACGAAGCCAAAACGAGGCATAGCCGGAGGTTGGAATCAAAGGTTCGATTTCTGCGACATTTTTCCATTCCTCTGAGAGCTCAGAACTCAATCAGTGTGTAAAAAGTAAAAACTAAAGCCTTCATTTTTCCCTTTCCACTTGCAACTTGCAAATTCCCCCCACTGGGGCGGGAATCGGTCAAATGATGAGAGTTTGAGGTGATGCAGTAATGTTCAGCTCAAAAATAGGCCATAAAACTTTTAAAATCGTAAGCATTTGGGAAAACCTGAGACAGTGAGACCATAATTTTTTAAATTTAGTTGGTGAACATGCACCAAGCAGATGGAAAATATATATAAAAGAGCAACAACTCAGCAGACTTGAAATTCAAGTTTTGTGTGTGTGTTTTGGGGACCGAAATTTCTACACATGTTAGTGATATGTTTTGGGGACAAAAATAACTACAAATGGGCTATATTTCTAAGCAAGATCCTTTGATAAATTACTGTATACTTTTGTCACTATTTTGGGGTGAACTCCTTGAAATTGTGTTTTGGGCTGAAAAGTGCTGCATGGGGTCCATGTTTTGCTCTAAACTCCATTGATATTTTCAGACAGCTTCAGCTTGTAGTTTTGTCATGGATTGAAAAGTAGAGCACATGGTCAAAGATTTCGTGCAAGAACTCTTTGTTCAGATTCTTTAATAAATGTTTTATATTATTGCTAAAATATTGGGCTTGGATTCTGTTTAAAGTGTTGGATTTTGATATCAAAATTCTGTCCAACCATATGAAAGCTCATGATTCACAATTGTGGTCTAGTTTCTTAGACTCTGCATGCATCAAGGTTTATTTTGGCATGCAGAAATCTTTCTGGAGGTTCTTGTCAGTTTTAACTTTGATTATAGATGAATTTAATCTTGCAAAACTTGAAGTGGGAATATGCCTTTCATGATATGGTTGCTTTCCTATCTTCTCATTATAGAATTCTTTAGCTGTTTATAGGGTTAAACAGTTTGTGAAACCTGAGAAATCCTCTGCTTCAGGAAAGTAAAATTCTTTGTTCTAGCACACTTGGCTTTGCAAAATTTACCTAAGCAGTTTCATTTTGGGGGACAAGTTATTGGCTATTGCTGTATGAGAGCTCCTATTTTATACTTTCCACATTGTCAAATTTGTGAAGTAATCATGACTTTGCTTAATACTAATTGCCAGAACCCAGAGAATGCTTATTTTTCCATTAATGATTTCAAATATAAAAAAAAACTTTCTTTGTTATTACCAGTATGTATAACTTACAGGAAGGTGATGACTTTTATCTTTGCAGGCTAAAAGCAGGTCTAACCTGGAAACCCCTTAATGGCTCCTCCTGAACATCGTCGTTGGAAGGACAATAGGGTAGTAGGTCAGAACTCAAGGATCAGCAATCAGTTCTTTGTGTGTGTAGAGGAGTTTCTTGAGTCTGCAAGTCAACTAGATGAATTCAAACACAAAGGGAAGTTTGCATGCCCTTGTTTAGAATGCAAATGTGAGAAGCATCTCAAGCCAGATGAAGTGAGCACACATTTGTATGAAAAAGGGTTTATGCCTGATTATTACCACTGTATTAACCATGGTGAGAACGAGACACATCCTCATGAATTGGCTCCTAATGAGCAAAATGCTAAGAACCCTTGCCCTAATTCTGCGGGATTTAACGATCTGCTTGCTGCTGCACAAGCTCCATTGTATGATGGTGGTGAGAAAACGGTGTTGTGGACGGCTTTGGAATTGTTGCACTTTCATTCTAACCAAGACATTTCTGATATGTCTCTGGATTAGACTATTGAATTGATGAATGATATGTTACCTGATAATCATCGAATGCCTAAGAACTTGTACCAGCTCAAGAAAATGGTTTGGAAACTGGGTTATCTCAAGATTGATGATGACAAGACTAAGCCGGGTGGTGGTGATGCTACTCAACTTCCATGTAATGATGATGATGACGATGAGGATTAGGAGGGTGATTAATTTGATGGCTACTGTTTAAGTGACTTTATTATGCCTTTATAAGCTATAACTTAATGATTTAATGAACTCACTCCCACAAAATGTGTGCATAAACATATATACATGGGTGGAGTTTTGGCTTATTAGTCCCACACTATTGCTTGTTCGGAACTTTTTTTCCTTGATGAGAATCAAATGAAAGTATGTAGGTTAACGCACAAACATACACACAGTTTGAACCTGTGACCTCTTCCCTAAAAGGAGGGGTAGGTGCAGTGTGACCTAAAGCTCACAAAATTATTTTAAATTGAGTTGATTAGTGAGACTGGATCCATTTTGGTTGGTCATTATTGTATATAGTCATAACATGCATGTGTTGATTAATTAATTAAATAAATAATATTATGGACCAAGACTTGTGCTTGTGTCCGGTGTGGACACTCGCACATTTTTCTTAGAATCTTTGGATCTGAGCCAGTCATATATAAGCCAAATCAAGGAGAGTAACTTCCATATAGGATCAGAAAAAGTAAGAACTTGTGTGGTTCCAGAGCCTAACATTTTGTTTCGTTTCTCGTGATTTTCCTGGAAGCTTTGTTGGACGCGGAAAGTGAAGATAAAACGCAGGCGAAGCCCCCAATTTTGACCATAAAACGCAGGCGAGGCCCCCAATTTTGACCACAAGCAATCGGCGGGGAGAGCAACATAATTAGTGGGGTCCAAGCCTTGTCCCAATGGTGAAAGGAGCAACCTATTACATTTAAAATTCAAAATCAGTGAATTCAAAAAAAGAAAGACCCAGGTGAACTTCCTAAAACCTTCGCGTGAGGAGGGATATCGAACTTGACAGAATCAAGACTCAACAAACCATGTAAAATTATTTAAAAGTAATAAATATATATTATTATTAAAATAGAGATGGGGTCGACCTAATTAAGTTAAAACAGGAAAGTACTTAGGGCCTGTTTGGTATAAAGAAGATCTGGGAAGGTAAGGGAATATATACAAGTTTCTTTGTTTGGTATGCAATTTTGACTCAATCTTTTCGGGAATTTAAGTTCTCGGGCCGACCAATATTCCCTTATTCATGAGAAGATGAGATTCCACCAAAATTAGTGGGATCCTAAGTTCCTTAAGTGGAGGAAGATTCGAAAGACAAATATGCTCCTAAAATATTTAAATTAAAAGGCAGAAAATTCAAATCTATTACAAAATTTGCTTATCATATTCGAATTTTTAAGGATTCCCTCTTTGCAAATTCGAATTTCTACAGAATTTGCTTATCATATAAAAAAATAATTTCAATTTCATTATAAATAAAATAATATTTTTTATTTATTTAAATTATAATTATATTTTATTCATTTTATTTAATTTTTAAATTATTGTACTACTAATTATTTAATTTATGAATTGAAATATTAATTTAATTAATATATAATTATTAATTTATGTCAAGGGTAAAATGAGTATATCTCTTTTTTCCCTCCCAAGTTCCACTCTCATTTTCCTTCCTACCAAATAACTCATTTCCCTTCAACCCATCTTCCATCACCCTTTACAATCTTCCTATCCCTTCCTTTCCCTTTTTTACCTTCCTTTCCCTCTTCAAATTTTCCTCTTACCAAATGGGCCCTTAGAGTACTTTACTTTTATATTAATTAAAGACCATTTGGATAAACCTTTCAGTCTTACATAAGATGTTTCTAACTAATACACACATATAAAATTCAAGTGGCATTCAATATTAACGTTATTAATCACACTAAACTCATTATATTAATTTCTATTCTCTCTCACTACCTTTATTTTTTTTTTCAAAGCTCACTGCATTTATTAAATATAGGCTTATACGTGAAAAAAATATTTAATGCTTGTAGGAAAAATAAAAGAGGAGAGAGAAAACTGGCATATCAGGGCGAATCCATGTTCGGATCCGGGTCAAAGCTCCAATGCTCCATAATTGTGCCCACACAATTATTAGACTACTGGAGCCTAATTGTGATTTGCAAAGCAGATCACCAGAATCAAAAAGATGGTAGGAGAGAAGAGATTGCCAGAAAACTCAATGGCGGGGTGGATTGCAATTGAGAAGGCACACCCTATTTATAGTGGTTTATGGAGGCCACTAGTTAGGAAACGTGTGCAATCCTTCTTGCCCTTCAAGACAACAATTAAATTAATTGATCCTTAATTAATTTCCTAATTATGGTGATTTGTTCCTCAATTAACAAATCCATAATTATTACTGAATTATTCCCCATTCTGTAATTAATGCTGATTATATTCTTATTTGATTAAGCTACTTATATCCTAATCAAATAGTCCGGCCCATCAAGGACAGACTTATACCTAAAGTCCAACAATGTTCATTTAAAGTATCAAAACGTCTTATAAAAAGAATAAAAAAAATAAACATTCTATAAGACTTCTTATAATACAGACAGGAAGGAGTACTCGTTTTAGTACTAAATATACGTCTGTTGTTACTAATTTACATGTTCCAATAAAAACATTTAAAAACATTAAGTTTATTAAAAAATTCAAATGAGTTTTGATATTTCCTTTATTAATTAAATTAAACTCTGACATTATATTAATTTTTATTATCTCACGCCACCTTTATTAACCATGGGAAAACAGGAAAGGAAAATATTTAATGTTCTATCTAAAACTGTCAAATGCTTTGTAAAAGAAGTTACTCCCTCCGGTCCTAATTATAAGATAAAGTTGATTTTTTTGGAGAAATTAATGAAGGCAATTAAATTACTTTAGAGTATTTACATTTTTATTTTTTCCTCTAAACTAATTAATTTGACTAATAAATTAATAGACAATCTAAGGATGCTAAAAATATAAACACTTTAAAGTAATTTAATTGGCTTCCTTAATTTCTCCAAAAAAGTCAATTTTGTCCTATAATTAGGACCGGATCCGTGCATGTTTGGGAAAGCGTTTTGTACAGGAAAAACGCACTTATTACGCAAGCCGAGAAAAAACTCCTCTCACATACTTACCTCGTATACCGTGAATCACGAATTATAAGCACGTTTTAGACAAAAATAAGCCATTCCAAACGCACACAAAAGTAAACATATAATGAAAATGCATCTTTTAGGGGAAAGTAAGAACTCGTGGTTCCAGAGCCAAACATTTTGTTTTTCTCGTGATTTTCCTAGAAGTTTTGTCTGGACGTGGAAAGTGACGATAAAACGCAGATGAGGCCACCCATTTTGACCACAAGCAATCGGCGAAGAGTGGGATCCACGCCTTGTTCCAATGGGGAAAGCAGCAAGGCAATATATATATATATATATATATATATATATATATTAATATATACTGAACCCGTTCAAGATCAACCGAAAAAAAGAAAAGAAAAGACAAAAAAGAAAAGAAAATACAGAAAAATATTATCAAAATTGGTAAAAGATAAATAAGTACATCAGATTTTAATGATTCTAAAAGGATTAATTTGAAATTTTAAAATATTACAAAATTTAAGAAATCCCTTAACTACTTTTAGTTTTTTTTAATAAAAAATCCTTAACTCTCAGCCGACCGTTGGAGCTCTAGTGACGGCGCCGTCACTAGAGCTCCGATGACCTAGCTTGCGAACGAAGCTCCGGTGACCTACCGTAGACAGTCACTTGTGCCGGAGTTCCGGCAGCCAGCAAGGAGAGTTGAGGGTTTTTTATTTAAAAAAAATAAGGATAATTAAGTAATGTTTCAAATTTTATTACATTATAAAATTCTAAATTAGTTTATTTGAAATTATTAAAATTTAATATACTTATTTATTTTTTAAAAAATTTTGATATTATTTTTATGTCTTTTTTAAAAAATTTTTGCATCACCTAACTTCCTCCATCATTCTTTATAAAAAATATTAGTATTTCAAGAGAATAATTCAATATGTATAAAACTCTCTCAATCATCCTTATGACTTTCTTAACCGCTAACATGAGTTATATGATTAGTCTCTTTGATAAGACTACACCAAGCTTTTCAATAATGAGGTGTAGCCTCACCAAATGCTACAGAACTCATATCAAATCATGAATTCTCTTTCCGTCGAAAATGGAAAGGTATCACCTGTCCCTTGAGCTGACCTCTAACCCGATCAAAGGAAAGGGTGATACCAAGGGCCCTGAGAATGTCAAATCCATCCACTGTGTGCACAATGACGGCTATATCACGTGGTATAAAAGAATCAAACCTCTCATTGATCACAACTCATCATATTTAACATCTTAACATCACAAGCTTCAATATCAATAATTTATTCATATATTCCATATTCAATGCTATGCATCATCAATCGTTCAAACAAACCATTCATACTCACCTAACTAACAAGTTTACTAAAAACATAATTAATATTGTCATTGTACATTTTTTTATATATAAAATACTATAACATATTTATAATAATTAAAAATACCAACATATACTTTTAATAATCTCATCAAGCATACAAGATAAATTAAAAAGTAGTTATCTTAAGCTCTTAACACAACTAAACTTGAGAGAGTTTAACTCCAACAAGTCAAATTCAAATTTACTCTACAATAAATATATATTTACATGTTAATAAAATTTATAATAATTACTAACTAATACAAAATAGCAAGTAATAATCCCATAATTGGCTCAATTTTCTTGAAAAATAACAATACTTTATCTATTCCTCAAATTCCTTTCAACTCAAAATTCCTAAAATTTATTAACCCTATTTAACTCAATAAAATATTTAATAACCATAATTCTCTAACTCTAATATCAAATTATAACTTATAATTTCACATAACTCAAAATCTACAAAACTAAACAGATTAAAATTGCAATAATAATTCCAATAACCAAAATAAATTGTTTAATCCAAATTTAATCAATAAAAAAATTTCCTAAAGTATAATTTATGATATGTTTAAGAAGAAATTAATTATAAAATCATAAAATAGTTGAATGATAAATCTAAACCGATTAAAATCAACTATTATTTATTCTCTATATATCTATAACTATCTTTTGTAAAAACTCAAAATTCTCCCAAAATCCTAACCCCAAAATTCTCACTAATTAATATAATATTACCACCAGTAGAAAGATAAAAATAGGTGGAACAACTTTTATGAAGATAGTTTAACAAAAAAAAAAAAAATTTTAAGTATCAAAATTATTTAATAAATTTAAAACCTTACCTGTTGAAATCGCAGCTGCCGTTCGCCTCTTCATGAAGCGTAAAATGAAAATAGTCGGGGAAAGTATAGCTGGGAAAATGGGCTAGCCTGCGACGAGCTCGGGTCTAAACAAACCAACCCGTTTAGGCCCGAGTCTAAAGAAGTACACCAAATTTGCGGCCTTACCGTTTATATAAAGCCTGTGGGGTTTTAGGCCCATTTAACTTTTTTTCTTTTTTTTTTTGCCATTACTTTTTTTTTTCCTTATTCTTCTAAAGACTAAAATACCTAATTTAAAACATAAATATCATCAAAACTAATTTAAAACATAAATATTATCCAAGTTTAATAAAACACAAACACTACGATTTAAGTCTAAATCATAATTATTATCCATAACTAATCAAACAAGTCCACAGCCACAATCAAACAAGTCTACAAGCTTCAAATGTCAGTAATAATAGAACACCTGATTTAGATTTTAGCGTGCACATACAAAAAAAAGAAAAAAAAAATCAAAGAAGAGAAGCTTCAAATGATGTATGAGTAAGTGTGAGAGCGTTTCTGATATGAGGCTTATGTTATGTTAACTCTGCCCTCTGACCACTGCTTGTTGCCCTGTGCCCAGTTTGAAAAAAAAAAATTAAACAGACCCTATAAGGCCGCAGGGCCTGCGGCCCTACAAAACTGATCTTTTTAAGCCTGCCTCCTTTTTTTCACCCTAAATTACAAGCCCGAATTCCCGGCTTTAGCCGGGAAAGGGTATTAATCCTCCCACCGACACTTGTTTTTTTTAAACGGCCACGCGCCCTTTTTTTTTTTTTTTTTTTACACAAAATGGCTTGCCGACTGTGTGTGTGTGTTTTTTAAGAGAAGTCAACAAGTCGTGTCCCTTTCTTAGTCAACTAGTCTTGAGGAAAGTTCCTAGCAAAGTTGAAAGAACCAATTACATTGCATCCTTGAAATGAATAAATAATTAACACGGTAATGCCATAGTGTGAGGTTATAAATAGAGGAGAGCCGCGTTGATAAGTGGAGGAAGAGTGGTTGTTGCGACTATTTGGGGAGGAAAGGGCGTTATGGATGAGAGGTTGGTGAAAGCTGCAAGAGATGGAGACGTTACCACACTACACATGCTATTGAAGGAGGATCCTCAAATACTGGAGAGAGCATCTTTAGATCATTTTGCAGATTCACCTCTTCATGTTGCTTCACTGTCAGGGAAATCAGAATTTGTGGAGCAGATTGTGACTCTAATGCCCTCGTTAGCCATAGAGACAAACCAGAAAGGTATGATCCCACTGCACTTGGCTTCTTCAAAAGGTCATGTTGAGACAGTGAAGAAGCTGTTGGAGGCAAATCTTGATGATGGAGCGAATCAGTGCCTTGTGAAGGACGAAGAAGGCTGGACTCCGCTGCTCTGTGCGTCACAGAAAGGCAAAATCAGTGTTATTGAAGGGTTAATCAGCGCTTGTCCTGAGTGCTTGGAACAAGTGACAGCAAAAGGAGAGACAGTTCTTCATTTAGCAGTGAAGGCTAACCAGTTTGAAGCTGTCAAAGTGTTAGCAGACAACATCAGGCATCACAATTTGCAGATACTGTTCAAAGCAGAAGACCAAAAAGGCAAGACTGCCTATCAACTTGCAGCAGCAAAGAAACAGTCTCAGGTATGTATATATATCAAGAAAAATAATATATATACTCGTAGTTTGTGCATATATCCTGATTGGGGGCACGTACTGAACGAAGATAGCAGAATTTTTTGATATTAATGACTTGGGCAAATTTAATAGGACTTAGTAGGGGTGTTCTTGGAACTAGACGGGATTAGGAAAACCTTATTCCTATCCTGAAAAGTTCTCGTTTTGATTGGGATTGAGATTTCTTAAAAATTTCAGAGCATGCAGTGCTCCATAATCTGTATGAAGCCTAAAATTTATCTAATATCAATTCAAAAATTATAACAATTTCTCACTTGATTTGTAATATAAATATAATGATTTTAGTCTAAAATCTTATTTACTCATTTAAAAGTCACTCAATGACAGATTCATCCAATACATCACATAATCAAATAAGCTAATAATTGTCTTTATTAATTTATGAAATCATCAATTTAAATATATATACATATATATATATATTTGGGATCGGGAAGTCCCATTCCTGATCCCGAAATTTTTTTTCCCAATCCTGAATTTCCCAATTATTTAGGATCAGGAATGAAAGACCCGGACAGGAAAACTTGAAACATCCTTAGGAGTTACCTTAGGACTATTCATTCTCTGATTAGTCAATGGGACTTTTTGAAGTATTCTAATCTAATGGATTGGAATATTACTATGGCAGGCACTAGAGGTACTGAAGGAAGATGATGAAATAAGAGAGGAACATCATATAAACGTGGAGAGTGACGGGGAAGCAGGAGGCAAAAAAGAGGAGAGAAAGAAAGGGGAAGAATCCCAGCAGAATGCAATATTAGTAGTGGCTGCCTTAATTATAACACTCATGTACCAATCCATGGCCAATCCTCCATCATACCTCATCGACGACTCCATGGGGTGGCCTACTGCAGATACTTTGGCTTTATTGTTCATGCTTTTCAACAGCTGTGTCTTCATCCAATCAATCTACGTCGTGGTTACCAATTTGCGGGGCCCAACTGTATTCGCCGTTCGAGTTCTCACTCTGTTCCTCATGTTGTGTTATAGCATCTTGCTCGCTCATTTCTGCCATGTTCTCCATTATACTTTATTCGGCTATGTTGTTTTAGGTATTGCACTCTTGGTATCTTGCATATTGGCACAACAAAATTTCTTCATACGATGTACGACAAGGTGGCGACGTCAGCAACCTGAAGCAACATAGGCTCATAGCCAATGAATTTATTTTTTAGATTATAATGTAATCAAATATTCTTTCACTTATCCCACATTATGTAAGCATGCCACGTACTACTGTTATATGTTATCTGAGTATTTACTCTATACTTCAATAAAACAAATCTTTCATAATGCTCAATCTCCCAAAGGACAAGATTAATTCTGAAATATTAATCAGGAATTAATTACTCCCTCCAATCTTTTTTATAAGTATATTTCTTTCTTTAGGGATGGTCATTAATATAAAAAATCTTTTTTATATACCTCAAGATTTAAACTACTTTTTCATTTTCTACCCCTATTAAATACATACTCCTTCGGATCCTAAATATAAGACACAGTTGACTTTTTTTGGAGAGAATAAGGAAATTAAATAAGTTAGTTAATCACAGCTATGTTGTGTATTCTTAGATTATATATCAATTTATAAGTCAAACTAATTAGTTTGGATTAAAAAATAAAAATAAAAATACTCTAAAATAATTTAATTAACTTTTTTAATCTCTTCAAAAAGGTTAACTTTGTCTTATATTTAGGACTAGAGGGAGTACTTTATATTAGTTATCCCCCACTCACCACTAATTCATTTTCATTTAATCATTTACTATATATTTTTTTCTCATATTTTATACTTATTATCTCTCCTATGCTCTTTTCATAAATAGAGGTATATTAAAATAACTCCTTTTTAGTCGCCTCACAGTTATCACGAATAAAACCCAATTAATGTAATATAATGCACAACTCGGGTCATTTCACTTTGAGGACCCGATTATAAAACTAATTCATAATAAACTAAATAATTATAATACAAAATTGACAAGGATAAAACATGATTATTGATTTTCAAAACTATGCATCGAATGGAATCGACCAAGACTTGAGCCTGTGTACGTTGTGGACACACGTATATTATATTCAAGCGGCATTAATTGATTGATCAACTGATTTAATTTGTCGATCCTTGTACTGTTGGTCAATATATATGCATCTTCAAATAATTATTGTTCTCATAGAGCTCCTCATATTACAATGTTATAGCGTTATGGCTTTCTCCCCAAAAAAATAAAAAAACTTTAAAAAATGCAACCCAAAAAAAAAGTGGAAACTTTACAATCTTCCTGGACGAAAAAGCACACAAATATTGTTTACAATACAAGATGATAATTAAAAATCTTGATGCACAATCCTATTGAGTTGTATTTATTACAAACTTATATGAAGAAGAATTTGTCATTGCTAAATGGAAATTACGTTGTAGGTATAATTATAACAAGAAGAATTTGTCAACGCACGGGTAGCATATGTTAATTGCATTCTAACAACCGAAGGTGGGCCTTGCATGATCACCACTTTGTTTATTCCATTACTTATTTTAATCATGTTAGGTGCAGCTTTCAGCCTATATATTAGGCATTTAGGATTTTGGTTCAATTGCAGCAGAAAATAACGGCAAAGAGCTGAAAAATGGAGTGGGTATAAAGTTTTTAATTAATTTTTCTTAGTTTTTTATCTTACATCATTTTTATATTAAAATTTGGTAACCTTACTTCTCCAATTTCTTAAATCCAACCAATAAAAATCCCCCCCCCCAAATCCCTCATATCAAACAGACCCATGCAGACCTTGTTCAAGTTTCAAGGGCTGTGGGAGTTGGCGGAGAAGGTATTTGAAGACAACCAACCTGCCAAGACTGAAAAAAATTGAAGTTTCAGAAGAATCGTAAGAAGGATTCATAGGCCTTGTTTTTAATTGAACAAACTCTAACTAGATGACGAAATCTTTTCTCTCATTGCATCAGCAACTACCTAGCTACACTCATGCATGGAACATTCTAAAACAGCAATATTTGGGCAATAAACAGCAATATTTGGGCCTTGTTTTGTATCTTGATGCTACTAAATTTTAAATATGCACCGCAAGTGTACGGAGTCGTAGAATAGTATAATAGCAAATCAATGTCATCCCACAGAGATCCAGGGTAATAGATAATTAGGCATTAAAATTCCCATTTTCATTTAAGTTGAGCAAATCAAAGAAAGATATTGAAAGACAATTTAAACAAATATACAAAAGAAACAAATTTAATGATTTAAAAACTTTAAATGATAAAAACAACATAGAGTGGCTAATCCCTTCTTTAAGTTTTAGAACATGTATTTACCTAATTATAAGCACTTAATGTTAATTTGTTAATCTAGAGTATTAATGGATATAAGTATTTTCCAATCACTTATACTCCTCCCTCAAGTTAAAATTGTTATTCCTAACTAATTTACTCAAGAGGCAATAAATTTTCAAATTCACTTTAATATGATTATATAGGTCCAATAGGTATATTCCTATCCCATTGACAAATTAGAATAAATTCTAATCCCACATTACTTAATCTTATGATCTAATTAAGATCCCTCTTCCAAAGATAATCTAAATTTCCTAATTTCATACTTAGTGGTGGTGATCAAGCACAAAGTAGACAAAACAGAACAGATTAAGTAAACAAAAATAATACTAAGCACAAATTAATTAATTAATACATGCTCAAATCCTTAAATCAGTTCATAACTATTCTAGATTCAAATACAATTAACCACACATGCTCAAAATAAATCCCATTACAACTACAGTCAGATCAGCATCCACAATCATATTGGGAATTAAATTGAAACAAGGAAAATGAAGAACACCAAATAGAACGCTGCTGCCCAAAACTGATGAACAGGCTCGGCTACAGTGTACTCTTCCTCCTTTTCTGTCCAGCGTGCGTCTTTGGTTCCAGTCAAGAAGATGAAAACAGAGGATATCAACGACACACCGGAGTTCCTTCCGTCCTCACTCTGGTGGCCGATGATGGAGAAGAAGATGAACGAGATTCTCTCTCTCTCACGCCTGCTTCGCTCCCTCTGGTTTCCTCTTCTCTTTTGTTCTCCCCTCTCGGTTTCCAGATGATGATGCTCCGAGTCAAGTATTGCGGCTCTCTCTGCTGATTTTCCTTTTCTGTGCAGCTCCCTTTCTCTGTGCGTCCTCCTATTTCCCGTGGCTTCTCCCCTTTTTCCCTTAGGTCCATTAGGTCTTCCTCTTTAATCTTATGTAAGAAATATCAAGCCCAAGCCCAAAACGCTGACGTCCCAAGCTTTCTCTTGGCCTTTAATTGTTTTTTTTTTTTGGTCTTCTTTTGAATTTCCCATAGTCAAAACCGTACCCCACAAGCTGAAGAAAAGGAAACAAAGTATTATAATAGTAATCCAATACTAAACCTAGATTGAATTTTTTTTTTTTTTTAACTTTCATTATTTATTGGTTCTTTCCTTTAGATTTTAATTTAAAATAAAATACTTATAATCAAATCCCCAATATAATACACCAACTTGATATCTTTTAAAATCTTAAAAAAATCATCTTAAATTATCATTGATAACTTCCCAATTATATCAAAAAGTGTCTTAAATATATTAAAAATGGGGAGTTATCACATTTGTACAAGGGCAGAGTGACGGGGGAGTACTGGCCGGGTCACTATATGCATCTTATCCAACTTTATGTCATATGTCAATAACCTGTATAACATTTGAAACTTTATAATGAATCTCTCTAAGCTTTTATATATTAATAATTTTGTTCATTATTTATCTGTAAATGATTTAAAGTTCTATGGATTTGTTTGCAAATGACTTGAACTTCTAGCGATTTATCTGCATATAACTCAAAGTTTTAAGACATTATAATACAGATACAACAATAAAGTTAAAGATGGTACGTAAAATTGAGAATTTAAGATTATCTGTGTATGCTTGAAAGTTTATGGTGATTTATTATTAAGTTTTAAAAGTTGAAAGGGTTATTTGTATGTTATTCTAAGTTTAGGAAAGTTTGGTCTAATTAAATTTTGTTTTAGTATTATATAGTTGTTATTAGGGTTAACGTCCATCAAGTTTACCCTTTTTTTGATTTTGAACCTCAAGTTTTAAACCATAGTTTTTGATCCTTCAAATTTCATTTCATTTAAAACATAGTCCCTATATAACTAAAGAAAAACTTGGACTGTTTTGTCATAGAGGGATTAAAACATATGGTTTGAAATTTGAGGAACCAAAACCAAAATTAGGATAAATTTGATGGACCAAAGATGATATTAATCCTAGTTATTATGTATTTCCGACTTCCTAAGGGTTATAATGAAATGGAACATAATTTTTTGCACTTCGAATTTTTGAATGTATTTAGTATGATATAAATTAAGATTGAAATTTATTTAGTACGCATAGATATGGGATTACTTAACTATCTACTATTCATAAAAATGCAAAAATTAATGCACAATTATTTTTCATTGCAGAATTTATTATCTAGAGGTACAGTTACACTTTTTGGGATATGATTGATCCTATACGTAAAGCTACACTATCCTTACGTAAGGATATGATTGAGTGACAATTAATATACATTGATGCTTTGAATAATACATCAATGTATTTTAATTGTCACTCATTCTCTCTCACTCCCTCTATCCATAAGTAAGGATATATTTTTAAAAATTATATTTTTTAATAAGTTTATTGCTTTTAAATAATTTCAATCAATATTTTAATTTAATCTATGTAATTTAATTCAATCCCACCTTGTATTTTCTATTTTGTTTTGTAAATTTACATAGGTAGTGTTGTTATTTTCCTATTATATATGTGATGACAATCATCCCATAATAGCAAAATAACAACACTATAAATTTACGACAAAGAATAGAAAAACAACCACTTCACTGATAAAATTTGAAATTGCTCATATGCAAGTTACAACTGAAGATTCAGATTTTTGCAATAAAGAATAGAAAAATAACAATTATACATATAGAAATTTACAACACAAACTAGAAAATTAACAACGCCACCTATGAAAATTTACAACAACAAATAGAAAAATAAAAACTCTACAGATAGAAATTTACAACTTAATTTACAAGTAGTCATATCTAAGATCTTCGGTTTCAGAGCCCAACATTTTGTTCCGTTTCTTCTCAATTTCCAAGAAGCTTCGTTGGGGGTGGAAAGTGATGAAGAAACTCAAGTGAGGCAACCAACTTTTTAGGCATGTTTGTTTGAACGTTATGATTGTTTATAAGTTGTTTTTTATGTAAATCGAGACACAACTCCTCTCACATATTTACTTTGTATACTGTAAATCACTATTGAAAAGTTACTTATAAGCAATCGAATCGTTAAAACAAACATGCCCTACCACAAGCAATCGGCCATGGCAGGTGAGAGCGCAACACAATTTTGCTTAGGGTTTGTTTGGGAACCCGTTTGGGTTTAAAAAAAGCCCACTTGGGGGTTAAAAGCTCCAAAAGCTCATTTGATGTGTTTGAGAAAGCTTTTGGGATGGCTAAACTTATGAAGCAAATGGAGCTTTTATGAGAAGCTCATCCAAGTTACTTCTCTCAACTTTTATGAAAAAAAGTCACTTCTGACACCATCAATCCAAACACAAATCACATATACAAAGCTCCTTTTTTTCTATATGACTTTTCCAAAAGCCCATCTGCAAAAAAAACTCCTACTCTACCGCTGATCCAAACATGCACTTAATTCACCGCGTGGCGTGCGTAGCAGTTTCTACTTCCTCTTTTAAGTCGTGGGGTCCACGCCTTTTATCAGGGGAGAATTTCGATTAGCGACTTTATTTCACTCAACCTACTGAAACCTTACTACACCGCTTAAGTCAAAATAAAAATAAATTTTGTGGTTGTAAATTCCTTTATTTGTCTTATAAATGATTAAAATATTCTTGTTAATTTCTTGATTTCTTTTGAACTCTTTCATTTGTCTTGAAAAAAATTTTGTTTGTTTTGTAAATATCTTTACTTGTCGTGTAAAATGTTCTTTAGAAAAAAAAAATGAAGATATTTATAAGACAAATAAAAGTATTCAAAAGAACCCATGGAGTTAAAAAATATTTTTTGATCATCTACATGACAAATAAAGAAATGCAAAAGACAAATAAGAGCATTTACAAGACAAATAAAGTAATTTACAAAACAAATAAAGTAAGGGCATCATTATCTTTTCATCTGCAAAACTTAATTTCATTTTGATCTAATGGGTGTAGTGAAGTTATAGATTTTTTTGGGTAGTTGACTGAAATAAAGTCCCATTTATAAAGGCTAAATGAAATTTTCCCTTTTATCAATTTTGTGGTCCGATTGGCAAAGTCACCCTATTTTCCATTGATCAGAGCGATTTATATGCTTTAGAGGCTAGCCTAGTTGTATGTGGATGAGATTGTGAGATTGCATAAGGTACCGGAGAGCATAATTTCTGATTGAGATATGAGGTTTACCTCCACTTTTTTTGGAGTGCGTTGCAGGGAGGTATGGGTATGAAGTTGATTTTTATTATCACTTATCGTCCTCAGACTGATGGCCAAACTGAAAGACTATCCAAACCTTGAAGAATATGTTGAGAGCTTGTGCTATTGATCTTCCAGATAGTTGGGATAAGCATCTTCTACGAGTAGAGTTTTCATACAACAACAGTTATCACTCCAATATTCTGATAGCACAATATGAAGCTTTATATGAGAGAAAGTGTCGATCACCGCTCTATTGGAACAAACTAAGCAAGAGGATCATTCTTGTGCTTGAAATGGTGGATCAAACCACCAAGAAAATTGAGTTCATTAGGTAGAAGTTGTTGACCGCTTAGAGTAGGCAGAAGGGTTATGCAGATCATCGGCAGAGACAGTTGGAGTTCAGTATAGAAGACGATGTGTTGCTTAAGGTTTTGCCTTCTATGGGTGTCAGGAGATTTATTAAAGCAAAGAAGTTGACGTCCTGATTGATCAGCATGTATAAGGTCCTTGAGAGGATTGGACTTGTTGAATATAGAATTGCATTGGCCTGGCACCCATCCAATCTGCATGATGTGTTCAATGTGTCCCAGTTGAAGAAGTACCCTTTGGATCCATCACATGTGATTGAACTGAAAGAGGTCAAGTAGCTAGAGAACTTAACTTACCAGGCGGAGCTCGAGAGAATCCTTAATGCCAAGGATAAGCAATTGATGAATAAGACCGTTTGTTTGGTCAAAGTGTTTTGGAAGGGTATGACCTTTGGTGATGCCATCTAGGGGACCGAGGAATGGATATGACGCGAGTACCCTCATCCGTTTCCTTGGTAAGTATTTATTATGTTGTTGATTGTTGCTTTTAGTTGAATTTTGGGGACAAAATTCTTTTTAGGTGGGAAGAGTTATAACATCCTAATTTTTATTCTTAGAATTTAAATAATTTTAGGAAGAAATTAATTCATAGTAAATGGAATCTTACTATGTAATAAAGTAAATCAAAAGAATTTATCCAAGTATGATTTATGAGAATAAAAGAGGAAATAACAATAATAGGAAAAAATGAAATTATTATTCTTATTAAGAAGGGTAAAGGAGAGAGAACAGGCATGAATTGAAAAAAAAAAAATAAGGACGGCCCTAGGCCCATTGAAGTTTTAAAACAAAAACTATAAATAAATGGCATTATGCTAAAGGGCCTTCGGCCTTCGGCATATTACGTAAACACGCGGGGGTGTTAATCTAAACCCCTCACCCCACGTGTCTTTGGTCATTGTGAGGAGGGAGCCGAAACAGTGCTTCCAGTCCGTAATTTTTCCCCAAGGAACGATGATGCAATCCGTAAGTATACGGGTTGTATTAAGTAATAAAGTGATAAGTAGAGCATCGTTTTATGAGGAATCAATTAATTAATTTTTAGGTATTAAAATCTCAATTTCTTTTAAGTCAAACGAATCTAGTTATAATTAAATTCAAAGGAAATTAATTAACGAAAACTATCAATATCAAACACAACCTAGAGTCATTAATCCTTCACTAGCTCTCCAAATCTCAAATCCATTTACTTAGTTAATCTCAAATGTTAATTTTGTTAATTTTGAGTATAAATAGTTATAAGTGCCTGTCAGTTTACTCACAACCCTCTCTTAAGTATAATTGTTATGTCTAACCAAATTACTCAAGAGGTAAGATAATTCAAACACACTCTTCAACAATTATATGGGGCTATTAGGTATATGTCTATCCTAATCGCAAATTAAATCATAATTTAATCTCATATTACTTAATCTCAGAGACTAATTAAAATCCCCTTCTTCAAGGTAAATCCTAATACTCAAATTCACATATAATGGTGGCCAATCATCAAACGGACATAATAAAAAATATTAAGTAACCAAAATTAATATAAATCATAACTAATAAATCATGAAAATAAAATTTAGTTCATTAGTGAGTTCATAGTTTCCCTAGGTCTAAAAAGAAAATTAGCCACACATGACTAAAATAAAATTCATAATAAAACAAAAAAATTCATATTCAAAGAATAAAGAGGAAGAAATGAAGAAATCAAATCTCTCGAATTTCACTCCAACCTCTCCTGCTTGTTTGGCTTCCTTTCTCCTCCGTTGTGGTCTTTCTCTTTCTGCTCTGATGTATCCCATTTTTTATAGACTTTCTGATGTGCAGGCTTCCGTTCTTTAATTTTATTTTTCTTTAGATATCCTATTCTTTTGCAGTATGGATCTTGACAATAACCGATTTTATTGCGTGGACCCCACACCTTTATTCATTCACACCTTATCCATATATCATCTGAGCTCACGCATGAGATATATATTATGCCTTTTAGTTAGATATATGATATATAATATATCATTGCTTGATGCCAGCTACTGCCGCTCCTTCAATTGTCGTGGGCCTTGCATCTAATTCAATCAAACAATGCCTTGCGTTTTTTTTTTTGTTGCAATCATTTTCTTTTCTTCAATTTGATTTTATCTTTTTCTTTATCTAATATCTCCTGCACCATAAAATAAGATATGAATAGATTTTATATCAAGAATTTTTTTTTATCCTAAACTTAATAAAAAGATAGAAAATATATAAAATATAATTAAATAGGTATAAAATATTAATAAATTTAATCAATTATGTCCTAAAATCTATACTATTTAATTATAAAATATATATTTATCAAATTCCCCCACACTTGAACATTTTCTTGTCCTTAAGCAAAAGAAAGAAAAATCATTATTTGAACAAAACGCACATTACTTATGAATTTCCTAGACAGAGAGCAGCACACCGCCACACTTAGATCATGCTATCAAATTTTGTTCAGTTTAATATTTTATAAGAATTTGTCACTAAACCAATAGCCTTAAACAATTGTAATCATCTCTTAATGTCCCATGGTCAAAGGATCAGTAAGTAATAAGTGCAACAATAAGATTAGTAAAGGAATATTATGCTACTAAACTTCTCCAGAAAAATTCAAATGCCTCAACTTAACCAAGCTTTTCATTTAATTTACTAAGGATCCTCAGGTAGAAAATTGATTCATTTTTTTTTTCTTTGTTTTTTGATCTTGGGTTGTTGTAAGTCCCCTTTTGACGCGACCCTGCATATGGGTGATGCAGCATTGGTTACTCAGTTACTCCAACAGATACCTCAAGAGGCTTTTAGCCAACTCATAACCCTCTTTGACTTTACCGTTTGATGCGAGTGCCAACATTGGTGATGAAGTGCCCCCGGTTATTAAGTTAGGTCTAGAGAAGCTATTGGAGTTGTGTTTCTTATTCTCTCTTTTTTTTTTTTGCTTTTTCCTCTTTTATATATATATTTTTTCACCTGAGTCATGTCCCTAAATAAAATCTTACTTAGCCAGCAAAGGTCATAATCTAATTTCCTAAAGAAATCAGGTAACACAATATTCATAAACTAATAATTTGTTAATCATATTACAAACTACTCCCTATTCTTATAGTTCATCTCAAGATTTATACGAAAAATCAAGGCTTAGAGGCTTAATTGAAACATTCTTTTCTATTTTTTTTTTCAATAGCACTCACTAAGATGGGGAAGGTTCAAAGTTAAGGTCAATCTCAAGCAAGTCAAAAATTTCAACTTTTACCAAGAAAAATTGTTTTCAATTGCATAAGGACAAGCACAGAAAAAAAAATCATATCCCTCTCCCACACTTAAATCAAACATTGTCCTTAATGTTGCAAAAATCAATAAAGAGGGAAAGGAACTAATACTCCCTTGGTTTATGTCTCTGATTCTGATGTGGAGTTCTTCGTCTAGTACTATGCAAGATGTTTTAAATTTTGAGAGAGGAAAGAGTGGACGAACAAGAATTTGCAACCACAAGAGGAGTGATCATCTTTAAACCTAAATAAAAATAAGAAAAAAGGAAAAAAAAATAATAAATGAAAAGCAAATCATTGGGTTGCCTTCTAACAAGCGCTTGTTTTATAGTCTTCAGCTTGACTATATCAGAAGGTCATGGAGGTTGAAACAAGCAATGCCAATGTAATGCAGAGAAGGATGCGGAGGTGTTCAAAACTTGCTTACTTTGCCTATAAGCATTCTCCACAATATTTTTTTTTCAACAATGATAGTTGTTTTAAGGGGCTCTTTAGTGGCAAATGAATCCAATTCACTTGGATTGAGGTCATCCATCACAACAACCCTTGCACATTGTTTAAACTCATTTCGATACTTTGTCGATTTGTCCCTTTTAAACTTGACTTGCTCATCACCAAGTTGTAGAATTATCTCTCCTTGTTCGACATCCACTAATGCTCTTGCAGTAGCTAGGAATGGTCTCCCAACAATTAGTGGAATGTCTTGATCCTCTTCCATGTCAAGAACAATGAAGTCAGTAGGATATATAAAAGAGTCAACTTTCACCAGCACATCATTAATGATACCATATGGATAAGAAAAACTTTGATCAGCTAACTTGAGTGTAACAATTGTAGGATTGGCTACCCCCAGCTGAAGTTTCTTAAAAAGAGATAGAGGCATAAGATTCACAGCAGACCCCAAATCATACAGTGCATGACCTTCAAATTTGTCATCAATCACACATGGAATAGTGAAAGAACCAGGATCTTTACACTTTAAAGGAACATTAGGCTTAATGACACTAGTGTTCTCCTTGGTTAGTGCTACCGTTGCAAACTCAGTAAAATGCTTCTTCTTACTCAACATCTCTTTTAGGTACTTAGCATACTTAGGCATTTGCTCCAAAGCTTCTATCAATGGGATGTTGATGTGTAATTGCTTGAAGATATCCAGAAACTTCTTGTATTGCTCATCAAATGCCTTCTTTTGAAATCTTTGAGGAAATGGTAGAGATGGTCTCCATGTAGGAGTCTCAGTAGTTGTCGCCTTTTTCTTCACCTCCTTCTTTTGGGAGTCCATATCCTCATATAATCCCTTAACCTTTTGTGTCGACGCTTCATCATTTTCTACAAGAACCTTTGGAGTTTCCTTTCCAATAGAACCTGAAGGCTTCGTTGTTGCTTGCTGCACTTCAAGTAATTCTTTACCACTTCTAAGGGTAATGGCTTTACATTCCACTTTTTCATCTCTACGAGGATTAGGTACGGTATTACTTGGCAATTCTCTATGTTGTAATGCATTCATAGTAGTTGCAAGTTGTCCCATTTGTGTTTCAAGATTCTTGATAGAGGATTCTAATCTTGTATTAGTAGTAGCTTGATCCTGAGTACTCTTTAGTTGAAAACTCGTGAGCTGAGATATCATTGCCTCTAGATTAGTTTTGGGCTCTTGAGTAGGAATAGATTCCTTTTCCAATTGATAGAAGCCACGAGGTGAAACTTGCTTTTTATTAGAAGTTGATGCTTGATTAAGAGTGGCACCATGTTTCCAACAGAAGTTAAGATTGTTACGCCACCCAGGATTGTAGTTATTTGAGTGTGGATCACCTTGATTATTACCATGGTAATTTCCTGCATAGTTTACTGGCTTTATCTGTTGAGATATGAGGCATTGTCCATTAACATGGCTATCTCCACAATAATCACAAGGTGCATAAATAGCATTTACTCTCATATGTCCACCATTAGATCGGTTTACTTGTGCTTCTAAGTGGTCAACTTTTTGTTGAGAGTCTTTAACATTGCCATTAACTCTGACGAAGGGTCTTCAATAACTTTCTTCACTGCTCTTCTTTCATTGTTGTTCTGGATAAAGTCAGCTGATAAGTCATCTAAACATTTCCAGACATGATTCATTGGTTGCTTTGTAATTCCTCCATTAGTGACGGCGTTCAATTCAGATTTAGATTCAGGAGTCAAACGAGTATAAAAGATTTGAAGCAATACCCATTTTTCTAGATTATGACCTGGACTCTGTCTGACAAGTAACTTAAATCTCTCCCAAGCTTCATACAAATGTTCACTTAACTGATGACAGAAGTTAGTAAGAGCAGCTCTTGCATCCACCATCTTGTTGTGTGAAAAGAATCTTGATCTGAACTTTTCCTCCAATGTCTCCCAAGAGGTTATGCTATCCTCTTCTAAACCATTGAGCCATTCTATGGCTTTTCCTTTTAAAGAGTATGGAAAGAGTCGAAGACGGATCATATCACTAGGAACTCCATTCTGTTTGAAACAGTCACAAACATCAAGAAATTGTATCAGATGCTGATTTGGATCTTCTGTGTTGTTTCCTGCATACTGACCCTGTAGTTCAAGCATCTTAAGCATAGCCTGCTTGATTTCAAAATTGTTGGCTTGAAATGCAGGAACTTTGATTCCAGATTGATAACCCTGAGATTGCCTTTCTAGAAAATTATTGACACCCAATGTATTATTCTCATCCTCAGCCACCTCTTTGCTTATGGTTTCTTCTTCCTTGTGATTTGAATGCTAAGGTGGTGTTGTCTCTAAAAGTTCGCTGACCTTCCTTGTCTTCTTAGATGTTTTCTTTGCTCTGCCTGGCATAAAATGTAAAGACCTGCAAAGACAAAGAGACAAAGATCAAATATCAAATTGAAAAAAAAGAAAAAAAGTGCTTAAGCTTAAAATACTAAAGGTTCTCTAATACTAAAAATTAGTTGCCTTGATTCCCCGACAACGGCGCCAAAAACTTTATGCACTCTGCAAGTATACGGGTCGTGCCAAGTAATAAAGTGATAAGTAGAGTATCATCCCACGAGGAATCAATCAATTAATTTTTAAGTATTAAAATCTCAATTTCTTTTAAGTCAAACAAATTTAGTTATGAGTAAATTCAAATGAAATTAATTAACGAAAACTATCAATGTCAAAACAACCTAGAGTCACAATCCCTCACTAGCGCCCCAAAATCTTAAATCCATTTAATTAGTTAATCTAAAATGCCAATTTTGTTAATCTCGAGTATAAATAGTTATAAGTGCCTGTTGGTCCACTCACAACCCTCTCTCAAGTATAACTGTTATGTCTAACCTAATTACTCAAGAGGCAAGATAATTTAAACACACTCTTCAACAATTATATGGGGCTATTAGGTATATGTCTATCCTAATCGCAAATTAAATCGTAATTTAATCCCATATTACTTAATCTCAGAGACTAATTAAAATCCCCTTCTTCAAGATAAATCCTAATACTTAAATTCACATATAATGGTGGCCAATAATCAAACGGACATAATAAAACAATATTAAGTAACCAAAATTAACATAAATCATAACTAATAAATCATGAAAATAAAATTTAGTTCACTAGTGAGTTCATAGTTTCCCTATGTCCAAAAAGAAAATTATCCACAAATGGCTAAAATAAAATTCACAATGAAACAAAGAAATTCAGATTGAAAGAATAAAGAGGAAGAAAGAAAGAAATCAAATCTATCGAATTTCACTCCAACCTCTCCTACTTATTCGGCTTCCTTTCTCCTCCGTTGTGGTTTTTCTCATTCTGCTCTGGTGTATCCCATTTGCTACCCTCTCCCCCTTTTTATAGACTTTCTGACGCGCAGACTTCCGTTTTTTGATCTTTTTTTTCCCTTTAGATATCCTATCCTTTTGCAGTGTGAATCTTGACAATAACCGATTTTATTGCCTGGACCCCACACCTTTATTCATTCACACCATATCCATATATCATCTAAGCTCACGCATGAGATATATATTATGCCTTTTAGTTAGATATATGATATATAATATATCATTGCTTGATGCCAGCTACTGCCGCTCCTTCAATTGTCATGGGCCCCACATCTAATTCAATCAAAACAATGCCTTGCGTTTTTTTGTTGCAACCATTTTATTTTCTTCAATTTGATTTTATCTTTTTCTTTATCTAATATCTCCTACACCATAAAATAGGATATGAATAGATTTTATATCAAGAATTTTTTTATCCTAAACTTAATTAAAAGATAGAAAATATATAAAATATAATTAAATAGGTATAAAATATTAATAAATTTAATCAATTATGTCCTAAAATCTATACTATTTAATTATAAAATATATATTTATCAAATGAAAAATTGGATTGGGCAATAAACCGGTCTTAGTATAGGTTCAAAGGTTAATGGGTCAATCAGGGTCTAATCGGTAGTTGAACCGGTCATATTAAAATATTATAATTTATTATTGGCAATATATATTAATATATTTTTAAACTTCTATAGATAAAAATGAAGATTTTTAGAAAAAAATGTTTAAAATCTATTAGTATTAGTTATAATGCCTATACTTATGCAATGATATCTTTTTTCCTATAATTATTATATCTTTTTAAATAATTTTTTTCATTATCTTCATTTTTTTAGATT
Organism: Inga leiocalycina; assembly: GCA_963242795.1. Lineage (NCBI taxonomy): Eukaryota > Viridiplantae > Streptophyta > Magnoliopsida > Fabales > Fabaceae > Inga > Inga leiocalycina. The sequence goes on along the minus strand of OY725325.1, from coordinate 61,518,918 downwards.
TGTTCTTTCTTTACCTACTTTTCTCTTCATTTTGGTCTTCAACCTTCCATTTTTTCCTAAAAAATAGCAAAAAATAACAATTAAAAAAATGAAACCCGTCCAACCAGTTGAACCATCGGTTTTACAGTTTAACCGGTTTCAGGACCGGTCTCATAGTTCAATGAGCAAACCAAACCGAATTGCTGACCGGTTCCCGGTTCAACTGGTTGAACCTGTCGGTTCAGTCCGGTTTTTTGTTCACTGTTTTCCCCCTACTCCTTTGGGTAAGTTTTTGGGTTCATTTTAGTAAGTAAAATCACTTTTATTCACTAGAGTTTCTTTATGAATATGGTTATACTCAACTTGCTCTTTCTAATGAATGTATTTTTGATGAGATTAGAACAAATTTTTGTATTAGAGTTTGGAGTAAGTGTTGAGTTTTAGTAATATATGACTATAGGATTGTAGACCTATTTTAGTAGTCAAATTATATGGGTTAGAATTTAAAAATTTAATTTTTACTTGAAAAGTTCAGGATTTTTAAGAAATATGATATTTTTTCGATTAAATTTAAATCAAATGATTGATTTGGGTTTATTGGAGGTATTATTGAAATTTTTTTTGTTAAGTTTTGAGATTCAAGCTTGAAATTGAATGTTGAAAATTTAATGGAATTCCATATTTGAGAATTTTGGGATTTTAGTTAAAGTAAGCTATTTGAGAGTTATTAAGGATTAAATTAAGTGATTTGGATTTTTATAGACAATAGAAATTTGTGTTGAAATGGTTAATTATAGTTTATTGGAGATTTGAGAATTTCTCCAATGAAAAATTGAAACTTTAACTATATATATACACACGCACACCTAAGTTGTTTGAGCTAATGGAAACCTCAATTCATGATGAGATGATTAAGTGTAACCTAGAGTGGAATTGGGAACTCTAAAGGGGACTAAGTCCCAAAGTTGTTATTTTTACCACACAATTAGTTGATAAAACTAATGGGTGGTGATGTTGAATTGTGTATATTGATTTATTATTGTTGGTGTTGAGTACGGGGCTTTGATTGTGGTAATATTTCCTTGCTTGATGAGAGATAACCACTTTCCACTTGTTATATATACTAATGTTTTATTTTTGAGGGATTTTTGTAATATGAAATAATGGAATGAGATAAGCACTTTCTATTGGGATGTTATATTCTTGATTTTGAGATAATTTTCTTCTGAGACTTTGGGTTTGAAAATAAAATGTGAAGTGTTGAAAAAAGGTTTTATCTTGAATATTGTTTGTAAGAGTATTATTGTGAATAATAACGAGATAATCATTATGCATTGTTGATATTGTGACATTGGTGGATTTGATTATGATTGGTGAAGAGAGAATAGATATCACGTGATAGGACCTCTCATTGATGCATATTAGGTTGGTTATTCGTCCCTAGTGGGATATGCCTACATGGCTCATTCATCCCTATTGGGATATGCCCATTCATCCCTATTGGGATATGCCCATGTGGTTCAATTGTCTTAGAGAGAAGGACAAACTTTTGTAGCTCTTTTCATTTTTAAGAGAAAGGAATAGGCCCTTGTGGCTTGTGTGTGAGAAAAATACTATCATGTGATAAGAATTCCCATTGGTGCACATGGGGTTAGTTATTCATTCCTATTGGGATAGGCCTACGGCGTGGCTCATTTTATAGAGGAGGACAAGCTCTTGTGGCTCTTTTCATCTCTAAGAGAAAGGAATGTGCACTTTTGGCTTGTGTGTACTTCTCCATAATGATGGGGATAGGCCTTTTTAGGCTTCTGTGTTTGCATACCTCATTTTGAGAGATTTGAATGAGTTAATGTGTATAAATATGATATTATGTGAATAATATTATATGTATTAATATTTTCTATTCCACTTGATAGGCCTTCTTGAGCTTCTATCTTTGCATTCCTCCTTTGGGAGAGACTCAAATGAGTTAATGTGTATAATTATGATATTATTTGATTGACATTACATGCATTGTTATTTTTTGTCCCACTTGAAATCTCATTGGCACATGTTGGTATGCGCAATGAGTTGGAACTTTGGTTACTAAGGCTTTTATCTCACCCTGTTACTTTTAACATTTTTCAGGCAATAGTTCTTGTTCTGGGGCTTCAGGGATAGCTCCTGAGACTTGATATTGTGATATCACTGTATAGTCTCTTCTGCTTATTTATGTGTTTGAAATGATGCATATTGCCACTCATAGGGCTCATTTTGAATACTCTGATTGATTCTATATTTGTGATTAACTATCGTTAGCTAATGAGGTAGCAGAAGGCAAGATGCGTTTAAAGTTTTCTTAAAACTAGCATTTCCTCCCCCACGCGTTGCGTGGGGAGCATTATTTCCAACATACATGATCTATAATTAAAGAATTTAACTTTCCACATGTTTAACATTCATTGATATTTTTGACGTCATGGATACTATACCATGATCAAACTACAAAACCTCACAAATTTACCAACGTCTGAAACATACATTTAAAATGTGGTCTTCCATGGCGCACACTTCCAAATGATATGGTCTATACTTGAGTGAGCCTACTGTAGCTAGATATAGAGCTTTCAAATGTCCATTGCAATTTTTTATCTGAGCTAATGAGTAGCTTTCACATTTGGAAGTCCACATGGACATAATTATGTTCAAAGTAATAGAATCTTGGCTAAATTACACTAAACTTTCTAGCTAAATCATCAGGTTCCTCTCCCACATTTAATTTCTGTTAAAAATAAGTTTACTTATGCGGTAAATATTTAATCATACTTGTTGAGCATCATAAGACTTGCATTGAAATAGCAAACAAACAAATAATGATACACACCTCAAAGGCCAATAAAATACAATTAACGAAAAAATGGGAAGTACAAAAACATCAACTTTAAAATTAATGTATAGGCAGGATGAAGCCATAATGTTGCCCTCATATTTTCGACCCCCAACAACCCTTATAGCAGTGACAAAGTTAGTCAGCACAGCCACCCTGCAAGTGTATCCAAATCTTGATATAATCAACATCCAAGAAAAAATAAAATATCATTCTTATAATTCAAAGAAAAAAAATCAAATGAAGATGTTACCTTCAACTGGTTATTGGTTGCATTGAGCACCCTTGATGACACTTCTCAGTATCGGATAAAATAGTAAAGCTGAAATGGACAGCTTTCAACAACAGATATTAACCAACAACCAATAACCAAGGGGTAAGAACATAAATCAGTATCTAAATTGTCTATGTTAACTTTATATTTCAGTAATATTAACTTATCTATGTTGACTATTTTCATGCAGCTATCTAATGTGGTCAGTCTACTTTATACCTCATTTTATTTTTTTAATATTCTCACAAAGGGGCATATCCATTGTTTTGTTCAATACCATAAACATGCTAACTTGCAGCGTCCACTTCCAAAATATGGCTACTGTCATGACCATTTTCATACAACTCTGAGGCCTTCTGATGTTTATTTGTTTCTCCCAAGCTACTTTCTACACCATTGCTTTATTTTATCTTTTTCCATTGGTTATCTGCCAATGCAACCAAAGATAATGTGTTTCATCTTTGGGGTTCCTGTTCGACTGTACATAGGAAAGGCTGGCCCCACCTCTTTTTTGTCTACTACATTTGTCTCTTTACATTACATTGTTTTGTCTCCTAACAATAAATTCTTACAGCATGTTTATGGTAAGCCTATTACTCCCTCTTATAAAGCAGCTTATTTGTCTGGCTTTATCTATGTTAACTTTAATTGTATGATCAAGAAGTTATACCAGTTATGATAGTTGTTGATTTCTGATGTTGAGTCCTTTTTTTGGTGCCATAATGGTGAAAGTTATCTAACATCTATTATCCATCGTGTAAGAAAAAAATTAGTTTACTCCCAATCCTTAACTAACAAACGATCATTAGAATTGTAACTCAAATGATTTGTTATTGAAGTAGGTCCATGTAACTCAAATTTTAGTTTCTCCAAAAAAATGACTGCATAAAGAAATAAATCATAGCTAATGGGTAAATAAATCATCCAGTTACATGGAGTCACTTCCAACTTGACGTTAATTAATTCAAGGAAAATCTCAACCATCTGTCAAGATATTACAAAAAAAAAAATAGTATAATCACATGTAAGAAACAACAATTAGAACTTTGTAAATTAAGTGCATCAATGGAAGGGAAAGTGGCTTTGCAGCCACAAAGTTAGTTAACAATGGCCTTAAAATCTAAGAGTCAATTAACTGGGATTCAAATTGAAGCTAGCAGATACTATTGCCAAACCTGAAATTCAAACTCAAATTTACACGGAGCCCCATGAGTAAAAAATTCCAGTCAATGGACTCGAACGCCTGAAACAAAAAAGTATAACAGCAGGCAAGAAGATTACAAACACCTTAATAGCTTTTATAATGAAAGGACAAAAGGATGAAATCAGAATAATAAAAGCTGCAGGATTTATATTTCATTTTATCAGAACCAACATCTGCAATCCCTTAAAAAGAAGAGTGTAAGTGCAGACCAAAAAGTTATATACAAAAAAAATCTTTTCTATTCATGACGAGAAAAGACAAAATATTTTGTACATATCACATTGACTTCAATTGGACAAAAGTGACAACACAAGGAATACCACCTTTTAATGTTCAAATAGATGTCTTAGCCTACTTCTTTTACAGTAAATCATACTTGCCAGGTAATCCTAGTCACAACATATGGTATAAGGCTTTTGTTTAAGTTATCATACCCACCTTTCAAAAAGGACAAGAAAAGTATGAGTGAATATGAAAAGTGACTTGTCAAAATCCAATTGCTTTTCATAAGGGGACAAAATATTATGCCTTAGCGTTCAATCCTCCTGAAGTTCCTTCTTGATATAAGATAAAGGACAACATTCTTGGACCACATTTAAAAGAAGGATATTAACCAATAGATAAAAGCATAACCCACAGAACATAAAAGTTGTTATTCATGATGCCCAATGCAACATACAAAACTCATAACACAATGCAGTAACTATATATCAGCCTCACTCAACGATTGAAGGTCATGAATTAGAAGACAACTTGACTTTGCTTACTTCTTATGCACTGGGAAGGCAGCTGGGGTTTGTGAGTGATGATGAAGAAGATCCCAGCTAGCCTTTAATTAGTCCAACCTACAAATAGTTTAAGTTTACTGATTGTCTACAAATGTTTAAATTTTAGTCCAACATAATATTATCTTGCATGTCCACCTCTAACTATATTACTTCATATTCTATGTAATTCCTCTACTTTGTCATTGAAGAAACAAAATAATCTTAAGTTTTATTGGTTCTATTGTACGCTGATTAAATATTGGCCTCTGATGCCAATATATAACACATTTTCCTATTGTATTTTAGTATGTTGTTAATGCTATATTTAAAAGGACCCCAAGATGAAAGATCTTTCTAAATTAACTTAAGTTATTTTTTTCAGAGGGCTTGGAATTGTTTGTGGTCATGTTATTTTCATCAGGCCTGGTATTTAAGGACAAGATGTTCTTTTTACATTGCAGCTAGCAGGGAAACATGGAGATGTTTGATTAGATGGTACCAAAAGCAGTGAAACATTAAAGAAAATACACATTATGATCAGGTATGAATCATGGCATAACCTGAAGCAAACCAGATTTAAGTACAAGGTCCATACAAGTTGAAAAGAAAACCTACAAAAACTTGAAAAACGACAACATGGCAGTCAACTACATATTCCCTCCTTTCTCCGGTAACTTCATGGAAATTTGGATAAAAGAACATCATCAAACCCCATTAAGAAATACAAGTACTCATTAAGAAATACAAGTACTTAATTACATAATGATGATAAGTAAGAATTGAAAAAATCATAGAATATTTGGAATCATAGAATATTTGGGATAAAAAAAATATTATCTTCAACAAAATTCAATTTCCTATATGGGATGGAAAAAAGATCAATGTAATAAATCCACAATTGATAAAATCAGCCTTCACGTCAATAACGACACACTAGAAAAGTGAGAACAGAGAATTAATAAGGCACATGAGTACGGAGTAACTAAAATTGAAGAAAGGATCTGATAAAGAGAAAGACATAGCTGCAATGTACAAAAATGTGAACACTCCTATAACTCTTGGATATGAAGACGATGTTTAGGCTCAAGTTCTTCATGAATGGTTTAACTGCAAAAAGGTGACAAGGGAGCTAATAACATGCAACAGCAGGAAATGAGTTGCCAAAATTGTGGGTATCCTGGTGCTACACGTTTTAGTAGTTCAAAATATACAAAAGACAAAATATTCTTTATGCATTACCTCCATTTGTATGCCCTTACATCTCCAATAAAGAGACTTCAAGGCTTGTGTGGTCTTTTGTGGGAATATGCATTACCTCCAATTGTGGGAAGATGCAACAACATATTTCTTTTAATTTGAATAAGTAGGCCTGTTTCTGGGCTAGAAATTAACTAATACAAATTGGTATTTGTAATATCGCGAAAAACAACCGAACTGAAAGGAAAAATTAATAAGCAGTCAACTGAATTAAACATGAGGAAGACATATAGGTGGATTAACTGAATTAAACAGAAAAAATTAGTGAGGATTTGCATGCACAATAACAAAATTACCAAGTGACGTTTTTTCAGCCCTTTGAATAAGTCAAGGCAAGAAGGGACAAAACATGGGATTTACAATAGGGAAGGCGCAAGGCCTATGTCGAGTACTAATAGAACAGGCCACTAAGTTAATAAAAAAAGATACTAACGAAATTCAAACCGAAGGGATTGCAAACTATATATTGCATATCAACCAATTCAAACAATAGACCTTATGCTTGAAAATCTATAAACAATAATGATAGGCATGCAGTTGTATACAGAAGTAGAAGAAGATAAATAAGATAGGATCGCCTTCGTTGTTCATGTGCGGAAGGAAAACGGAGCAGAGGCTGTTTACATTGCTATCTTTCTACCAACTTTTTCTGAGATGATTTCAGTTCAAGGTCAATTTGCCCAAACCATCACACAACGTTAGATGCAGTCTGAGTAGATGGGGGAAGTTATAAACAGAGCAGAGACATTATGACACATAGCTAGACATGACACATCACATAAGAGAGAAGCACAAACGCTGATTTGATGGAAGTACTCACAGCATCCATAGAGGGAAGAGAATAACAAAGCGACTCCAGAATGGCTGGAGAACATATTTAGCGAGGTAGGAATGATCTACACCACTATATTTGTATCTATGCAGAGTTGCTACACCATGAGTGCCAATATAACCCATTATCTCAGACAAATCCTGAACTTTTTCCCCTTCAAAGACCAACTAAGCCTCTGCACGAATAACTATGTGAATATGCTTGATATCAAAACCAAGAAACTTACTGAAAATTAAATTGTATGCTAAAAACAAATTGAACTAATCAACTTAGTTAAGAGATGAAGATGAATTGATTTATATGAAAAAAAACGGCAAGCACTCTGATTCACGCTGAACGTGCACAATTCTCAAACTAAAGAAGATTGGACCAAACCAAATCAAACTATTGCAGAACTTTCAAAACGAATAAATGTGCGAATATGCTTGATATCAGAACCAAGAAACTTACTGAAAATTAAAGTTTATGCTAAAAACAAATTGAACTAATCAACTAAGTTAAGAGATGAAGATGAATTGATTTATATGAAAAAAAAGCGGCAAGCACTCTAATTCGCATTGAACGTGCACAATTCTCAAACTAAAGAAGATTGGACCAAACCAAATCAAACTATAACAGATCTAGCGGTAGAAAGAACCAATATTTATGGGAAAAAAAAATAAGAAATGAGACACGTACAGATCAGGAAAGCAAATAAGAATCTGCAAATCTAACCGAATTAAAGAAGGAGAGGGAAAAACAGAAACAAAAAAGTCTCAAACCTCTTTAAACTGTAGAGGGCAGTGCAGGCTTAGCGAAAAGGACAGAATCGGAACCCTACAATATTGGAGTTTGTAATGAAAACAAAGGGCCCTGAGAAAACAGCGACCTCATACACTCAGTATTAGCGTTGGTTTCACGTTAATTATCATCCACTTCTGAGACTTAGACAATAAATATCATCAACCTTTTCCAAGCACTTAACGTGGTAAGGTTCAAACAATCTTAAGAAGAAAGAACCATTCATACCTTCAAGTCTTGCCATGAAGCTGAAGGGGGTAATCCAGTGACCAGAACTGCAAATTGAACAAAAAAAAGCCTCGTTAAAAGCTTTTTTTTTCATCATCTTATATATAACACAGTGTGTTATATATGCAACGTTTGTATGAGGGAAATTGTGATTTCTCAAGAGTGAATCGTACTTTCATCATATACATCAATCTGCAAATATATAAATGCATATCACTTATTCTTTATCATTGACTACCAGTGGAACATTACTAAAAAAATCATATCAAGATCAATCTGCAAATATATAAATGCATATCACTTATTCTTCATCACTGACTACCCGTGGAACATTACTAAAAAAATCATATCAAGATCATTGGTGTTCATCCTGTTGGGAGATTGCTATTATTACCAGTGGAACATTACTAAAAAAATCATATCAAAACATCCATTAATACAATCCGCAATAAGTGGATGAAGAGAGAGAAAAAGGGTTTTTATGGGCATCCACTCCCTCCTCCTATGCTGAGATGATCATCCTGTTGCTTTGTGCTGCTTTGGAGGAGGCTCACAGCAAAAGGATGGCTTGCTCTAACAAGATCAACGATGCTATCGGAAGGCTCACTATCACATCTTCTTCTCTGCCTCCTCACCGTCCTCACTGCCACTGGAGCATTACTAAAAAAATCAAATCAAGCCCTAATCTAGAACCCCATTAATCCTACCAAAACATCCAAGAATAAACAAAGCAATAGCAGTGGATGAAGAATAAGAAAAAGGGTCTTTAACCTGGATGTTGGCCATTTTTTCTCAAATTCGTTGAGAAGAAGACTGGGTGTCAGTGAGGACGGTGAGGAGGCAGAGAAGAGATTCTTCAAAAGGATGGCTTGCTTTGACAAGATCAACGATGCTATCGGAAGCCTCACTATCACATCCTCTCCTCTGCCTCCTCACCGTCCTCACTGCCACTGGAGCATTACTAAAAAAATCAAATCAAGCCCTAATCTAGAACCCCATTAATCCTACCAAAACATCCAAGAATAAGCAAAGCAATAGCAGTGGATGAAGAATAAGAAAAACGGTCTTTACCTGGATGTTGGCCATTTTTTCTCAAATTCGTTGAGAAGAAAACTGGGTGTCAGTGACAAGATCAACGAACATATCGGAAGCCTCACTATCACATCCTCTTCTCTGCCTCCTCACCATCCTCACTGCCAGTGGTGCCTTACTAAAAAAATCAAATCAAGCCCTAATCTAGATTGCAATTTTTTTTCTCAAAGAAGAATGGAAGGGATGAGGAGATCTAAAAAAAAGGGTCTTTGTGCCGATTGAAAAAGAAGAATGGGAAGGGATGAGTCGATTTTGTGAAGCGCAAAGAATAAAGAGAAGAGAGGTAGACGGGTTTAGTACTAAAGGAATATCAAGAGATATTTGAGGGATGGCACCGAAGAAAATGAAGGAGAAGAGAGACAAACAGGTAGACATTGAAGAGGAAGAAGAAATCGATGGAGAAGAGAGGGTGTGGGGAGACAATTGAGGGACGGCACCGAAGAATCTTGATATGAAAGAATGGGATTTAAAATTCAAATTGAGGGCTGTCAGGCACGTGAAAATCGCTGCCACTGGAGCATTACTAAAAAAATCTCTGCCTCCTCACCGTCCTCACTGCCACTGGAGCATTACTAAAAAAATCAAATCAAGCCCTAATCTAGAACCCCATTAATCCTACCAAAACATCCAAGAATAAGCAAAGCAATAGCAGTGGATGAAGAATAAGAAAAACGGTCTTTACCTGGATGTTGGCCATTTTTTCTCAAATTCGTTGAGAAGAAAACTGGGTGTCAGTGACAAGATCAACGAACATATCGGAAGCCTCACTATCACATCCTCTTCTCTGCCTCCTCACCGTCCTCACTGCCAGTGGAGCCTTACTAAAAAAATCAAATCAAGCCCTAATCTAGATTGCAATTTTTTTTCTCAAAGAAGAATGGAAGGGATGAGGAGATCTAAAAAAAAGGGTCTTTGTGCCGATTGAAAAAGAAGAATGGGAAGGGATGAGTCGATTTTGTGAAGCGCAAAGAATAAAGAAAAGAGAGGTAGAAGGGTTTAGTAATAAAGGAATATCAAGAGATATTTGAGGGACGGCACCGAAGAAAATGAAGGAGAAGAGAGACAAACAGGTAGACATTGAAGAGGAAGAAGAAATCGATGGAGAAGAGAGGGTGTGGGGAGACAATTGAGGGACGGCACCGAAGAATCTTGATATGAAAGAATGGGATTTAAAATTCAAATTGAGGGCTGTCAGGCACGTGAAAATCACTGAATCTATATCAGGTTGATAGGCATGTAAGTAAGATCTGATCCGTTCATTCCTTATGAACAGTGAAAGTGGGTGGGAGAGAAAATCTAAACCATTCATTGCTTGTGAACAGTGTTGGTGGTGGAAGAGTATTTATATATATATTGATGATGATGAGTGTGGATCCACATATGCATGTTTTGATATTTTCTGATGTTGGAAATGTGTTTTGGTATCATGTGAGAGATAGTTTCATTGCTTGGGCTTATGATTGAATGTTATATTCTGGGTTTCGAGAAGCTCAAGGCCCAAGTGTATTAATTAATTACGATTTGGTTTTCGAAACAACGATAAATATTTTATTATCCATGATAGTTTTTACATGTTCAATCTATTTCTTTTCTCTCATGGATAAGTTCATTAAGTGGCTATAATTCTTTTAACCATGATAGATATTTTTAAAGGAGTTAGTTCAATTCTTTTCTATCATGGTTGACTTCAATTTGAAAAAGAATATTTTGATAACAATATTTGATGCCTGAAAAGCAAAGTTGGGAATTTTCTACTATAGTTAACCCTTTGGGTTAGTCTTCTCCTTTTGCCATAGTGCTATTGATTATCCTGAGATTTTGTTTAAGTGAATGGATAATCAAGTTTTAAGGGATTTTATAAGTGAAACGTGGCATCCTATGTAAATTGCTAATTTTAAAATACCCCCTGAACTTTGATTAATTACAGATAACCTCTTTGAACTTAAGTCGGTTACAGATAACCCACTAAACTTTAATTGGTTTCAAATAACCTCTAACATTTCAAAATTTAAATTTAACTTCCTTAAAAATTTGATTTATGGTATTAAATCATGTGTCATTACTTTTATTATCTTAATAATTTTATTAAGATTTTTACTATCATTTGTCAATTAAAATAACTTTTTATTTATGGAAAAAACTAGAAGAATAATATTTAAAAAAATATAAAAAAAAAAGATTGCAGATTTTTTCTTGAATAAGTGGTTCAAATGTTTTATTTTTAAATTTTCTTAATTATTATTCTTCTAATTTTTGCCATTAAAAAGCTACTTTAATTGATAAATGATAGCAAAAAGCTTAATAAAATTATTAAGATGATAAAAGTAATGACACATGGTCTAATATTATAAATCAAATTTTTACGGGAGTGAAATTTAAATTTTCTAAAGTCAGAGGGTTATTTGTAACCGATTAAAGTTCATTGAGTTATTTGTAACTAATCAAAGTTCAAGAGGTTATATATAACTAATTAAAGTTTAAGGGGTTTTGTAAAATTAGAAATTTACATAGGATACCACGTATCACTTGTTAATTTGATGTGACAATTTCATTAAAAAGCTAATGGTCAGTTAACGGCAGGGTGCTTATAATATATAAAAAAAGTCAGAGGTTAAATTTAAACTTTGAAATGTTAGGGGGTTATATGCAACTGACCCAAAATTCAGTGATGTTTTGTATAATTAAGACTAAAAATAATATGAGTGTAGTGTTTTGCCCGTGAATATACGAGCATATATTTGTTGATGAAAAGTTAAAAACTACTTGTAATACAGACGAGTATATATAATAAGTGCTACTCGAAATAATAACACAAAACAACAAAAATAATAAAAAGTACTCCTAATATCCGAGTATATATTTGATGATAAAAACCTATTGTCCTCCATTTTCACTTATGCGTCAACACACGAACCAAGAACAGAGAAGTACCAACGGAGCCAAAACGAGGCATAGCCGGAGCTTGGAGCCCAATCCTGTAAAAGGTTTGATTTCTGCCCCATTTTTCCATTTCTCTTAGAGGTCAAAGCTCAATCAGTGTGTAAAAACCCACTTGCAAGTTGCAAGCTTTGGACTTTTTCTCTTCATTCTCCTTTGAACCTATGCATTTTGTGGTTCATCGCTTTACTTTTTGTCTGCCATAACACTTTTTGGTGTAACTCACTAATCTCAAACCCTTTACTTTAAACTTTGCATTTTGAAGTTCAAAGTGTTTTTCCCCCGGAAATCGGTCAAATAATGAGACTTTGAGGTGATGCCGTAATGTTCAGCTCAAGAGTAGGCCATAAAACTTTTAAAATGGTATGCATTTAAGAAAACCTAAGACTATAATTTTTTTTTTATTTAGTTAGCGAACATGCACCATGTAGAGGGAAATATATATATATATATAATAAAGACTTGAAATTCAAGTTGTGCATGCGCGTGTGCGTGTGCGTGTGCGTGTTTTGTTTTTTTTTATTACAAGGCAAGCAAAGCTTGTAAGATAAAAAAGTCTAGGAAATAGACATCACTGATTGAACTTGTGAAGATAAACCTCTTTCCATGGAATACAGCTCTTCACAATCCATGGGAGATATTCCTAATTCCACACAATCCTCATTATTCATGTGAGCCCTCCCAACTAGGTAGTCCGTGCATCGAAGATTCTCCCTATAGGAATGGGATATAACTAAATCCCGGCCCATATAAATAAGTGCTCTGGTAGCCAAAATATCATTATATAGTGGGGGTTCAACCCCACGATCAACAAGCAATAAATGAATAGCCTGTACTGAATCCCTGAACATCCTAATCTTGGTGAGTCCCATCTGCTTGCATACTTGAAGGCCTCTATGAATCCCTGAACATCCTAATCTTGGTGAGTCCCATCTGCTTGCATACTTGAAGGCCTCTATGAATTGCATGGATTTCAGCAGCCGTTGGATTATTACATCCTAGCTTCTGTTGAAATCTACGTAACTAATTACCTTGGCAATCTTGGATCACACCTCCACAAGCCACCTGACCTCTGCTATTCATGGATCCATCTACATCCACACGTACAAATCTGGTTCTTGAGGCTTCCAACACACTTCTCCTCTCTGTGGGATTCAGAATATTTGTTGTCGAAAGCACCCATTGACCACTTCCCTCGAGAGATTGTGCATACACCTATAAACAATCTCCTTTGGATGGTCAGACTTTCCTTCAAAGACCTGTCTGCATCGATTCTTCCATAAGAGCCAGCATATTAAGCAAAACACTCTTTGCCAGGACCATCACGCCATTCTCCTGCTCCCTGGAGAATACTGTAAATTCCATTTGAGCCATTCTTGCAAATTCCCTGAAAAAACATATTATAATATATATGGTTAGTTATGGAAAACCACACTCTTTTGGCTTACTCATAGTCTCTCAGTATGTGAAGTATACTCTCCTTACTTTCACATTCAAAGGGACAAGTGTTCTGATAAGTAAGTTTGTATCTCGCTCTAGTTTCGTTTGTTGGGAGCCTCTCATGGAATACTTGCCACATGAAAATTTTGACTCTTTCAGGAATTCCCCAATGCCATAAATGACACCAATAGGGTTGGTGACAGTGCAGTTGCTGGTGGTAAATCCTGTCATATGCCGACTTCACACTAAAGTTCCCATCTGATGCACCTTGCCAATATACTGCATCCTCATCTGTGCCCCCAGGAGGGGTCACCATCATAATCCTATCCACAATCCAGCCAAGAAGGAAACTCTCCCATTTTTCTCTATTCCATTGACCATCCTAAGTAAGAAAAGAACAAACGTGTGCATCCATGTCAGCTAGGTGCACATTTCTTTCAATGTAGTATTTTAGGGGTCTATCCACCGGGCCCAACAATCCTGCCATACTTGAGTGGTTCTCCCACTTTTTAATATCCTTCCTAATCCCATCTTAAAGTTTTCTCAAACTTCAACTATTCCATTCCACATTGATGACTGAATTCATTTTCTCTGAACATTAGGTATTTTACCTATCCCACGCGAGTATTTCATGTGTCATCTTACCCATAAAGCTTCTTGTTTTGTGATGAGTCCCCAACAAAGCTTCATGAGAAAGGCCTTGTTTTGATAGTGTAGATCTTTTAACCCCAATCCCCCTTCATTATTTCTTTGCTTCAACACATCCCAAGCTAACAGATGCATTTTCTTGGATTCATCATGTTGATTCCATAAGAAGTCTCTGCTGAATTTTTCAATCATTTGTAGCACTCCTTTCGGAATCAGCATTGATTGCATCTGATATTGGGGTATCGCTATCAACACTGACTTAATGAGTACCACTCTACCCGCCATGTTCAGGTATCTGCCCTTCCAACTTGCCAGTTTCGATTTCACCTTCTGAATTAAGGGGGTAAAATTCAATTTAACCATTCTTTTATGTAAAAGCGGAACCCCCAAATATTTTCCAAGGTCAGAGGTCAAACCAATCCCCACAATTTGACTCATCTCATAGGCTATATTAAAATGAAAGTTTCTAGAAACAAACATCTTGGGTTTATTAAGATTGATCCTGTGGCATGACACCTGACAGAATACTTGCATAACATTTCTCATCTCTTCCATTTGCTCCGTTGTGGCTTCACAAAATAACACCAAATCATCGGCAAAGAATAGATGAGATATCTGAGGACCTGAGTTGCTCAATCGCAAGGGTTTCCATTTACCCATTGTTACTTCCTGCTAAATTAGTTGTCCCAGAAGCTCCATACACAACACAAACAAATACAGGCTCAAGGGGTCACCCTGTCTCACCCCTCTTGAAGGAGTGAATTTTTCTAAGGCTACCCCATTCCAAAAAACACTCATGGTAGTATTTGTGACACAAGACATAATCAATTTGACAAAATCACCTTTCAAGCCTATACTGTGAAGAGTAAATTCAAGGAACCTCCAATCCAACCTATCCTATGCCTTCTCCATATCTACCTTTATTGCAATGTATCCTTTTTGACCCCTCTTATTTCTCATTGTGTGTATTGCTTCCTGGGCTATGATAATGTTATCACAACCCTGCCTTCCCGTGATAAAACTGCATTGGTTCTCTGCCACAAGATAACTCATAATTCCTTTAAGGCAATTTGCAATGACCTTGCTAACAATTTTAATGCTGACATTACAGAGGGAAATGGGCCTGAAGTCCCTTAAAGATGCTGGTTGCTCACTTTTGGGGATTAGTACTATATTAGACTGATTTATTAATTGAATTTCCTTTGGATTAGCAAAGATTCTGGTCATCAAGTCATAGAACCTCTGTCCCACCAAGTCCCATTGGGTTTGAAAGAAAGTGGGCATGCAAACCATCCGGTCTTAGAGCTTTGAACGCCCCCATCTCAAAAGCTTCATTCTTAATCTCAGTCTGAGAGACCTCTCCTAGTTTGAACTGTAATTGGTGTGGCTGCAGTCTTGGGAAATTTGCTGGCCAGGGTGAGAAAGGTGATGAGGTATTCTCTGCCGTATATAACTTCTCAAAATATTCAAGTGCCATACCTCTCAACCATTGTTTTCAGACAATCTACAGTGAAGAAGTTGAGTATTTGATGTAATATATTCAACTTGTACTTCCCAGGCATTCCATAAAAGCCAAATACCCCCTGCATATCCTATAGCTTCAACTCTTAACCAATCTGAAAATTCTAGTTTTCTCACCACTTTATCAATTCTATTTCCACTAATCCTTGGTTACACTAATGTGCGTGTGTGTTTTGGGGCCCTAAATTTCTACACATGTTAGTGATATGTTTTGGGGACAAAAATCACTACAAATGGGCTCTATTTCTAAGCAAGATGCTTTCATAAATTACAGCATATGTTTGTGATTATTTTGGGCCGAAAAGTGCTACATGTAGCCAAGTTTTATGCAAAAAACTTGCATTTAAATTCTGCACTCCTTGAAGTTGTGTTTTGGGCTGAAAAGTTCTGCATGTGGTCAATGTTTTGCTCAAAAACTGTTTAAATTTTCGACAGCTTCAGCTTGTAGTTTTGTCATGAATTGAAAAGTAGATCACATGGTTAAAGATTTAGTGCAAGAACTCGTTTAAAGTGTTGCATGTTGATATTAAAAATCTGTCCAGGCATATGAAAGCTCATGGTTCACAATTGTCGCTTAGTTCTTAGACCCTGCATCTAGGTTAATTTTGGTATGCAGAAATTTTTCTTGAAGTTCTTGTCAGTTTTAAGTTTAAAAATTGATTGAGTTAAATCTTGAAAACTTGGAGTGTGAATATGCCTTTGGTGACATGGTCCCTTCCTATCTTCTAATGATAGAACTCTTTAGCTGTTTATAGTTAGTGTAATCAATTTGTCTAACCTGAGAAATCCCCTTCTTGAAAAGTAAAATTTTTTGTTCTAGCACGCTTGGCTTTGCAAAATTTACCTAAACAGTTTCATTTTGGGGAATAATTTATTTGCTATTGCTATATGGGAGCTACTATTTTACACTTGCCACATTGTCAAATTTGTAAAGTAATAATGACTTTGCTTAATAATTGCTAGAACCCAAAGAATGCTTATTTTTCCATTACTGATTTCAACTGTAAAAAGACTTCGTTTTTTTTATTACCAGTATGCATAAAGAACAGTAAGGTGATAACCTTTATCTTTGCAAGCTAAAAAGCTAAGCTAACCTGGAAACGCCATTAATGGCTCCTCCCGAACATCGTCGTTGGATGGACAATAGAGTAGTGAGTCAGAACTCAAGGATCAGCAATGAGTTCTTTGAGGGTGTGGAGGAGTTTCTTGAGTATGCAAGTCAACTAGATGAATTCAAACGCAAAGGGAAATTTGCATGCCCTTGTTTATAATGCAAATGTGAGAAGCATCTCAAGCCAGATGAAGTGAGAACACATTTGTATGAAAAAGGTTTATGCCTGATTATTATCACTGGCATAACCATGGTGAGAAAGAGACACATTCTCATGAATTGGCTCCAAATGAGCAAAAAGCTATGAACCCTTGCCCTACTACTGCAGAATTTAACGATTTGCTTGCTGCTGCACAAGCTCCATTGTATGATGGTGGTGAGAAAACGGTGTTGTGGACGGCTTTGGAATTGTTGAGCTTTCAGTGTAATCACGACATTTCTGATGTGTCGCTGGATGAGACTATTGAATTGATCAATGATATGTTACCTGATAATCGTCGAATGCCTAAGAACTTGTACCAGCTCAAGAAATTGGTTTGGAAACTTGGTTATCTCAAGATTGATGATGACAAGACTAAGCCGGGCCGTGGTGTTTCTTCTCAACTTCCATCTAATGATGACGATGATGAAAAGGATGAGGATTAGGAGGATGAATAATTTGATGGCTACTGTTTAAGTGACTTTATTATGCCTTTATTATCTGTAACCTAATGATTTGATGGACAAGGTTATCTTAGGTTTAGTTTGCGTTATGACTTTTTCATATTAGCACATTTCCTTGCGTATGCTTTTGTGATGGATTGGCTGCTGACTTATATGTGTTGTGTTTATTGAACTCTCCCTACTTATAGTTACATGTGTTGTGTTTACTGAACTCTCCAGTTATGTGTTTTGTTTACTGAATTCTCTCTACTCATAGTTATATGTGTTGTGTTTATTGAACTCTCTCTAGTTATGTATGTTTTGTTTATTGAACTCACACAGAGATACTCATTCCGTAATACTACAGCATATTCTGCTTTAGCCCTGGTATTCTCCTCACTTCATAAATAATTAAAATCACAAAAATATAAAAAAAATGCAAGCTTTTACTTTTTCATTCTAATAACCAAACGAAACCAGTGAAGACTCAGAGGACTAGTGCTTCAATGAACACTCGTAGTTATTATTTGTATGGGGAAATTAACTATACTGCCAATGACTACATTTAGGAAAAAGGCCGTGTGCTCAATATTTTCTTTTCTTCATAAGCCAACTTTTATAGGTGAAAAAACACTTTTTGTTGTCGTGTTATGACTTATTCAGTTAAATAATTGATGTGCATTTTCCATTAAAAAAGGTCAGATTAACATGTTTCATATTTCTACTATGCACGAGGTGATATGAGTATGATATAAGGTGGCCTGCGCCATGCATGCATGATTTCCACTTGGTATATTCCATTGCTTATTTTATTCATCTTAGATGCAACTGTAAGCGCCCCCCCTCTCTCTATATATATATATTAGGCACTCAGGAATTTACGATGTTGATGATACAATTGCAGCAGAAAATAAGAGAAAACAGATTCAAGAAACAAAGTCCTAATCTTCCTCTTTTTTAATCTTTCTGCTTGAACGAACTTTTGGTTTGAGAGCCAAATTAGTTTGTTCGGCTTCTTGAAATTTTGGCCACGGAAGTAAAAGAGATCAGCAACAAAATTAGTGGAGCTAATATTTAATTCACTAAGGTGAATTACGTGATTAGGAGGGTGGGGATCCAACTTGTGAATATTATCACAATTTCCCGAAACTTTTTAAAGCCCAGGACCAACTTGCAGCAGCCAAGAAATAGCCTCATGTATGTGTGTGTGTGTGTGTGAGTAATTTGTGCATCTATTATCAATATATTTGACTGTTTACGTTGATTGGTGTTGGAGATATGAGATTGTGTTTGTTAGTTAAGATAATAGTTAATTAGTCATGGGCTATAAGTATGGTATCTTAGTATGTGATTTAGATGTGAAGTATAGTTAATTGAATCCTCACCAAGAGAGAAGTTAACATAGGTACTCACCTCATGTAGTCATCAAAGTGTTTGGGTTTGGTTAACCGGATCGATAGTTTGATTTGTCGTAATTTGTTGATTATGACAAAGGATATTTTAAAATATAAGATATAATTTGAGTAGTTGCGTGTTAGGATATTTTCATACACAATTTTGTATTTGAATTAGTCTCATGGCTGGGATACCAATCTAGCTATGTAAGAACTTTCTATAATAAAGCACCTCTTATCATTAATAATAAAAAGAAGAGTACTTCAGTTTATTTTCCTATCACGACTAACTGCCAAAAGTAACAGATTAATCCTAGTAGTGGCTGCCTTAATTGCAATACTCACATACCGATCCATGGCAAATCCTCCATCATCCTTGGTCGACAACGGCAGTGTATGACAAGGCGTACGTCCACGTCAGCAGCCTCAAGGATAATAGCCAATATCATGGATTTATTTATTTTAGAATATATGATGTAATAATGAAATCTTTCTCTTATCCCACATACCTATTTTCATGGGCTGTTTTCACTTGCATATGAATATATAATGTAAACAAATATTTCTTGCTCTCACAAAGGACCATAGTATTATATACTCCCTTCAGTCGTTACTATAATATATATTTATCTAATTTAATTAGATTAAAGAATTTAGTTAAGTTAGTTAATATGACATGTATTTTCTAAAATACCCTAATCATCTTCCTTTATTTTCTCATTCCCCCTCCTTCCTAATTATTATTGAGGGAGCATTTCATAGGGAGTAAATTAGGAAATTAAAAGATTAATAAATATGAAAAACATGTCTTATATTATGGACCGGAAGGAGTATTGATAAGGAATTATTTATATTTCCTAAAATATGAATTGTTTATAAGATCAGGTTAAACATCATGTCATGACAATAACAAAACATGAACCTTCTAAATTGGTTGAAACCAATTTGTTCGTGCGTGGTGCTCATGACATATTAGAGCGGAAGCTAGTTGAGATGAATGACTGAACCATTTTTTAAAGAAAGATTTATGGGTTAAAGACATATATGATGAGTGGCTTTTGTCTCTTCCTGTAGTTACAAGGATGGAGATAACTATTCTGGAATGAAACCATGAGCCATGTGATTATCACTTGATGCCATATACCCTTAAATATAGCGAAAGCAAACTCTGATTCAGGCATTCCCTTGTATAGAGTACGGTCAGGATAAGTACTGGAGCCCATTTCTACAGATACAAATATCAGTAGTGCCACCAAATTATTAAAAAAAAAGAAGCTCCAATGTTATCTTCGAAAAAACAAATATATCTTTTTTTCCCTGTTGTTCTGCCAAGAAGAAATGCAAGTCTCGTACCAATTATAGTTATTCATCTCTTGCACCCAAGTACTTCAGAAAATAAACATATACTCCGTACATCAACATGGGTGGAGTTTTGGTCCAACAATTTTGCTTGTGTGGGACCTATCTCAATTTAGTTGATTTCTGAGATTGAATTCACCACTATATTATACAGAGTCACAATATGCACGTGTTACTTAAATAAATACTAATAATATCATTGACCAAGACTTGTGTAAAACAAAATAAAGAAAATGAAAAGCAAAGAAGATAAAAACTATCTTTGTGAAAGTGCCTTTCTGATTTTTCTGAGTCTCAAACGGTTACAGTCACGATACTTTATAGTGCAGAGTCACGAACTCACTTCCCACATATTTCTCCAACCATCTAGATTATATGTTCTCTAGCACTACCATTATTTAATAACAGACTAAAGCTAAACAATAGAGAACTGACTTATGTGAACAAGCCTCACTTATTTGACTTGGTAAAAAGGAATAAATAAAACAAGATAAATAAAATGAGAAGCTCGAACCACGTGCTTTCCGTGCTGCAGAGGGTTGTGCTAATTTTTAACATTCCCCCTTAGTGCAAACCTCCTCTCAACAACCCCAAGAGCATTTCGAAGATTTTGAAACTTGGGCTTCACTACAGCTTTAGTGAATATGTCTGCTACTTGAGCGCTAGTTTTAACTCCTGTTAGCTCGATCTCTTTACCTAGGACTTTCTCACGTATGAAGTGATGGCGCACCTCTATGTGCTTAGTTTTTGCATGAAAAACAGGGTTAGACGCAAGTTTGATAGCACTGTCATTTTCACACCTGATTTCTACAATGTAGTCAACTTCATGTAGTATGTCCTTGATCAACCTTTTGAACCAAACGCACTCCCGTGCTGCCATTGTTGTTGCCACATATTCAGCTTCAGTGTTGGACAGTGCCACTATATCTTGTTTTTTGTTGCACCAAGAAACTACCATTGACCCAATTCCAAAGCCTGAAGTTGAATGTCTATCATTTGAATCTCTAGCCCAATCTGCATCAGTAAACCCATATAACACAAAGCTATCATATTTCTTGTAGAGGAGTCTGTAACCAATAGTTCCTTCCACATAGTGTAGGATCCTCTTGGCTTCTTCCAGGTGAGGGATCCTTGGGTCCTGCATAAACTGCGAAATAACACTCACAGTTTTCATAAACTGTGACAGTCAAGTAGATTAAGCTTCCAACAAGCTACCCGAACCTTCTAGGATCCTTCAACACTTTTCCTTCGCCTTTCTTCAACCTCAGGTTTGGTTCCATCAGAGTGGCCTTTTCTCTTGACTCCCCCATGTGAAATTGCTCCAAGAGACTTTATGCATAAGCTCTCTGGGATACAAAGTACCCTTGATTTGATTTTTTGACTTCTGAGCCAAGAAAACAATCATCCTCCCCCAGATTCTTCATATGGAAACAAACAAGTTATCTCTTAAGTTTGAGATTTCTGACTCATTATTCCCAGTTATTATCATTTCATCAACGTACAATAATACCAGCAAATACACATTTGATTCTGACTTTATAAACAAACTATAATCTGAATCAGAAATTTTAAATTCACATAAACTGAGGTATTAAGAAACTTTACCATACCAAGCTCGTGGAGCTTGATTAAGGTCGTAAATTTCTTTCTTTAATCGACATGCGTGATTTGGAAATTGTTTGTATAGACAAAGCTAGGGGGTTGCTACATAAACACTTCTTGATCCAGTTCTCCATAAAGAAAAGCATTCTTTACGTCAAGTTGCCTCAATCTCCATCCTTTAAAGGCAGCAAGTGATATGATAGTTCTCACTTTTACCATTTTTGCCGCTGGACTAAAGGTCTCTTCATAGTCTAATCCATAACTTTGGGAGAAACCACGAGAAACCAAGTGGGCTTTAAATCTATTGATAGTGCCATCGGACTTCCTTTTCAACTGAAAGATCCACTTGCACGTAACTGGTTCACAATGTTCCGGTTTAGGTACTAGGTCCCATGTTTCATTTTTGTCTAAGACATCAATCTCTTCTTGCATCGCTTTTTTCCAATATGGGTTGCTCTTTGCTTCCTTATGGCTTGCTAGTTCTTCTGCAGTTAGTGTTAGTGCAAGCGTTTCACCCAAGAGGGGGTGGATTGGGTGATCCCAGAAATTTCGTTGCGTATAAGGAAATTGACGGAATATTAAAAGCAGTTAAGAGCAAGGAGAAATATCACCGAAGTGTACACCAGAAGCTATACTGGTTCGGCCACAACCACTTTGACCTACGTCCAGTCCTCAGAGCGTCTCTGAGAGTTTAAACAATGAGCAGCACAAAAAGTCCAATAAATGTTTTTATATTTCTCCTTGATCAACCTTCCACATGCCACATAGTTGGCAGCGTTGTCAGTCACCATATGGACAATATTCTTTGAACCAACCTACTCAATCACTTCAGAAAAAAGCGAGAACAAAGTTTTAGCATCTTTGACTAAGTCTGATGTGTCAACAGACTTAACAAACACCATTCCGTGGGTAGAATAAACTAAGAAGTTTATCAAAGTCCGTTGTCTCACATCAGCCCATCCATCTGCTATAAGTGTGCAGCCGTTATTCTTCCATTTAGCCTTATGACCGTTAATGAGCAACTGGCATTCCTTTTTCCATTCTCTCAACAAGTTGGTTTTAAAATCATAAGCATTAGGGGCTTTAAACCCAGGCCCTATACAGCACATTCCATCCACAGCTGTTTGGAATAAAGGGCACTCCCATGCTATAAATGGAATGCAGTTGACTATAGCCCATTCAGCAAGAAGCATTTTCACACTTTGTTGTGCTTCTTTTGATGCTAAGGCACTCTTGATGGTTGGCTAAGCTCCAGGAGTTGTCATAGGAGCGAGATATTTATCCATTATCCTAGCTTTCCTCTTCTTAGCTCTACTATCAACCTCCTCTACTTCAACTTCCTCTTCTCTTATATCTTCAACTTCAATTGACTTTTTCTTGGAACCTTCTTTCAAAGACTCTACAATCCTATAACACACATCAGAAGTAACCTTTTTGCAAGAAGCAATTTGTCCAGACACACCAGCAAGATGTTGCTTCATCCTGTTTATGCCTCCTCCTCTATAGCTATTACCACAAAAGAGACATGTGTATATATTATGTGTCCCCTCTTTTTCGAAGGCAACATGTGCCCATGTTAGATCAGTTTTACCTCGAATTATGGTATTGGGAGTAGGAGTAAGATTTGTGTCGGAATTGGAAGTGTGAGGCTCGGTATTAGGAGTAGAAGTGACATTCTCATTTTCTGAACTTGATATATCCATCCTTGCAACAATGCTATTATTCATGGAATTCATGACTAGATATTAATAACATTGGTTATAAGCAAAGCAAAGAATTTATTAGTTATAAACATTGGTTCTAAAGAAAACTAGAGACTTCATTAAAATTTGACAAACAAAACCAATGTTGCTTAACAACATGGCTAGGTTGCATACTCTATTTTTAAAAAATACAGACTTCATTGAATCATGATTGCAATAATTAAGATAGAACATGCTCTCTAAGATGTTTACTGTTTCATGCATTTTAATTTGGACACTTAAAAATGTGTTCGGTTTTCCATCTACACACATGCCAATGCAAGAAAACAGAAGAGCATGTGTATTTGAGCACCATCAAAAGGATTCACACACATATTACTATTGCACATGGAAAGATTGAAAAACAGATGCACTCACAGAGAGACAATATTTGAGGACAGAAGCACCAATTATCAATAGATGCAGTGAGAAGCCAGATAATAATGCAATGAAAGGGTAACTTTGCACGAGGGGCATGGAGATAGCTTGCAAATGGAAACAAAAAAAAATAGAACAGTTAATAAAAGTATAAAACAAACACTGAAAATGCCAAGTCGTAGTACTGTAGCATGAGAGCAAAAGCTGACCCCTGAAATGTGAGAAAGTCTAATAGGCCCACGAGCCTTCTCCACCGAAGGATAAAGGAAAAGTTGGTAGATCAAGAGAGCAAAACCTAACCAATTGAGCAAGAGTCAGTATTATAATTAGCATAATTGCTGAGTACAAAGAAATAGATCCATGCGTAGAAAATGACAAAATGCTGTACCTATGCCATGCACATCTATTTTGTCTTAAGCCAACTGAAAACAAACACTAAGGAGACTTCACCTAAGGTTTTCCAACACAAAATCAAGTTATGGCAACTCACAGAAAGTAAAACAACGGTAACTCACAGCAATGACAACATACAAGAAGAAAGAAACAACAAAACCTCATGTTGTTCCATGAAACATCTGAAAATATGAAAACGAAAATAGTCAAAATACCTCTAGTCGCCGTCGCCGTAGCTCACCGTCGCCGCAGCTCACCATCGCCGCTTGCTCCTCGCCGCTAGCCGTCGTCGCCGTCGTCACTTGTCGTTCAAGCAGCCACCGCCGACTGGAGCTAGGGCACAGTGTCGGGACTCGGGAGGGAAGGGGATCTGATTCTGAAGCTTTGGTTCTGTCTTGCACGGCGCTCTGCTTTGGTCTGTTTGAGTTTCTGATCTCTGCCTTTTTTTTAATGTCCCAAAACGTCATCATTTTGGGACAAAATTCAATTTTTTTGGGTGACTCGGTCAAATCGCTTGACTCGGCAGTTTGGCCGAGTCACAGGCGAACTGGCCGGGTTGACCCTCCTCCCCTCACAGATAGCTAACAGGACCGGCCTTGGGACCGGTTTCCCGGTTTTCTGGTCCGACCACCCGATCCGGTCCGGTTTTTCTTTTAATGCTCTTCTATCATGAATAAGTTCATTAAGTGATTTTAATTCTTTTAACTATGATAGATATTTTTAAAGCAGTTAGTTCAATTCTTTTCTATCAAAGTTGACTTTAATTTGAAAAAGAATCTTTTGATAAATTTGATGTTTGAAAAGTAAAGTTGGGAATTTTCTACTATGGTAGACCCTTTGGGTTAGTCTTCTTTGTTCATTATAGTATTCTTGATTATCTTGAGATTTTGTTTAAGTGTATGGATAATTGAGTTTTAAGAAAAGAATTTTATAAGTGACACGTGACATCTTATGTAAATTGTTAATTTTACAAAACCCCCTTAAACTTTGATTAATTACAGATAACCTCCCTGAACTTTGATCGGTTACAGATAACCCCTTGAACTTTTATTGGTTTCAAATAATCCCTAACATTTTAAAATTTAAATTTAACTCCCTTAAAAATTTCATTTATAATATTAAATCATGTGTCATTACTTTTATCATCTTAATAATTTTATTAAGATTTTTGCTGCCATTTGTCAATTAAAAGAGCTTTTTATTTATGGCAAAAACTAGGAAAATAATATTTTAAAAATATAAAAATAAAAGATTGCAGATTTTTTCTTGAATAAGTGGTTCAAATGTTTTATTTTTAAAATTTCTTAATTATTATTCTTTTAGTTTTTTCCATAAAAAAGATATTTTAATTGATAAATGATAGTAAAAATCTTATTAAAATCATTAAGATGATTGAAGTAATGACACATGGTTTAATATTATAAATAAAATTTTTAGGGGAATGAAATTTAAATTTTCTGAAGTCAAGGGGTTATTTGTAACTGATTAAACGTCATGGGGTTATCTGTAACTCATCAAAATCAGGGGCTTATATATAACTAATCAAAATTCATGGGCTTTTGTAAAATTAGCAATTTATATAGGGTGTCACCACTACTGCAAAAAACGTTTTTAACGTCCCTTATTTAGGCCTTTTAACGTCTGAAAATAAGGGGACGTCTATGTGAGCGACGTAGTAAAAAATCGCAATAACGTCCGTAAATAAAAGGACGTCTAAAGTCTGGACTTTAGACATCCCTAGTTTAAAATGGGGACGACTAAAGTGCTACATGACACTTTAGACGTCCCCATTTTAAACTGGGGACTTCTAAACCCACTTTAGATGTCCCCAGTTGAAAATGGGGACGTCTAAAGTGTCACAGTAGCACTTTAGACGTCCCCATTTTAAACTGGGGACTTCTAAACCCACTTTAGATGTCCCTAGTTTAAAATGGGGACGTCTAAAGTGTTTTTTTTTTAAAAAAAATTATTTATATTACGGATCTGAACTAAACAGTATTTAAAATCAGAAATTACATATCATCGTCAATAAAATTACAGATCTAGTATTTGAACTCCAAATCCAAAATCTACACAATAATAACTCTAGAGCTGAAATCTCATAAACAAAAGATGATAACAATAAGATGAATCAGTTGCGAAAAACTTATCTCCTTCTATTATTAAAATTCATTTTCTCGCAATAATGAATAGAGAAGAGCAACAGGGAGAGATGTACCTCATTTTCTTAGTGGGAACGTGGCCATGAAGTATGTTTTGGAGTCTCGATCTACAAACCATAACAACACGAGTTAGAAGATAAAATAGAAGGGAAATCCAAAGAAAAAAGAGAAAGAAGATAAAATAATAAAAAATAATAAGAAACATAACAGATCTGGTGAAAAAGACAGAGAGAAAAGAAGAAGCAAGTTTAAAATCAGTATATAAAGAAGAAGAAGCAAGAGTTAAATGCGTGGTGGTAAGCATTACAGATCTGGTGAAAAAAAGAGAGAGAAAAGAAGAAGAAGCAAAAGTTAAATGTGTGGTGATAGTGGTTGCGTTGATGAGAAAGACGAGTGTGGGTCTATAAAACTGATAAATAAAGACTGTCAGTACAGATTTGAATTGTTTTTGGCGTCCCCAATTTAATTTAGGGACGTTTAAAGTTGTTTAGTTAATTTTTTTTTTACTTTAGACGTCCCCAATTCAAAAAAGGACGTCTAAAGTCACACTTTAGACGTCCCCAATTTATTGGGGACGTCTAAAGTTTTTTTTTTAATAATCAGGGACGCCTTTAGGCGTCCCTAATATTATAGGGACACCTAAAGTGGCGTCCCTGATATTATATCAAGGATGCCACTTTAGGTGTCCTTGATAACATGAGGGACGCCAAAAGTGGCGTCCCTCATATTTAAGGGACTCCTTTTGGCGTCCCTAATATATATTAGGGACGTCAAAAGGCGTCCTTGATTAAAAAAAAAAACTTTAGACGTCCCCAATTAAATTGGGGAGGTCTAAAGTGACCAAAAGGCGTCCCTGATTAAAAAAAAAAGAAAACAAATTTAACTTTAGACGTCCCTATTTGAATTGGGGACATCTAAAACTATTTAAATCTCACTCAGAATTACAAAAATGCCACCATTTTTATTTTTTACGTCCCTTTTTTAAAAAGGGACGTCTTTTAGGGTCGTAAAATCAATATTTTGTAGTAGTGCACCTGTCGCTTGTTAATTGGACATGGCAATTTCTGTTAAAAAGATAATGATCAGTTAATGACATAGCGCTTATAATAACAAAAAGAAGGGTCAAAAGTTAAATTTAAGGAAAAATGTCAGTTAGGTCCCAATGTACAGAAAAAATGCCAAAAAACTCCCTTTGAAAAGTCAATGGTCAGAAAAGTAGTACAGAAAAAATGCCAAAAAACTCCCTTTGAAAAGTCAATGGTCAGAAAAGTCCCTAGGGACTTTTCTGACATGAATTCCCAATGGTCAATTACAAAAATAACCCCCACTGAAATAACAAAAGAAAACGCTCAGAGGAGGAGGAGGGATGCACGTTTTTGTGATCAAGCCATTAAGGAGAAGGAGAAAAATACACGGACGAAGGGCGTAGGAGGTGCAACATTGAAGGGATACAAAATAGCATTAATGTGCTTGGGAATCTCGTCTTCTTCATTGTCTATGTACGGGTAGCAAGGAACAAAAGTGAACTGGAGTTTTTTTTTCTGTGTGAAAATTAGTTAGATTGAAATTGAGGGGTTGGTTAAAGGTTGGACCTTGGGCTAAAAAATGGAGTAATTGGTAGGTGGTATACAAGAAATGCTAAGAATTTGGTAGATAAATGAGCTTGATCATTGAAGTTGGGGTTTCACCTTAGGTGAGTTGTATTTATATTAGAGTGCTCTGTTTTTATGGCATGGTAACAGAGGAGCTGATGTATTAAAGTGAGAATGGTGAATGTAATTGGTATTCTTTGCTGGAAAAACGTTGAAATGAACACCAAAAATTGTTGTAAATTTGTGCATATAGAGTTGTAAATATTGCTGTGGAAGTTGTTAATACGTACCAAACTTGTGCTCTATTTTTGAGGAAGCAAACAGAGGTTTGGCTTTGTTTTTAGTGTGTTTGGTGTTATTAGAAAAAGCACATGTACAGGAATAAAACGTGTAGTTAACGTGTTGTAAATTTGTGCAGATGCAGTTGTAAATATTGCTGTGGAAGTTGTTAATACGAAGTTTGTTCCTGTGCTGTTTTTGGGGAAGCAAACAGAGGTGTGAGTGCGGTTTGTGTTATTAGAAGATGCTGATATGATAAAAAAAAAGTGTTGTTAACGTGTTATTAATTTGTGCAGATGCAGTTGTAAATATTGCTGTGGAAGTTGTTAATACGAAGTTTGTCCTTGTGCTATGTTTTTGGGGAAGCAAACAGAGGTGTGAGTGTGGTTTGTGTTATTAGAAAATGCTGATATGATGAAAAAAAAGTGTTGTTAACGTGTTGTAAATTTGTGCAGATATAGTTGTAAATATTGCTGTGGAAGTTGTTAATACGTACAAAACCTGTGCTCTATTTTTGGGGAAGCAAACAAAGGGAATGCTCTATTTTTGGGGAAGCAAATAGAGATGTGCTGTCCATTCTCACTGGCAACCAACAAATGAAGAGGAAGAAAGAAATGTAGCTTTTGAGATGTTATTTTGTAGTATAGGCTAGTTTGTTGTTACATTGACAACACATTATGTATATATTCACAACATATTTTTTGGTGGTTTAATCAGGTTGTTTGACAGGTGAAAGAGCCAACGTATTTAGACAACAAGGTCCTCAAATCAGTTTTTTTTTGTTTTTATGGTTTACTAGTGGATATGCATGTTTTCACAACAGTTGATGTTATTTTAACAACTGTTTGATGTTTTTATGTTTTCACAAAGGACATTGGATGCGTGCTTGTCCCACCAACTCTCAAAATCTCAAATAGCGTTTATAATATATTCAGTTACTTTTACAACATGTACACAACATGGTATGCTATCATTGTTCACAACGTGGTATGCTGTATTTACAACATCATAAGTCATATTAACAACGTATTCAGTTACATTTACAGCATGTAAAAGGAATGCGTGCTTGTGCAATGTTTACAACACATGCTGCTACGTTTACAACACGTTAAGTTATTTTTACAAGTCTTTAAGCTAATTTTACAACTATTTTCACCAGTGACACCAAGGCAGTAGCTTGTGCAAGAAGCTACAACATACACACCACTTTTTTGGCACTTCTCTCATTGTTTACAACATGTTATGCTATATGTACAACATCATAAGTCATATTAACAACGTATTAAGTTACGTTTACAACATGTAAGAAAAAAAGCATGCTTGTGCAATGTTTACAACATATTTTGCTACGTTTACAACACTTAAAGTCATTTTAACAAGTCTTTAAGGTATGTTTACAACTATTTTCAGCTGTTGCACTAGGGTAGTAGCTTGTGCAAGAAGCTACAACATATACACAACTTTTTGGCACTTCTCTCATTGTTTACAACATACACAACACTTTGGTGGCACTTCTGTGATTGTTAACAATATGTTATGCTATATTTACGCATATGTTGTACCTTCCTTTACGCATCTTATTCTTACTAAACCACCAACATATTGCATTTTATCTTCTCCACCATTTAAAAACTCTCCCCACATGAAAGAAACAAAATAGATTCTTCCCCGAACAACTTCCCATCTTTCATGTCAATCTGCAACACAAACTTCGTATTAACAACTTCCAAAACAATATTTAAAACTTTATATGCACATATTAACAACATGTTAAGTATACGTTTTTTTCCTATACATGTGCTTTTTCTAATAATACAAAACATACTAACATTCAATCATACCCACTTAAAACAAGGCCAAACCTCTGTTTGCTTCCCCCAAAAATAGAGCATAGGTTCGGTACGTATTAACAACTTCCACAACAATATTTACAACTTCATATGCACATATTAACAACACGTTAACTACATGTTTTATTTCTACACATGTGCTTTTTCTAATAACACCAAATACACTAAAAACAAGGCCAAACCTCTGTTTCCTTCCCCAAAAACAGAGCATAGCTACGGTACGTATTAACAATTTCCACAACAATATTTACAACTTCATATGCACATATTAACAACACGTTAACTACACGTTTTATTCCTACACATGTGCTT
Source organism: Inga leiocalycina (assembly GCA_963242795.1). NCBI lineage: Eukaryota > Viridiplantae > Streptophyta > Magnoliopsida > Fabales > Fabaceae > Inga > Inga leiocalycina. The sequence continues at coordinate 61,488,277 of OY725325.1, read as the reverse complement.
TTTCTAATAACACCAAACACACTAAAAACAAGGCCAAACCTCTGTTTTCTTCCCCAAAAACAGAGCACAGCTACGGTACGTATTAACAACTACCACAGCAATATTTACAACTTCATATGCACAAATTTACAACAATTTTTGTGTGTTCATTTCAGCGTTTTTCCAGCAAAGAATACCAATTACATTCATCATTCTCACTTTAAACACAGCAATTCCTCTGTTACCATGCCACAAAAACAGAGCACTCTAACATAAACACAACCCACCCAAGGTGAAACCCCAACTTCAATGATCAAGCTCATTTGTTTACCAAATTCTTAGCATTTCTTATCTACCACCTACCACTTACTCCATTTTTTAGCCCAAGATCCAACCTTTCACCAACCCCTCAATCTCAATCTAACAAACTTTCACACAAAAAAAAAACAAAATTTTTCAGTTCGCTTCTGTACATTGCTACCCGTACCTGGACGATGATGAAGACGATGTTCCCAGCCACATTAATGAAGACGATGATGAAGACGTTGCACCACCTACGCCCTTCATCCGTGTATTTTTCTCTTTTTCCTTAATGCTTTAATCACAAAAACGTGCTTCCCTCCTCTCCTCTGTGCATTTTCTTTTGTTATTTGAGTGGGGGTTGTTTTTGTAATTGCTCATAGGGAATTCATGTCAGAAAAGTCCCTAGGGAATTTTCTGACCTTTGACTTTTCAAAGGGAGTTTTTTGAGATTATTTGTGTATCTTGGGACCTAGCTGACATTTTTCCTAAATTTAAACTTTGAAATGTCAGGGGTTACATATAAATGACTCAAAATTCAAAGAATTTTATATAATTTAGCCTAAAAAGAACATATGAGCATAGGATTTTGCCTTTAAATATACTAATATATATTTGTTGATAAAAAGTTAAAACTACTCGTAATACATCCGAGTATATAAAATAAATAACCACTTATAATAATAAGTAGTACTCGTATATATTTGTTGATAAAAAGTTAAAAACTATTAGCAATACATCCGAGTAGATAAAATAAATAACCATTTGTAATAATAAGTAGGACTCATGATAATAACATAAAATAAATAAATAAATAATACTTGAACTTCAAAATATTAAATTCATGATTTCTCAAAATCTGAATTACCAATTGTTATTATCTTTTTATCAACTCCATTATTCTTATTATCAATAAAATAAATTTAAAATTTTAAAGTTTAAGCCATATTTTGTTCTTTTGTCAATTTCACCGAACACAAAACAACAAAAATAATAAATAAGTACTCGTAATATACGAATACATATTTGTTGATAAAAACCTACTGCCCGCCATTTCCACTTCTGCGTCAACAAACGAACCGAGAAGAGGGAATAATTGAGAAGTGGCAACGGAGCCAAAACGAGGCATAGCCGGAGCTTGGAACCCGATCCTGTAAAAGGTTCGATTTCTTCGCCATTTTTTCCATTCCTCTTAGAGCTCAGAGCTCAATCAGTGTGTACAAACTATAAAAAGCCTTCATTTTTCCCTTTCCACTTGCAAGTTGCAAGCTTTGGACTTTTTCTCTTCATTCTCCTCCGAATCTATGCACTTTGTGGTTCATCGCTTTATTTTTGTCTGCCATAACTCTTTTTTTTGGTGTAACTCACTAATCTCAACCCCTTAACTTTAAATTTCGCATTTTGAAGTTCAAAGTGTTTTCCCCCTCGAAAATCGGTCAAATAATGAGACGTTGAGGTGATGCAGTGATGCAGTAATGTTCAGCTCAAAATAGGCCATAAAACTTTTAAAATTGTATGCATTTGGGAAAACCTTAGACTATAATTTTTTATATTTAGTTAGTCAACATGCACCATGCATATGGGCATATATATATATACGTGTGTGTGTGTATAAAATAAAGAGTAACAACTCATCAGACTTGAAATTCAAGCTGTGTGTGTGTGTGGGGGTTTTGGGGCGTGAAATTTCTACGCATGTTAGTGATATGTTTTGGGGTCAAAAATCACTGCAAATAGGCTATATTTCTAAGCAAGATCCTTTGATAAATTACAGCATATGTTTGTGACTATTTTGGGCCGAAAGGTGCTACATGTAGCCAAGTTTTATGCAAAAAACTTGCATTTAAATTCTGCACTCCTTGAAGTTGTGTTTTGGGCTGAAAAGTTCTGCATGTGGTCAATGTTTTGCTCAAAAACTCTGTTTGAATTTTTGACAGCCTCAACTTGTAGTTTTGTCATGAGTTGAAAAGTACTCGTTTAAAGTGTTGAATGTTGATATTAAAAATCTGTCCAGGCATATGAAAACTCATGGTTCACAATTGTGGTTTAGTTCTTAGACCCTGCATCTAGGTTAACTTTGATATGCAGAAATTTTTCTTGAAGTTCTTGTCAGTTTTAAGTTTAAAAATTGATGACTTAAATCTTGCAAACTTGGAGCGTGAATATGCCTTTGGTGACATGGTTGCTTCCTATCTTCTAATGACAGAACTCTTTATCTGTTTATAGTTAGTGTAATCAATTTGTCTAACCTGAGAAATCCCCTGCTTGAAAAGTAAAATATTTTGTGCTTGCACGCTTGGCTTTGCAAAATTTACCTAAACAGTTTCATTTTGGTGAATAATTTATTGGCTATTGCTGTATGGGATCTACTATTTTATACTTGCCACATTGTCAAATTTGTAAAGCAATCATGATTTGCTTAATAGTTGCTAGAGCCCAAAGAATGCTTATTTTTCCATTAATGATTTCATCTGTAAAAAGACTTTGTTTTTTTTATTACCAGTATGCATAAAAAACATTAAGGTGATGACTTTTATCTTTGCAGGCTAAAAAGCTAAGCTAACCTGGAAACCCCATTAATGGCTCCTCCCGAACATCGTCGTTGGATGGACAATAGAGTAGTGGGTCAGAACTCAAGGATCAGCAATGCGTTCTTTGTGGGCGTAGAGGAGTTTCTCGAGTTTGCAAGTCAACTAGATGAATTCAAACGCAAAGGGAAATTTGCATGCCCTTGTTTAGAATGCAAATGTGAGAAGCAACTCAAGCCAGATGAAGTGAGAACACATTTGTATGAAAAAGGGTTTATGCCTGATTATTACCACTGGCATAACCATGGTGAGAAAGAGACACATCCTCATGAATTAGCTCCAAATGAGCACAAGGCTAAGGATGTGGGTGGAGCATCAAAGGACCCTTGTCCTAATTCTGCAGAATTTAATGACTTGCTTGCTGCCGCACAAGCTCCGTTGTATGATGGTGGTGAGAAATCAGTGTTGCGGACGGCATTGGATTTGTTGCACTTTCAGTCTAATCACGACATTTCTGATGTGTCTCTGGATGAGACTATTGAATTGATGAATGATATGTTACCTGATAATCATCGAATGCCTAAGAACTTGTACCAGCTCAAGAAAATGGTTTGGAAACTGGGTTATCTCAAGATTGATGATGACAAGACTAAGCCGGGTGGTGGTGATTCTTCTCAACTTCCATCTAATGACGATGACGAGGATGAGGATTAGGATTGTGATTAATTTGATGGCTACTGTTTAAGTGACTTTATTATGCCTTTATCAATAAATAACTTAATGATTTAAAGGACAAGGTTATCTACTTATCTTAGGTTTAGTTTACGTTATGACATTTTTATATTAGCACATTTCCTTGCGTATGCGTTTGTGATGGATTGGCTGCAGACTTGTAGTTATATATGTTGTGTTTATTGAACTCTGTCTACTTTTAGTTATATGTGTTTTGTTTATTGAAGGCAGGGCATGAATGAACTCACTCCCACAAAATGAGTGCATAAACATATAGGCATGGGTGGAGTTTTGGCTTATTAGTCCCACACTTTTGCTTGTTCGGGACCTTTTTTTTCTTGATGAGAATCAAATGAAAGTATACAGGTTAATTAACGCACGAACATACACACAACTTGAACTTGTGACCTAAGGGAGGGTAGGTGCAGTGAGTTAAAGCTCACTAAATTATTTTAAGTTGAGTTGATTAGTGAGACTGAATTCATTTTGGTCGGTCATTATTATATATGGTCATAACATGCATATGCTAATTAATTAATTAAATAAATAATACTCCCTCCGGTCTTAAATATAAGATATAATTGATCTTTTTTTAGAAAGATTAATGAAGTTAAATAAATTACTTAATCATATTATATATTTTGTATCATTGGATTATATATCAGTTTATAAGTTAGGTAAAATAGTTTGAAGAATAAATAATAAATATAAATATTTTAAAATAATTTAATTAACTTCCTTAATATCTTTAAAAAAATTAACTATATCTTATATTTAAGATCGAAACGAAAATATTAGGGACCAAGACCTGTGCTTGTGTCCGGTGTGGACCCTCGTACGTTTTTCTAAGAAGCTTTGTATCTGACCAAGTCACATATACCCAAATCAAGAAGAGTAACTTCCATGTAGGATCAGAAAAAGTAAGATGTGGTTCCAGAGCCAAACATTCTGTTTCGTTTCTCGTGAATCGTGATTTTCCTAAAAGCTTAGTGTGTGTTTGAGATAGCGATAGAAAAAATGATTTATTATGATTCTAACTTATTAATAGAAAAGTCTGTTTTTATAATGTGATTTATGTTTGGATGAACGATTTGAGATAGCTTATTTTTGGACAATAAGTGCTTATAAATCGTGATTTACGGTATACGAGATAAGTATGTGAGATGAGTTTTATCTCGACTTATGTAATAAGTGACTTAATAGAAAAGTTACAGTGAGTACTACTTATTTAACAAGTAACTTATTCTATCATTGATACAATTATAAAAAGCTAAACCAAACATTCAAAAAAAAAAAAAAACGCAACTCATTCGGGCTTTTTAGTAGTAAAAAGGGCTTATATATCCCCAAAACGGGATACCAAACACACATAGTCATAGTTTGGAATAACTTATTTTTTACTTATAAATGTTTATAAATTGTGATATATGATATACGAGGTGAATATGTGAGAGAAGTTTTATTTCGACTTACGTAATAAACACTTAGGTTGTGTTTGGAAAAGCGTTTTGGACCGTATAAGCGCGATTACAGAGAAAAAAAGCCCGATTTTGACTTGTTATGCTTATTTGAATGTTTGGAATGACCTTTTTAGATTTGTCATTTCGCTCAATAAGGAGCTTTTTAAAAAAGCTCTCGTCTTTTACTTTTAGCTTATCAATAAGGCAATTTATTACCGTTATCCTCATTAATTGCTGTCCAATTCTCTTTTTTATTTCTCTCTCTTCCCTTCTCTTCTTCTCTTCTCCGTCTGGCCTTCGGCTCTACCTCGAGGAAAAAGTGTGGGCCCTTTAGCTGAAGCCGTTAATGTTCCTTGAAGCCGATGGCGGCGAGTGGTGGTGATGTTCCTTGAAGCCGTTGCTGTTGGTGCTGACGTCCAACAACTCCTATGAAGTCCGGTGGGGAGGTTCTTGCTCTGACGGTGGCGGATCTGTGCAAGCTAGGCAGTTGCGGTGAGTTTGGTGGCGCTAGTGTGGATCTACTCTCTCATATGTGATTGTGTCGTCTCAGCTTGTCGACGCTCTGAGCTCCGATCTCCGGTCGTGCATCTGTTCTCCGGCGGTGTATTCTTCAAAGTGGTTAATTGTTGGTTAATCTTTTGGATCAATTAGATTGAATGCTAGGCATCTGTTCTTGTTGGTTAATCTTTTGGATCAATTAGATTGAATGCTTGTGGGCTGTGGAGTCGGTTTTCTTACTGTTAATGTGGCTGGATTTTTTACAAGATTGTCAATGTGCTACTGTGGTCTTTGATTCATTTTTTTTCCCACTCTGCTACGGATGATGCTCTACTTCATGGATTAACAAAGTTCTTACCTTTGTTCTCACATTAGTTTGTGTATGTATTAACAAACTCACGTCTATTGTTGTTTATGTATCACCCTCAATTGATTGGGCTCTCTGTACCAAGGTATTAAAACCCAGACCGGGTATTGAACCGGTCGGGGTATTGGGTTAAGGGTCAATGGGTCAGACCGGGGCTAAACTGGGACCAAACCGGTGAGAAATTGAAGATTTTAGGCTTATTGGTATGAAATTCTAAAGAAAATATAAAATTTTTTAAAAAAATTGGAAACTGGACAGGTCTACAGGCCGGTTCGTCGGTTTCCTGCCCGGATCGGCCGGTCCGGTCCGATTTCTATAACCCTGCTCTGTATAGATTGCGCAGATGAGCTGCTAATGCAAATGAAGCTTTTTATCTGATGCATGAGTAGTTCTACATATTAATATATGTTTGTGTATGCATTTACATGCTCTCGTTCTGCTTCTGTTGTTTTTCCCAAATATGTATATATTTACACACTCACGGATAAGAATTTCACTTGAAATATCATCTGGGTATGCTGTTAGAATTAAAATAGCCATGTTTGGTAATTACTTTTGTGACATGATTAGATATCAACTTGCATGAGATATGTGATCCAATTAGTTATGTTATATTTTTTGTGAAATTATGTATTTTGGCATCACATTTTCTATCTTCCAATTTTCCACTAAGTCTTAATTTTAAATATCTTGTTTTGTTATAATTAGCACAAAAGCACTTATGTAATCACCAATCTAAACAAGTTTTTATTTTTAAAAAAGCACTTATACAATCGCCAATCCAAACAAGTTTTGACTTATAGAAAATCACTTATTCAATCGCTCATCCAAACATAAATCACATTATAAAAACTGACTTTTTTATTAAGTCATTTTTAATAAGTCAGAATCATAATAAGTCATTTTTCCTACTGCTATTCCAAACACACACTTAGTTGGACCTTAAAAGTGAAGATAAAATGCAGGTGAGGTCACCAATTTTGACCGTAGACAATCGGCGAAGAGAGCCACACAATTAGTGGGATCCATGCCTTGTTCCAATGGTGAAAAGGAGCAACACAATATTTTTTTGAATATACAGTGTCTGTTTGGATTAACGGTGGAGGATGAGCTTTTTTAGTAGATGGGCTTTTGAAAAAGTCATATAGAAAAAAATTCAGATTGTAGATGTGATTTGTGTTTGGATTGGCGGTGGCAGAAGTGACTTTTTTTTTCTAACTTGAAACCTGTTTGGATTAGCTTTTGAAAAGCCCTTTTAGATGAAGAATGACTGAAAAGAGCATGAATCTTATTGAATATATATATATATATATATATATATATATATATATTAGTTGTATATATTGTGATAATTGAAATGAAAAAAGTTAAAAAAAATTGATAAAATAAAAAATGTGCAATTATTATTGAAAAAAGAAAAGAAAAATAAATGAAAATATTTAATTAAAAAGGATAAATTTATGTTTAAATTAGAATGCATACATGAAATATCTCATTATTGGCGAACATGAGGCCTTTGTATCTATACTTTGCGCAGTCAGCATTCTCCTGTAGAAGTTACCACAATCACACCTGCTTGTTTAAGCCCCATGAATAAAGTTACATATATTTATTATTCATTAAAACAACACCTTTAAAATACAAGATATTAAATTTTCAATTATCCGGTTTTATTTAAAAAAAAATACTCATGCCATGAATAAAAATAGATTTTATTATTGAGGTTAGAAATTAATTTGTCTTTTGAATACTGACACACGTCTATTAATTTTGAAGGTTAGAAAAATAAAGAAAATTGATTTTGAAGGTTGTAACGCAATCAACAGGTGATGGGGCTAATGTGGAAGTGTTTAGATGAGATAAGAATTCCTAGCAGCCAAGAAGTAGTAATCAAGGATTAGCCGCGTAAGCTGGGTGGTGGTCCACATATACTTGGTATGTGGTATTGAAGCAAATTCATGTTAGTCACACCTGTTTGTTTATTCCCTCGCCTCACCTAATATTCCTCAAGTTTACAGAGCGTTCGGATGCGGAGAAATAGCTTGGATCAGCTTCTCAAAAAAGCCACATTTTTTCAGAAGCCCAGTTATGCCAAAATCTTAGCCAAACATACCAAATGGGCTTCTGGAGCTTTTAGCCCCCAAATGGGCTTTTTTTTTTAAAACTCCAAACGGGTTCCTAAATAGACCCATACTGAACCCGTTCAAGATCAAATACTGGAGAGAGCATCTTTAGATCATTTTGTAGATTCACCTCTTCATGTTGCTTCACTGTCAGGGAAATCAAAATTTATGGAGCTGATTGTGACTCTAATGCCTTCGTTAGCCGTAGAGACAAACCAGAAAGGTATGATCCTACTGCACTTGGCTTCTTCAAAAGGTCATGTTGAGACAGTGAGGAAGCTGTTGAAGGCAAATCTTGATGATGAAGTGAATCAGTGCCTTGTGAAGGACGGGGAAGGCGGGACTCCGCTGCACTGGGATTTAGGGCACTAGATGTGCACTGTCTGATGTGCTTTGCTCCCTCCTTATTTTAGGGATCTTCCAAATGTATTTTTTTTATGGCTTTTTGAATCATTAGATTCTACACGAAATTGATGATATTTTGATATCTTATGGGTAAAAAATGGACATGTTTTCAATCTTTTATGATTTTTTAAAGATATTTTAGAAAAATTGTGTATTTCCCCCCATTTTAAGCACTTTTTGATGAAATATCTTTAAAAAATCATAAAAAATTTGAAAAAATACCCATTTTTTGTCTATAAGATACCAAAATGTCATTAATTTTGTCACACTCTCATTTTATTTTAACCTATTTTAGAGTATTTGTGGAAAACGATATGCAGTTTAGTGGGCAACATAGGAATAGCATAGATATACTGATATTATGTGCACAATTACAGAAATTCCCCATAGCGGGTTCGTACTTGATAATTACAATTAATGCAGGCTCACAGCGCTCGGGTGTCTAAGTCTATCCCAGTGAAATGGAGACATCTTCCTGTCTTCGTTCTACCACTGCAATCCCTTCGTATGGTTCTTTTCTTTGTTCTCAGCATACGTTTTGTCTTCTTCTATCTAAATTGTTGGTAGGGGAGGGTGAGATTCTGGGGAATCTCAGTAGGAAAACAATACCAATATGCATGCACGATAAGTGCTTAATGCATGACGTGCTTGCATTACATAACTCATGCTCACACAATAACATATCTGCGTGCTCAATGTTTCAAACAGCATACGTATGGCTATAACATAAACAGAAACAGAGCTTCAATTATTCATATATGTTTCATAGAATCAAGCAAAGCAATAACATGCATCAATACACCAGCACAAATATCAAATACATGCAGGAGAGGTAAGTTCCCTGCCTCAAAGATTTATAATCCCTTTTTTCGGTGTGTCTCGTAACGCGTGTTGTTTCAGATTTTGAATCGGTCCTAAAATATTAAATGTACCAGAAATAGGTCATAACCTATCCAAGTATCATTTTAGACTCTTCCATAGTGTTTCTTGTGGTTATATTAGTATATGGTAAAAATTTACTAAAATGGCCCTGGGACCCCGGCCTCACTGTAACTGGTTCGATGACACATTTTCCCAAAATTTTGACTAAGGTTATTCTAAATTATTTTTGCCCAAGAAATCCATTTCCGGGCTCGAAATCACCAAATTCACTGTTAAATTATGAAAATACCCTTGACAGCCCCTATTTAGGAATTTCAATGGCGTTTTTGTAATTATGTTTTTTCGGTCTCTATAAAAAAAGTGTCTAACTGTAATTCCACCTATTTTTGCCCATTGAGTTTAATGGAATCATTTATTTCATAAAAATCCAACTCCTACTACTAGTTCTGGTTTTAGCCGAAAATATGAAGAAAAATGGAAAAATATAATTTTGTATTTTAACTTCCAAAACTTGTACTTTTACACTTCAAATCCTTGGTTAACTCACTTAAACACTTCTTAATAATGATTAAAAGGATTTTGGGCAACATAACCCCTTAGGGTTATAGCCTTTAAAATTTCTGAACTCAATGATACTACTAAATTTTAAATATGCACCGCAAGTGTACGGGTCGTAGAATCGTATAATAGCAAATCAAGGTCATCCCACAGAGATCCAATGTAATAGATAATTAGGCATTAAAATTCTCATTTTCATTTAAGTTGAGCAAACAAAGGCAGAGATTGAAAGACAATCTAAACAAATGCAAAAGAAACAAATTTAATGATTTAAAGATTTCAATTGATAAAAACAAGAGTAAAATACTCTAACCTCCCTTGCGTTTTGCCTTAATTACACTGACCTCCCCTCTATTTTGAAAACATACACTTAAGTCCAAACCGTTTACTCCGTTAAGGATTTTATTTTTTTAATTAAAATTTATATTAAAATAAATTTTATTTACTAATTTATCTTTCATCGTTACTAATTCCTAATTTTGACTAAAATTGTTTAAGTAATTTAAGAGTTTCTTTTTCTTTTTCTTAACTTAATTTTTAATTTTGAAAATAGTTATATGTTAAATTTTTTTTTCATATTAAGATAATACTTAATTAATTTAATTAATGTAGACATAGAAAACTTAATTAAAATATGATTCATCCTATTAATAGATGCATACTAAAATAAACATGTTTATAAATGTTTGTGCAAAAAATGTATTTAAAAAATTAAAATTTAAAATTAATATAAATCATATACTGGATCAAATTTACATTATTAATAACATATTGTGAATAAAACATATTTCTTTCTTTTTCTTTTTGCCTTTCATTATTATGGCATATTTTTCAGCCATTTAAAAGAATACTAAATAAATAAGTTTCAATAAATATAATACAAATTTAAAAATTTTATAATATGATAAAAATTAAAAATTTTTATAATATATTGGAAATTTTGAACATACATGTATTAGAACTATTTTTTTATATAAAAATTTATTTTTAGGCAAATATAAATATGTATTCATTTGTTGAAAAATGGATATTTTAGTCAAAATAAATGTTTAATAGTCAAATTTAACGGTCAATTAACGGTTGGGTGGATGAAAATGGAATATTAAATACGTAAGGGAGGTCTCTGTAACTTGCATTTTAATTTTAAGGGAGGTTTGTGTAATTTAGGTAAAACAGAGGGGTAGTCAATGTATTTTACTCTAAAAACAACCTAGAGTGGCTAATCCCTTCTTTAAGTTTTAGAGCATGCATTTACCCAATTAAAAGCACTTAATGTTAATTTGTTAATCTAGAGTTTAACTAGATATAAGTATCTTCCAATCACTTATACCCCTCTCTCAAGTTAAAATTGTTATTCCTAACTAATTTACTCAAGAAGCAATAAATGTCCAAATTCACTCTAATATGATTATATGGGTCCAATAGGTATATTTCTATCCTATTGGCAAATTAGAATAAATTCTAATCCCACATTACTTAATCTATGGTCCAATTAAGATCCATCTTCCAAGGCTAATCTAAATTCCCCAAATTCATACTTAATGGTGATCAAGCACTAAATAGATAAAATAATACAAGATTAAGTAAACAAAAATTAACACTAAGCACAATTAAATAATTCATACGTACTCAAATTCTCAAATTAATTCATAACTACTCTTGACTCAAAAACAACTGGCCACACATGACTTTAATCCAGGTCCAGACAACAATTGCAAATTCAGAATTCAAATCCATAAGAAACTGGGAAAGAAATCACAGCACTACAATATTCTTCTGTGTTTTGCGTCACAGCTACTGCCTCTGCTATGTCTTTAGTCGCTGCCTCTAGATTTCTCCCGCTCACTCTGGTTCTGCGATGAAGGTAGGAAGAACAATGTTCTTTTCTTTCTCAAGTCTGCTCCTTCTCGCTTCCTTAGGTCCAGCGATTCTGAAGATGATGATTGATGAATTCCCCTCCAGTATTGCGGCTGCTTTCCCTTTTTTTTCTTTTCTCCGCTGATCTCTCAATGCATATTGCGGCTGCTTTCTACTGTGCGGCTCCTCCTCTGGTTTTTCGATAGATGAAGATGACCACCGTTTTTTTTTCTGCGGCTGCCCTCTTTTCTGTTTTATTCCGTAGCTTGCCTCTTCAATTAGGCCCTCCAATTCTCTATTCCCATAGCTCCTTGGCCCACCTCCAATTGGTCCTCTTCTTTAGATATTAAATTGGCAATAAAAAGCCCAAGCCCAAAACGCTGATGTCTCTGCTCTTGTCTTTTAAATCAGCTGCAATTAAATTGATGGACCTCTTCCCCTCATGCTGATGCCACGTATCTGATTGATAAAGGGGAAAATGTCAGTTAGGTCCCAAACTAGGAAAAAAATGCTAAAAAAGTCCATTTGAAAAGTCAACTGTCAGAAAAGTCCCGGACTTTTCTGACATGAATTCCCAATGACGATTTACCAAAATAGTCCCAAGCAATTTAACCACTGTCATTTGTTACAACATGTTATGCTATATTTACAACATCGTAAGTCATATTAACAACATAATCAGTTATCTTTACAACATGTTACGTTATATTTAATGAGTTGTAAACGTAACTGAAGATGTTGTAAACGCAACACAATCACGCATTTTATATACATGTTGTAAACGTAACTTACGATGTTGTTAATATGACTTACGAAGTTGTAAATATAGCATAACATGTTGTAACCAATGACAGTGGTTAAATTGCTTGGGGGGTATTTTGGTAAATGGTCACTGGCAATCCATGTCAGAAAAGTCCCTAAGGACTTTTCTGACAGTTGACTTTTCAAAGGGACTTTTTTTAACATTTTTTTCCCTAGTTTGGGACCTAGCTGACATTCCCTTGATAAAGAGAAAGGAACAAAAGTTAAGCTAGAATAAAATATTAACATAATAATGATAATAATAATAATAATAATAAACAACTTAAACTCAATCTCTTTCCTTTTCTTTTAAAAACTATTAATATTAGTTATTTAAAACTAAATATATTTTTATTTAAAAATATAGTATTTATAATGAAACCCCAAATCATGCCTCAAATTGATATCTTATCAAAATCTCAAGAAATGTCTTAAAATTTGCTTAGATAACTCTCCAAATATATCCAAAATAACTTGTAAATATGCAAAATATGGAGAGTTATCACTCAACCAAAAATCACATAAACCAACCAATAATTGCCAACAATAACTTCATACTAACATAAAGTTGAGATTGGTATAATTACCTCTTAAACTTCTTGGATCCTCTTACTCAATGCATCTCCTCTCTCTCCCCTTGAGCTAAGAATGTGCCTTTTACCACATGGATTCCATTGAAGAAGGAGAGTTTAAAGATAATTTTATGGAATATCATAAGAAAAATGCTTAAGAGATAACATTTATCTTGATCTTCTTACTCCTTCTTCTCTCTAACTCCCAAGAAATTCACAAACTCACACATTCTCTCTCTTTTCCTTGTGTTTGGACGAAATGTGTGTATGAAGGGGAAGGGAATATGTTTTATTGACTTATTCATCTTTTTTCCTAACTATTGATTTAAATCAAGAGCTCCCAATATGACACTTGTCATACTCCCTTCTTCCTCATAATTTCTCCACCTAATTTCTATTAAGTTAAATTAATTTCCTTCCCTTATTTTGGCAAGAAACCGTCCCCCCTCTCCCCTTACAAGACAAGAAAGCTCTCTTTCATGCAATCAAGTTTGTTTCTTTCTTCACTCAAGCTTTTCCCTTCATTCTTATACTCAACATTTAATCTATCAACTCACTCAACCATAGTCATCATTTTCTTCTTCTTGTGGCATGTAATCATGAAGTCAATTTTTCTCCTTATTCTTCATGCTTGGACGAAATTAAAGAAAGGAAGGGAAGAAAATTGTTTTTCACAATTCTATAATTCACATAATTGAATTATGTATAATCCCCCCTTAATTTCACAAATTCTTGATTTATTCCACCAAGAATAATCCCATTATGCATTTTTCTTGATTAGTTGAAATTAACTCCAATTAATTGGAAAATAATTAATCTTGGGTTAAATTGACAAAATTATGATTTTACTTTCACCTTTATAGTTTAATTCCTTTCTTGAATTAATTTACTCATTTCTTATGAATATGAATATTTCAAAATTCACAAGATTCAAATTCATGAATATTCACCATTTTATTGAATTTCTCAATTAATTATAATATATTTTTGGTGAATAAAAATTTAGGATATTACAAATTTTGTGTAGAATCTAATAATCCAAAGAACCATAAAAAATATATTTAGGAAGATCCCTAGGCAGCAGGGCATCAGGCAGCGCACACCTGAGACCCCAAATCCGCTGGACTGAGTCACAGAGAAAGGCAAAATCAGTGTTATGAAGGGTTAATCGGCGCTTGTCCTGAGTGCTTGGAACAAGTGACAGCAAAAGGAGAGACAGTTCGTCATTTAGCAGTGAAGGCTAACCAGTTTCAAGCTGTCCAAGTGCTAAGCAGACAACATCAGGCATCACAATTTGCAGATGCTGTTGAAAGCAGACGACCAAAAAGGCAAGACTGCCTATCAACTTGCAACAGCAAAGAAACAGGTCAGGCATACATATCAAGAAAAATAATATCTATACTCGTGGTTTGTGCATATATCCTGATTGGGGGCACGTACCGATCGAAGATCGCAGATTTTTTGATATTAATGACTTGGGCAAATTTAGTAGGAGTTAATAGGGGGTGTTCTCGGGCTCGGAAGGGAAAAATTGCCGTCCCAATTGGGGCTGGGATTTCTCGGGTCAGGATCAAGAATTTTTGAAAAATCTCAAAGCATGTAATGATCTAAAATCTTTATGAAACCCAAAATTTATCCAGTATCAATTTAAAAACTGTAACAACTCCTTAATTGATTTGCAATATAAATATGATGATTTTAGTCTGAAATCTTGTTTACTCACTTAAAAGTTACTTAATAACAGATCCATCTAATACATTACATAATCATAAGTCTAAGAATCCAATACATTACATAATCAAAAGGAGCCTAGATACATGCCTAAATCTTGAGAGATAAATGAAAGTGCTTCATTTCTTTAGGATTAGTCCAATACATTCATATAATCATATAAGCTAATCAATGTTTTTATTAATTTATGAAACCATCAATTCAAATATATATATATATATATATATTTGGGATTGGGAAGTTACATTTTCAATCTCGAAAATTTTTTTCCTGATCCCGAATATCCCAATTGCTCAAGATTGAGATGGGAAAATTGGGACAGAAAAACTGTAAACACTCCTAGGAGTTACCTTAGGACTATTCATTCTCTGATTAGTCAATGGGACTTTTTGAAATATTCTAATGGAATATAACTATGGCAGGCACTAGAGGTACCGAGGGAAGGTGATGAAATAAGAGAGGAACATCATATAAACGTGGAGAGTGATGGGGAAGCAGGAGGCAAAAAAGAGGAGAGTAAGAAAGAGGAAGAGTCGCAGCGGAATGCAATACTAGTAGTGGCTGCCTTAATTATAACTCTCACATGCCAATCCAAGGCCAACACCCCATCATCCTTCGTCGACGACGGCAGCGTAAAGACCAACTATGGCAGCGCAACGACCAACTATAGCAGCTTCCCCAATTGGAAGGTCCCTACTCTAACTGTGTTGCCTTACGTGTTCATGATTCTCAACAGCTGGGTCTTCCTCCAATCAATCTACGTCGTCGTTACCACTTTGCGGGGCCCACCGTATTCCCTGTACGAGTCCTCGCTCTGTTCCTCATGTTGTGTTATGCTATCTCGGGTCCTAATTATAAGATGAAGTTGACTTTTTTTAAAAAAATTAAGGAAGTTAAATGAATTACTTAATCATATCATATGTTATATATCCTTAGATTATATATTAATTTATTAGTTAAATTAATTAATTTGAAGAAAAAAATAAAAATAAAAACAATCTAAAATAATTTAATTAGCTTCCTTAATTTATCTAAAAAAATCAATTTTATCTTATAATTGGGTCGGGAGAGAGTAGCATCTTGCTCGCTCATTTCTGCTATAATACTGCATTTGCTGCAATCTCCTATATTGTTTTAGGTATTGCACTCTTGGTATCTTGCATATTGGCACAACAAAATTTCTTCATACGACGCACGACAAGGTGTCGACCTCAGCAACCTGAAGCATCATAGGCTCATAGCCAATGAATTTATTTTTGGGAGAATTGTAATAAATAACTTTTTAGTAAATTAATTGTTAAATGTTACTATGGAAGATTTGTTGTGCGCAAACGGAAGATATTTTATACATAACAGAAGATTGTTTGCATATTTATATGGAAAATTTTTACATACATGGAAAATGATTTACACACAACGGAAGATCGCTTGCACACTTAGTAGCATTTAGCAATTAATTTGTCCCAAATGTATTTTTGGGCTATTTTCCCTTTATTTTTTTTATTATAATGTAATCAAATATTCTTTCACTTATCCCACATTATGTAAGCGTGCCACGTACTATTATTATATGTTATCTGAGTATTTACTCTATACTTCAATAAAACAAATCTTTCATAATGCTCAATCTCCCCAAGGACAAGATTAATTCTGAAATATTGATGGGCAATTAATGACTCCCTCCTCTCTTTTTAATAAGCATTTTTCTCTTCTTTAGGGATGATCCTTAATATAAGTAACTTTTTTCTTATGCCTCAAAATTTAAATTACTTTTATCTTTTCTACTCTTATTAAATACTTATTTTTATATTAATTATCCCCTACTCACCACCAATTGCTTTCACTTAATCATTTATTACACGTTCTCTCTCATATTTTTTTTACTCATTATCTCGCCTATGCTCTTTTCATAAATAAGGATATATTTGGAATAAACATGACATTGTTGACACATTTATTATTTTTAACTAATCTTAATTGCTAATTCGTTTTGCACAATTTAAAAAAAAAATTGTTTATAAAAAAGAAAGATGGAGTATTTCTTTTATATTAATACCAAACCATCAACCCTTCTTGAGTGAAATTACTTACCCCAAATCTTGCTTACTGAGATTAATTAGTCCAACACTTTTGCTTGTGTGGGGCCTATCTCAATTTAGTTGATTACTGAGATTGAATTCACCAATATATTATATAGAGTCACAAGATGCAAGTGTTAAATAAATACTAATAATATCATTGACCAACACTTGTGCTGGTGTATGGTGTGGATACGCACGTCCATTATATTCAAACGAAACCAGTGAAAAAGTCAGAGGACTTGTGCTTCCAATCAACACAAATAATTACGGATCTTTGGAAAAAAACAAATTGCACTGAATCTTTGAAAAATCATAAAAATTGAAAACAGTTTTATTTTTTGTCTATAAGATATCAAAATATCACATATTTCATATAGAATCTAATAATCTAAAAAATCATGAAAAATATATCTGAAAAGGACCCAAAACAAAGCGTGCAACACAGTGCATATTAGGCGTGCGCAGCACCCACCCCTGATCCAACATCATGGAGAAAGTAACTATATTCCCAATGACTTGTGCTAGGAAAAAGGCCACATGATTGAACTCAATATTTTTTCTTTTCCTAGGCCACCTTTTACTTTACTTTTTTTTTTGCCAGCAAGGCAACCTTTTACTTTATTGTTTGAGGTGGTGAATGATGAGAAATTGGTGATGCTCTTTTTAGTTTTTATTGTATTCTGACTTGTTTAGTTAATTAATGGGAAAATTCTATTAAAATAACACATGAAGTTGCAAAACCCACAAAACACCATTAACAATTATAAGAGACAGATAAGGGATGGGGTGGGAATCTGGGTTTTTGATGTTTGGGGGTAAATGACGAAACGGCCCCTTCTTTTCAATCATCTCCCTCCTTTGTCCTTTTCTCTCACTTTCCTCTTGTCTCTTTCCTCTCTCTCTCTCTCTCTCCTTTGTTTCTGCATCACTAAAACCGATAAGAAATTCTTTGATTATTGCTAATGGAGATAAGAGTTCCTTTATTCCTCCTACTTCTATCGAGCAAGCTAATGAGATGACAAGAAATGGGCTTCTAAGCTTACTGGAACATGACAATGCCAAATACCCACTTGATGAGAAAGTTAATAAGGATAGAAAAAAAAAAGGAGCCAAGCATGCTGTAAATGGATATGTTGTTGTCCCTTTGATTGAAGATTTTGAGGAAGATGAAACATAAAAAATTATTGTTTTGCAATTTCATATGTATTGTAGTTGCTGTCATACAGAGTCTGATTTTTTGTAAATGCCAATATTGTATTTGTCATTACCATTACTACTTTTGTTAACGGTGACAATTTATTGTAAGTAATGTATATGGGAAGAACATGTTCTTTGGGGTGGATGACTTGTATGCAGTAGGTGTAGTGGGAATGAGTAATGTTCACAAGCCATCTGACCATTTGCATGATTGTTGTTGTCATGAACATTTCTGATTTTTTGTCAACACCATCGCTTCATTTGTCATTTCCATTATTAAACTTGTCAAAACCATTAACAAAATTAGTCAACGCACTGTCGCATTTTGTCAATACATAACGATTTTGTCAAAACCATTACAATTTTTGTCAAAATCATTAATGTTTTAATCAATCTCATTATTCAATTAGTCATAACCCAAAACTTTTGGCCAATCCTTTTAAACATTTTGTCAGTACTTATTGATTTTGTCAAAACCATTATGATTTTTGTCAAAAACATTACTGTTTTAGTCTATCCGATTACTCAATTGGTTATAGCGTAAAACTCTTAGCTAATCATTTCACACATTTCGTCTAGGGGTGTTTGGGATCTGGAAATTTCATTCCCGATCTCGATCCCTAGAAGGGTTCGGGAATGATTTTCATTCCCGATCCCGATCCCGATCCCGGATTCCTTTTTTTTTTTTAAAAAAAATTACCTATATTAAATTTTTTGTTGTGTTTCCTTTAGTCTAGTACAAATATATAATTAGTCTAATACATGTTTAAAGTTGTCGATTCAGCAACAAAAAGTACAAAGATAAGAACAAAAAATTTGAATTATTTAATAAATAATAATTCAAATTAACTAAATAAACTAAAAGAATAGATATTACCTTGAGGGCGTGTTAGAGATTTTCATATTTTATTTTACATTTAGTCTTGCTTTCTTAAATATTTTTTTAAAAAATTTACATATATAGATATATTTTCGGGATCGGGAAAAAGTCGGGATCGGGAAATCCCATTCTTTGATCCTGAACAATTTTTCCAGATCTCGAATTTTTCCCGTCCCGAAATTTTTGGGACGGAAAAATCCAGTCCCGATTTGCTTGGGATCGGGACGGGAAAATGTTGCACACACCTAATTTCGTCAGTATTTATTGATTTTGTCAAATTTATTATGAATTTTGTCAAAACCATTACTATTTTAGTTAATCTCATTACTCAATAGATCACAACCGACAACTCTTGTCCGATCATTTCATATATTTTGTCAGTACTTATTGATTTTGTCAAAACCATCACGATTTTTGTTAAAAACATTACTGTTTTAGTAATCTTCATTACTCAATTGGTTTTGTCAAAAACATTACGAAATTTTAATGGAATTTTCTCATCATTAAAATACCACATGATGAGAAAACATAACCAATTGAGTCATGAGATTAATTAAAACAGTAATGTTTTTGAAAATAAAATCGTGATGTTTTTGACAAAATCAATAAGTAATAACAAAATGTATGAAAGGATTGGTTAAGAGTTTTGGGCTATGACTAATTGAATAATAAGATTGACTAAAACATTAATGATTTTGACAAAAATTGTAATGGTTTTAACAAAATCGGTATGTATTGACAAAATGAGACAATGCGTTGACTAATTTTGTTAATGGTTTTGACAAATTTAATAATGGTAATGACAAGTAAAGCAATGGCGTTGACAAAAAACCAGAAATGTTCATGACAACAACTATCATGCAAATGGTCATCTGGCTTGTGGATATTACTCATTCCACTACACCTAATGCATACAAGTCATTCACCCCAAAGAACATGTCCTTCTCATATACATTACTTACAATAAATTGTCACAATTAATAAAAGTAGTAATGGTAATGACAAGTACAATATTGGCATTTACAAAAAAAATTAGACTCAATATGACAACAACTACAATACATATGAAATTGCAAAACAGTAATTTTTGATGTTTCATTTTCGTCAAAATCTTCAATTAGAGGGACAACAGTAGACCCATTTGTAGCATGCCTGGCTCCTTTCTTTTTTGTCCTTATTAACTTTCTCATCAAGTGGGTACTTGGCATTGTCGTGTTCCAATAAGTTTAGAAACTCCTTTTTTGTCATCTCATCAGTTTGCTCGATAGAAGTAGGAGAAACAAAGGAACTCTTAGCTCCATAAACAATAATCAAAGAATTTCTTATCGGTTCGAATGATGCAGAAACAAAAGGAAAGAGACGAGAGGAAAGAGAGAGAAAAAGACGGAGGAGGGAGATGATTGAAAAGAAGGGGCAGTTTTGTCATTTATCCCAAACATCAAAAGCTCAGATTCTCACCCTATCCCTTATCTGTCTTTTGCAAGAGTTAATGGTGTTTTGTGGGTTTTGTAATTTCATGTGGCATTTTAATGGAATTTTCCCTTAATTAATTGATATCCATTTCATTAACAAAAAAGTCAATTAACATGTCTCATTTTTTTTAATTTTCCTACTACGCACAAGGTGAGAAGGTGGCTCACATGCATGCATGGTCTCCACTATACTTTATCCATGTTAGGCGCATCTTTCAGCCTATATATTTGGACTGATTCGATTGCATCAGAAAACTGGAGAAAAGAGCTTCACGAAACTAAGTCCTTATCTTGCGTCCACATTCTAGTCCATCAGCTGATGAGAAAAGAAATTCTCATCACCCAAAATGACATAGTTTCGTTTAGTAAAGGGTTCTGACACTCCGTGGCTTCCTCGACTTTTAAACTCGCTTTCGCATTCCAGGTTCATCAGCTGATGAGAAAAGAAATTCTCATCACCCAAAACGATGTAGTTTCGTTTAGTGATGGGCTCTGACACTCCGTGGCTTCCTTGACTATCAGGGTGTGTTTGGTTTGAGGAGAGGGGGATTAAATTATCTTTTTGGGTTAAATGTATTTAAATTTTGAGCAGGAACCTAAAATTTAAAAGAAAAAAAAAAGATAAATTTTGGACGGAAATCCAAAATTTAAAAGAATGAGATGGTAAATTTTGAATTTTTCCTATCCAAAATTATAATTTACTACCTCTGCCCTCCCCTCCCCACTCAAACCAAACATACCCTCAAACACTCCCTCCTTCTCTTCCCAATCTTCCTCTCACAGACTTTCACCTCTCCTGCAACAACACTTCACCTAAATCCTACTTCCATAAGATCTTTCTCCAGAACCATGTCACACCCAGAAGCTTGTTTCGATTATTTGAAGTTCGGCATTTCCATCAATGTGAGCCCAAGTATACTCACCTACTTGCTTTAGTCTCTGCCATTCACCATCTCTAAGACTTCATGGAAATGAAAGCAAGGAAGGATCTGGGTAAGATATTGGCTCGAATTATGGCGAAGAGGATGGGTAAGATATCTTTCCCTGACATATACTCTAAATCCGATAATTATTTGCCTATAATTATTCACAGTTTGAAACTCAAACTTCTTGTTGGTGAGCTTTGTTTTCTTATCCATCAACCACCCCAGCAAGTGAAGTAAGCGAGATAATTAATCAATATATCGTTGTGAGAGAGTGGAGGAAGGTATTGAAACATACTCTACCCCATTTTGTTGCTGAGGATAATAAACCAGTTGAAGGCAAACCATAATTCACAGAAGAAGATAAAGAAAGCATGGGAGAGTGAAGTGGGTGAAGCAGGTGATAAGCCTGTGAGAAAGGACCAAGAGAAGGTGAGGATATTTGGGCTCATGTTGATGGAAATGCCGAGCTTCAAAGAATCTAAAAAAGCTTCTCGGTATGGCACGTTCTGGAGAAAGATCTTATGGAGGTGGGATTTAGGTGAAGTGTTGTTGCAGGAGAGGTTAAAGTCTGTGAGAGGAAGATTGGGAAGAGAAGAAGGGAGAGTTTGAGAGTTGAGGAAGCCGCAGAGTGTCAGAACCCTTCACTAAACAAAACTACGTCATTTTAGGTGATGAGAATTTCTTTTCTTATCAGCTGATGAGCCTGGAATGCGGACGCTCCTTATCTTCCTGCTCCTTTTTTAACCTTTTGGTTTCAGAGTTTTGTCCCTTTCTTCTCATTTTAGTGAGAAGTTTTGTTGTTGGGTCTACAAAGTGAAGATAAAACCCAAGTGAGGCAACCAATTTTGACCTTAAGAAATCGGCCATGGCAGACAAAGAGAGCAATACAATTACTCTAGCAACTCAGCCCCTTGTTCCAATATTGAAAGAAGCAAATTATGATATGCAGAGTCTCAGAATGCACATCCTATTCAAGTCTCAAGAGCTATGGGACTTGGTGGAGAAGGGATTTGAAGACAACCAACCTGCCCTGCCTGATAAAAAGTTGCAGAAGAATTGTATTAAGATGTAAAGGCCCTGTATTCAATTCAACAAGCTCTAGATGATGAAATCTTTTAGCTCATCATTGGTGCAACTACCTCCACTCAAGCATGGGACATTCTAAAGCAAGAATATTTGGACGATGACAAGGTAATACTCCCTCACGTTCTTGATATAAGACTTATTTATCTAATTTGATTAGATTAAGGAATGTATTTTCAAAATACCTTAATCATCTTTCTTAATTCCCTCATTCCCTCTCCTATTTGATTTTTACTGAGGAGTATCAATAGGGGCAAATTAGGAAAATACTGTCAAATGATAAAAATATATCTTATATTTAGAATCAAGATCAACTCCTCAAATAGATTATATATTAAAAACCGGAGGGAGTAATAATTATACTAAAGGGGGGCTCGCACGGAATGAGGACTTTTTCTTAATATTCTAATATCTTTCCTACTAATCTTCATCTTCATTGGTTAGATTTCAATAGATTAGTTATATATTAGGTTTGTTTTTCTACTAAAATGGCTTAAGCCAATTTGATAAGATTCACCTGGATGTTATATTCTTTTATTTTTTGGAGTCATACAATATTTGATCCTTTAAGTTTTAAACTATAAGTTTTGGTCCATCAAGGGAAAAAATAGTTCATGTTTTTGTTAAATTATAGTAACCAATGTTTTAAAAGAATAAACTTGAGGAATTAAACATATGGTTTGAACTTTGAAACTGAAGGGGCTAAAACTAAAATAATGGCAAACTTAGTGATTGTACTAACTCTATTTTTTTTATTAATTAATCAATGTATGATTTTTTCTTAATATTCTAAAAGGGCGGTCAAAGTTTTTAACTTTTTTTCTTGATATTGTATAGATCTTATGTATTTCTGGCCTATTAAGATTTGTATGAATTTTAGACTATAGGTGCCTCTTGATATCAATGATTGAACCATATTTTATATATGAATTTTCATAATTAAATTGGGATTTTGATGCATTTTTTGGGATATTATTGTATGCTTAAGCATTAATTTTGGTTTGGAACAATTGTATTGAATTAATTGCAATTAGGGGCAAATGGTCACAATTTGTTAATTATTTTGTGTAATTGTTTCTTAGACTTTTAATACGATCTTGTGCTTAATCTTCCATAATAGGTGTTTTGGAAGTAATTGAAGATTATGAGGGTTCATAATTAATTATGTTGAGCATTTGGGAAAACTACAGAAAATGCCTCAGAAATTCTAAAAATTACATATTTGTGAAGAAGAAAAGGCCTAGGAAACATCACAGAAATGAACCCAGATTTTCAAGAAATTTTGATTGAACCGCAAAACATTTCCAAAAATTTCACTTAAGTCCCTCTAGAAAACGTTTTGAAAATACTCACTTAGGTCCTTGATCAAATCTTGCATTTTGAGCAGGGCATTAGGTTTCTGTTGCTTCTGAGTTTTGTTTCCTGGAGCTGGAGAAAAGAGCAAGCAGATCCGACATTGAAAGAGTGTGTGTGTGTGTGTGTGTGTTGGGGGGGGGCGCACGATGAGAGATCGGTGAGCTGAGAGGTTTGGTGGGGGCGCCAAACCAACTTCTCCATTCACCACCACCATCGGTAGCACCACTCCTCTGTCCGTCACCACGCCGTCTGATTGCAGAGAGAGAGAGTAGCTGGGAAAAGTGAGCTGAGGGCTGAGAAACTAGGGAGAGAGGCGGAGAGCACAAACTCAAGAGAGGAGAGAGCTGAGAGTGGCAGACGCCTCTGAGCATTCAATCCCATTCCTCTGATCACCTTTCTTCACCACTGTGGAGTATTCGGCCGCCGGACAAGCTTGAAACGGAGAGCTTCCAGACCAGAGCTGCACAACCGCTGGCGACCCTCTCCGGTCGTGACCACCATCATATCGTCATCCTACCACAGCCATCTGAACCTTCTACTAACAGCCAAGGTTGATCGCTCTTTCCCTTCACTTACCCTCTCCGGTCGTGACCACCATCATATCGTCATCCTACCACAGCCATCTGAACCTTCTACTAACAGCCAAGGTTGATCGCTCTTTCCCTTCACTTACCCGGCCTGTTCTTCACCGCTTGAAACACAGCCGGTGTTCTCTCTTATCCCATCAATTCATTCTGTCCTAACACTACACCACACCACCACCATTGTCATCGCCACTTTCAAAAAAGTACTGAACCAGGTTGATGACTAGATTAGATTGTTCTACAGCAGGTTGCCGGTTCCGGTCCGGGTCTAAGTACACTGAAAAAACACATTAAATATTCAAACAATTTCAAGTAAAATTTTGCACAAAAAAAAAAAAACAAAGATAATTTAAATTTCAAGTTTTTATAAATTTGGTCTTTCTAACAAGTAAAATTTCCAAATAAGTAGTCTTCATAGATTTTTTTTTATATTTTTGTTGTAATTAAAAATTTGATTTGTTTATTTAATAATAAAAATAATATACGAGTATATTGATATATTCTTTTTGACACATGAGTACATTTTTTTGCCAGTGAATATACGAGTATATATTTGTTGATAGAAAATTAAAAACTACCTGTAATATATACGAATATATATAATAATATGATAAATAATTGCTCGTAATAATAAAAAAAAGATAAAAAAATACTTCTTGAATTTTAAAATTCTAAATCAGTGATTTCTCATAAATATGAGTTGTCAATTATTATACTCTTTTTATCAATCTCATTATTCTTATTGTCAATAATATAAAACATTTATTAATAATAAAAATAATATATTTAAAATTTAAGTGGTATTTTTTTCCCTAATAATTACTTCTGCGCGTAATAATTACTCAAAACAATATATTGGTTGATAAAAACCTAATGCCCGCCATTTCCACTTCTGGATCAACACAGACACGAAGCGGGAGAGGAGGGAAGAACAGAGAAGTAGCAACGGTGCCAAAACGAGGCATAGCCGGAGGTTGGAATCAAAGGTTCGATTTCTGCGCCATTTTTCCATTCCTCTCAGAGCTCAGAGCTCAATCAGTGTGTAAAAAATGAAAATCCTTCATTTTTCCCTTTCCACTTGCAACTTGCAAGTTCCCCCCGCGGGGGTGGGAATCGGTCAAATGATGAGACTTTGAGGCGATGCAGTAATGTTCAGCTCAAAAATAGGCCATAAAACTTTTAAAATCGTATGTGGTTGGTGAACATGCACCAAGCAGATGGAAAACAAAAATATATATATATATATAACTTGAAATTCAAGTTTTGTGTGTGTGTTTTGGGGCCCGAAATTTCTACACGTTAGTGATATGTTTTGGGGACAAAAATCACTTCAAATGGGCTAAATTTCTAAGCAAGATCCTTTGATAAATTACTGTATACTTTTGTCACTATTTTGGGCTGAACTCCTTGAAATTGTGTTTTGGGCTGAAAAGTGCTGCATGGGGTCCATGTTTTGCTCTAAACTCCATTGATATTTTCAGACAGCTTCAGCTTGTAGTTTTGTCATGGATTGAAAAGTAGAGTACATGGTCAAAGATTTCGTGCAAGAACTCTTTGTTCAGATTCATTAATAAATGCTTTATATTATTGCTAAAATATTGGGCTTGGATTCTATTTAAAGTGTTACATGTTGATATCAAAATTCTGTCCAACCATATGAAAGCTCATGATTCACAATTGTGGTCTAGTTTCTTAGACTCTGCATGCATCAATATTAGTTTTGGCATGCAGAAATTTTTCTGGAGGTTCTTGTCAGTTTTAACTTTGATTATAGATGACTTTAATCTTGCAAAACTTGAAGTGGGAATATGCCTTTCATGATATAGTTGTTTTCCTATATTCTCATTATAGAATTCTTTAGCTGTTTATAGGGTTAAACAGTTTGTGTGACCTGAGAAATCCTCTGCTTCAGGAAAGTAAAATTCTTTGTTCTAGCACGCTTGGCTTTGCAAAATTTACCTAAACTGTTTCATTTTGGGGAACAAGTTATTGGCTATTGCTGTAGGAGAGCTCCTATTTTATACTTGCCACATTGTCAAATTTGTGACGTAATCATGACTTTGCTTAATACTAATTGCTAGAACCCAGAGAATCACTACTGGAAAAATCTCTTTTTAGACCGCCACATTTAGATCGGTTTTGGCGGATAAGGTCTTAAAAATTTGCACGGTGACAGTTTTGTAATTATCTTGAACTTCTTAGACCGGTTCTTAAAAAAACCGGTCTTCAAGTCTTAAAATTTTTAACATTTAAGACCAGTTTATATGCAAACCGGTCTTAAATACTAACATATTTTAAATTCAACATTCGATAACTTTTTAAGGCCAGTTGTGGTAACAACCGGTCTTAAATGTAACACATTTAAGACCGGTTTTCTGACAACCGGTCTTAAATTTGTTACATTTAAGACCGGTTTTTATACAAACCGGTCTTAAATGTGAATTTTCCCTCTTTTAAGACCGGTTTTTAATAAAAACCGGTCTTAAATGTAAGATTTTTCACACTTAATTTTCCTCCCGCGCCCAGATCGCTTGCTCTGTGAACCCTTTCTTCTCTCTTTGCCATTTCTCTGTGACCTCTGTCCGTGCTTGTTCTGAACTCATCCATGGCGTTCCGTCCGTCATTTACTCAAGTCCCTTCCGTCATTACCGCTTCCATTGCTGTGTTCGCCGTCGCTGTTCTTTGATTATCGTCAGTCTTCTCTGCCGCCACCTCTAATCTCCGCAGCGCAGTGACCATTCTCCTTTGACTTGACTTCCCTTTGTCAATGCCATGAATTTGAGGACTTCATTTTAACCTTAGTCGACGCCACCGTGACTTTAGGTTGAAGCTCACTCTTTGGTCTTCATTCAGGTTAGTGTTCGATCGATCTGTTATTTAGTTGTACGTTGTTTTATAATTAATAATGTTCAATGAAAAGTTCTTGTTGTTGCTTTAATTTGAGCACTTAAACGTAATCTGGAAAAAAATTAAATTTGCACATTCTTGTTAGATATATGCTCTGACTTTTAATTATATCCCTGTGATATTTGGCTTGAATTAATACCACTTTATGTTCTGTTTTAGTTTAGTGCGGTTGTTTGATTATTGTCAGTGTTATTGGTTTGTTAAAACAATACTAGTTTCAAATTGTGCCTGTTAATTTCGTTGAAATATCTAAAACTCTATTGTTGTTGTTTTTTTGTCTATCCTTTTGTTGTTGGATATAGGGTGCTAGAAGTGTTGAGATATATATGGATAATAGTTGGATAAACGCTAAACAGACGAGTGTTGAATATGATAATGGGGTGAGGGGTTTTTTAGACTTTGCTAGTAGACATGCCGATGATGGTAGTGGAAAGTTTTATTGCCCTTGTGTAGTATGTTTGAATGAGAAGCGACTAAGTACTGCAGATATATATACACATTTAATTTGTGAAGGATTCTGTAAGAGTTATACAGTGTGGGTATGGTATGGTGAAGAATTAGAAATGCCAAGTTCATCTCAACAGGGGGAGTGAACTTTGATGATAATGACACGGATACGGATGATCGAATAGAGGATTTTAATCGTGATGTAGGAGAAGAGAGTTTTGAGCAATTACATGCATATGGTAATATGTGTAGTGATGCTGAGACGCCATTGTACCCGGGGTGTAAAAAGTACCAATTGTTGAAAGCAGTATTGAAATTGGTAAGCTTGAAAGCACGACATGGATGGAGCGACAAAAGTTTTTCAGAAACGCTTGAGGCTTTTAAGGACATGCTTTCAGATGATAATGTGTTGCCTTCTCGATACTATGATGCTAAGAAAATATTGTGTCCACTAGGGATGAAATATAAAAAGATCCATGCATGCCCTAATGATTGTATATTGTATAGAAAAGAGCATGAAGAGGAACAACAGTGTCCAATATGTGAAACCCCGACGTATAAATCAAATAACGCTCTTGGAAAAGTATTGTGGTACCTTCCAATCATACCAAGGTTCAAGCGCTTGTTTGCTAATGAAAACGATGCAAGAAATTTGAGATGGCATGTGGATGAGAGGATATCCGATGGAAAGCTTTGACATCCGGCTGATTCTTCTCAATGGAAGAAAATCGATCAATTATTTCCTGCCTTTGGTGAAGAGCCTAGGAACCTTAGGCTTGGGCTTAGCATGGATGGCATGAATCCTTTTGGTAGCCTGAGCAGTATACATAGTTCATGGCCTGTTCTGTTGGTATTTACAACTTATCTCCTCTGTTATGCACGAAACGAAAGTACATCATGTTATCTATGTTGATTTCGGGACCAAAAAAACCTGGAAATGATATAGATGTTTACCTGGAGCCCTTAATCGAAGACTTGAAAGAGTTGTGGGATGAAGGTGTTGATGTTTTTGACGCGAACAAGAAGGAGGTTTTTAAAATGCGAGCCATGATCTTTTGTACTATAAATGACTTCCCTGCATATGAAAACTTGTCAGGTTATAGTGTTAAAGGCCATAAAGCATGTCCGATTTGTGAAGAAGGAACATGCTACCATCAACTTCAACATGGAAGAAAGACAGTTTATCTTGGTCATAAGAGATTTCTTAGACGAGGCCACTCGTATCGCAGATTAAAGAAAGCTTTTTTTGGTGGACAAGAGTTTGAAGATGCTCCGAAGGCATTGACTGGGGAGCAAGTTTATGAAAAGGTGAAAAATATGAATGTTATCTTTGGTAAGACTACAAAGAAAAGTAATGAGAAAAGTAAATGGAAAAAGAGGTCTGTCTTCTTCAATCTTCCATATTGGCCGAAGCTTGATGTAAGACACTGTATTGATTTCATGCATGTGGAGAAAAACGTTTGTGATAGTATTGTTGGGACACTGCTTAACATATAAGGTAGTTCTAAGGATGGTGTGAAGGCAAGATTAGATTTACAAGAAATGGGGATACGAGAAGACTTGCATCCAAAGCCATATGGTAAGAGAACTTTTGTCCTCCAGCTGCTCATACTTTGTCTAAGGATGAGAAAAGAAGCTTTTGTCAGTGTTTACATGGCATCAAAGTTCCTTCAAGATATTCTTCAAATGTTAGGAAGCTTGTGTCGATGAAAGACTTGAAGTTAGTAGGGCTAAAGTCTCATGATTGTTATGTCTTAATGTAACAACTGCTCCCAGTAGCTATTCGAGGCATTGCCGAATATGATCTTCAACATATTTTGACTAAACTTTGTTTCTTCTTCAATGCTATTTGTAGTAAAGTCATTGAGACAGAAAAATTGGATGAACTGGAAAATGAAGGATATCTGATCTTGTGCCAGCTTGAGAAGCTTTTTCTTCCTTCTTTTTTTGATATCATGGTACATCTAATTGTTCATCTAGTTAGGGAGATCAAGTTGTGTGGCCCTATCTATTTATGATGGATGTACCCAATTGAAAGAACTATGAAAATCCTAAAAGGGTATGTGAAGAACCCTAACCGGCCTGAAGCATCTATTGTTCAGAAATATGTTTCTGAAGAAGCCATGGAGTTTTATCAAGATTACTTGTCAAAAGTAGGACACATTGGACTTCCTGAACGTCATGACGAAGAAGGCGGTAGACGCGGGGCTTCAGTAAAGAGCATGGATCCTGATGAATTGCAACAAGTCTACTTGTACATCTTGAATAATGTTGATGAAGTTCAAGATTACATTAATGCTCATAAAGAAATTGTACGGAAAGGAAATAGTCGAATGACTGAACAAAGGTTAATTAGGGAGCATAACAAAACTTTTGCACATTGGTTCAAACAAAAGGTTGACGGTGAAAAATGTGTTTCTGATACAATTAAATGGTTAGCACGTGGTCCTGAGGCTGATGTCATAAGTTGAACTTCATTTGTGATCAATGGTTATACATTTTACACAAAGTCCCTTGATGATAGGAGCACCGTCCAGAACAGTGGGGTTATGTTAGCGGCTGAATCTATGCACTTCTCTAGTTCAAAAGATAAGAATCCTAGATTAGCAGCAATACCTTATTATGGGGTGATTGAAGAGATTTGGGTGGTTGATTATGTTAAAGTTAAACTTCCCATTTTCAAATGCAACTGGGTTGATGTCAACAATGGAGTGATGATTGATCAGTTGGGATTTACATTAGTTGATTTGAATAGTAGAAGTTTTAGAGATAAACCTTTTATTATGGCATATCAAGCAAAACAAGTGTTCTATGTTACTGATCAGGCAAACAAAATGTGGTCTGTAGCTCTCCAAGGAAAAAGGGTCGTTGATATTAATCAGGAAAGTCATTCAATGAATGATCTGCTTGAGACTCCTTCTTTTTCTAGAGGTTTACCAGAATTGAACGAAGAAGATGAAGCAGACAATTAACACGGCACAAGAAACGATCATCATGAAGGGATATGGGAGGATATCCCTTTATAAAACTACATTGAAGGTTAGTTAGCTAAAATAATTATCATGAACTATATTTGAATTATGTATATTGTTATTGGTGTATATATATAACTACTTTTTTTGTTGTCGTCACAGGAAAATGAAGGATATGAGGTGTACGTCTTAGTGTAGATTCTCCGAAACTAGGCCAGCTAGTGATCATCAGCCTGAGAAGAGTGTGTATGTATAAAGTATTTTGGCCCTAATGAATAACGGAATTGTCATTAATGTAATTTAATCTTTGATGTATGTATGTAAGTGAAAAGAAAAGGAACTTGGTCAAAACAGCATTGTCATGGTTATATGATTTCCTTGCATTATGATTCTGTCTATGGTTGTGAGTTTATTATTCATGGTTGTTTTCCTTTGCTTCTGTTTCGGCCAGCACTGTTTAAGCACAAGGGAGTTGAGTTTTAATATGTTCCAATGAGTTTTAAGTCTCTCACATGTCATTAAGATGTTAATTATATAATCTGTAAGAGAAGATTTATTTATTTCAATGTCGTTGAACTGGCTGGTGATTGCTGAGTGAAATAACATGGGAAATGACTAGCTGGGTATAACTTTTAAACGAAATTTTTTTTAAAAAACAAATTCAGCTTTTAAGACTGGTTCTATCCAAAACTAGTCTGAAAAGTAAATTTAAGACCGATTTTGGATAAAATCGGTTTGAAAATTTGACTTTTTAGACCGATTTATCCAAAACCGGTCTAAAAAGTCAAATTTTCAGACCGGTTCTTTATAAGAACCGGTCTAAAATTTTATTAATTTAGACCGGTTCCTATTATAACCGGTCTAAAAATATTTATTTTTAGACCGGTTTTATAATAACCGGTCTTAAAAAGTTTTTTTAAGACCGATTCCATAACCAGTCTAAAAAGTAGAAGACTTTTTAGACCGGCTGTATCAAGACCGGATCCAGAACCGGTCTAAAATATCTTTTTTAACCGGTCTTAAAAGTGATTTTTCCAGTAGTGAATACTTATTTTTCCATTAATGATTTCAAATATAAAAAAGACTTTCTTTGTTATTACCAGTATGTATAACTTACAGGAAGGTGATGACTTTTATCTTTGCAGGCTAAAAGCAGGTCTAACCTAGAAACCCCTTAATGGCTCCTCCTGAACATCGTCGTTGGATGGACAATAGGGTAGTAGGTCAGAACTCAAGGATCAGTAATCAGTTCTTTGTGTGTGTAGAGGAGTTTCTTGAGTTTGCAAGTCAACTAGATGAATTCAAACACAAAGGGAAGTTTGCATGCCCTTGTTTAGAATGCAAATGTGAGAAGCATCTCAAGCCAGATGAAGTGCGCACACATTTGTATGAAAAAGGGTTTATGCCTGATTATTACCACTGGCATAACCATGGCGAGAAAGAGACACATCCTCATGAATTGGCTCCAAATGAGCAAATTGCTAAGAACCCTTGCCCTAATTCTACGGAATTTAACGATCTGTTCGCTGCTGCACAAGCTCTATTGTATGATGGGGGTGAGAAAATGGTGTTGTGGACGGCTTTGGAATTGTTGCACTTTCAGTCTAACTATGACATTTCTGATATGTCTCTGGATGAGACTATTGAATTGGTGAATGATATGTTACATGACAATCATCGAATGCCTAAGAACTTGTACCAGCTCAAGAAAATGGTTTGGAAACTGGGTTATCTCAAGATTGATGATGACAAGACTAAGCCGGGTGGTGGTGATGCTTCTCAACTTGCATGTAATGATGATGATGAGGATGAGGATTAGGAGGGTGATTAATTTGATGGCTACTGTTTAAGTGACTTTATTATGCCTTTATAAGCTAAAACTTAATGATTTAAAGGACAAGGTTATCTACTTATCTTAGGTTTACTTTGCGTTTATGGCATTTTTATATTAGCACATTTAATTTCCTTGCGTATGCTTTTGTGATGCGTTGGCAGCAGACTTATATGTGTTGTCACTACTACAGAAGGGACTTTTAACGATAGTTTTTTTGCCCTTTAGACGACTATTTTCAGGGGGATGTCTATCTTAGTGTTGTTGAAAATTCGAGAAAAGATGACCGTTAAAAAACAGTCGTAGTATGGGAGATACAACAACTGTTTTCCATAAAACAGTCGTGTAAAATAGTCGTTGTATCTAACAGATACAACGATTGTTTTTAATAAAACAGTCATTGTATCTAAACAGTCGTTGTATCTGTTTGATACAACGATTGTTTTCCCCAAAACAGTCGTTGTATCCTCTCTTTTTTTATTTATATTTTAACGTTTTACTCCCTACATCATCCCCCTCTGCTCCTCCACCATATATGTCTACAAGTCCCCACGTCCTCCATCCCCTTTGCCACAAGATCCATACTACTACAAGTTCCCATTTGCTCCATCAATTTCACCATTGCCTCCATACTACTACAAGTCTCCCCTCCCACCGGCTCCATCTTCGCTGCCTCCATACTAGTAGATGAACCTATCCTAACGAGTTCTCTAACATGTACATTGCTATCTTTGAAAGAAAAAACCAGATCCATGAACCATTCTCTCATGATTAACTCTCTAGCTTCCCCTAATACTCATGGAAGTGAAAATCACATGTTAATTTTTCTATCATGACATATAGCGCATATATCATTATAACATCATTTCAATGTGCAAACTTCAACTTTCAATATAAATCATGACATGCATATGGCCAAAGAGATGATGGCATGCTTCCATGAAAATCCCTATTCTTTATCATCATTTTCCAAAGTGTTCTCTGTAAAGCATAATACGTTAACAAATTCAAAGTACTCATAAATAAGAAACTAGGAAAAGTATTCGAATATGCAAACTTATATAGCACAGTACAAAACCACTGCACTATGTAAAAAAACCTCTACACATCATCACCCCTCTATGTGTTGTAGAAGATGTCCTGACAACAGGTCTTGGATCAAATTAATGTCTTCGATTGTGTAGGGGTCCTGATCACCAAAAATCTGTGAGCAAAATGGAGAATATGTTAACATAAATAAATAAATTGAATGAAATAACTAACAATTCAATCACATGAAAAGAACTGAAATTCAATTGAGAATCAAGAAATGATCACTTGTTCAAAATTTGTAGTAAGGCCAGAGAAAATGATGTTATACATCTATAGTATAACATAGAAGCCGCACTAAGTTTTCCCTGCTTGCCGAGGACACTATACATCAAAAGCAAACGGTGAAAAAGAATAAAGGCTTATGTAAAGCAATAGTCAATCGAAGAACTTGAATGTAAAGAACTTATGTTTGGCTGGAACCACTTTGTATGACCAGCTTTACCTTCACGCTTCCCACCCATTATATAATATGTCTTCAGTGCACTGTAATAATTAAAATGATAAACAGAAGACATTAAAACAATTGAGTAAAATCAAAAATCAATGACGGACAAATAAATTTACTTACGTGTTAAAAATATTTTTGAACTCTGCGTTTGGCTTGTGACCTAATGAGTCAAACCAAAAGATGACGTTGATCGAGGGACAAGGAACACAGAGACTCCAATGATAACTATAATCACATGCATATATATATTAAAATGAGGTTAGATAACATAATACTGTTTAGCAAAGTGAACGTGTATAAATATATCAAATAAAGTTACTTGCCCTTCAACAATTGGTGCCAGATAACAAGGCAGCTGAGTCTCGCCTATTGTATAGCCTACATAGCTCATCCGATCTTCCAACCTCTGGCTATTACGTCGTGACATAGTGCCAGGACATAAGAAGCCATATGTAGTGCCGAGCCCTCGTTCGGCACACAGTTTGTGGAAGCAGCTACCACATAAATGAAATGAGAAATGACACAGTAAATGTAGAAACCTAAAACCCCTAAATATCAGTGCATTAATTACAATTAAAAATTATAACTAAACTCACATGATTGCAAATGTGACCCATCCTACGTCAATCTCCTCCAAAGATAGGAACTCTCTAATATCTTTGTTATCAAGTCCATAATTATATGAGATTCTGCGACTCACAATCTCACAAGGCATCTGTAAGTCGACCTTATTTATGTCTTGATGAATATTTTGCAGTCGTGCTAAAAAGGGAAATTTTATCGCATCATCTTGTTCCTAGTAACACACAAAATAAAGATTATAAGTAGAATGTCAAGGATCAAGTAACAGTAAGGTGTTTCCTACCATTGGAGGGACTGGCACAGTCTGAACAAGATGTCTAGGCCACAAGATGAAAGATCCTGTTGCCTGACCTAGATTGGCAACCTCACCATCGGGGAATGGGACATCTACACCTTCCTCCCCTAGTCGAACACTTGTCACATTGACCTTAAGTTGATCGTCCCGGATTTGGTTATTATGGTGGGTGGTGGCATGGCTGTATACAACAGCATCAACAACAGCACGCAGGTACGGGACTTCCAAATACAGAGTGTAGGGTTCTCCAGGCTCTAGTGAAGGACCAGGGTCGCCATGTCCAACCTCTGGCGGATTGTAACTGCCTTTGGTGCTGGGAAAGGCCAGGGATTCCTGAGTAAGAGAAATAAAAGAATTAATTAAAATAATGTAAGGAAAAACTCAATATAATGTTAAATGAAATTAGTTACAAACCTCAGATCTAGACGCCATATTACACATCCCGCCTTACATGTGAGACAACACCATCGTACTCATCTCACCATGTAGCTCACTCAACAACTCTTCTTTAAGCTCGTCTCGAAGTGAGTGACGTAGCTCTGCTCGGATTTCCTCTCGAACCCTGGCCACAAACTCCTGACTCATTTCACCTCATCCATAAGCTTGTGAACCTCGTCCAAAGTATTTAGAGAGACCAGCTCCCCTTGACTCCCCTCTAACTTGACCAGGGTGATCTAGATTACCAAGCGCCGTGGCTAAGATGTCCATCCTTCCAGTTTGAGTGAAGGAACCTTGGCTGCTCTGCTCTTCAAGTTCATCCTGTGGCATACAATGGATAAATAGAAAGTAATTACATACCACCAACGTTAGAAAAATGAAACACATTTAAATATACTTGTTATTAAATACTCACAATTCTTTTAGCGACATCAGCAACGACTGGATTTATATATTTCTCTCCCTTTATCCTCCCTGCTTTCCATTTTTTGTGACGCGGGGGAGGAGGTGGCGCTTGCACGACTATACTTGGATCTGCTTGGGCTGCTTCCTCCAATTTTTGCAATTCAGCCTGCATCATCTTCTTTTCGAGCTTCCGATAACCCCCACACGACATGTAATGAGGATAATTGTTTTTCGCTCGCCTCTCTTGATTTGCTTGACTCAATTTCTATATAAACAAAGAATAATGATAACTGAGTTAGCGATGTCAAGTAAGTTCAACTAAAATGTTTAACACTAAGATGAACACAATGTACCAGGAAATTGGGATCCTGCCGCGATGCGACAAACAACCTCCAGTCATTTGGAGAAAGAAACGAATACTCTTTACAAGGATCCTCATGACTCCTTGGCCCTCGAACGTACTTGGTTGTGAGCGTGGACTTGAAATCTTTCTACCGCTCACGAACTTCCCCCATCCAATGCTTGTACATCTCCTTCGTATTGGGAATATCGTAGGTTTGCTACAAAACAAAATATATAGTAGTCGTTATATATAAACAAATAGAAATAAAAATATAGATACAAATACAACTTTACATACCAAAATTTGTTCCCAAATCATACGCTTCGTTTCCTTTGAAACTTCCCACCAGGTAGGAATTAGAACGCTAACTTTGCTCCGACCCAAAAAGCCAAGGTAGCTAATGAACGTGTCTCCGTCTGGGCCGAGTGGCTTCAAATTAGCATCAAATTCCACATGAATCCTGCTTGCCTGTTGTTCCTCATGACGTGCCACTAACGATCGCAGTTTCGTGCTTCCTCTAACCTTTTTCTTAACCGATGAGCCAACAGAGTCGCCCGAATTTGAACTTGCCATGATCCTGCTAAGAAATAAATGTGACATGATAAGTAAAGTGAAATTGCATGCACACTTTAAACAATTCATAATCTTACTAAGAAATAAATGTGACATATGATAAGTAAATTGAAATTACATGCATACTTTAAACAATTCAAAATCTTACTTTAAGTGTTTTCCCAAATTCCTTCACAATGATCAACTCTAGCTGCATATTCATCATCATCTATCAATTCCACTTCAGATGGCATAGGCGGATTTGTAGTGAAAGGCGGCATGTCGTCAAGATTCAAACTCGGATCACCATCCTTCTATTTTTTACTTTGGAGTACAATAGACAATTTTTCATTTGCTGGATCAATGACATAAAACACTTGTTTTGCCTAACTTGCTAGAATGAATGGCTCATCTTTATAACCGACTCTTTCAAGATCAACTGAGGTGAATCCAAATTGATCTATTTCAACAGCATTATTGTTAACCCACTTGCATTTAAATAAAGGAACTCTCAACTTAGTGTAGTTTATCTCCCATATGTCTTCAATAACTCCATAATAGACCATGGATGCCAAAATGGGGTTTTTGTCTTTTGAACTAGAAAAGTGCATTGATTCGGCTACTACTATCACCCCAATGTTTTGCATAGTACTTCTGTTATCCTGGCCATTTGTATAGAAAGAATACCCGTTTATATCGAAGCCACTCCAAGTTATGACCTCAAAAGAAGGCCCCCAAGCTAACCATTTGATTGTCTCAGACACATTGGTCTCGTGCGCTATCTTATCCTTGAACCACTCTATGAAAGTCTTGTTTTGCTCATTAGCTATCTGCATGTCATTTTTCCTTGGATAGATCTCATTTAAACTCTTTCTGTGTTCGGCTAAGTACGGCTGAACTTCTTCCGTATTATTCAAGATATATAGGTGTGCTTGCAACACCTCTTCACGACGCATACTCTTCACTTTGAGCCCTCGTGTTCCCTTACTTGTACCCTTTTCATGACGAGATTGGGCATTTGACCTTGATAGATATTCTTTGCAAAAGTCCATAGCCTCTTCAACGACATATCTTTCCACAATTGAGGCTTCAGGTCAATAAGGATTTTTAGAATACCCTTTTAAGTTCTTCATGTATCGCTCGAAAGGGTACATCCACCTTAGATAAACTGGGCCGCATAGTCTTACCTCCCTTACCAAATGAACTATTAAATGCACCATTATATCAAAGAATGCGGGAAGAAAATGCATCTCTAGTTGGGATAGAATAGTATAACCCTCATTTTCTAATTCGTCTAATCTTGCAATGTCAACAACTTTGCTACAAATAGCATTGAAGAAACTGCACAACCTTGTTATTGTCCTTCGCACATCATCTTTCATAATGCCTCTAACAGCTACTCGTAAAAGTTGTTGCATCAAGACATGACAATCATGAGACTTCATTCCAACTAATTTCAAATCTTCCATTGACACAAGTCGGCTCACATTAAAAGAATACCCTTGTGGCACCTTAATGCCGTGCAAACACCCACACAAACTTCTTCTCTCAGCTTTTGACAATGTATGCGTTGCTGGCTCCATATACACTCTCTTACCATCATCTCTTAGTTGTGGATGCAGTCATTCTCTTATTCCCATTTCAACCAAGTCTAGTCTTGCACTAATTCCATCTTTTGTTTTCCCTGGTATGTGCAAAAGCGTACCAACAAGGCTATCACATACATTTTTTTCCACATGCATCACATCAATACTATGTCTCACATCAAGACTACACCAATATGGAAGATCAAAGAAAATTGACCTCTTATTCCATTTGTTCTTCTCACCCGTAGTCTTTTGATTTTTACCAAAAGTGACCTTGATTCTTTCCACCCGACTATAAACCTCGTCTCCAGTTAATGGCTTTGGAGTCATTTCATTCTCCGGCAAATCGTTAAAAGCCTTCTTTAGCCTACGGTACGGGTGGAACCGAGGAAGAAATCGTCTATGACCAAGGTAGACCGTTTTTCTACCGTGCTTGAGTTATGGAACTGTGTGCTCGCTTCACATATCAAACATGCTTTATGACCCCTGACACTATAACCTGACAAGTTACCGTATGAAGTTACCGTATGCAGGGAAGTCGTTAATTGTGGTGAAAATCATTGCACGTAGCTTAAACGACTGTTGCTTATATGCACCAAACACATCTACACCATCCTCCCACAACTTCTTTAAGTCCTCTATCAAAGGTGCCAAGTAGACATCGATATCGTTCCCTAGCTGTTTTAATCCCGAAATCATCATAGAAAGCATCATATACTTGCGTTTCATACACAACCAGGGAGGTAAGTTGTAAATTACCAGTAGAACGGGCCATGCACTATGTGTACTGCTAAGAGTACCATAGGGATTGATCCCGTCTGTGTAAAGCCCAAGCCGAAGGTTTCTAGGCTCACTGCCAAATCCGGAATACATTTCATCTACTTTCTTCCATTGTGGAGAGTCAGCCGGGTGCCGAAGGAATTTTCCATCACAAACTCTGTCATCATAATGCCATCTCAACTTCTTTGCTTCTTTCGCATTAGCAAACATTCGTTTGAACCGCGGTATGATTGGAAGATACCACAAAACCTTTAAAGGTTGCTTTTTATTTGTCTCATCACCACACCTATTACCTTTCTTCACTTTGTATCTAGAAGTTTTACATTTCGGATACTCACTTAAGCCTTCATACTCATTTCTGTATAATACGCAGTCATTAGGGCAAGCATGTATCTTTTTATACTCCATACCCATCGTAGATAATATTTTCTTGGCCTCATACATACGATTTGGAAGTACATTATCCTCTGGAAACATATCACACAACAATTCTAGTAATAATGTGAAACTACTGTCGGTCCACCCACAAGTTGCCTTTAAGTTGACCAAGTGTAAAATGCCTGACAAGCGTGTATACTTAGTACACCCAGGGTACAAAGGTGTCTCTGCATCACTCCGTATGCTATCATATACAAGCGTTTGTACAAAACATTCTACCTCAACATCGTGAATCATGTTCTCCATTTTATTGTCATCTCCAACCTCCAAAACTTCCTTCTCATGTGACGCCCAAGCAGTTACTTCCTCACCATGCCATATCCACCTTGTGTACCGAAGATTTATTCCATCATAAAGTAAGTGATCCCTTATATCATCAACATCCCGTAGACTCTCATTTAAACAGTTGATACATGGACAAAAATACTTCCCATTTTTACTAGGCGCATTCATTTTAGCAAATTTAATAAACTTTTCCATCCCATTCTCATATTCTTCACTAATTCTCAAAGCATTCATCCAACGGTGATCCATTTTATTACCACCTAATCCATTTTCACAGACACTCAAGTTTAGAACAGCTATATGAAACACTCATAACACACTGTAAAAACTAACAGTTCAACTACCATTTTTAAAGTTTAGTAATTCAAATTTATCACGCTTACAACAAATAGTAGCACCATGATATCCTCAGGTTTCAAAAACTTTCATTAACAAGAAATAACATAACTTACCAGCTAATCTTTAACTTCCAAGGACACTATGTTTGTGATTGAGGATTTGGAAGAAGATTCTACTGAGGCAAGGATGTAGTAGGCCGGAAACCCAAGGGAGAATGATGGCAGTAGTGATACCTGCAGGTTTATGAGAGAATTATTACCCAAAACATTATAATATTACCCAAAACTACTACATCTTTTATGAACTCAAAGGCATTGTTGAACTGACCTTTTTGATTGGACTTGTTTTGGTTTTTAAATTTCTTTCCAAAGAATTTAAGGGCTTTAGAATATATGTCTATGAGTGTTTTTTTTTTGGGTGGAGTTTTTGGAAAATGAATTTTTTTTTGGGTTTATACAATTAAAACAAATAAGAAAACACAAAGAAAATGAATTTTTAAAAGGACAAAACTTATTATTATTATGTCCATTTGTTTATATCTATTGGTCTAGTTTTCCCGTAGAAATAATCATCTTGCTGCTCCTTTACAGCTCTGTATTGGTCCATGTGCTTAATTTACCATCTCAGTTACTCATAAATCTTGGTAACACTTTTGTTGGTTTCTGGAATATTTTGATAGAAGGAGGCTGAAAATTTCAAAGTATAAATTACAATCGTTAAGGAACATTTAAACATTTGGTTAAATGCATTATTTTGAAGGATTGTCAAGAGAGGTCTTGGAATTTCTGGAGTTAGGCAAAGCAAAACTATTAATATGAGTATAATTGGCATTTTGGTTTATTAATACATCATTTGGCAATCTCAACTCATCCACAAAAAACGTTGGTTTTATTTTTGCTTTTTATTAATATTATTTGATATTTTTCTAAAAAAATTGGTCTAGTTTTCCAAATCAAATTGAAGCACATGAATTTTTATTTTTTTACACAATAAGATTTCACATGAATAAAATTTCAAAATTTTGTTTGACTACTACTATAAAAATCACATATGACAAAGTTTAATCAGCCTTCATTTCGTGCTTTACGATTGGGTTGAATCTTGGGTGATGCAAATAATCAACCAACAACTTTGGCATTGGTAAAGAATAACCTAATACCTACTCTGCATTTGGAATATTTCTGATTCCCATGAGATATTTAACAAGCACAACCAATCTCAATGACATACTAATTAAGCCTAGATTCAGTCACAAATGAAGTGCAAAATGCCAAATTTTTTTCCAGAACAGCAGAAATTGACATCCAAATGTACAAATCAACTAGAAACAGAAAAGGGAAACTTACACACACACTGGAATAGACCAAGAACGACCAATGTTGTCTTCTTCACAACTGTATGCGAAGACCCAGTATGAACTACAGGAGCAAAAATAGAGGCTAAGAAGAGAAAACCAAAAGAAAAAAAACCAGATGAAGAAAACAAGGCTACCTACTTGCGTTGCTTGCTGCTCGGACTGAGAAGTAGGAAAGCGAAGATCAGACCTGCAACCGAGAGGGAATGGAGGGACTGTGAAGACGGTGGACGTCGGAGAGGGACAAAGGAAAGAATGCAGGAGAAAGAGATAGGCCAAGAAATTTGCCCTATGGAGCTCGCGGGAGACACGAAATTCAGGGTTCAATTAGCGCGGGGAAGACAATGACAGAAACGCGCGCTGATTTGGGGAAAATATAACCAGTTTCAACGACTGGTTTTATAAACCAGTCGTTGAATCTAGTTTCAACGACTGGTTTTTTAAACCAGTCGTTGAAACTTCAGTTCAGTGCTATCCGTTCACAGAGCTTGCTTTTTTACTATTGGTTTCTAAAAACGATCGTTGTTTGGTGTCGTGGAATCATGTTCTTGTAGTAGTGTGTGTTTATTGAACTATCTCTACTTATAGTTATTTGTGTTTATTGAACCCTCTCTACTTAGTTATATGTACTTTGTTTATTGAAGGCAGGGCATGAATGAACTCACTCCCACAAAATGTGTGCATAAACATATATACATGGGTGGAGTTTTGGCTTATTAGTCCCACACTATTGCTTGTTCGGAACTTTTTTTTTCTTGAAACAAAAAACGCAATTCCCTCCCATCATTCCTAAAATCATAAAATTTGAATTTCTCCTTATGACTATTCAGCTATGTAGGCTTAAAATAAGATGGGTTATTGTATTTTAATTTGTCAGAGTACATATGAGGTGACGCTCCTGAAGTATGTAAGTATTTCTCCTTGACAGAATCAAGACTCAACAAACCATTTAAAATTATTTAAAAGTAATAAATATATATTATTATTAAAATAGAGATGAGGTCGGATCTAATTAAGGTAAAACAGGAAAGTACTTAGGGCCTGTTTGGTATAAGGAAGATCTGGGAAGGTAAGGGAATATATACAAGTTTTCTCATTTGGTACGCAATTTTGGCTCAATCATTCCCGGAATTCAAGTTCCCGGGCCCACCAATGTTCCCTTATTCATGAGAAGATGAGATTCCACCAAAATTAGTGGGATCCTAAGTTCCTTAAGTGGAGGAAGATCCGAAGGACAAATATGCTCCTAAAATATTTAAATTAAAAGGTGGGAAATTCAAATTTATTGAAAAATTTGCTTATCATATTCGAATTTTTAAGGATTCTCTCCTTGTAAATTCGAATTTCATCAATAAATTTGAATTTTCCAGGATTCCCACCTTACAAATTTGAATTTCTACAGAATTTGCTTATCATATAAAAAAAATAATTTCAATTTCATTAATAAATAAAATAATTTTTATTTATTTAAATTATAATTTATATTTTATTCATTTTATTTAATTTTTAAATTATTGTACTACTAATTATTTAATTTATGAATTGAAATATAAATTTAAGGGAAAATTCCTAAAAAATACCATCAACATAGGTAAATCCCAAAATCAGTGCGTTGAATTTGCGAAATCCAGATTGAGTGCTGTGTCAGTACTGATGGCAGTGCTGTGTTGGCGAAAAGATGAATTTGCCCTTCAGCCTTCCCTCTCTCCACTTCAGAATAGCAACATGAGTTTCTTGATTAACAACTCTAGGTTCTAGATTAACAACTCCAGTTTCTTCTTTGACAATTAACAACTCCGTTTTATTCTTTCACAATAACAACTCCGGTCTCGTTATTAGCAACACTGTCTTCTACATTAACAACTCCCCTTTCTTATTTCACAACTTCCTGATTTAAGTTTCATGGTCAATAACAATACCTCTTTCTTTATTAACAACACCGTATTTTACATTAACAATGCCATATTTTTAAGATACGAAGATGTGAAAGAATAAAGTGGAGTTATTAATCTAGAATATAGAATTGTTAATCAAGAGGCTCGTGTTGTTATTCCGAAGTGGAAAGAGGGAGGGCTGAAGGGTAAATTCCTCTTTTCACCGACACAGCACTATCATCCGTACTGACACAGCACTGAATCGAGATTTTGTAAATTCAGTGCACTAATTTGGGATTTACCTATTTTGATGGTATTTTTTAGGGATTTTCCCTAAATTTAATTAATATATAATTATTAATTTATGTCGAGGGTAAAATGAGTATTTCTCTCTTTTTTTTTTCCCAAGTTCCACCCTCAATTATCTTCCTACCAAATAACTCATCATCTCTCAACCCATCTTTCATCCCCTTTTACAATCTTCCTATCCCTTCCTTTCCCTTTTCTAAATTACTTTCCCTCCTCAAATTTTCCTCATACCAAACAAGCCCTTAGAGTACTTTACTTTTATATTAATTAAAGACCATTTGGATAAACCTTTCAGTCTTACATAAGATGTTTCTAACTAATACACACATATAAAATTCAAGTGGCATTCAATATTAACGTTATTAATCACACTAAACTCATTATATTAATTTCTATTCTCTCTCCCTACCTTTATTTTTTTGTTCAAAGCTCACTTCATTTATTAAATATAGGCTTATACGTAAAAAAATATTTAATGCTCATTTAAAGTATCAAAATGTCTTATAAAAAGAATAAAAAAATAAACATTCTATAAGACTTCTTATAAAACAGACAGGAGGGAGTACTCCTTTTAGTACTAAATATACGTCTCTTCTTACTAATTTACATGTACTAATAAAAACATTAAGTTTATTAAAAAATTAAAATGAGTTTTGATATTTCCTTTATTAATTAAATTAGACTCTAACATTATATTAATTTTTATTATCTCACGCCACCTTTATTAACT
This sequence comes from Inga leiocalycina, assembly GCA_963242795.1. Classification (NCBI taxonomy): domain Eukaryota; kingdom Viridiplantae; phylum Streptophyta; class Magnoliopsida; order Fabales; family Fabaceae; genus Inga; species Inga leiocalycina. The sequence continues at coordinate 61,443,898 of OY725325.1, read as the reverse complement.
ATGGGAAAACAGGAAAGGGAAATATTTAATGTTCTATCTAAAACTGTCAAATGCTTTGTAAAAAAGTTAAGATATTAGACAAGGAGTGGTGTTTAATTTGATGAAGGAAGTTGAACCGTTGCTTGTGTTTTGATGTACTCCTATGAGTAAAGATATGAGCATTATTAATTAATAATACTTCCTTCGATCCTAAAAATAAGATAGAGTTGATTTTTTTTTTTTTGGAAAAATTAAGAAAGTTAAATAAGTTAATTACTTAATCATATTATATGTTGTGTATTATTGGATTATAATCAATTTATAGGTTAGACAAAATAGTTTGGAGAAAAAATGATAAATATAAATAGTTTAAGGTAATTTAATTTAGCTTTATTAACATTTCTAAAAAAAATTAACTATATCTTATATTTAAGGTATGAAAGAATATTATGGACCAAGACTCGTGCTTGTGTCTGGTGTGGACCAGCAAGGGTGTCTCCATTTAGGCACTCTCTTCATTTCTCTCCATTTAAATTAAACGGTACCGTTTTTTGTCTCTTACTCATCCACCTCTTGTTTTCCCCTGGAGTGACGACGTTTGGGTATAGGGCAGAGAGAGGGTGTTATATATTTTAAAAAAGACGACTCAAACAAATTTTCCTTAACAGCCACTGTCGCCTATTATGAGAGTTTAAGTTCAGAGATCACCCATCAAGACCTCACTCCAATAGCTACGAACTAAGAAGGACGTTTTCATTTGAACTCTACAAAAGTAAACATATAATACAAATGCACCTTTTTAGGGAAAGTAAGAACTTGTGGTTCCAGAGCCAAACATTTTGTTTTTCTCGTGATTTTCCTAGAAGTTTTGTTGGACGTGGAAAGTGACGATAAAACGCAGACGAGGCCACCGATTTTGACCACAAGCAATCGGCGAAGAGTGGGAGCTCGGGTGTCGGCGGCTGTCACCGGAACTTCGATGACCTAGCTTGCGATCGAAGCTTCGGTGGCCTAATATATTTTTTAAAATTTTCTAACCAAAAGTTGTCAATATAGATAATTGAACTGTTAATAGTGATACTAAAGTCATAAATGTTGGTCTAATATATTTTTTATGAATTTCTCAAGCAAAAATTGTCAATATGGATATATGAGTTGTTAAACGCGATACTAAAATTGTAAGTAGGGTACTTTTTTAACAACTTTTGTATTGCTATTAACAACTCAGGTATCCAAATTGACAACTTGTATCTTAGAAATTAAAAAGAAAAAATTTAACCCGTCAGAACTCTGGTGAAAGTAATTACAAAATAGTCAACAAATACCCTGTTTACAACTTTAGTATCGTTATTATCAATTCAAGTATAAATATTGATGACTTTTGCTTGAGAAATGTAAAAAAAAAAAAAATACTGCAGTTAAAAGTTATTAGGAAATATTCAACAAATACCCCATTTATAATTTTAGTATCATTCTAACAACTCAAGTATTAATATTGAAGACTTTTGCTTGAGAAATTCAAAAAAAAAAAGATATTAGGCCGCCGTTTACATTTGTAATATCACTATTAACAACTTAAATATCCATATTGACAATTTCTACTTGATAAATTCAAAATATATATGTATATATATTAAGCCGCTAGAGCTCCGGCAGCCGGTTGCTAGCAAGGTCACCTGTGCTTTGGTGATGGCTACTGCAGGCAGTCACCGGTGTCGGCATTCCAACAGTTGACAAGGAGAGTTGAGGGTTTTTTATTTAAAAAGAAACCCAAGGGTAATTAATAAATGTTTCAAATTTTATTACATTATAAAATTCTAAATCAGTCCATTTGAAATTGTTAAAATTCAATATACTTATTTATTTTTTAAAAAATTTGATAATATTTTTATGTCTTTAAAAAAAAAATTCTACATCACCTAACCTCCTTCATATATCTGGGAATTTGGGCCAACCCGCGACCGGGCTGCGGGCTTGACGCCAACCTGCCCCTTCGCGGGCTAGCAAAATGCAAGCCCACTAGCCTGCCTTGTTTTTTTGTTTTTTTAATTTTTACATTTTCACTCATTTTTTAAAAAAATTCCAACCCTTTTCTCTTTTATCTATTCACATGACACTTCTTTTCTTTTATACATTTATATCAGAAAGCCAGTTTCATTCTTACTTTCTTTTTGTTTTTATCTATTCACATAACAAAAACATATAAACACATCTCTTTTAAATTTAATAATAGTAAAATAAATAAACATAATATGAAAATAAAAATATCAAATAGAAAGTATGAGGAATTAATTAAACATAATATTAAAGAAAATGAGATAAGAATATTTAGATTTATTTTATTTAAAAAAACTATATAAAAAAAAAAAAACAGGCCAGCCTGTTGGCTAAACGGGTTGAACTGGTTTAGCCCAAAATTAAACGGATGCCATTCATTCAACCTGAACCCGTTTAATTTGACAAGCTAACGGACTCACTCTGCCAACCTGACCCAAATTACCAGCTATAAATCCTTCATCATTCTTCATCTATCAAACATCAGTTGGGCGGAGCCCCGCGATTTCGCCCCCCACAAAACAAGGTCTTCTTCGTTCATAGCAATTTCGCTCTTTTAATTCGTGGGACCCGCGCCTTTTATTAATTCTCTCCCTTTTTCCCCTTCTAAACCTTATAATATTCCTCACAAAATAAGAGGGGCGTGAATAAACTTTATAGCAAAATTTTTTATTCTTTAATTAATTAAAGGAAAAAGACGAAAATATAAATGTTAATTGAATAGGTATAATATATTCATAAATTTAATTAAATATATCCCAAAATTCACATTTATTTAATTATAAAATATGTAGAAATCATTTATCAAAGATATTTATGTAAAAATATTAATATAGTAGACAGTTTTTTTTTTTTTTTTTGGACAATAATATAGTAGACAGTTTAAAAAGAAGGATAATAAAAAAGACCCAGGCGAACTTCCTAAAACCTTGGGGTGAGGAGGGCTATGGAACTTGACATAATAAGCGAATCCAAAATAATCGATTATATTACTCAAGAAAATATTTAAAATTAGTTAAAAATAATAAATATATATTATTATTAAAATAGAGACAATGTCAGAATAATTAAGATCATTTGGATATACCCTTCAATCTTACATAAGATGCTTCTAACTAATACATGCATATAAAATTCAAGTGTTATCCAATATTAATGTTATTAATCTCACTAAACTCATTATATTAGTTTCTATTCTCTCTCTCTACCTTTATTTTCTTTTCAAAGCTCACTACATTTATTAAATATAGGCTTATAAGAAAAAAAATATTTAATTCTCATTTAAACTATCAAAATGTCTTATAAAAAAAACAAAAAAAAACATTTTAGAAGATTTCTTATAATATAGACAGGATGGAGTACTTCTTTAATTTTAGTCCTAAATATAAGTCTCTTTTTACCAATTTATATGTAGCAATAAAAACATTAAGTTTATTAATAACTTCAAATGATTTTTGATATTTCCTTTATTAATTATATTAAACTCTCACATTCATTATATTAATTTTTATTATCTCACGCCACCTTTTTATTAACTATGGGAAAACAAGAAAGAAAAATATTTAATATTCTATCTAAAACTGTCAAATGGTTTATAAAAAAAAGTTAAGATATTAGGCAAGGAGTGGTGTTTAATTTGATGAAAGAAATTGAACCGTTGCTTGTATTTTGATGTACTCCTATGAGTAATGATATCGGCATTATTTGTTTTTTGTTCAAAATGATATGAGCATTATTAAAACAAAGGTCGAGAGTATATTTTAGAAAACATGTTGCAACGACATCTCATAATTATTGTGTAATTAATCTCCAAATTAAGTAAAACATTAAATATTATATAATACAACATATTAAAGGGGTTCCGCCCATAGTACAAATCCCAGCATGCAACTAAGTATTCAACATATACAACGTATATAAAAAAAGTCATTAAATTTAGCAATACACATCATGCTCATATAACTAAATGAGACATACGATTGTTATCAAATTAAGCCTAGTTCGCCTTCCCCATGGTAGTACCACTTGAACTATTGCCTAAAAAATTATAAATATCGACGGGGTGAGTCATTTGGACCAGTAGCCACAATTCCATTTTAACAAGTATGCAGGGAATGATTACAAGATAGTTAAGCGTGTTAGATCCCATATGTTTTGATGATAACAAAGATTGGATTAATGATTCAAAAGGTTTTGATAATAAAAAGATTTGAACAAAGTAACTGAGTGTTCTATGGCAGACAAGAAGCATTACTCAAGTAGTGAAAATGAACCAAGAGACAGAGAATAGGAGAAAGGAGCACTGTGAAATTTTGTGAAGCATTACTCGAGGGGGCACTTGAGTAATGCAGGAGAAATTGTTCTGTCAAAATTTGGATGTAATTACTCTAGAGATCACTAGAGTAATCTACAAAGTCATATGAACATTACTTGAGGGACCACTCGAGTAAATAGAGAAGAAATCATCCAGTAGCTCTCGGCCAAGAAATGACCCCCATTACTCGAGGGACCACTCGAGTAACCAGATGTGAAAAGGCATTACTCGAGGGAGTACTCGAGTAATCTACAAAGTTATTTGAAGCATTACTCGAGGGATCACTCAAATAATCAGATAAGAAAAGAAGCAGGTACTCTCGGCCAAGATTTGAATGACATTACTCGAGGGACCACTTGAGTAATCTACAAACTTATTTGAAATCTTACTCGAGGGATAACTCGTGTAACCAGTGAAGAAAAGACATGCTTACTGAGGGATCACTCGAGTAACCAGGTTTGCAAAAGTTTTGTGAAGTAGATTACTTGATGTCTTACCTGAGTAATATGGTTAATAAATGTTGACTTACTCTCTACCATATTTTTAATGAGATTACTCGAGGGACTACTCGAGTAATGGTCATGATCACTCGAGTAGCCACACGAGTAATAAAGTCCAGAAAGCATGATTTTAATCCAATGCTCATTGATTTGTTATCTATGTGATTAACCTTTCATTGTATTAGTATTATGAGTATATTTGCAGAGAAACAATGAAGAGATCATGCATTGAGAGAAAAGTCAAACAAAACATCCGAACACTTACCTACCACTACCTATCACAAATGGGTAGTTTTCAAATTCGAATAATGGTCAATTGTAGCTGCGCGATTCTAACGGATAAGTTTGAAATGCTTCCAACGGATATCAGAAATCATCTATATATATGGAGCATTCAAAGAATAGAACACAACGAACTGAGAACATGGAAACTCACATCGATCAATATATTCTTAGTGCTCTATTTTCTTATATCCATTATTTGTACTTCAGTGATTATACATTTGCTCTGTGAGAGAGTTTTTCATTACAAACTCAATATTTGTTATTGAGACAACTTAAGGTTGTGGAACCTTGAGTTGGGGATTGGTTTACAACGTGTAAGGGGGAGCGAGTGTCCAGTGAAGGAACTTATTGTGTACTGAGGTGCCAAGAACCCACTGAATCTTGGAAGATATAGTGAAACTCTCAGAGATGCTCTGAGGACTGGACGTAGGCCAAAGTGGTTGTGGTCGAACCAGTATAACTCCCGGTGTACATTTCGGTGATATTTCTCCTAGCTTTTAACTACTTTAAATTTACAATCAATTTATATATTCGTAATGAAATTTCTAATATCACCTAATTCACCTCCCTCTTAGGTGAAATGCTTGCACTAACATTTTGGTATCAAAGTGTAGGTCTTCTTGTTTAGGTATAACAACCTAAGAAGGATCCAATCTCAAGCATGGGTGGAGAAATTCTTCCCAACGGAACTTCTATTACCAGAACTCTAGGTTTCAGTGGTGAACACTTCTCTTTCTGGAAAGCCAAGTTCAGAGTATTCGTAATAGTTATAGAATACGGACTATGGGATGTGATTGGAAGTGGAAACTATAAGCCTGAGAAAATTTTAGATTCACATAGGGTTCCTAAGACACTAGCAGAATATGATGAGAATGATAAAAAACTCATCACACTCAATAACAAGGCAATTTTAATGATTCAAAGTGCCTTGAGTCAAAATGAGTACTTCAGGATCTGCACACATTCAACAGCTAAAGAAATGTGGGAAGCCTTAGAAATAGCTCATGAAGGAACCTCAGGGATAAAAGAAAACTGGATAAATACTCTGGTTATTGAGTTTGATTTACTTCGAATGAAATCGGGTGAGTCAATAGCTGAATTTGAACTTAGATATACTCATCTTGTTAATCAACTTACAGCACTTGGGAAAATTTATGATCAACATACCTAAGTACGAAAGATTTTGAATATTCTTTCTAAAGACTGTGAGGCCAAAGTCACTGCGATTGAGGAAGAAAAAGGTGAATCAATGCGACCGGTTGCTTCTCTATTTGGAAGTCTTTTTGAATATAAAAGTAAATTAAAGTTCAAACAAGAGCTAGAAGATATTGGTGAAAAGAAGAAGAGAGGTCTAGCACTAAAAGTAAAAGAAGAAGATCAAGATGAAAATGAAGAGTTTGACGATGACGAAATGGGCCTAATGATAAAATGATTCAGAAAAGTTTTACAAGAAATGCCAAGGATTTAAAAACTTTCAGAAAGGAGGAACAAGCAATAAAGACCACATCATCTGCTATGAATGTGGAAAGCTAGGACATATCAAATCAGAATGTCAAGAACTGGCTTAGAATAATAAAGAAAAGAGAAAAGGCAAGTTCTACAACAAGAAGAAAGCTTTTGTATTTGGCATATGGGGAGTTAATTCATCTGACAAAGATAGCAATGATGAGGAAGTAGCCAATATCTGTTTAGTCGCTCAAGAAGAGTTAGAAGAAGAATAGGTAACTGATTCTGAATGAAAAAAACATGTCTCATGTTTTCTAGGTCGATACAATAAGCACAGCATGCTACATTTCAAATAAAGCCTACATCAGAAGAAAACTTGGAAAGACATCATACAAACTATACAAAGGAAGGAAGCCAAACCTTGCTCATCTGCACATCTTCGGCTGTAAATGTTTCATTCATAATAATGGTAAAGATAACTTAGGAAAATTTGACTCAAAAATAGATGAAGAAATTTTCCTAGGCTATTCTAACTGAAGCAAAGCATACAGAGTTTTCAATGAACGAACATGTGTTGTTGAAGAATCAATTCATGTTGTATTTGATGAATTTGAATCCTCTGAAAAAACTATTGACAATGAGTAGGAAGTTGTTTTAAATCAAGAAAATGGTCAACCTAATTCTAAATCTTCTATCCCAGAAGTTGACTAAACTAAGGAAGAAGATCAGTCACTAGGACAACCTAAAACCTGGAAATACAATAAAAGTCATCCCCTAGAGAAAGTCATAGGAGATGTGAATGAAGGAGTCAAAATTAGAAATAGAATTTTCAATGAAGTTAGTTTCTCTACATTCATTTCTGAGATTGAATCTTCTAACATTGATGAAGCCCTATCAAACAATGATTGGGTAATATCAATGCAAGGAGAATTAAACCAATTTGAAGGAAATCAAGTTTTGGATTTGGTACCCGACCTAAGGATCATCCGATCATTGGCACTAAATGGGTACTCAAGAACAAACTTGATGAATCCACAGTCATTGTTAGAAACAAGGCAAGATTGGTGGCCAAAGGCTATAATCAAGAAGAAGGAATTGATTATGAGGAAATATATGCTCCAGTGGCTAGATTGGAAGCTATACGAGTACTCTTAGCCTTTGCATGCATCAAAGGATTCAAAATCTATCAAATAGATGTAAACAGTGTATTTCTAAATGGCTACATCATGGAAGAAGTGCATGTAGATTAACCTCTAGGTTTTGAAGATATAACCAAACCTAACCATATTTTCAAACTATGAAAAGCTTTATATGGTTTAAAATAAGCTCCTAGAGCATGGTATGAAAGGCTCAGTAAATTTCTCATTAATCAAGATTTTGTATGAGAAAAAGTTGATGCAACACTTTTTACAAAACGAAAACGAGATGATATTTTAATTGTACAAATATATGTTGATGATATAGTTTTCGGTGCTACTAATGAAACCTTGTGCAAGGAATTTTCTGAGATAATGCAGGGGGAGTTTGAGATGTCAATGATGGGAGAATTGAATTTCTTTCTCGATTTGCAAATCAAACAAAGAAAGAATAGAATTTTCATATCTCAAACGAAGTATTTAAAAGAGCTATTGAAGAAATATGGAATGGATGAAGCAAATGGAATGGACACGCCTATGAGCTCAACTACGTTGCTTGATGCTAATGTCAAGGGAAAAGATTACAACATCACAAGATATAGAGGAATGATTGGATCATTACTCTATCTCACTGCAAGCAGACCTGACATCCAATTCAGTGTTGGTATGTGTGCAAGATATTAGTCAGCACCAAAGGAGTCACATGCTGAAACCGTCAAATGAATCTTTAGATACCTTGCTGACACTGCAGAATTAGGTCTCTAGTACCCTAAAGGAAGAAGTGAATATCTAGTTGCATACTTAGACTCTGATCATGGAGGTTACAAGACAGACATAAAGAGTACCAGTGGACAATGCCAGTTTCTTGGAGGTTCACTTGTGTCATGATTTAGCAAGAAACAAAATACAGTGTCTCTTTCGTCAATGGAAGCTGTGTATGTTGCAACATCAAGTTGTTATGCATAAGTGTTATGGCTAAAGCAACAACTACAAGATCTTGGTATTTATTTGGAGGAGATACCAATATACTATGACAATACTAGCACGATAAGTTTGACAAAGAATCCAGTTCAACATACTAGAACCAAGCATATTGATGTTAGACATCACTTTATCAGAGACTATGTCCAAAAGAAAGATGTCAAAGTGATATTCATTCCAACTCATCTTCAACTAGTTGATATATTCACAAAACCCCTTGCAAAAGATCAATTCTTATATATGTGATGATAATTGGGAATGGTAAATCCCAATGAGTTGTAAGTTATCTAGTGTTTACATAATTTTAGATGATATTATTTAATGTTGTTTTGATGATTACTAACTTAAGCATTGAAGTTTCTAGTAATTTCTTTTGCAGGAATTTGAAACTCTGTTATAAGGTATGAAATATAGAGGTTAACTGAGGACAATGTTACTAGAGGGACAACTTCAAGTAACCATCATTACCGGAGTAACACCTTGAAGTAAATGCATGGCTTACTCGAGTAACCACTCAAGTAATGACCTAGAAAATGTGGCAGTAAAGCATTGACCCAAAAAGAATTCAAAAGGAAATGGCAACGGTTGGAAATAAAAAGTTAGAATGTGAAGAGAAAGGTTACCCGATGGAGCCCTCGAGTAAAGTTCAAACTTACTCAAGTAAGGCCTCGAGTAACTCTATTTGCAGATCACAAATTTACCTAGTTTCAGCTCAAATCAGTCTTAAAGTGGCCTCAAATCAATAAAGGAATAAACATGGGTAATTACAATATTATTCATCCCAGGTACGCACTTAAATTTACTGTATTTTTGAATTTTTGGTATGATCACTCGAGTAGCCATTAAGTGAAGCTCATGATCACTCGAGTAAGCCCTTGAGCGATGTCGGTCGCTAGGTCTTTATCAATAGCAACTTGGTCATTTTTCACAAAATCTCCTTGAGTGATTCTCCTAATGCTCTTCAAAAAATTTTCACAAACACTTTGTCTTCTCATTTTCGTCAAAACCCACTAATTTAAACCTTCAACAACGTCTCAGATTTCTCAAAATCTGTGGCCCTAAATCATGACTTTTAACATCAGTTTTCCAGAAAATCTTTGTTTCTCTTAATCACAATAGTCATAACTAAATCTCCTAATCCCAATACTCCTTCTGAGTCTTCTAAACCACACCAACCCTTTTTGCAAAATCATCCAAAGGGGCATCCAAGGGGACAAAATTTGATAGAAATCTTGCCAAAGCAATGGCAAACATACTTGAAGAGGCATTTCATTCAAAAGGAGCAAAGAAAGGCCAATCTTCAAAGGAGTCAGAAGTCAGGGAAGAAGAAATCACATTCCCTCCAAACGGATTCAATGTGAATAAGCTTGAGGAGTCTCAAAAATATTTAGATCACTTTTTAAGGAGAAGAGTGTGCAAGATGCACTTTATTGATTCCAAGCTTCTTCAAGAGATATTGAAATTCAACCTCATGCCCTATCTTTAATCCTATATGCCTTGGCTTTTTATTAAACTTTCTTTTTGCACCAAGGTAGTGAGTCATTTCTATTACAACCTTAAGCCTATTAATGATCCCATTAGAAAGTCTATGGAAGAAGAGATGACTTCTAATGTTAGAGGTCAGAAAATCATAATCTCACCTTCCAAAATCAACACCTGGTTAGGAATAAAGGACCCTCCTGATGATGACTATCCTAACCTTGATTCAAACCAGTTGTTTTCTATCCTAAGACCTGTGAGATAACGGGACCCCTTAATTCCAACCCGAGTGATATGAGTGATTTTCATCGAGTCCTATGGTATATCTATTTGAGAGCCATAGTCAATAAATCCAACAACTACACTCATTTCATTGAGAGGGACTATAGAAAATTTGTCTCATTGCTTCTAAAAGAACAAAAGGACTTGGGAGAGTTCATCTTTGCTGAGATCAAGAGATATAGATTTGAAGGAAAATCTACCACTCTAATGTCTTATCCTTAGCTCGTATCCTTATTCTTGAAGAAGAACAAGATTTGGTACTTAGAGAGTAAAGAACCAATTGAGATGCTGACTCCAGTGGGGCGAAATCAAATTAGAAAATTAAATATTGATATTCCCCTAAAGACTCCTCTTGAAGCAAGTTCCAAGAAGAAGAAGCAGAATGCACTGAGGTGAGTTGAATGGATGATACACAGTCTTCTGCTCCAGCTTCCACATCTCCTCCTTCATTTTTTGGTGCCATAATGCAGACATTCATGGAGAACATCCAGAAGGGCTTTCATATTGACATTACTAATACCAATGCCGAGTTGATAGTCCATATGAATGATAAGATGGGAGAATATGTGGAGAGAATGGACAAGAGGCATGAAGAGATGTTAGCGGAACAACGTGCCCAGGGTGAGCTTCTGAGATCAGTACATGCTAGACTTGAAGGTGTGGCATCTAGCTCTTCTACCCCTGGTCCTTCTATACTTTCTTTTGTGCCTGAATCAGTATGACATTTTGAGCCTACACCTTATGAGCTTAGACCTTCTGAGCCCCTGGACCCTCACTTATCCTTCTTCTTCCCTAAATTATCTCTATTTCCAGAAACATCCTATACTCTATGCCTGACCTAGATACATTTGAGACCATGCACATCACCATAGATAACCCAGTTCAGCCAGCCCAGCCTGTCCAGCCTGAGTCAGTGCCTACTCCTACTGCCTCACCCACAGGTACTGAGGAAGTGATTATTTCTTCACCTGCTGGTACAGAGGAGTTAGAGATTACTTCTCTGATTCCATTTCCTCAAAACCCTCCAGAGGATCTTCAAGTACCTCCATTAAATCTTCCTGAACCTGAATCATCATCTTCAAAATCTTCCAGTTCAGACGACTCACATGATTCTTTTATACATCCTGTCAATCTCATCTCAACAGCATCACTATCTAGTCCTACACCTCCTCTTGATTGATCCTACCCTTTTGATGAAGACAAAAAGGGGGAGAAGAACTTGGGTGTGATTTTGTGAATTATGATGTGATTATGGATATGGGTGTATAGGGTTTAAGGGAGCTTTACTAGTTTAAGATTATGTAATGAACTCTATGCAATTTCAATTGAAGTTAGATTTCATTGGAGTTATATTACATTGTGAACTAATGAGTTTATGATTGTGTATGCAGTGTGAACAAATTAGAACATATTTCAAAAATATCTTTATCAAGATGTTTCAAAAGAGTTTTCAAGTTTAAATTGAACAAAGGATATCATATGAAAAGCTTATAAGAAAAACTTGATTGAAAACTCAATTTCAAAAACTTTGTTCAAAATCACCAAGTTTTGTTATCATCAAAAAAGGGGAGAAAGTTAGATCCCATATTTTTTGATGATAACAAAGATTGGATTAATGATTCAAAAGGTTTTGATAATAAAAAGATTTGAACAAAATAACTAAGTGTTCTATGGCAGCAAGAAGCATTACTCAAGTAATGAAAATGAACTATGAGACAGAGAACAGGAGAAAGGAGCACTGTGAAATTTTGTGAAGCATTACTCGAGGGGGCACTCGAGTGATGGGTCTTGTTACTCAAGGGGTCACTCAAGTAATGTAGGAGAAGTTGTTCCAGAAGCTCTCTGTCAAAATTTGGATGTCATTACTTAAGGGATTACTCTAGTAATTTGCAAAGTCATATGAACATTACTCGAGAGACCACTTGAGTAAATAGAGAAGAAATCATCCAGTAGCTCTTGACCAAGAAATGACCCCCATTACTCGAGGGATCACTCGAGTAACCAGATGTGAAAAGGCATTACTCGAGGGAGCACTCGAGTAATCTGTATAGTTATTTGAAGTATTACTCGAGAGATCACTAGAGTAATCAGGTTAGCAAAGAAGCACGTACTCTCACCCAAGATTTGAATGACATTAGTTGAGGGACCACTAGAGTAATCTGCAAACTTATTTGAGAGCTTACTCAAGGGATAACTTGAGTAACCAGTGAAGAAAAGATATGCTTATTAAGGGACCACTCGAGTAACCAGGTTTGCAAAAGTTTTGTGAAGTAGATTACTCGATGTCTTACTCGAGTAATATGGTTAATAAATGTTGACTTACTCTCTGCCATATTTTTAATGAGATTAGTCGAGGGACTATTCGAGTAATGGTCATGATCACTCGAGTAGCCAGACGAGTAATAAAGTCCAGAAAGTATGATTTTAATCCAATGCTCATTGATTTGTTATCTATGTGATTAACCTTTCATTATATTAGTATTCTGAGTATATTTGCAGAGAAACAATGAAGAGATCATGTGTAACACCCCGATTTTCGATTAAGGACTAATGATAATTATTGTGATTAAGCCTGAGATTAGTGGACTGCTAAGCCCTGGTTTAGCAAGAGTCCAAATTGTGATTAAGAAATATGAAAATGAGTTGATGGTAATTCCAAGTGAATTTCCCTAATCAGGGGCAAAACGGTAAAGTTACCGACCATTTGATTGGTTGCCGAAGAGGGAACTCATTGGTAGCTTCAAGATCAATGGCTAGGATTGATTGTGAAGTTGAGTAAGGGGCATAATCAAGTGTATGTGTGTGTATGTGAGCCCATGAGAGTTGGAGTGAGATGGTGACAAGTGGCAAAGTGTGGACCCTTGGATGGGTCATAAGTGAGACACCTCATCATCATCTCCATCTCCTCTCTTCTCTCTCTCTCGGTTTCTCTCTCTTCTCTTCCTTCCTCCATTTTCGCTGAATATGCTTGGGAGAGAGAAAGGAGAATTTGGTTTTTGAGGTAAGCAAATGGCCCCTTTAGCTCAAACTCTCTTCTCTAATGTTAATCCTTGAGTTGAGAGCTTCAATTTGATGGTTGTAGCTTCTCCATTGGTGGTGATTTGAAGATCACGAAAATATGAAGTGTGGAGAATCAAAGAGTGTCTTTGAGAAAGTTGATAAGGTATGTGAAACCAATCCTTCTATCTATGTTTCATTGCCAAATGATTAAGTTGGGAATTTCTGGAATTATTGCCCTAATTGTGAAAATAGGGGTCAATGGGTAGTTTGGCATGTTATGGTTATGGAAATGGTATATTGGTATGAGTTTTGAATAGATAGAATGGATTTGGGAATGAAATGTGTGAAGTTAGTGATTTTGGAAAATGGATGATTATGATGCCCTAGACCAAAGCATGTTAATGGAATGGGATTTTGGTAATTCTATTGATTCCATTGAATTCAGTGAGTGATTTTGTGTGGGAGTAGCTTTGGTAGAGGTTTTGGGTCCATTTGGATCAATTGGGCAAGAGTTAGGAGAATGTGGTATGTTTGCTGCGTTTTCCTGGAATCTGATAGATTCACTCGAGCAGACAGGGGTGTGCTCGAGTGAGGGATGAATATTGCTCGAGTGAGGAAGATCGTGCTCGAGTGATATGTGAGTTTTCCCTTGTTTTGCTGTGAGTGCGCCTGGGTTTTCATTAACGCTGCTCGAGCACATCGCTTTGTACTCGAGTGAGCGAAGAACATGCTCGAGTGAGCATGGTCTGCTCGAGTGATAGTGGGAGTCCAGAGTGAAGGGTTGCTTTCTGGTCTTCACTCGCGGGCAAGGTGCAAGAAGTGTGCCTTCTCACTCACGGGTGGAGGGCATCTGCTCGAGTGAGCCGTGTGTGCTCGCGGGTGAGAGGTGTGTGTTCGAGTGATCCAGTGCTTGGAGAGCGTTGGGGGCTCTCGGGTCCTCACTTCCTGGATTTCTCTCGCGGGTGCTCGAGTGAGGCTTTTGGCCTTGTGCTCGAGTGAGGATCTGTGCTCGAGTGAGCTTGTGCCTCAGGTGAGGGTTGTGCTCTCGGGCATGTGCTTTCTGTCTCACTTTCTCTTGTGCTCGGGTGTTGTCCGTACCAATGCTCGAGTGAGAGCATTTGTGCTCGAGTGATGTCTGTACTTGTGCTCGAGTGAGAGCATCTGTGCTCGAGTGAGGCAGTGAAAAATATCAAGTTTGAGTGTTCAAAAGGGGATCTTTGGGGATAGTCTTCCAACCCTTTAGAGCTATGGATTGAGGTGTTTGAGGGCACTTAAAGGGCAATAATGATAACCAACTGGAATGTCTAAAAGTTAAGGAATTGGAAAAAGGGATTAATCCTATGTCCTTGATCTTGGTTATAGGATTTGATGATTTCCTGAGCGTGAGCAGCCGGATCTGGAGCTTACGTGGAAAGAGGGTAGGGAACTTACCTCTCCTGCATGTATTGATAATTGTATTTGTGTATTGATGCATGTTATTGCTTTGCGTGATTATGTGAGACATATGAGAATGATTGTAGCTCTGTTCTATTTATACTATGGCCATGAGTATGTTGTGTGAACATTGAGCATGCGGATATATCATTATGTGAGCATGTGTTATTGTGATGCAAGCATGTCATGCATTAAATACTTATCTTGCATGCATATTGGTATTTGTTTTCCTACTGAGATTCCCCAGAATCTCACCCTCCCCTATCAACATTTTAGACAGGGAAGGAAGATTGAGGATGAAGCAAGCATCCAAGGACGAAGAAGACTCGTTTCTGGGTGAGAGCTTAGTAGTTGGTTATCAATACGTAATTGGGATTATGTATGTGTATGTTTGGACCAGTATTTGGAATATGTATTCGAAAGAGATTTGTGTAATCCCTATTGAATGAGTGTATGGGCTATTATGCCTTATGATTAATGAGCGAAGATATGATTCCGGGATTGCCGGAAATTTATATTGCGTACTCTGATATTTGTATAAATGTAATTTATCTTCGCATAGTAATTATATTCGGAGTGTGAATGTGAGACCGGGTTTAAAATGATTTTTGAAATGCATTTGTGAAAACCCCGTCGGGTTGATGGGTTTGTAAATGATGTTTTATCTTATTGGTCTCTATTTCACGTCAATGGCATAATCCGGATATTAATTACGGCAGGGGGTTACATCATGCATTAAGAGAAAAGTCAAACAAAACGTCCGAACACTTACCTACCGCTACCTACTAGAAATGGATAGTTTTCAAATTTGAATAACGATCAACTGTAGCTACGCGATTCTAACTGACAAGTTTGAAATGCTTCCAACGGATATCACAAATCATCTTTATATATGGAGCATTCAAAGAACAGAACACAACGAACTGAGAACAAGCAAACTCACATCGATAAATATATTATTAGTGCTATATTTTCTTATATTCATTCTCTGTACTTCAGTGATTATACATTTGCTCTGTGAGAGAGTTTTTCATTACAAACTCAATATTTGTTATTGAGACAATTTAAGGTTGTAGAACCTTGAGTTGGGGATTGGTTTACAACGTGTAAGGGGGAGCGAGTATCCAGTGAAGGAACTTGTTGTGTATTGAGGTGCCAAGAACCCACTGAATCTTGGAAGATATAGTGAAACTCTCAGAAACGCTCTGAGGACTGGACGTAGGTTAAAGTAGTTGTAACCGAACCAGTATAACTCCTGGTGTATACTTCGGTGATATTTCTCCTATCTCTTAACTGCTTTAAATTTACAGTCAATTTATATATTCGCAATGAAATTTCTAGTATCACCCAATTCACCCCTGCTCTTGGGTGAAACAATTGCACTAACAAAGCGGGCAAAATATATGTTTATATAACATAAAGTCTAATCTTCCAAAAACATTAGTATTTCAAGAGAACAATTCAATATGCTTAAAACTCTTTCAATAATCCTTATAACTTTCTTAATCGCTGACAAAACACATGAGTTACAACACATAATATGATTAGTCTCTTTGACAAGACTACACCAAGCTCTCCAATAATGAGGTGTAGCCGACCAAAGGCTACAGAACTCATATCAAACCATGGATCCCCTTTCCATCGAAAATGGAAAGGTATCACTTGTCCCTTGAGCTTATCCTTAACTTGATCAAATGAAAGGGTGATACCAAGGGCCCTGAGAATGTCAAATCCATTCACTGTGCGCACAATGGCGGCTATACTATGTGATATAAAAGAATCAAATATCTCCTCAATCACAACTCATCACATTTAACATCTTAACATCACAACTTCAATATCAATTCATATATTCCATATTCAATGCTATGCATCATCAATCATTTAAATAAACCATTCAGACTCACTTAACTAACAAGTCTACTAAAAACATAATTAATATTGTCATTGTACATTTTTTTATATATAAAATACTATAACATATTTACAGTAATTAAAAATACCAACATACACTTATAATCATCTCAACAAGCATACAAGATAAATTAAAAAGTGGTTATCTCAAGCTCTTGACACAACTAAACTTGAGAGAATTTAACTCTAACAAGTGAAATTCAAATTTACTCTACAATAAATATATATTTAGATGTTAATAAAATTTATAATAGTTGTTAACTAATACAAAATAGCAAATAATAATCCCATAATTGGCTCACTTTATTTAAAAATAATAAAAATTTATCTATTCCTCAAATTCCTTTCAAATCAAAATTCCTAAAATTTCTTAACTCTATTTAACTCAATAAAATATTTAATAACCATAATTCTCTAACTCTAATCTCAAATTATAACTTATACTTTCACATAACTCAAAATCTACAAAATTAAACCGATTAAAATTTCAATAATATTTTCAATAACCTAAATAAATTTTTTAATCCAAATTTAATCGATAAAAAATCCATAAAGTATAATTTATGATATGCTTAAGAAGAAATTAATTATAAAATTATAAAACAGCCGAATGATAAATTTAAACCGATTAAAATCAACTATTATTTATTCTCTACATATCTATAACTATTTTTTGTAAAAACTCAAAATTCTCCCAAAATTCTAACCGCAAAATTCTCACTAATCAATATAATATTACCACAAATAGAATGATAAAAAAAGGTAGAACAATTTTTATCAAGATAGTTTGACCCCAAAAAAAAAGATTTTAAATACCAAAATTATCACATAAATTTAAACCTTACCTACAGGGTTATGTAACCCGGACCGGACCGGCCGGTCCAGCCTGGAAACCGATGAACCGGCCGGTAAACCGGTCCGGTCTGGGTTACTATTTAAAAAAAATTTTAATTTTTTTTTTAGAATTTCATATTATAAGTTTAAAATTTTTAATTTTTCACTGGTTTGGTCCCGATTTAGCTCCAGTTTTACCCCAGTCTGACCCATTGACCCTTAACCCAGTACCCTAATCAGTTCAATACCCGATCCAGATTTTAATACCTTGCTTACCTATTGAAATTGCAACTTCGGCTCACCTTCTCGTGAAGCATAAAATGAAAATGGGAGGGGAAAAAGGGTATTAATAATACCCTCCCCACCGACACTTTTTTATTTTTAAAACGGGCCACGTGCCTTTTTTTTCTTTTAACACAAAAAGGCTTGCCTAAAGTGTGAGTTTTTTTTTTTAACACAAGTCAACAAGGCTATCTTCTCCCTTTCTTAGCCGACTAGTCTTGAGGAAAGTTCCAAGCAAAGTTGAAATTAAAGAACCAATTATATTACATCCTTGAAATGAATAAATAATTAACACGGTAATACCATAGTGTGAGGTTAAAAATAGAGGAGAGCAAAGAGTGGTTGCTGTGACTATTTGTGGAGGAGAGGGCGTCATGGATGAGAGGTTGGTGAAAGCTGCAAGAGATGGAGACGATACCACACTACACAACCTATTGAAGGAGGATCCTCAAATACTGGAGAAAGCATCTTTAGATTATTTTGCAGATTCACCTCTTCATGTTGCTTCACTGTCAGGGAAATCAGAATTTGTGGAGCAGATTGTGAATCTAATGCCTTCGTTAGCCATAGAGACAAACCAGAAAGGTATGATCCCACTGCACTTGGCTTCTTCAAAAGGTCATGTTGAGACAGTGAAGAAGCTGTTGAAGGCAAATCTTGATGATGGAGCGAATCAGTGCCTTGTGAAGGACGAAGAAGGCTGGACTCCGCTGCACTGTGCATCACAGAAAGGCAAAATCAGTGTTATTGAAGGGTTAATCAGCGCTTGTCCTGAGTGCTTGGAACAAGTGACAGCAAAAGGAGAGACAGTTCTTCATTTAGCAGTGAAGGCTAACCAGTTTGAAGCTGTCAAAGTGCTAGCAGACAACATCAGGCATCACAATTTGCAGATACTGTTGAAAGCAGAGGACCAAAAAGGCAAGACTGCCTATCAACTTGCAGCAGCAAAGAAACAGTCTCAGGTATATATATATATATGAAGAAAAATAATATATATACTCGTAGTTTGTGCATATATCCTGATTTGGGGCGCGTACTGAACGAAGATAGCAGATTTTTTGATATTAATGACTT
The DNA here is from genome assembly GCA_963242795.1 of Inga leiocalycina. Classification (NCBI taxonomy): domain Eukaryota; kingdom Viridiplantae; phylum Streptophyta; class Magnoliopsida; order Fabales; family Fabaceae; genus Inga; species Inga leiocalycina. The sequence continues at coordinate 61,424,903 of OY725325.1, read as the reverse complement.
GGGCAAATTTAATAGGACTTAGTAGGGGTGTTCTTGGAGCTGGACTGGATTAGGAAAACCTTATTCCTATCCTGAAAAATTCTCGACTCGTTTGGGATTGGGATTTCCGAAAAATTTCAGAGCATGTAATGCTCTATAATCTGTATTAAGCCCAAAATTTTTCTAACATCAATTCAAAAATTATAACAATTTCTTACTTGATTTGCAATATAAATATAATGATTTTAGTCTAAAATCTTGTTTACTCATTCAAAAATCACTCAATGACAGATTCATCCAACACATCACATAATCAAATAAGCTAATAATTGTCTTTATTAATTTATGAAATCATCAATTTATATATATATATATATATATATATATATATATTTGAGATGAGGAAGCCTCATTCCTAATCTCGAAATTTTTTTCCCAATCCCGAATTTCCCAATTATTCGGGATCGAGACTGAAAGACCAGAACAGGAAAACTTGAAACACCCTTAGGAGTTACCTTGGGACTATTCATTCTCTGATTAGTCAATGGGACTTTTTCAAGTATTCTAATATAATGGATTGGAATATTACTATGGCAGGCACTAGAGGTACTGAAGGAAGATGATGAAATAAGAGAGGAACATCATATAAACGTGGAGAGTGACGGGGAAGCAGGAGGCAAAAAAGAGGAGACAAAGAAAGGGGAAGAATCCCAGCAGAATGCAATATTAGTAGTGGCTGCCTTAATTATAACACTCATATACCAATCCATGGCCAATCCTCCATCATACTTCTTCGACGACAAAAACTGGAATCCCCTGACTCAATATATTTTGGCTACCTTGTTCATGATTTTCAACAGCTGTGTCTTCCTCCAATCAATCTACGTCGTGGTTACCACTTTGCGGGGCCCAACTGTATTCCCCGTTCGAGTTCTCACTCTGTTCCTCATGTTGTGTTATAGCATCTTGCTCGCTAGTTTCTTCTATGTTCTCAAATATAGTTCAGTCTCCTATGTTGTTTTAGGTATCGCACTCTTGTTATCTTGCATATTGGCACAACAAAATTTCTTCATACGATGTACGACAAGGTTTCGACGTCAGCAACCTGAAGCATCATAGGCTCATAGCCAATGAATTTATTTTTTAGATTATAATGTAATCAAATATTCTTTCACTTATCCCACATGATGTAAGCATGCCACGTACTACTGTTATATGTTATCTGAGTATTTACTCTATACTTCAATAAAACAAATCTTTCATAATGCTCAATCTCCCAAAGGACAAGATTAATTCTGAAATATTAATCAGGAATTAATTACTCCCTCTAGTCTTTTTTATAAGTATATTTCTTTCTTTAGGGATGGTCATTAATATAAACAATCTTTTTTATATACCTCAAAATTTAAACTACTTTTTTATTTTCTACCTCTATTAAATACATACTCCCTCCGATCCTAAATATAAAACACAGTTGATTTTTTTTTTTTGGAAAGAATAAGGAAACTAAATAAGTTATTTAATCATAGCTATGTTGTGTGTCCTTAGATTATATATCAATTTATAAGTTAAACTAATTAGTTTGGATAAAAAAATAAAAAAAAATACTCTAAAATAATTTAATTAACTTCCTTAATTTCTTAAAAAAGGTCAACTTTGTCTTATATTTATGACTAGAGGGAGTACTTTGTATTAGTTATCCCTCACTCACCACTAATTCACTTTCATTTAATCATTTACTATACATTTTTTCTCATATTTTATACTCATTATCTCTCATATGCTCTTTTTATAAATAGAGGTATATTGAAATAACTCCATTTTAGTCGCCTCAGGGTTATCACGAATAAAACCAAATTAATGCAATATAGTGCACAACTCGGGTCGTTTCACTTTGAGGAACCGATTATGAAACTAATTCATAGTAAACTAAGTAATTATAATGCAAAATTGACAAAGATAAAACATGATTGATTAATTTTCAAAACTATGAATCGAATGCAATTAAAATCGATACTTTTGAGATTTTCAAATAAGGAGGAATGAAAATGAATTAAAAAATGCAAGTGATGAACATGCTCTTGGAAATAATTTTTAATGGCTATCCTTGCTCAATTAAAATATTTAGAGAGTTAATACGCTAAACTCTAATATTCCAAACCTTATTAACCAATGAGTTTAGTATCATAAGAGAGAACCCCTACCCTTGAAATGCTATTAAACCCTTTTAATGTAATAAATTTCTCTAAGTTTCCTAAAATATCAAACCTTAATTACCATTGAGTCTAATACTTAAACTTATGAACCCATTCATGTAAGCATTATTGAAACCCCTTAGAGAGTGATTATAGAATAAATAATGCATTAGGTTCAACTATAATTCTATTTCAATCAAACCATCCAATAATACCATGTTAAATACATAGAAATTAATAGAATCATAGAGAAATATATATATATATATATATATAACCATATATATTGATAAGTATAAATCCTCATTACAAATATTAAATCACAAGAACTCAATCCATAAAATAAATCATAACTAAAAGTCTACAATCATAGTTTTATTACATAAATGGATTTCTAAACCTAAGAAATTACAAATATAATGAATTTTGGATAATTAAAACTCCCTTTTAAAATACATGTGATCTCAAATCATCTCCAAGAGAATAAAATTACCTATCCAATCTTGAGAATAGCTTCAACAAATATAATATCGTACTGATTCAAACATCTACCCGTAAAATCACAGATTAAAATAATCAATTAGCACTAAATCAATTAAATTCAGTGGCTGGATTGAACCCAAAACAAAACAGAGGAAACAGGCACAGCTGAAGTTAAACCCAGACACGTCAGAGCAAGCCACGGCCTGCGTGAGTTCAGAAGCAGAGGAAGATGCTACGGTCTGTTAAGGTTGGAGGAAAGAAATCAGTGAAGGTCACCGTTAGCTTGAGGAAAGTATGACAGTGGTGGTGTATGATGATGAGGGCGGAGATGGTGAAGTGTGGATGAAGCTCGCCGCCGCCGCTCCTGCGAATTCCGGCTCTCAGCTCCCTGAGGTCCTCGCGGTCGCTCTCTTCCACAGCTTCGTGCCGGCACCCCTTCAGCTCTCTACAATCTCTTCTGTTCTCAAATCTCAGTTCTGTCTCACTCTCGGTTTATTCTCAGCTTCTCGGGTTCAGCTCCCAGCTCACCACACGCGGCTCTGATCTCTCTGTTGCTGGTGACGGAGTGATGCTCGCCGGCGGCATGTGGTAGTGAATGAGCCTCCGGCGAGAGAGAGGAAGAAGAAGGTGAAGGGAATGTGAAGGATTGGCAGCCAATCTCGTGAGCTCTACTCTGTTCAGTGTCCGCCTCCAGCTCTCCCTGGTTCTCACTTTTTGTTTGGTTTGAGGGGAGGGTAGAGGAGGGAGGGGAGGGGACGGGAGGGGACGGGAGGTGAGGAGGAGTAAATTATTTTTTGAAGTTGAAGGTATTTAAATTTTAGGCGAGAATCTAAAATTTAAAAGGAATGAGAGAGTAAATTTTGAGAGGGAATTCAAAATCTAAAAAAAGATAGGGTAAATTTTAGATTTCTTTTGTCTAAAATTATAATTTATCTACCCTTATCTCCCCTCCCTCCCTTCAAACCAAACACACCCTAAGGGTTTGTTTGGTGCGAGAGATTTGGAGGTAAAGGGGATAAAAAAATTTTTTACAAGTTGAATTTTAAAAGATTGAAGAAGTGGTGTAATAAAATTTTAATAAAGAGAATATATAAGATAAAAAAAAATAAGAAAAAGTAATTAAAAATTTTTTATCCCACGACCCTAAATTTTTTAAATTCAACTCAAAAAATTTTTCCCTCCGCCTACTTTCCCTCTTCTCTCCTCAGACCAAACAAGCCCTAAATGTGTCCAGCATGGTCAAAATTTCAAACCTAATGGCAAAACGGTGTGTTGTACTCGTGGACTAAAATGAAATTTCTTAAATTCGTGAGACCAATCTGACATTTTTCAAATTCAATTCCCAAAATGCTATTTTCAATTTTAATCCCATTTTCCAAGTACCTACAAGTAAAAATAATTTACCCAACATCAAATCTTCTCAAAAATAAATGATTATGAGTAATTAGAATTTTTATGACAATTTTACCCTTTGTAGTCCTAATTCAATGTATTTACTCTTAATGCCAATTTAATCACTAAGAATACATTTTAAGTTTTATAAGTATGACAAAATCCTCAAATAAAGTATAAAGATATATAATAGAATTAGGATTTGTCACATATTTGGAACAAATATGACATTTTTAATATATTTATTGTTTTTAACTAATCTTAACCGCTAATTTATTACTATGTAATTAAGAAAAAATTATTTATAAAAAAGACTTAAGGGAGTATTTCTTTTATACTTTAACTAAATCTTAAAAAGAACTAAAATATGAATTCTTTATAAGATCATGCTAAGCCAACAATGGCATGCCGATACCAAATCATCAGCCCTTCTTGAGTGAAATTACTTACCCCCAAATCTTGCTTACTGAGATTATCCACTTTTATATTAAATAGAGTCACAATATGCATGTTTTACTTAAATAAATAATAATAATAATAATAATATTGACCAAGAATTGAGCCTGTGTATGTTGTGGATACACGTATATTATATTCAAGCGGCATTAATTGCAGGGGTGTTCATCAATTTTTAGTCTCAATCCCGAGTAAATCGGGACGGGAAAATCCTGTCCCAAAAATTTTGAGATCGGGAATGTGATTTCGGAATAGGAAAAAAGTCGAGATCGGAATTGGGAATGGGACTTCCCGATCCCGACTTTTTCCCGATCCCCAAAATATATATATACACAAATGTATATTTTTTAAAAATATTTAAGAAAATAAGACCAAATGTAAAATAAAATGTGAAAATCCCTAACACCCTTAAGATAATATCTATTCTTTTAGTTTATTTAGTTAATTTCATTTATTATTTATTAAATTAATTTAAATTTTTTGTTCTTGTCTTTCTTCTTTTTACAGTTGAATCGACAACTTTAAGCATGTATTGGACTAATTATATATTTATATTAGACTTATTTGGTACAATATGATATTAGACAAATTATATATTTATATTAGACTAAAGGAAATACAACAAAAAATTCAATATAATTTTTTTTAAAAAAAAAGCATATCCGGGATCAGGAAATGTCATTTCCGAACCCGATCCGGTCCCGATCCCGAACACCCTTAATTAATTGATTGATCAACTGATTTAATTTGTCGATCCTTGTACTGTTGGTCAATATATATACACCTTCAAATAATTATTGTTCTCATAGAGCTCCTCATATTACAATGTTATAGCGTTATGGCTTTCTCCCCAAAAAAATAAAAAAAACTTTAAAAAATGCAACCCAAAAAAAGTGGAAACTTTACAATCTTCCTGGACGAAAAAGCGCACAAAAATATTGTTTACAATACAAGATGATATTATCTCCGGTCATAAATATAGGACATAGTTTGTAGTACAAATTACACTATAAATTATGTCCTATATTTAGGACCGGATGGAGTAATTAAAAATTTTGATGCACAATCCTATTGAGTTGTATTTATAACAAAATTATATGAAGAAGAATTTGCCATTGCTAAATAGAAATTATATTGTAGGTATAATTATTTATGGCTCAAATAAAATCGTATAACTAATAAAGCATGAAATAAAGGGAAAATGTATCAAAATATGTAAAAGTTTCTGTACAATGCACAGATAGCAGATGCTGGTTTCATTCTAACAACCAAACAAAATCAGGATAAAGTCAGAGGATTAGTGCTTCCAATCAACACACATAATCATTGTTATTTGTATAGAAAATTTAACTATACATCTATTTGACTTAATCTAGGAAAAAGGCCAGGTGATACAGGATTGAAGTCAATATTTTTTTTAATCATAAACCACTTTTTATTTTATTTTTTGAGGTGGTGAATAATGAGATATTACATATGTTTTTTATTTTTTTATGTCGTATTCTGACTCTTGTGTTTATTAATTAGTTAATTGATAGGGAAAATGATCCAAAAAGAACTTTGAGTATACTAAAAGTCAAAAAAGTGTTAGAAGATTTAGAAATCCCTCAGAGGTGCTAGTACTTGTCAGGGATTTACAATTTCAGAAAAAAATTACCATTTTATCCTTACTTATATTTTTATTAAAATAATAAAAAATCCTTTGCCGCTGGTGGCGGCACCTTGGTGATTGGTGAATGGTGCATAACCACTGGGTTAAGGAAACCCATCAATATTGGTAATGCAAAAATATATATATAGTAAACTTTAATTTTTAACTAAACCAACTAACAAATTCAGATAAGAAATTGGCAGATTGATAAAAGAAATTAATAACTTCATATAAGAATTTCACAATTTTTGTTTTTTAACAACTTTATAAAAGAATTTCACTAGTTTAGATAAGGAATTCCCAATTTGTTAATTCGTCATATGAACTTAGGAATTCCTTATCTAAACTAGTGAATAGTTTGAGAGAGTAGGTGGATTTTTTGCTTAAAAAACGAAAATTGTGAAATTCTTATATGAAGTTGTTAATTTCTTTTTTCAATCTGCCAATTCCTTATCTGAACTTGTTAGTTGGTTTAGTTAAAAATCAAAGTTTACTATATATATATTTTTTGCATTACAAATAATATTAGGCTTCCTTAGCCCAATGGTCATGCACCTTGACCACAGGTGGGGGGTTTGAAACCCCCATCCCCAAACTTTGGGATTTTTTTCCCAAAGCTTGGGGGAATATTCCGTCCCGAAGGAATATTCCTTGGCCGGGGCCCCTGCCGGCAGCGCCCTCTTGCCGTTGGCGGCAGCCTGGCCGGTGGAGGATTTTTTATTATTTTAATAAAAATATAGGTAAGGGTAAAATGGTAATTTTTCCCTGAAATTGTAAATCCCTGACAAGTACTAGCACTTCTGAGGGATTTCCAAATCTTCTAACACCTTTTTGTCTTTTAGTATATTCAAAGTTCTTTTTGAGTCAGTTTCCCTAATTGATATTCATTTTCTATTAAAAAAAGGTCAAATTAGCATATCTCAGTTTTATTTAACTATCACGAGGTGAGAAGGTGGGCCTTGCATGATCACCACTTAGGTGCAGCTTTAAGCCTATATATTAGGCATTTAGGATTTTGGTTCAACTGCAGCAGAAAATAAGAGTAAAGAGTTTTAAAAATAGAGTGGGTATAAAGTTTTTAATTAATTTTTCTTAATTTTTTATCTTACATCTTTTTTATATTAAAATTTTGTAATCTTATTTCTCTAATTTTTTTAAATCCAACTAATAAAAATTTCCTCCCCTCCCCTCCAAATCCCTCATATCAAAGAGACCCATGCAGACCTTGTTCAAGTTTCTAGGTCTGTGGGAGTTGGCGGAGAAGGGATTTGAAGACAATCAACCTGCCAAGACTGAAAAAAATTGAAGTTTCAGAAGAATCGTAAGAAGGATTCATAGGCCTTGTTTTTAATTGAACAAACTCTAACTAGATGATGAAATCTTTTCTCATTGTATCAACAACTACGGATCTGGCTTGCGTCCGTTGCTCCTCTCGTCCGCTGCCAATGCTTTTTCTAAAACTACACCGTTTTTATATAGTTTTGGGTGTAAAAAATGATGGAGGTTGAATTTTTTGTTTTAAAAAATGGTGTCTTATATTTTGAAGTATTTTTTTAGATGTATCTAATATCTTAAAATATTTTTGAAGTAGTATGTAGTATCCTAAAATAATTTTTAATGCTTTTAACCCCTTAAAATATTTTTTCAGTAGTACTCAGTCTGTTAGTAGACTGATTGCAATTTTACCCTCAATGTATTTTTTCAGCTCCAAAAATTACTTTAAAATATTAAGTGCAATTGGAAAAAATATTTTAGAGTGCTTGTTACTACTAAGAAAAATACATTAACTGTAAAATTATAGTCAATCTCCTAAGACACTGGGTACAACTGAAAAAATGTTTTAAAGGGTTTAAAGTACCAAAAAGTATTTTAAAGTAATGTTTGGAGCTGAAAAAATACATTAAGGGTAAAATAACAATCAATTTGTTAACAGACTAGGTATAATTGAAAAAATATTTTAAGATGGTAAAAGCATTAAAAACTATTTTAGGATACAACATATTACTTAAAAAATATTTTAAGATATTAGATACATAAAAAAAAAAATACTTCAAAATACTATACACTATTTTTTAAAAAAAAAAAAAAATTCAACCCTCATCATTTTTTACACCCAAAACTACACCAATATGATATAGTTTCAGGAAAAGCATTGGCAGCGGCCGGGAGAAGCAGCGGACGCAAGCCAGATCCCAGCAACTACCTACATTCATGCATGGAACAATCTAAAGCAGCAATATTTGGGCAATAAAAAGGAAATAATTACACTAATTAAAATTTAATCTACCAGTTTTGGTTCTTTTGTACAGGGGCAGAGCGAGGGGGGAGTACTGGCCGGGTCACTATATGCATCTTATCCAACTTTATGTCATATGTCAATAAACTGTATAACATTTGATACTCTATAATGAATCTCTCTAAACTTTTATTTATTAATAATTTTGTTTATTATTTATCTGTATATGATTTAAAGTTTTAGGGATTTGTGTGCAAATGACTTAAAGTTCTAGCGATTTATCTGCACATAACTCGAAGTTTTAAGACATTATCTACATACAAAAATAAAGTTAAAGATGGTGTAAAATTGAGAATTTAAGATTATCTGTGTATACTTGAAAGTTTATGGTGATTTATTCTTAAGTTTTAAAAGTTAAAAAGGTTATTTGTACGTGATTCTACGTTTAGGAAAGTTTGGTCTAATTAATTTTTTTGGTATTATATAGTTCTTATTAGGGTTAACGTAATTTTTAATCTCTCAAATTTACCCTTATTTTGATTTTGTTTCTTCAAATTTTGATTATCATATGTTTTGATCCCTCAAATTTCATTTCATTTAAAACATTAGTCTCTATATAACTCAAGAAAAACATGGGCCATTTTGCCCTAAAGGAACCAAAACTTATGGTTTGAAACTTGATGAACCAAAATCAAAATGAGGGTAAATTTGAAGAACTAAAATGGTATTTAATCCTCGTCATTATGTATTTCCGACTTCCTAAGGGTTATATGAACGTTGTACTATACGTGGCTTCTGATCTTGATCCCTCTCATTCATGCCGTGGTAGAAACACCAATAGTTACAGAAAGTGTATGTCCGTGCATGGGATGGCAGGTTACAGGGGACAAAGAAGAAGGAGAAAGGATCAAAGAGATCATAAATGAGGATTCCTACCTATTGGGAGGCCTCACAATGTGCTCATTCCTTTCTCTTTGTGTGTCGCTTATGTTGTTATTCCATTGCTTCTTCTCTCTGGCGTATACTCAGCCACAATATTATATTGACTCTCTTTTTCGTCAGTTATATGGGAGATGAACACAGAAGAGAAAAACCCATAGCAATTTGGTAGAATATAATGACATGGAATACAATTTTTTGCACTTTGATTGAAATTTATTTAGTACACATAGATATGGGATTACTTAACTATCTACTACTGAAATTTTGGAATCCACAACAGAACAAACTTATGTATTTATAATTTTAAAAAAGCAAAAATTGATGCACAATTATTTTTCTTTGCAAAATTTATTGTCCAGAGGTACAGTTACACTTCTTGGGATATGATTGATCCTATACATAAAACTGCACTTTCCTTTTGTCTGTCTACTCTTTTTATTTTTACTCCCATTAAATAAATACATCAATGTATATTAATTGTCACTCATTTTCTCTCACTTCCTCTCCCCATAAGTAAGGATATATTTTTAAACATTATATTTTTTTAATAAGCTTATTGCTTTTAACTAATTTCAATCAATATTTTAATTTAATCTACGTAATTTAATTCAATCCCACCTTGTATTTTCTATTCTGTTTTGTTATTTATCTATTTTATTTTGTAAATTTACATAGGTAGTGTTGTTATTTTGCTATTATATATGTGATGACAATCATCCCATAATAGCAAAATAACAACACTACAAATTTACGACAAAGAATAGAAAAACAACTACTTTACTGATAAAATTTGAAATGCTCATATGTAAGTTACAACTGAGGATTCAGATTTTTGCAATAAAGAATAGAAAAATAACAATTATACATATAGAAATTTACAACACAAAATAGAAAATTAACAACGCCACCTATGAAAATTTACCACAACAAATAGAAAAATAAAAGCTCTACAGATAGAACTTTACAACTTAATTTACAAGTAGTCATAAGGTAAGTATATCTAAGATCTTTTGGTTTCAGAGCCCAACATTTTGTTCCGTTTCTTCTCATATTCCAAGAAGCTTCGTACATATTTCTGACCAAGTCGCATATGGCCAAATCAAGAAGAGTAACTTACATTTTTTCTCTCGTGATTTTCCTTGAAGTTTTCTCGCATATAGGATCAGAAAAAGACAAAAAGTAAGAACTTGCGGTCCCAGAGCCCAAACATTTTGTTTTTCTCTTGATTTTCCTAGAAGTTTTGTTGGCCGTGGAAAGTGAAGATAAAACGGAGGTGCGGCCACCAATTTTGACCACAAGCAATCGGCGAAGACTGGGGTCCACGTACTAGTGGAAAAAGGAATTTTTAGACCGGTTAAAATTGACTTTTTAGATCGATTCTGGATCCGGTCTTGATACAGCCGATCTAAAAAGTATGTCACTTTTAAGACCGGTTTTGTAACCTATCTTAAAAGTCTATATTTTAAGACCGGTTCTATTTATAACCGGTCTAAAATCAACAATTTTAAGACTGATTTTCATAAGCTCCGGTCTTAAAAGAACTCTTTTGTAAGGCGATTTATGTAACATTTTTAATACCGGTTATAATGATAACCGGTCTTAAAAATTATTTTAAGACTGGTTTTCATACAATCGGTCTTACAAATGTTAATTTTAAGACTGGTTTTACATATAACCGGTCTTACAGTTTTAATTTTAAGACCGGTTATAAATATAACCGGTCTTAAAATAACTTTTAAGGCTGGTTATCATTATAACCGGTCTTAAAAGTGTCATATTTTTTTTTATTTGTTTGTGATTAGGTTAGTTACCATAACACATCCTTGAATTGCTACCTCCAATGCCATACTTATTAAGTGCCATATGGTGTTCAGTTTGCTTCTACTTACCATTTCCTTTTGCTTTAACCTTCTCATTGAATTGGGAACTTGTAACATGTCATATATATCCTCATGTATAATGTTTTGTTTAAAACCATCATATATATATGCATAAATGGATTCAACCATGACATATCATGCAACCAACAAGTCAATTAATCAAAATATACAAAAACCATTTTAAAACCAACAAACATGTCAAATCATGCAACTAACAATATAAATGAATTCAACCAACCAACATGTCAATTCATAAATGAATATATACAAAAAAATTCCTCAGCTTTACATAGAAGAACTCAATGTTGTAAAAGTTCATAAATGAATTCAGCACAACAATTACGAATGTGCTCAATATCTTCTTCTGGAAAGGGGTCAGCAAGTTTAAACATCTGAAACACCAAAGCCAGGCAAAACATTAAATTCACTTTAAAAAAATAAAAGTAATACAAAATTTTTGAAATATATATACATTTACCTCTTTAGTAAGTCCTGTCGTGCCTAGGGTAATAATATTATACATGTGCCTCAGAATATACAACCCACACAAGTTGGATCCCGGTGGTTGCCTACGGGTCTAAAAAATAACATGATATCGTTAAAACAAGTATAAAATTAAAGCATGACTTATTATTGAATACATTCTTAAAACAAACCAATATGTAACTAACCTTTGGTAAGATCCATGTAGGGTCTTTTACCTCACGCATAGGCCTACCAAGAGCAGTGTGTTGGAATGTCCGCATAGCCCTATATCATCAAAATCACGAAGGTTAGTTATTTTACACAAATTCCATAAATTTTGCATACGAAAGGTAATTAATAATGCAAGAAAATTTACGAGTTCAAGCTCTTCTTCAATTCACTAGTTGGCTTGCTGAGGTGGAGGGAGCATAAGAGGATGACAGAATAGCTCTTCTTGCACAAAATAGCCAATTGCCAATTGCCAATTATCACTGAAAAAAGAAAAAACTTTTAAACAAATATAAAATATTATGTATAGTATGAAATATAAATTTGTGTCTTACCCGTGAAAATATGGAGCCAAGAAACACTCAATTGAGGTTTTACTAAGCCTGTGCGATAAGTATGTGTGTCTGATAGCATAAGTGGTCCCTTTATCGTAGAGTTGAACTAGGCATAGGAGTCCAAATTTATCGGTTTGGCCAGAGTCAACCAACCTACGATGCATGCACTTACAATAATTCAAGTAGGGACATTAAATCAAAGTTTAACGGCGTAATTTGTAAAATATTAATTTCCAATTTGAGAAAATACTTACATCAAAAAGAGCTAGACCATCGAAATCGTAAGCTATTGTAGAGGAGCTACCAGGGACATTAAATCATCCCTCTCAAGATAGAAGTGCACCCTTGACTTGCCAACAGCTGATTCAGTAGCCCAATTTCTTGTTGGAAAGGACGTATCATATGCTATCAGAATCACTTGTTACATGACATTCAATGGAGGCCGTGAAACATCTTGAGTGGAGGGAGGTGGAGGTGGCGGGGATTCCTCAGCTTGATCAGAAACAAGGTTCTTTGGCTACAAGATGAAAGAGTTGATGACATCGCCCATAACCTTGAAGTCATCAACAGGGATAGGGAGAGGTGCATCTGCAACGATCACCTCTTCAACTGCCACTCTGACTTGATCATCCTTTATTTCTTGGTGGTGGACAGTTGATCCTAAGTTGTGCACGCTCCCCCGTGCAACCAATCGTCTCAGAGGATCCTCCATAAACAAGTCATAAGGCTCACCAATTTCTTTTCTAGGACCCTCTGATGACTGACCAATGCAACTCCCTTTAGTACTCTGTTTAGGATTTAGGGAATGAGCTTGGGGAGCACTGGTATCTTCTTGTCTTGTACTCGTCATGATCATCCATTCCTCCTTCATCTTGCTGAACCTTTCTTCAAATTGTGCATCAAATGATGCTTCTGCCTCGGCCCTAGCTTCCGCCCTTACAGTGGCCAATATACACTCCATCTCCTCCCTAGTCACCATACCACTTGAGGAACGACGTGAGGGTGCTCCAAAGTAATCCCTTATGCCTACCCCTCCTCCAATCCTCCTGACATGGCAGGGATGCTTAGGTTTTCTTGTAGCTACGGTCAGGATGTCATTCCTCCCATCCGACCTAAACGATCCCTCGACTTATTTTTTTTGAAGCTCCTCCTATAAGACACAGATGACAAATGATAGTAATGAAATTTGTTTACTAAATAATTAATAACAACAAGTCAACAATAATACTTACAATTTTCTCACCGACTATACGAGATTGTTCACTCGTATAAGACCCGCTCCTCTTTTGGTGAGCGAACAACCATTTCTGTTCGCGACGTATCGAAGATGGTGGAGAAAGAAGAATAGAAGGATCGGATTGAGCTACTTCTTCCAATCTCTTCCATCTGGCCGCCAACGAGTCTTTTTCGGCCTTCGCATACCCCCCACAAGACATTGTATGGGGGCAATCATTCTTTTTACCACTCTCTTGGGCCTTTTTCGTTTTTTCCTGCGAATAAGAAATCAAAAGTAAGTCATTGTAAATCAATAAAAACAAATCATAATTCATAAGCAAACCAATTACAAAATAAGTCAACTCACCAATGCTTCTGGAGTAGTCCGAAGCAGTCTAAATTCTTGCCAAGTCTGTTCGTCAATAAAAGAATACTGATCGCACGGATTAGGAAGAGACTGACCTTTTTCCACCTCGATATGCACGTAATTATTGGCTAGATTTGTCTTAAACTTCCTCCAGCGTTCATCACAATATGTCATTGTCTTGTCATACAAGACTTCACTCTCAGGAATGTCGTAAGTGAGCTAGATAGTTTCCCAAATATGTCGCTTCACACCTTTATTGACATTTCTCCACTGCTCTATCAAGATGCTAGGCTTGTTGCATGCTAGGAGGCCGACAAAACTCCTATACCGTTGGGCATTAGGCCCAATTGGTTTCCAATATCTATCAAACTCAATCGGAATCCTTTCCCCGGTATTCCGATTGAGAGGAATGTCTGTCAATCCGGTGGCTCTCCTACCCCTTCGTTTAGGCTGGTTACGTGGCTCATTGTGTTCCTGGCTCGGAGCATTGCTAGGTTCGCTCTGATTTGGATTAGTTGGATCGGGAGTACCCTCACTAGGACGACTCATTGTCTAAAAACACTTTAAGGACACTATTTAAGGAAATTTTGCTATACGGTACTTATTGTTATAACAGGGCACTATCTACAATGGCATCATTCAAAAGCAATTCCCAAGTTATGCAAACATGAACAAATAGTTAATTGCAATGCACAAGTTGATAACCAATATCAACTAAAGCAATAATTAAGATGAAGGAGGAATGATTAATTGCAATTGCAAAAGCAATTCTCTAAAGCAAGTTTTCATATTGGTAAGGATTTTAAATTCAAATCGCATGGCCGAATCAAAAGAAGGAAACCAGAAGCTACAAAATCAATATAACAGAAGTAACAAGCTTAAACCAAACAAAACAGAACCCAGTTTGGCAAAATCAACTAGGAGCTACACCACTATAGTCTTCAACTACAATCAAAATCAAACAAAACAAAACCAAACAAGCTTAAACCAAACAAAACAATATAACAGAAGCTACACCATGACTCTCAAAATCATCACTTTCAAATGGAATAATTAACCCAGGTCTACTAGAAGCAACAAGCTTAAACTATAGTCTGTAATGCAAATGGAAAACCACCAAAATAAACCCAGGTCCACAATTTCAGAATAATTAAACGGTACCTTAAACCTTTGCTTGAGGATCCTCTTCTTCCTCTGGATTTGAACAGACCTTGGCCACTTGCTGCAGGAATCGAACAAAGAAAATGGAGGCCAAGTCATCTTACATTTTCAATGAAAAACCCAAAAACGAAATATAAAAACGAGGTTGAGAACGAAACCAATCGGAGGGAACAAACGACGATAGCCTTCCGACAATGTATTCAACAGTAAATCTCCGTTGATGGCGGCGAAGTTAAGGACTGAGGAGAGAAGAGGAAAGGAGGAGCTGCCGCGAGACGATGCAGGGGTTTTGCTGATGTGCTTGAGTTTTAGATTTCAGAGTCAAATTTAGGCGCCTTTTGAAATCCAGGTGATTTTTAAGACCGGTTGTAATTGACAATCAGTCTTAAAATATATATTTAAGACCGGTTATTAATAAATAACCGGTCTTAAAAATTGAAACTTTTTAAGACCGGTTATTAATTAATAACCGGTCTTAAATCTTTAATATTTTAGACCGGTTTTAATTTACAACCGGTTTTAAAAATAATAAATACTTTATTTTTATAATTGTCTTTAATTCAAATAATATTTTCTAGACTGGTTATTTTTAGAATCGGTCTAGAAAATATATTACATATATTTAGTTTTTTTAATTGTATATATTTTAAGATCGATTTTTGTTATAACCAGTCTTAAAATTATTTTCAAGACCGGTTTTTAGTATAACCGATCTTAAAATTATTTTTAAGACCGGTTTTTACTATAACCGATCTTAATATTTCATCATAATTACAAAAATGTCATCGGTCATATTTTTAAGACCTTATCCGATATAACCGGTCTAAATGTTCTGGTCTAAAAACCCTTTTCTATACTAGTGACGCCTTGTTCCAATGGGGAAAGCAGCAAGGCAATATATATATATTTTAATATATGCTGAACCCGTTCAAGGACAACTTAAAAAACAGAAAAATATCGTTAAAGTTGATAAAAAGATAAATAAGTATGTTGGATTTTAATATTTCTAAAATCATTGATTTAAAATTTTAAAATATGACAAAATTTAAGAAATTACTTAATTATCCTTAATTTTTTTAATAAAAAATCCTCAACCCCTAGTACTAAATATAAGTCTCTTCTTACTAATCTATATGTACCAATAAAAACATTAAGTTTATTAAAAACTTCAAATGATTTTTTATATTTCCTTTATTAATTATATTAAACTCTAACATTCATTATATTACTTTTTATTATCTCACGCCACCTTTATTAACTATGGGAAAACAAGAAAGATGTTGTGAATATTATATGATATAGATGTCCATAAACTATCCAACTCTTGACCTTTCATATGCCCTTGACTCCATAACATCTCACTCTTAGAATTCCATGTGTTCAATGCTATAACCTTATAACTTCCCCAATGAATGGCTTATGGGAGTTTCTTACGATTAATACCATTATGCTCATCTTTATTTCTTTGTAACCATATGTATAGAATTCAATGGTTAGAGGCCTATAAATAGAGGTCATGTACAATGTATTGGTACTAACAACAATGAAGTGAATAAGAACTCCTCCTTACTTTCTCTCCAACTTTCTCTCATCTTCTTCATCTCCCTCTTCCCTCATCCCTTATATTTTCCCAATTTTCATAACACGTTATCAGCACGAACTCGCTTAGAAGGCCTATGGTCTAGTTTTCTATCTCTTCTACTCTCTAACTTTCTCATTTCCATACTATGTTGTATATTGTTTATTCTTTATGTTATTTTATCTTTCTAGTCTACATTATCAATTTATTGTTCTATATTATTTTTATTATTTTTCTTTTACGCTATCTATTTTTATTCATCATGTTGTTATCTTTTACATATATCTGGGATAATCTAAGCCATTACATGGAATTAAATAGACTCTTTTACCGATTGTTTTATACATCGGGTTCCATGGTTAAGATTTGAGATTATATTATCCTCCACAAGTTTTCTTTCTTTTAACTTTTATTTATCGTTTTCCATTAATCTCTTATTATGCAAAATTTATATTTATTTATTTTATATTCTAGTCTTCTTTACATTTTATGTTATTATATTATGTTATTTCATTTTATTTACACTTATTTAACATTTGTATTTCTTTATTTTATTTACATTTTATGTTATATATTATTGTTTGTTTCTTTATTTTATGTCATTTATTTCATCTTGTTTTATTGTTATTTTATTTACATTTCATTTATTTATGTTAATACATTATTGTTATATCATTATGTCAATCTTTTATTTTCATTTTTTTATTATATTACATTAGTATATAATAGTATTATATATGAGCATGTAATGTGGTCTATATGATCATGGGCTTATCTATTATTTATATTTGATTATGAATTTGAATTTATTTAATTTGATTTTATTGATAGGCCAGAAGCCATAATATTCTTAATTTCGTGATTAGATGACCAGAAGTCACATCACTTTTGTACTAGCTCTTATGAAAAAGAACGCTATTGGTTTCATTAAATCGCTAGATTGACAAGAAAAATTTTGGCACTTTGATGATTTAATTATTACAAATATCAAAGCCCTGAAGACTAAAGGTTCAAATATCAAACTAAACAAAGATTTTTGCTGTGGTCCTGAAAACCAATATTTGAAGAAATTGATGATACTATTGAAAGTAAAGAAAATATGTAAGAGTGAAAATGAACATGACCACATTGCATTTGTAGAATTGATAGTTGACAGCTGAGAATACTTTGTCTTAACTATTGAACTACAATCGTGGAAATAATAACATTTCTAAGGTGATCAAAATTATGACCAAATATCATACTATGACTAGAAGTCATATGGATAGAAAAAAATGGTATAATATGACCAGAAGTCATATAGACTAATATGTACTAATTTATTGAAAATAAAAATCAAAATGGCTGTGAAGCCAAAAAGACCATGAAATATTGTGAAAAATATCAAAATTAAGTATGATGCTTAAAGTAATAAGTTATGGAGAAAGATTATTAGCTTGTAAAGCTAAAAGAAATAATTGTAAGCCCTGAAGGCTATATAATTTTGATTCTTTATGCATAAATTTAAATTTAAATTGATTGTGATTAATTTGTGAGAGAGAAATTATTATTTAACATTTTGATATCAATATGAGTGATATATGAAATCAAATAGATAAAAAGGTAATGATTGGTCATTTTAAAATTTCAGTATAGTGCCAATTTATTTACAAATTAAACATTATTGGTAATTATTGATATATTTTGATTTCATGGCCTTTTGGGATTCTAACTACCTCATGATTAATCCTTATAACTCCCATATCAAATGGTTTTCAGTATTTATTCATATAACTTTCAATTATAAAGTTAAGTTGTTTAATTACCTTCTTTATGTATAATTATACAATTTATTTGTAATTTTAAGTATATTGTATATGTGAATACTATTCATACATCAATAGAGTTTACCATCTCTATTTTCTTCTTGGGACTTGTATTTCTCTGTTGCACCAAAGATTTCCCAACAAACATTCAACTCATATACCTCAACATCAAGGTACTTTCTTTCATTATTAATCATATTTTTCATTTTAGCTTTGTCTTCCATATCTTTTCTCCTCTTGAGCACTATTATGTTGCCTTATACATACATACATACATACATACATACATACATACATACATACATACATACATACATACATACATACATACATACATACATACAAACATACATACATATATATATATATATATATATATATATATATATGCAGTTTTTCTTAGTTCCAAACTTTCATTATTGAAAGGCATACAAATACTTTTCAATTTGTATTTTATTTTAGTATTGATAATTTATTGCCTCATTTCCCAATTCATTGTATTAACATTTCTTCTACTCCTTAATATTTTTATATGATATGTGCCAGTTTCATACATTAATCATGATATAATATATAATATGATATATATTGGAATCAAATTAGTGTTATGTGACATTTGTGAAGAAAAAAAATCATATGTCATATTTAAATTAAGAGAATGAGAACTTATTTAATTTAATGAGAAAATTCATTATGAATAGTTTATGATTTGTTAGACAAAGTCATTTTCTTAATGTGCATGAACTATATATATAGTGCAAGTCAAATTTATGGATGATCAAATAGTAAGGAATATTTTAAAGAAGACTATGTATATCATAAGTATTTATTATTTTATATTATAAAAAATTTGTCTTTACATTTCTCTCAAATTAATTTTAGCCCATAAACATCAGAATTCATTATAATAAGATCTTTATGTATTTTGATTATGGATCTCCTCATATTTTTCTTTATGTAGTGGTAAATTTTGAACATTTCATATTTTGAATATGCAGACAAATTGAAGCATATTATTATTATTAATGAGTAATAAAACTATATAAATATGTGATAATATATATTAGTTCCTGAAGAACATAAATGTAACAAAGTCGATATAGTTCCTGATGAACTAATATGGATTTTTCTTAAATTCTATAGGCAGAAGAAGAATTGATCAAAGAAAGTTATAACTCATAGATTTACATTAGAGTTTCACTCTATTACAGGGTTTAAATGATAGCCCAATTGGCTTAAATCCATGATTAGTTGTGAGCTATGAAGTACTTGAGTTTTGAAATGAAAGATATATTATTAGCTTGCTATATACAAATTTGTCTTTGAAATATAGAAATAAAGAAAGTGTATTTATATGACTCACACTTGAGGGGGAGATTGTTAGAATACAAGTGTAAGTTAATATTGAAAATTTTTACTCATACTTCCTCACAAAACCTATTGATCTCCGAAAAATGGATGTCATATTGATATTTTATATCAATACTTATGAAAATTGAAAAGTTTGTTGTTGGTTAAGCAACATGTTACAGTAAACTAGTAGTTTATTGATCCAAACAAATATATTGTTGGCATGACTTGTTTGATTCATTCGAGTCATATATAAAAGATTACGTGTGACATCTATTGAAGAACTAGAAGATTCTTCATAAATAGCCAACATATTATATAATTCAAGAGTTATCATGTGCTGCTTGTTCTCAAAAAGAAAAATTTGATTATGAGAGTATCACAGGTTATGATTTGGAATGGATCTCTATATTTCTGGAAATAAATAAACTCATGTATGGGCCCATTCAAATATCATGTAAACCATATCAATGTTCAATAATTTTGATAGATGCATCTATAATATGGTTACATGTGATATTACTATTAGTTTGCAACCTGAAGTTTGCAAGAATGTTTGAATAAATTATTATGTTAACAAACTGAGATTTAGTGTAGTAGTTTTATGAAACTATTCTATAAGTACATTTTGTTTATAACAAACTGAATATGTGGATAGAAGATATATCATGGTGATTTTCAGGATAATTTTCTTTTATTATTTCCACAATGCATAGAGGCAAGTGGAGAATATAATATTTAACATATCCAGAAGATATGATAAATAATTATGTTTATGATTTGATGACAATGCATTATGCATAGTTTAGATAAAAAGGACATCAATTGCTTGAAAAAAATCATTAATGACAGTTGCAATTGAGAAATCGGTATATTGTCTTAAAATATGACAATCTAATCAAAATGAGTGATGTTGCTATCAGGGGGAGTAAAGATCATGTTGTACTCTTTTCCTTAACCAAGGTTTTGTCTCATTGGGTTTTCCTGGTAAGGCTTTTAATGAGGCAACTTGAATATGTATTGTGTACTTTTTTTCCTTCACTGGGTTTTTGTCCCAATGGGTCTTTCCTAGTAAGGTTTTAATGAGGCACAATATTTGTTCATGGACATCCAAGGGGGAGTGTTGTGAATATTATATGATATGGATGTCCATAAACTATCCAATTCTTGACCTTTCATATGCCCTTCACTCCATAACATCTCACTCTTAGAATTCCATGTGTTCAATGCTATAACCTTATAACTTCCCCAATGAATGGCTTATGGGAGTTTCTTATGATTAATACCATTATGCTTATCTTTATTTCTTTGTAACCATATGTATAGAATTCAATGGTTAGAGGCCTATAAATAAAGGTCATGTACAATGTATTGGTACTAATAACAATGAAGTGAATAAGAACTCCTCCTTACTTTCTCTCCAACTTTCTCTCATCTTCTTCATCTCCCTCTTCCCTCATCCCTTATATTTTCCCAATTTTCATAACAAAAGAAAAATATTTAATATTCTATCTAAAACTGTCAAATGCTTTATGAAAAAACAAGTTAAGATTTAAGAATATCCATTAGGCAAGGAGTGGTGTTTAATTTGATGAAGGAAGTTGAACCGTTGCTTTTATTTTGAAGTACTCCTATGAGTAATGATATGGGCATTTTTAGTTTTGTTCAAAATGATATGAGCATTATTAAAACAAAGGTCGAGAATATATTTTAGAAAACAAAAGTCTTCTCCCTTTCTTAGCCAACAAGTCTTAAGGAGAGTTGCTAGGAAAGTTGAAAGAATAATAATATTGCATCCTTGAAATAAATAATTAATTAACACGGTAATGCCATAGTGTGAGGTTATAAATAGAGGAGAGCCGCGTTGACAAGTGGAGGAAGAGTGGTTTTTGTGACTATTTGTGGAGTAAAGGGCTTTATGGATGAGAGGTTGGTCAAGGCTGCAAGAGATGGAGAAGTCAACACACGGCACAACCTATTGAAGGAGGATCCTCAAATACTGGTGATTTTCCTAGAAGTTTTGTTGGACGTGGAAAGAGACGATAAAACGCAGATGAGGCCACCGATTTTGACCACAAGCAAAATTTTGAAATTATTGAAAAATTCTAAATCAATCCATTTAAGATGATTGAAATTCAATATACTTATTTATTTTTTAAAAATTTTGGTGAAATTTTTATGTCTTTTTCCCAAAAAAAAAAAAAAAAATCTACATGGCCAAACTTCCTTCATCATTCTTTATCTATTAAACATCAGATGGACGTAATGCCAAAGTGTGAGATTATAACTAGAGGAGAGCCGCGTCGATAAGTGGAGGAAGAGTGGTTGTTGTGACTATTTGGGGAGGAAAGGGCGTTATGGACGAGAGGTTGGTGAAAGCTGCAAGAGATGGAGATGTCAACACACTGCACAACCTATTGAAGGAAGATCCTCAAATACTGGAGAAAGCATCTCTAGATCATTTTACAGATTCACCTCTTCATGTTGCTTCACTGTCAGGGAAATCAGAATTTGTGGAGCAGATTGTGACTCTAATGCCTTCGTTAGCCATAGAGACAAACCAGAAAGGTATGATCCCACTGCACTTGGCTTCTTCAAAAGGTCATGTTGAGACAGTGAAGAAGCTGTTGAAGGCAAATCTTGATGATGGAGCGAATCAGTGCCTTGTGAAGGACGAAGAAGGCTGGACTCCGCTGCACTGTGCGTCACAGAAAGGCAAAATCAGTGTTATTGAAGGGTTAATCAACGCTTGTCCTGAGTGCTTGGAACAAGTGACAGCAAAAGGAGAGACAGTTCTTCATTTAGCAGTGAAGGCTAACCAGTTTGAAGCTGTCAAAGTGATAGCAGACAACATCAGGCATCACAATTTGCAGATACTGTTGAAAGCAGAGGACCAAAAAGGCAAGACTGCCTATCAACTTGCAGCAGCAAAGAAACAGTCTCAGGTGTGTGTGTGTGTATATCAAGAAAAATAATATATATACTCGTTTTTTGTGCATATATTTTGACTGGGGGCACGTACTGAACGAAAATAGCGGATTTTTTTATATTAATGACTTAGGCAAATTGAATAGGAGTTAGCAAGGATGCTCTTGGGACAGGACGGGATCTGGTTTTCCAGATCCCGATCCTGAAAAATTCCCGTCTCAATTGGAATTGAGATTTTCAAAAAATCTTAAAGCATGCAATACTCTAAAATATTTAGGAAACCAAAAATTTATCTAGCTAATCGTTGTTTTTATTAATTTATGAAATCATCAATTCAAATATATATATATTTGGGATTCCCTATCTCGAAAATTCTTTTCCTGATCTCAAATTTCGCAATTGCTCAG
This sequence comes from Inga leiocalycina, assembly GCA_963242795.1. Classification (NCBI taxonomy): domain Eukaryota; kingdom Viridiplantae; phylum Streptophyta; class Magnoliopsida; order Fabales; family Fabaceae; genus Inga; species Inga leiocalycina. Next base: position 61,401,849 of record OY725325.1, on the reverse strand, counting down.
GATTGGGATGATAAGATCGAAACAAGAAAACTTTAAACACCCCTAGAGTTGCCTTAGGACTATGCATTCCCTTATCAGTCAATGGGACTTTCTGAAATATTCTAATGGAATATAACTATGGCAGGCACTAGAGGTACTGAAGGAAGATGATGACATAAGAGAGGAACATCATATAAACGTGGAGCGCGACGGGCAAGCAGGAGGCAAAAAAGAGGAGAGTGAGAAAGGGGGAGAGTCGCAGCAGAATGCAATACTAGTAGTGGCTGCCTTAATTATAACACTCACATACCAATCCATGGCCAATCCTCCATCATCCTTCGTTGACAACGGCAGCGTAAAGTCCAACTATGTAAGCGCAACGACCGACTATAGCAGCTTGATCAATTGGCAGGACCCTACTCTAGCTGTGTTGGCTTTCTTGTTCATGATTTTCAACAGCTGTGTCTTCCTCCAATCAATCTACGTCGTAGTTACCACTTTGCGGGGCCCAACTGTATTCCCTGTGCGAGTCCTCACTCTGTTCCTCATGTTGTGTTATAGCATCTTCCTCGCTAGTTTCTGCGATAATGCCCGATATGCTTCATTCTCCTATGCTGTTTTAGGTATTGCACTCTTGGTATCTTGCATATTGGCACAACAAAATTTCTTCATACGATTCACGACAAGGTGTATGTCGACGTAAGCAACCTGCAGAAGCATCATAGGCTCATAGCCAATGAATTTATTTTTTAGATTATAATGTAATCAAATATTCTTTCAATTATCCCACATTATGTAAGCAATGGCACGTACTACTATATATGTTATCTGAGTATTTACTCTATACTTCAATAAAACAAATCTTTCATAATGCTCAATCTCCTAAAAGATTAATTCTGAAATATTGAGCCCGAATTAATTTCTCCCTTCGGTCCTTTTTATAAACATCTTTCTCTCTCTTGGAGATGATCCTTAATATAAGCAACTTTTTTTTTGTGCCTCAAAATTTAAACTACTTATTCCTTTTCAACTCCTATTAAATGCATATCTTTATATTAATTATCCCCCACTCACCACTAATTCGCTTTCACTTAATCATTTATTACACATTCTCTTTCATATTTTATAGTTATTCTTTGTCATATTTCTCACTCATTCTCTCTCCTATGCCATTTTCATAAATAGGGGCATATGTGGAACAAACATGATATTTTTGACATATTTATTATTTTTATGTAATCTTAACCACTAATTCATTTTAAACATTCAAAAAAAAATTGTTTATAAAAAGTACTAGATGGAGTATTTCTTTTATACTTTAACTAAATCTTAAAACGAACTAAAATATGAATTCTTTATAAGATCATGCTAAGCCAACAATGACATGCCAATACCAAATCATCAACCCTTCTTGAGTGAAATTACTTACCCCAAATCTTGCTTACTGAGATTAGTGAGACTATTCACTTTTATATTATATAGAGTCACAATATGCGTGTTACTTAAATAAAGAATAACATTATTATTATTATTATTATTATTATTATGATCGACTAAGACTTGAGCTTGTGTACGTTGTGGACACACGTATATTATATTCAAGCGCCATTAATTAATTGATCAACCGATTTAATTTGTCGATCCTTGTAATGTTGGTCAATATATATCCACCTCCAAATAATTAATTGTTCTCATAGAGCTCCTCATATTACTATGTTATAGCGTTATGGCTTTCTCCCCAAATAGATAATTAAATTACAAGAATGCAACCCAAAAATAGTGGGATCTTTAAAAATTATACGTTTCATTCTAACAACCAAACGAAATCAGTGAAAAGTCAGAGGACTAGTGCTTCCAATCAACATACATAATTATTGTTATTTCTATAGAAAAATTAATATACATCTAATTGACTTAATCTAGGAAAAAGGCCAAGTGCAACAGGATTGAAGTCAATATATATTTTTTAATCATAAACCACCTTTTATTTTATTGTTTGAGGTGGTGAATAATGAGATATTACATATGTTTCCGTATTCTGACTTGTGTTTATTAATTAGTTAATTGATATCCATTTTCCATTAAAAAAGGTCAAATTAGCATATCTCAGTTTTATTTAACTATCAAGATTCACGAGGTGAGAAGGTGGGCCATGCATGATCACCGCTTTGTATATTCCATTGCTTATTTAATCAAGTTAGGTGTGAGAGAGGGCCTCTCCAATTCCCTTATCGTTCACTTCCTTCCACTTCTTTATTCTTACTATTAGATTAATTTTGAACGGTTAAGATTCAATATCTTATAAAAAGTAAAAAAAAATATAAAATACTTTAATAAAAGTATAAATATATGAACTAGTTATATCAAATTTTAATGATTTAAATATATTTATATATATTTTTTTATTTAATATTATAATAATATTTTTATAGGATATTGAATCTCAACCATTCATAGTTAATCTAACGGTGAGGATAAAGAAGTGGAAGGAAGTGGACAGTAAGAGAAATAGAGAGGCCCCTCTTTTAGATGCAGCTTTAAGCCTATATATTAGGTATTTAGGATTTTGAGTCAATTGCAGCAGAAAATAAGAGTAAAAGCTTAAAAATGAGAGAAGTGGGGAATAAATTTTTTAATTAATTTTTCTTACTTTTTTTATCTTACATCTTTTCTATATTAAAATTTTGTAACCATATTTCTCCAATTTTCTTAAATCCAACTTATAAAAATTTTCCCTCCTCTCCTTTCCAAATCTCTCATACCAAACAGACCCTTAGAATGCATACCATGTTCAAGTTTCAAGGGCTGTGGGAGTTGGCGGAGAAGAAGGGATTTGAAGACAACCAACCTGCCAAGACTGATAAAAATTAAAGTTTCAGAAGAATCGTAAGAAGGATTCATATGCATCAGCAACTACCTACACTCATGCATGGAATAGTCTAAAGAAACAACATTTGGGGAATAAGAAGGTAATAATTACACCAATTAAAATTTAATCTACCAGTTTTGGATCTTTTGTACGGGGGCAGAGTGAAGGGGGAGTACTGGCCGGGCCACTATATGCATCTCATCCAACTTTATGTCATATGTCAATAACCTGTATAACGTTTGAAACTTTAAATGAATCTCTCTAAGCTTTTATATCTTAATAATTTTGTTCATTATTTATCTGTAAATGATTTAAAGTTCTAGGGATTTGTTTGCAAATGACTTGAAGTTCTAGCGATTTATTTGCATATAACTCAAAGTTTTAATATACAGATACAAAAATAAAGTTAAAGATGGTGTAAAATTGAGAATTTAAGAATATCTGTGTATACTTGAAAGTTTATGGTGATTTATTATTAAGTTTTAAAAGTTAAAAGGGTTATTTGTATGTTATTCTAAGTTTAGGAAAGTTTGGTCAAATTATTTTTTTTTTAGTATTATATAGTTGTTATTAGCGTTAACTTCCATCAAGCTTGCCCTTATTTTTTTTTTAGTATTATATATGTTCCATTTCATTTTTGTCCCTATATAACTCGAGAAAAACCTGGGCCATTACCATAAAGGGACTAAAACTTATGGTTTGAAACTTTAGGAACTAAAATCAAAATTAAGACAAATTTGAGGGACCAGAGATGGTATTAATCATAGTTATTATGCATTTCCGACTTCCTAAGGGTTATATGAACATTGTACTATATGTGGCTTCTGATCTTGATCCCTGTCATTCATGCCGTGGTAGAAACAACAATAGTTAAAGAATGTTTATATCTGTGCATGGGATGGCAGGTGACGGGACAAAGAAGAAGGAGAAAGGAACAAAGAGATCATAAATGAGGATTCCTATTGGGAGGCCTCACAATGTGCCTCCCATTTTATTACCTCATCTTGCTCATTCCTTTCTCTTTTTATGTCGCTTATGTTGTTATTCCATTGCTTCTTCTCACTTGTGTATACTCAGCCACAATATTATGCTGACTCCCTCTTTTTCGTTAGTTATGTGAGAGATGAAGACAGGAGATAAAAACCCAGAGAAATTGGGTAGAATAAAATGAAATGGAACATAATTTTTTGCACTTCGAATTTTTGAATGTATTTAGTATGATATAAATTAAGATTGAAATTTATTTAGTACGCATAGATATGGGATTACTTAACTATCCACTATTCATAAAAATGCAAAAATTAATGCACAATTATTTTTCTTTGCAGAATTTATTGTCTAGAGATACAGTTACACTTTTTGGGATATGATTGATCCTATACGTAAAACTTCACTATCCATACGTATGAGTGACCATTAATATACATTGATGCTTTGAATAATACATCAATGTATATTAATTGTCACTCATTCTCTCTCACTCCCTCTCTCCATAAGTAAGGATATATTTTTAAAAATTATATTTTTTAATAAGTTTATTGCTTTTAACTAATTTCAATCAATATTTTAATTTAATCTATGTAATTTAATTCAATCCCACCTTGTATTTTCTATTTTTTTTTTGTTATTTATCTATTTTATTTTGTAAATTTACATAGGTAGTGTTGTTATTTTGCTATTATATAAGTGATGACAATCATCCCATAATAGCAAAATAACAACACTACAAATTTACGACAAAGAATAGAAAAACAACTACTTCACTGATAAAATTTGAAATTGCTCATATGCAAGTTACATCTGAGGATTCAGAATTTTGCAATAAGGAATAGAAAAATAACAATTATACATATGGAAATTTACAACACAAAATAGAAAATTAATAACGCCATCTATGAACATTTACAACAACGAATAAGAAAATAAAAACTCTACAGATAGAAATTTACAACTTAATTTACAAGTAGTCATAAGGTAAGTATATCCAAGATCTTTTGGTTTCAGAGCCCAACATTTTGTTCCGTTTCTTCTCATTTTCCAAGAAGCTTCGTTGGGGTTGGAAAGTGAAGATGAAACTCAAGTGAGGCAACCAACTTTTACCACAAGCAATCGGCCATGGCAGGGGTAATTCACCGCGTGGCGTGCGCAACAGTTTCTGCTTCCTCTTTTAATTCGTGGGGTCCACGCCTTTTATCATGAGAGAATTTCAGTTAGTCACTTTATTTCAGTCAAAATGAAATAAAATTGGGTGAACTTCGTTTAATTCACCGTGTGCCGTACGCCACTCTTTTAATTCACGGGGTCCACACCTTCTATCAGGGGAGAATTTCGATTAGCACCTTATTTCAGTCAACCCACTGAAACGATTAAGTCAAAATGAAATGAAATTTTATAAGTGAAAAGATAACGATACTTTTTATTTATTTATTTTTTTTAAAGAGTATTTTATTCGGTTCTATTTATAAATAATTTTTTTTGATTGCGTAAAATGAATTGGTAGTTAAAAATAATAATTGTGTAAAAAATATCATATATTTTCTATATATGCCCTTATTTATGAAAAGAGTATAAGAGAGAATAGATAAAATGTATGAGAGATAATGAGTATAAGATATGAGAGAGAATGAATATTTAATAAGGTCAAAATAGGAAAAAGAAGCTTGCATTTTCAGACAAAAAATGAAAGTTGCTTATAAAAAGGACCAGCACTATGAGAGAGAAAGTAGTTTATAAATAGGACCGGAGAGAGTATTTAACAAGACAAGTAAGGACATTTAAAAGATAAATAAAAGCTTTTACAAGACAAATAAAAGGATTTAAAAAAAAAACCAATAAATTAACAAGTACATTTGGCCATTTACTAGACAAATAAAGAAATTTACAAAGCAAATAAGGATATTTAAAAGACAAATGAAGATATTTACAAGATGAATAAAGGTATTCGAAAGAACCCGTTGAGTTAAAAATATTTTTTGGTCATTTACATGATAAATAAAGAAATTCACAAAACAAATAAGGACATGTATAAGAAAAATAAAGTAAAGGCATCATTGGATTTTCACTTGCAAAACTTCATTTCATTTTGATCAAATAGGTGTTGTGAAGTTATAGATTTTTGGGGGAGTTGATTGAAATAAAGTCTCATCTATAGATAGGAGCTAATTGAAATTTTCCCTTTTATCAATTTTGTGGTCCGATTGACAAAGTCACCCTATTTTCTACAGATCAGAGCGATTTATACACTTTAGAGGCTAGCCTAGTTGTATGTGGATGAGATTGTGAGATTGCATAAGGCACCGAAGAGCATAATTTATGACTGAGATATGAGGTTTACCTCCACTTGTTTTGGAGTGCATTACAGGGAGCTATGGGTATGAAGTTGATTTTTATTATCATTTATCGTCTTCAAACCGATGGCCAAACTAAGAGACTATTCAAACCTTGGAGAATATGTTGAGAGCTTGTGCTATTGATTCTCAAGTAGTTTGGCATAAGCATCTTTTGTGAGTAGAGTTTTCATAAAATAACAGTTATCACTCCAATATTTTGATAGCTCGATATGAAGCTTTATATGAAAGAAAGTGTCGACCACTGCTATATTGGATCAAAAAGCAAGAGGATCATTCTTGGGCTTGAAATGGTGGATCAAATTGTTAGGGTCGGCAGGCACACCGGAAGAATTTTTAAACATTTTACTAATCCCAATTACGGATCTATCAACGGCATTGATTGAACCATATTTTTACATGATTTTTCATGATTAATTTGGGATTTTAAATGCATTTTTTTGGAACATTATTGCATTATTAAGCATTAATTTTAGTTACGGACAATTGTATTGAGTTAATTGTGATTAGGGGCAAAATGATCATAATTTGCTAATTATTTTATACAATTGTTTCTTGGACTTTTGATGCCACTTTATGCTTAATTTTGTATTATAGGTGTTTTGGAAGAAAATGGGAGATTTTGGGGTTCAAAATTGGTTATTTTGAGGATTGGGGAATCTACAGAAAAGAGCCCAGAAATTCTGAAAATTATATGTGTGAAGAAGAAAAGGGCCAGAGAAAAGCACAGAAAATACCCAAAGTTTCAGGAAATGTTGAATAAACCCCAAAACATTTCAAAACTATTCGTTGAAGTCCCTCCAGAAAACATTTAAAATTATTCATTTAGATCCCTGGTCAAAGCGCAGGTTGTTCACTGCTTCCTGAAGCTGAGGGAAATACGCAGGAGAGTGAATGAGAGACCCGAGACGCAAGCAGAGAGTTTATTTTTTTGGGGGGGGGGGGGGTGTGTGATTGAAGAGAGGGAGCTGGAGAGGAGAGAGGGAGGGCCACCGCCATCAACTACCATCATCCTCTTCTTCCTCGCTGGCCCTCCCTCAACCATAATCACCTTTCTCCGCCGGCGAGCTCCGAAACAGAGAAGGGAAGCAAGCTGAGACCCGACGGGCAGAGAGAGCTGAGAGTTGGGAGTTGGGCAGCAAAACTGAGATCACAGAGAGGAGAGCTTGAAGAGGAGGGAGACTCAACACCATCGTCTCATCATCCTCACCACCGCTCCTCCTCTTCACCATAGCCACCACCGGTTGGAGAGCTTGAACCTGGACATTGCAGATCAGAGTAGAGACCGTGACTGGAACCAAACCACCGGCGACCTTCTCCGGTTCTGACCACCACCGACAGACTTTTCCTCCACGGGAATTGCACCTCTGTACCACAAGCCTTCGTCAGTGTCTCTGTTCTGAGCTCCAACCACTATTGCCTTCCTTCTCTTTCCATCGTCCTCTTCATTCCTCTGTTCTGAACTTTACTACATCAGCCATCACCTTCCCGTCGTTGTCCACCACTTTCAGCATTTCTTTCTGCTTTCAATCCCCATTACCGCTGACTTTCTCCTTCCAGACCTTCTTTAGCTTCACTCTCTCATCATATTCCCCTTTCATTCATGGCTGCCATGGTTTATGGAATTTGCTGTTACTCTGCAATCAAATCAATGCGTGGCTGAACTCCTTTGATTCTTGGTGGTAGAGGAAGTGGCTAGAGTTTCAAGATCTTACAAGGGGAGTTAATTATTTTCCATTAGCTCAATTTATACATATATGCCGTGTGGATTAATTTTGCATTGATATATGAGTATTTTTGAGACTTAGATGAGTGATTATTTATCTATGATGGATTGGTATTGTGTTGAATTTTATATTGGCGTACTTGGATTACGTATTGAAATTATTTTTCTTTTGAATTAATGAAGTTATACATTTTATGTGATTACTATTTTGTGTGATGGATTTATTTCAAATTGAGTGTCATGATAGTGCTTTCATCAAAGAGGAAACAAGTGCATTGAAATGATTTTCAAACACACATCAAGTGGTTTTTAACAATTTATCTAAGAAATGACTATGAATGCGATCATAGGATTAGTCATTAATTAGGTTGATTGGACCTAATGCGATTGCTTAGGGTTTTTAATTTGACATGATGCAAAAGTAACTCCGAAATTATTTTAAGGAGCTAGGAAAGCCACCAAATTTACTACCAAGGTTCATTTTATTATTCATATTTTCAATTTCAATTTCATTCCATTCACTATTTGAAAAGACAAAACAAAAATCGTAGCTTTAAGATTTTAATTAAATTTGCATTTACCTATTCTCAATAAAAAAAAATCCAAAACCAACTTTCCCCTTGTTTTCATTGCATTTGCATGGCATATTAGATTGCTTAGGATTCAATAAAAGGCTCATCGAGAAGAGAGAACGATCCTAGGTTTGTCTATACACAATCTTTGGTTAATTTTTGATTGTGGACCCCAAGGCTAAGAGACAAAAAGTCCACTAACCAGGCATTTAAACCGAGTTAGAAAGAATCGTACCTTTTTGAATTTAGGGTTTTCGATCTCTAGGAGCCAACACCTTAGATTTGCTCCCTCTACCGGTATCCACACGAATACTCTCCAACATAGACTGCGTGCTAGCGCCTCTAATATCTCCTAGGGTTTCCCTTACGGCTCTGAATTCTCATATATGTATGAGTTTTTTTGCTCTATCAATTTTATGTCCTATGAGGGCTATATCTGAATTTCAAAATTAATCTTTATTAATTTTGAAATTAATTAACCCTTAATTATTTTGATAAGCTAATTAAATAAATTCAGTTTAAATTAAATCTGTCCAACAGTTTTAATTTAATCTATTTATTTAATCCAAATAAAGGGCCAATAGATTTAATTTATCTTCATAAATTAAATTTAAAACTAACACAATATAATAATATCATATAATACACATACACATACACATACACATACACATATACATATACATATACATATATATATAATTATTAATTTTATTTTCACAAATTTTATATTATATATATATATAAAATTTGTCCACCCTAGATTAAACATTATCTCGTGTTGGGCTATTCTTGTGTGTGACCCTGTAGGCCCATATGAAGTTGGCAGTGGGCCAATAATTATACTAACCCACAAGTCGCAAGTGGTCTTTAGGAAGACATTACAACTACCTAATTCATATGAGGATCGTTAACATGATGCAACCTGTCATACAACCATGTTACGTCCCTTTTGTCACACGATATATCGGTCAAGGATGAGGCATGGATAATGTGATTCTTTTGTTCTTGACCATTACCTTTTCGATTCCTGAGTAGTCTAACAATAGAAATGGAAACTTCTTTCCATCGTAGTATGTCTATGCATTTCTCAGACTCCTGCATAGATGACTGACCAAGGACATTTAGGACAATCTTTATGATTTATCCAATGATATAGTCATCACAGTGAACATGCGAATAATATGATAACATAATGGAGAAATTCATTAAATAATAATTTTTAAAGAACAATGATTGGCCCTTAGGGTATAATTTCCAACACAAACCACCAATATAATTGAGTTGATTAGGTAGAAATTGTTGACTGCTTAGAGCAAGCAGAAGGATTATGCAAATCACCGGTGGAGACCGTTGGAGTTAAGTGTGGGAGGCCATGTGTTGCTTAAGGTTTTGCCTTCTACGGTGTCAGGAGATCTATAAAAGCAAAGAAGTTGATGCCTTGATTTATCGGCCTGTATAAGGTCCTTGAGAGGATTGGACTTTTTGAATACAGAATTGCGTTGGCCCCACTCCTATCCAATCTGCATGATGTGTTCAATGTGTCCCAGATGAAGAAGTACCCTTCGGATCCATCACATATGATTGAACTGGAAGGGGTCAAGTAGTGAAAGAACTTAACTTACCAGGCAGAGCCCGAGAAAATCCTAAATGTCAAGGATAAGCAATTGATGAATAAGACCGTTCATTTGGTCAAAGTGTTTTGGAAGGGATTGACCCTTGGTGATGCCACCTGGGAGACCGAGGAGTGGATACGACGTGAGCACCCTCATCCGTTTCCTTGGTAAGTATTTATTATGTTGTCGATTGTTGCTTTTGGTTGAATTATGGGGACAAAATTTCTTTTAGGCGGGAAGAGTTGTAACATCCTAATTTTTATTCTTAGAATTTAAATAATTTTAGGAAGAAATTAATTCATAGTAAATGAAATCTTACTATGTAAAAAAGAAAATAAAAATATTTTATCCGAATATGATTTATGAGAGTAAAAGAGGAAATAATAATAATAGGAAAAAAAGAAATTATTATTATTATTAAGAAGGGTAAAGGAAAGAGAATGGGATGAAGTGAAAAAACCAGAGAAAAGAGCTTCATAAAACTAAGTCCTTATTTTCTGACAAATCCCTATTTTATTATATATTTTCATATTTTATTTAGGGATTTTGTCATAATAAATGAGCATAAAAGATCTCTTTCATAATTAATTGTGATTAAAGAAGTTTATAGGAAATTAAGGTTGAAAAAGGGCAAAAATGTCATATTCTATGATTTACCTTAATTGATTAATTGTTGGAATATAAGGTATTACATTTTGGGTTTATTTTAATTGTAGATCAGTTTGGAAAAAATTGCAGAAAAGAACCAAGGATTTCTAAAAATTACAAGAAAAATGAAGAAGGTCTTAGAGAAAACTACAGAAAGGACCCAAATGTTTTAAAACTCATGTCTCAACCTAGAAAAGTTTTCAAGCGTTCATGTTAGTCCCTCCTGAAAGGTTTTCAATTGCTTCATTTTAGTCCCTTGGTCAAAACGTGCGTTTTGACCAAGGGTTATTGGGAAGACACGGACGGGAGCTGAGGGGAATAGAGGGTGATACAGAGACATGAGCTAAGAGTTAAGGGGAGCGCCGTTAGTTGGGTTCATTGTTTTCCATTGCTCCACTATCACCTTCCACCACTATGACCATTGTTTTACCTTCATTATAGTGCCGTTCGGCCGTTATTCCACCACCATCGTTGCTCCTCCACTCCTCACCATCATTCCGTCACCACCTGGCCTATAACCACAACCACACCACCGTCACCATCTTCCTGCTTCACCGCCAACAGTTTCCTCCCTCTGTTTTAAACCATTCCAGACCACTTCCTCTATTCAAGCCATGGCTTACTTTGTTTTGTTTCTGGAATTATTTTAGCCTTCAATTTCATTATTTGTAGCTAATTGGTTAATTGATTCAATGCGTTCCATGGCTGTGATTGTGAAATTGTTTGGTGAAACTATGAGGACAAACTGCAATAGCTGATTTCCTTAGCTCTTAGAGATGAATTGGAGATAGCTTGAGCTCACATATGCTTCAAAGGGGAGTTTATTTTATCTATAGCTCACTATATTTGTGATTTCTTAGGTTTAGGAATTCATTTATGTAATGAGACTATAATTTTAGTTATGATATGGATTGAGTTGTTGTGATTTGGAATTTGTAACGAGGATTTGTACTCATCAATATATATGGTTATATATATGTTTATCTATGATTCTATTGTTTCTTTCTATTTAACATGATATTGTGGGATAGTATGATTGAATTGGAATTGTAGTTGAACCTAAATGCATTACTTATTCCATGGTCACTCTCTAAGGGGTATTAATAATGCTTAAATAAATGGGTTCATGAGTTTAAGCATTAGACTCAATGGTAATTGAGGTTTGGTATATTAGAAAACTTAGAGAAACTCATTACACTAAGAGGGCTTAATAGCATTTCAAGGGTAGGGGTTCCTCTCTTGTGATGCTAGACTCAATGGTAATTGAGGTTTGGTATATTAGAAGCTTAGTGAATTAACTCCCCAAATATCTTAATTGAATAAGGATAACCATTGAAAACCATTTCCAAGAGCATCTTTATCACTTGCATTTCTAACACATTTCCATTCTACTTTTATTCTTGAAAGAAAATCCAAAAATATTAGTTTTAAAAGCATTTTAGTTTAATTGCAATTTAGTTGTTAGATAAAAAGTTAAAAACACTTTTTAACTCATTTCATGTCAATCATTGCACTTAGTTTCTAGGTAATTAATAAAAGGCTCTTCGAGAGACGATCCAGGATTGCACCATATATTGCAATCCTTGGTTTAATTTTTGAAGAGGTTACCAAGGCATAAAAGCCGACGAAGCCTATTCTTCAAGTGGCGCCGTTGCCAGGGAGCCAAGAAATTAGTTTCCTAGTAACTAAGTGTCAAGTACTTTTAACCGGGCTGAGCCTTTAGGATTTTTACATACTTAGTCATAGTTTATGTTGCATTTTAGCTTTTCATTTTGCATGTTTTCTTTAGCATACCATAGTATTTTGCATTTTGCATAGAAAATTTTGAAGAAATATCAATAACTATCTTGATTTTCTTTTGTTTTTGCATGTGCATTTGCATTTCCTTTAATTGATCTTGCTTGCTTTGTGCTTGGTTGATGTGAAGTGGTGTCATTGCATTTGAATTATTTGTGGATAACTTTCTTTTGATGTTATTTGAGTGAATGATTCCAATTTCCAAGTTACAATGTTAGTGATATAGTTTTTCATGTGAATAGTGAGCATTTTGACAAGACAATTACCAATTTTCTTGTTTTCTGCATTTCTTGTCTATACACATTATACATAGTCACACATACTTGCACTCATTCCATTTCATATATTTTCCTTGAATTTGTGTGCAAGAAAATTTTGGCACTACCATTGACTTTTGCATTGATCTAAGTGATTGTGTTTTTTAAGGTACAAATATGGATGGTGATGGTAATGGTGGACCAAGGAGAAGAACCATAAGAGATGTCACAAGATCTGACGTGACTTATGATCCTTTCAGTGTTGCATGCCCTAACTTTGAGGTCAATTTTGAGTTTAAGGGACATTTACTTGTTTCACTACCTCGTTTCCATGAACTTGAAAAGGAAAACCCTTACAACCATCTCAAAGCTTTACACTTAGCTTGCTCCAATATGAAGCTTATTGGTGCTCGTTTAGATGATGTGTTGTTCAAGGCGTTCTATTTCACTCTGGAAGGGAAAGTCAAAGATTGGTACTTGATGCTGCCAAGAAATGTTAATGATGCTCTTCATTCTTAGGCTAATTTGAAGAAAGCTTTCTTGCACAAATACTTTTCTGATGCAAGGATTGCAGACCTTAAAAAGGAGATCTATTCTATCAAACAAGATCCTTTACAGTCATTTTACAAATATTGGAGCCGATTTCAAGAACTTTTAGATCAGTGCTCGCACCATCAAATTGGTGATGAACAATTGATTAAGTACTTTCATGATGGTCTTCTCCCTAATGAGAAGGGTATTCTAGATGCCGCAGCTGGAGGTTCTTGAGAAGATTGCACTGCTGCAGAGGCATGGGCTCAAATTCTAACAAGAGCTAGAAACACTCAACACTACAATGTGAGAGAGCTAAGAGGAGTCTATGATCTTGGTTCCAACAAGAGAATAGACTCACTTGAGTCTAAGATAGATATAGTCACTTCCCAACTTTCTTTCATTACATACGAGTTCCAGAATCTGAGTGTTCAACAAGTGACTCCTCCTCCTCATTCACAAGCTCTTGTATCATCTAGTGGTGGTAGTTGTGGTTCTGTGATGCACATTACAAGCTTATGTCCTAACCACCATGAGGAAGTTAATGCTATGTATCAAGGAAGACCAAACTCTAAGTGGGATCCTAATTTCAACACCTATAATGAAGGTTGGAAAACTCATTAAAATTTGTGGTGGTGTAATTAGAGCCGGTAATATGGGCTCAACCCGCGGGCTCAACCAGTGAGCCCGCGGGTTTTGACGGGTTAGGGTTGGGAAAATCCCAACCCGCAAAAGTGTGGGCCGCACAGGCCCGCACCGCATAACCCTCGGGTTAATGCGGGCTAGCCCGCGGGTTGGCGGGTTGGCCCGCAAAAATTTTTTATTTTTTTTTACATATAAAAATTTTATAAAACTTATAAGTTTTTCACTCTTATCTTAGTACCTCCCAATCCAAAGAGAAAAAATCTTAGCTTCTTTCCTTCTTCTTTAAACAAAATTATTATATATTGGTTGCTTGAGGATGAGTTTATATTTTATTTATAAACTTTAACAAATTTGATAACTTTATCTCTTAAATTTTAGATTATATTTTTAAATTTTTATAAAAGCAATGATTGATACTAGAAAGGTAAATTTAATTACTCGTATATATGTGTCTCATATTTTCAATCCTCTTTAAAAAAATATGAATTTTTTTTTTCAAAAAAAAATGCGGGCCCGCGGGTTGGCCCGCAACCCGCACACTGCGGGTTAGGGTTGGCATTTTGCCAACCCACAGAAGTGCGGGCTGCACAGGCCCGCACCGCGCTGGCCACGGGTTGGTGGGGGCCAGCCCGCAACCCGCGGGCTGGCCCGTATTCCCAGCTATAGGTGTAATGATGAACCTACTCCCTACAATACTTCGACTTCTCAAGCTTTGCAAACTCAACCTTATGTTCCAAACAATGATGATTGCATCTCATAACTTCTCAAGTGTGTCTATTCTATGCATGATGATATGAAAAAGACAGATGCTAGAATTGAAGAAAGATTTGCACACATAAGAGGAAGTTTCAACCAAACAAGAGAGTACAATTGTCCTCTAGTGTGTCTGCTTTGTTTAAGCTACAACTTCCAGTTAAATGTCAGGATCCTGGTTCATTTACTATTCCATACACCATAGGAAAGACTACAATCCCTAAGGCTTTACTTGACCTAGGAGCTGCAATTAATATGATGCCTAAATCTCTATATAGAGACCTAGGGGTGAAGACTTTGAAACCTACCTCTATGATGCTACAACTAGCAGATCAAACCATAAGGTATCTTGATGGCATCTTAGAAGACATTTTAGTTCAAGTTGAAGATCTAGTCTTCCCTGCAAATTTTAATGTGCTAGATATACCTAATGCTCGTGGCGATGGAGCTTTAATCTTAGGTAGACCATTCATTAGAATTGCCAACAATGATATTACTTTGCAAAGGGGTTCTATCACAATGTCTATTGGGGATAGGTTTGTGAATTTCAACATGTATGAGCCAATGAAGCAACCACATGAAGATTATTCTATGTGTGATGTTAATTTTGTTGATGGTTTGCTTGTTTATGAGAATAATGGTGATAATGACATGTACACCTCACCCACTGATTTCACTAACACTTCTTTTCTCCTTCTTTCACATGGTGTTGATGTGAGCTGTCATGACACTTCACAGTTGGGTTACACTCTTTGCACGCCATCAAACTGTTTAGATACTGATTATGTGCTTGTGAAGTCTACTACTAACCCTAATGAGTTCAAGAAAGACTTTATTTCTGATAATCTTGTAGGAGTTAGTAGAGCTGAGAAGGCTTCCAAGAAGGAGTTGTCCAAGTTTTTCAAGGAGCTGTGTGCCTTGAATGCTAAACATGGACCATTGAGGGTGCCTTGTGCTATCAACTCTGTCCTATCTTGACCTCCAACCGAGATGATTAATGAAGAAAAGGTTGTTGCTGCTATGGGCATGGAGAAAGCAGAAAGTGAAGGGAAAGAGCGGAGCCCATTCATCCAAAACTCCGATTCAAGAAAATGCATATGCATCAACTTCCAATCACTACTACACCACAAGTTGTTTCGGCATACCTCCAAATCTTTGAAGAAAGCTATAAAAAATCCCTTCCTAATGGATGTTAAAGAGACCCAATTTCAAGTTGATGACAAGGTCATTAGCCTATCTTCTACATATACAACACTAGGTGATGAACTACAAATACATTTTGTTGGACCATTCGAGATTCACTCCCTCTGTCACCATGGGAAGGTCATATTGAAGGATGCTCAAGGCAACTATTTCCAAGCAAAGAAAGAGCGCCTTTGTCTTTTGAAGGGGGAGCTATAAGCCTCCATAAAACTCAGGTTGGTTCTTTCCTTTCCTTGTCTTACTTACCATGCTAGTGATTACTTGTGTTATGTTGTTAGGCATATGTGTTTGTAGGATAAGTGTGGGGGGAAGAGGCCATTCTAGTAGAAAAGGTAGTTTTTAGGATTTTGATAGTAGATTTAGGATAATAAATCCCTATTGCATGTGTCTCTTGCCTATATCTTCACTTGTGCTTGCTTGTTTAGTCATGCATTGAGGACAATGCAAGAATTAAGTATGGGGGGAGGCATTGCACTAGTCACAATGTTTTGGTTCATGAAATTTGAGAAAAATTGAAAATTTTTGAACTTGGGAATTGGTTTTGTAAAGTGCTTAAAGGACCCCTATTTTCACTTTCCTAATGCAACTCCTTGGCATGTTTTTATGAAAATTTAAATGCATGATGGTTGTGAAAGTCAAGCATTTCCAAGTATGATTGCATTAAACTTGAGTAATCCCTTTACTTGATTCAACTGAGTGATTGGAGTGTCATTAGTGCAATTTTATTAATTTGGAAACCTAGCTTGATTTTAGGAAGTTGATATGATAGAGAAAAGCCTTGTTGAAAGATTTTTGAGCCTTGATTCTACTTTCTCATCAGGTGTGTATTCACCTATTCTCTAGTTAATCTTTATAACTTGTCTAGGTTCTTTTTGAAAGCTACATTAATGCCTTGGATTTGAAGCATGATAGGGGCATTCATTTCTAAACCCATTAACCCAAACACAAACCATTCATCATCTACCTTTGTTTAGCCCTTTGAGCCATTCACTCTCATTTTTTTTCGTTATACAAATGCTATGTTTGCATCCTTTATCATGTTTTTCCTAGCACTATTGAAAGGGAAAAAAGAAGTACTATTGTATATGTGAAAAGAAAAGTGCCATGTGAATAGTCAAAAGAAAGAAAAGCAAAAGAGAAAAAAAAGAAAGAAAAGAAAAGAAAAAAAATGTGAATAGTAAAAAAAAAAGAGAAGAAAAAAAAAAGAAAATTCAAAGAAAGAAAGAAACAAATAAGGCATTGTGACAAAATATTTGAATTACGTTTAGTTGAATAGTGCTAAGGGATCTAACAATTTATTTGGTGCAAGCATAGTGTTTTGTTAGATTTTCCATTCCATTTAGCCTTTTTCAACAATACAACCCTAAAAAGTCCCCTTGACTATGGATTCATGGCAAACTAATGGTAGAGATAGTAAAACCTCTACAAGCCTATGGTAGATGCTAGAATAGGTGAATTGAGTGAAACTCCTTATGATTTGAGAGACGAGAGAAATACTTGTTCCCTTGAGAGCTCTATCATGTTTATCTTTCTTTGTTTTGTTATGTGTTCAAGTTGGTCCCCTTGCATTTAAAAAAAAAAAAATTCCATGAGCTTTGATTGATTTGGGATTGTGGTTATTCAATATTTATGTAATTGTATTCTTGAATAACTTGATGATTACATCATTAGACATATTTTTGAAAATATTGGTTCTATTTTGCCCAGGAGTGCAAAAGGCTAAATGTGAGGGAATTGACAAATCCCTATTTTATTATATATTTTCATATTTTATTTGGGGATTTTGTCATAATAAATGAGCATAAAAGATCTCTTTTATAATTAATTGTGATTAAAGGAGTTTATAGGAAATTAAGGTTGAAACAGGGTAAAAATGTCATATATTCTATGATTTACCTTAATTGATTAATTGTTGGAATATAAGGTATTACATTTTGGGTTTATTTTAATTGCAGATCATTTTGGAAAAAATTGCAGAAAAGAACCAAGGATTTCTGAAAATTACAAGAAAAATGAAGAAAGGTTGCAGAGCAAACTACAGAAAGGACCCAAATGTTTTAAAACTCATGTCTCGACCTAGAAAAGTTTTCAAGCGTTATGTTAGTCCCTCCTGAAAGGTTTTCAATTGCTTCATTTTAGTCCCTTGGTCAAAACATACGTTTTGACCAAGGGTTATTGGGAAGACACGAACGGGAGCTGAGGGGAATAGAGGGTGATACATAGGGGTGGGCATGGGTAGGGCTGGGCAGGGCGAGACCCTTGCCCGATGCCCTGCCCGAAGAATGAACGGGCTGCATTTTGCAGCCCGATGCCCAGCTCTGCCCGCTAAAAGTCCTAACCATTTTGGGCTGGGCAAGGGTGGGATGGGTAGGGTGGGCTTCCTTGCCCAAGTGATAATCTCTTATCTTGGTCACTTATGAAAAAAATAATTCCTTATGAATTTCATAAACATTCCTGTAGTCACTAATATCATATATGTCTTAACTTCACCCTAAGTAATATAAACTTCAAATACATTCGATGATTTCACATCTTGGGATATTTCAAATAAGTCTACAACTTGAGTTTTGAAATTTAAAAAATACCATATGTCTTAACAAATATCCATACTTTAAAAATTAAACAACATCCATAATCCATTATAAATAAGAAAACAAAATGATTGTAATTAAAGCCATGAAGTCAAAGTAGTTTGAATCAATTCAATGTCCTAAAAGTTGATCAAATGATGGAGCATCTGGAAAGAAAATAAAAAGCAATTATAATTTAATACATCACAAAGTAAAGAAGAAAAGAAGAAATATACTTGTAAATAGTGTTTAGTGGCTAGGGCAAAAAAGAGAAGATTAGTAGAGTATTATACAATAGACAATATATATTATAAACAAAAATATATATGAAATAATATTTAATTGATATGAAATTTTATATTTTAAACAAATGAAAATAATTTTCAGGGCAGGGCCAAATGGGCATGGCAACACCCCTTGCCCGATGCTTGGCTCTGTCCGGTTATTAGCCCGCCAAAGTTGCCCAAAATTTTTTCGGGCCACTTTTTTAGGGCTGGACTGGGCAATTTTTTGCAGGGCCAGGGTAGGTGCACCGGGCTACTGGGCACCATGCTCACCCCTAGTGATACAGAGACATGAGCTGAGAGTTAAGGGGAGTGCCACTAGCGGGGTTCATCGCATCTCATCACCGGCGACCTTCACTCCCTTCCTCCATTCTTTCTGTCACCGGTGAGGTTCAGATTCGGAGAACCAGAAATAGAGAGAGGGCCGCGACTGTTGCTCAGCTTCGGGAGGAAGAGGAAGGCCGTGGATCTTCGCTACAGTTCTGTCCGTCGTCCTTGTCTCTCACTCCAACACAACCACCACCGCTGTTTCTTCACCGCCGGAAACACCACCAATGTTTCCATCGCTCCACTATCACCTTCCACCACTAGGACCATTGTTTTACCTTCATTATAGTGCCGTTCGGCCATTATTCCACCACCATCATTGCTCCTCCACTCCTCACCATCACTCCATCACCACCTGGCCCACAACCACAAGCACAACACCGTCACCATCTTCCTGCTTCACCGCCAGCAGCATCCTCCCTCTGTTTTAAACCATTCCAGACCACTTCCTCTGTTCAAGCCGTGGCTTACTTTGTTCTATTTTTGGAATTATTTTAGCCTTCAATTTCATTATTTGTAGCTAATTGGTTAATTGATTTAATGTGCTCCATGGCTGTGATTGTGAAATTGTTTAGTGAAACTGTGATGACAACCGGCAAGAGCTGATTTCCTTAGCTCTTGGAGATGAATTGAAGATAGCTTGAGCTCACATGTGTTTCAAATGGGAGTTTATTTTATCTATAGCTCATTATATTTGTGATTTCTTAGGTTTAGGAATTCATTTATGTAATAAGACTATGATTTTAGTTATGATATGGATTGAGTTGTTGTGATTTGGAATTTGTAACGAGGATTTATACTCATCAATATATATGGTTATATATACATTTATCTATGATTCTATTGTTTCTTTCTATTTAATATGGTATTGTTGGATTGTATGATTGAATTGGAATTGTAGTTGAACCTAAATGTATTACTTATTCCATAGCCACTCTCTAAGGGGTTTTAATAATGCTTAAATAAATGGGTTCATAAGTTTAAGCATTAAACTCAATGGTAATTGAGGTTTGGTATATTAGAAAACTTAGAGAAACTCATTACACTAAGAGGGCTTAATAGCATTTCAAGGGTAGGGGTTCCTCTCTTGTGATGATAAATTCAATGGTAATTGAGGTTTGGTATATTAGAAGCTTAGTGAATTAACTCCCCAAATATCTTAATTGAATAAGGATAACCATTGAAAACCATTTCCAAGAGCATCTTTATCACTTGCATTTCTAACACATTTCCATTCTACTTTTATTCTTAAAAGAAAATCCAAAAATACTAGTTTTAAAAGTATTTTAGTTTAATTGCAATTTAGTTGTTAGATAAAAAGTTAAAAACAATTTTTAACTCATTTCATTCTAATCATTGCACTTAGTGTCTAGGTAATTAATAAAAGGCACTTCGAGAGACGATCCGGGATTGCACCCTATATTGTAATCCTTGGTTTAATTTTTGAAGAGGTTACCAAGACATAAAAGCCGACAAAGCCTATTCTTCATCTTCCTGCTCCTTTTTTAACCCTTTGGTTTCAGAGTTTTGCCCATTTCTTCTCATTTTAGCAAGAAGCTTCGTTGTTGGGTCTGCAAAATGAAGATAATACCCAAGTGAGGCAACCAATTTTGACCTTAAGAAATCGGCCATGGCAGGCAAAGAGAGCAACACAATTAGTGTAGCAACTCAGTCCCCTGTTCCAATGTTGAGAGAAGCAAATCATGATATGTGGAGTCTCAGAATGACACTGTTCAAGTCTCAAGAGCTATGAGACTTGGTGGAGAACGGATTTGATGACAACCAACCTGCCTAGCCTGATAAAAAGTTGCAGAAGAATCTTATTAAAGATGCAATGGCCCTGTTTTTAATTCAACAAGCCCTAGATGATGAAATCTTTCTTCCTCTCATCATTGTTGCAACTGCCTCCACTCAAGCATGGGACATTCTAAAGCAAGAATATTTGGACGATGACAAGGTAATACTCCCTCCAGTCTTTAATATAAAATTTATTTATCTAATTTAATTAAATTAAAGAAATTAGTTAATATGATATGTATTTTTTAAAACACATTAATCATTTTTCTTAATTTCCTTCTTCCCTCTCCTTCTTGATTATCACGGACGGAGCACCAATTGGGGCAAACTAGATAGGAAGATACTGTCAAATATGAAAAATATATCTTTTATCGAGGATCAAGATCAACTCTTTAAATAGATCTTTTTTTTTCCCGTTCTTCAAATAGATCATATATTAAGGATTAGAGGGAATAATAATTCCAGTAAAGGGACTGGCAAGGACTGAGGACTTTTTCTTAATATTCTAATATCTTTCCTACTAATCTTCATCTTCATTTATTATATTTCAATAGATTATTAGTTATATATTAGGTTTGTTTTTCTACCAAAATAGCTTAAGCCAATTTGATAAAATTCACCTGAATGTTATATTCCTTTAGTTTTTCTTTTGAATTAATACAATATTTGAATCCTTAAGTTTCAAACCATAAGTTTTAGTCTCTCAAAGGGTCATAATAGTCCATATTTTTATTAAGTTATATTGACCAATGTTTTAAAAAATGAAATTTGAGGGAACAAAACATATGGTTTGAAATTTGAAGGACTAAAACTAAAATGATTGCAAACTTAAAGGACCAAAGATTATATTAACCCTCTTTTTTTTTTAAATTAGTCAATGTCTGATTTTTTTATTAATATTCTAAAAGGGCGGCCAAAGTTTTTAATTTTTTTTAATTTCCTTGATATTGTATAGATCTTATGTTTTTCTGGCCTCTTAAGATTTGCATGAATTTTGGACTACAAGTGCCTCCTGATCTCAACATCATCCCTCTTGCTTTAAGAACACTCCAAATATATAGGTTGAGTTCTATCCCCTGCTGTTGTGGGCAAGTCAATAATTAAAGAATGTGTATGTTTGTGTGATGCCAGATGCAGATAGGAGACAAAGAGAAAGAGATAGAGAAGAAAACCAGTATAACAGTACCGGAATGCGATGATGGGGGCCATGAGGCATCATAGAGGAAGAAAGAATCATCAAGAGAAGGAAAGAAAGAAAATAATAAGGAAGAAGATTTTGAGAATGCGATGCTACTAGTGTTGACATTAATCATAACGTTGACGTACCAAGCATTAATGTTATAAATCCTTAAACAGGCCACTGAAATAAACTGGGCATGCCTGCCCTCTCTAAATGACATCAACAACTGTGCTGCTAAATTAACCTTTGCCGATTCCTTTTGGGAGGCCTCACGGTGTACCTCACTTTTTGTTACTTCATCTTGCTCATTCATTTCTCTCATTATTATATCGCACATATTGTTATTCCACTCTGTTTATTCTCTGTTGTATACTCAATCACAATGAGGCCCTCCTTTTGGTCAATCATAAAGGATATGAAAATAAAAGGGAAAACCCATAGAATTGGGTAAAATATAGTGGAATAAAATGTTACCATGATCACTGTGAATTTATTTCCCACTCCTTTTACACGATGAACATACTTTTTCCTCCCAATTGTGTTCCACGTCTTCCTCCTTGTTACTTTTTCTTAAACAATATTTTTTAGATGATAATTGGATGTGGTTGGAAGTATATACCAATCAAATAATTATAAGGCACTAATGCGATATATATGTATATATATGTGGGAAATTGAGGCCATGTATTTGTTAATTTCCTAGGCTTCAATGTGGACCCCAGGGGAAGAAAATGATCTTGTTTTAGAGATGTAAATTCCATATTGGATAAAGTCATTTTATTCTCAGAATGTCAAAGATAGCAACTTAACTTGGGATGCAACTACTAGTGTACCAATTCATAAGTGAACAATGAATGCTAGATTTAGAAACACTATTTTATTGAGACTCTTGTTGATAATTCAAACATTATATTTCTCTGGTCCTTAATGTAAACCTTAACTAATTTGAGTATATTAAATATGTCAGTTAAGTTGGTTAATGTGATATGCTTTTTCTAAAACTTCCTAATAATCTTCCTCATATATATATATATATATATATATATAACAAAGCAAGAAGTGTAAATATATTTTGTGCAAGATCATGGATGTGAGAGGTTGGTTGAAGCTACAAGAGAGAGGGAGATGATGATGATGATGATTTAGTCCGTCAATATCGAATGAGGTTCCTTAAATACTGGCTGATGATTTTAGAGAATATACATGAATGTTGCAGCAGTAGCCGGGAAATTAACTAAGCAGATTGGTTTTGCGAGGCAGATCAATGTGACTTTAATTAATGATTGTATTTCTTTAAATACTGGCCTTTTTTTTTTCAATAATTGTATTTCTTTTTTTAATTTGTTGCATTTTTTATTAGTAAGCCACGTTTTCGATTTCGTTACGAAGAACAGGGATTGATCTTTTGTCATGCTTCCACCATCTAAGTTTTATATGTGGGATTTCAAAGTATCTTATATACTTTGTCGCATCACAATGGAAGTAATTTCTAGAAGTATTTTTTAGTCTATAATATGAGTCATTTGGAGAGTAATTAATGTTTATTTAGTTATTTGTCAATTTTGGCCCTTGTAATTGATGTTTCAAGGTGACTCTGTATTTTTTTTTCTTTTTTTCAAAACCTCATTTAATATAATGAAGTTGAATTGTTTTTCTAATTTAAGATAGATTTAATGAGTCATTTTTTTGATTCAAGTGCATTAGTTGAAGTGATTTATGTTGTTGATTGGGGAGAGTAAGCATTATTTTATTTATTTGGCATTCACATGGACAAAAATTTGAGGCCTGATCATGCTTAAGATGTACATTACATGAACTCACCACAAACAAACATGTCAATTCGTATGAAATCAACATAATGCCTTGGTCACTTGTGATTAAGTTCATCGGAGAGTTGGTAGCAAAAATGAATGAAGCAATTATTGCATCCTTAAAATGAATAAATAATTAACACGGTGATGCCATTGTCATAAATACAGGGAGTGGAGTTAGGAGATTAAAGAAATCAACAAGTATGAGTGTTGCAAAATGTAAGTTCAGAATGTTTACTGAATATTATTCATATCTATACAATATTGAGAGGATTACAAGGTCTATATATACACAGAAGAGAAACAGATCAAGCGTGATTGATGGAAGCAATTCAAAGAGTAGTTGAAGGATTTGTCAACAAATTCCACTACCGACTTGCTTCTTCAACAATATCATACCACCGTCTTAAACTATATTCACAACTACACTACTTCTAACACTTCCCCTCAAGTTGGAGCATATATATTTCTCATGCCCAACTTGTTACAGAGATTTTGAACCCGTGTCCCATGTAAGGATTTTGTCAGAAGATCTGCCAGTTGATGATCGGATCGTATGTGCCCTGTAGATACAATATTTTCTTTGATCTTATCATGAATAAAATGACAGTCAATCTCAATATGTTTTTTTCGTTCATGGAACACAGAGTTCGATGCTATATGAAGTGCTGCTTTATTGTCACACCATAGTTTTGCAGGTAATGTCGTGGTGATGCCAATTTCCTTCAAGAGTTGAAATACCCACACAATTTCTTGTACTGACTGTGACATGGCTCTGTATTCCGCTTCTGCACTTGATTTTGACACAACTCCTTGCTTTTTACTTCTCCAAGATATCAAATTTCCACCAACAAACACACAGTAACCCGTAGTGGATCGTCTTGTGGCCTTAGATCTTGCATGATCCGCATCACAGTAACACTCAATTTTAGTGTGCCCATAATCTGTATAGAGAATACCAAGACCTGGAGAACCTTCAAATAATGCAAGATATGTTCTAAAGTTTCCCATTGTGCCACCGTTGGTGATGCCATAAATTGGCTAAGCCTACTGACTGAGAAGGTTATATCAGGACGAGTTACTGTTAGATAATTCAGCTTCCCAATGAGTCTTCTATATCTCTCAGGAAATGGATACGGTTTCAATTTTTCTGGATCAATCTTCTTCTTCAAATCATCAAGAAGTTCATCAAACATACTAGCATCAAGATCTAGGAAGGGATTCAAAATCATGGGAATGCTGCTTGGCGCAGCTCCAAGCTTTCCAGTCTCCTTTAAGAGATCAAGAACATACTTCCTTTAAGCAAAAGAATACCTTTCTTGCTTCTCAAAACTTCAATACCAAGAAAATACCTTAATGACCCCCAAATCTTTTGTCTGGAAATGAGAATTCAAGAAGACTTTAAGTTTTGAGATTCCGGAATTATTACTCCTTGTAATCACAATGTCATCAAGATATACTACTAGAAGAATCGTGCCTGCATTAGATTACTGGTAGAACACAGAGTGATCACACTTGCTTTAACTTAATCTAAACTTCTTGACTACATCACAGAATCTATCAAACCAGGCACGAGGACTTTGCTTTAGATCATACAACGAATTTCGGAGGTAGCACACTTTCCTATTCTCCCCCTAAGCAACAAACCCAGGTGGTTGCTCCATATAAACTTCGTCAAGAAGGTCACCATTCAAAAAAGCATTCTTAGCATCTAACTGATGCAAATCTCAATGATATGTGGCAGCCAAAGAGATAAGAAGACGAACGGAGGTGAGCAACAAACCTTTTGGCAACGAGCCAAGCTTTTAATTGTTCCAAGGATCCATCAGCTTTAGTTTTAACAACAAACACCCATTTACAACCAATAGCCTTTTTTCCAGGCGGGAGATCAACAAGAGTCCATGTATTAGCCTTGTCAAGAGCCAAAATTTCATCTTCCATCGCCACACGCCAACCAGGATGAGTTAGGACTTAGTAAAGGGTAGTAGGAGTAGAGATGGAATCAAGTGTGGCAACAAGGGAGACGGAAATTGGGGACAAAGTCTGGTAGGATACAAAGATGAGATAGGATAGGTGCAGTCAGCATATCTTTTGGGAGGGCAATGAGGACGGGTACCTTTTCGGAGGGCAATGGGCAAGTCATCAGAAGTAGCAACAGGAGAATCTGGAATAGGTGGTTCAGGGATAGCAAGTGGAGGATCGATGGAAACAGAAGTAGGAACGAGAGAGGTGTCAACGGAATCATTCGACGAAGCAAGAACTGGTGAAGGTGAAACATTGGCAACATCAACATCATTGATGATATCAGGTTCGAGAATAGTAGCCAGTGAGTGAGGGACAGGATAAATCAGGAGATCATCAGTGTCATCCATGACAGAGGGAGACTCAGAGACGGTCGAAGCCTTGAAGAAAGGAGAGGACTCATGAAAAACAACATTAGTGAACACAAGATAACGATGGAGATCTGGAGAGTAACATCGATAACCCTTCTGAACTTGAGAATAGCCAAGGAAAACACATCTTAAGGACTTAGGATCAAGTTTACTAACACTAGGACGGACATCCCGAACAAAACAGACACAACTAAAGAGTTTAGGATCAATAGGGAACAACTTAATGGTGGGAAACAGAATAGAATACAGAATATCCCCACTAAGAATAGCCGAAGGCATGCGATTGATGAGAAAACAGGCAGTAGAGACGGCATCGGCCCAAAAACTTTTAGGGACAGAGGAATGAAACATGAGAGCTCATTCAGGTTCTAAGAGAAGTCGGTTCTTTCTCTCAGCAACACCGTTTTGAGCAGGGGTATCAACATAAGAAGATTGGTGAAGAATACCATGATTTTGCATGTAATCGGTGAATACAGTGGAAAAATATTCTTTGGCATTATCACTACGTAAGATTTTCACAGAAGTATTAAACTGGTTTTGAATTTCAGCACAGAAATTATGAAAGTGAGTAAATAATTTAGAACGATGTTTCATTAAATAAATCCAAGTGGTTTAGGAAAAATCATCAACAAAAGTGACAAAGTATTGATAACCAGTTTGAGACATAACTGAACAAGGACCCCAAACATCAGAATGTACTAACTCAAAGGGGGACGCAGCTCGTTTATTGACGCGAGGTGCCAAATGAACACGATGGTGTTTGGCAAACTGACATGACTTACAATCTAAAGTAGACACAAATGAGAATTGAGGATACAATTTTTGGAGAGAGGATAGGGACATATGACCTAGACGACAATGAACTTCAAAAAGGGATGACCCACTAGAACAAGCAATGGAACGTGGGACCATATCATCAATAATGTAATGCCCGTCGGATTCGTAACCTCTACCAATAATCTTCTTCGTTGAAAGATCCTGAATTAAACAATGGTCAGGGAAGACTGAGATAAAACAATTCAAATGACGAGTGAGTTTACTAGGGGATAGGAGATTAAATGTAAGATCAGGGGTGTTAAGGATAGAGGTTAATGAAATAGAGGAAGTTGGGTTAGCTGTGCCTGAACCAAGCACACGAACAGAGGAACCATTGGCTACGAATATGGAAGATGTATTGGTGTAAGGTGCATATGATGAAAATAAATTATGGTTACCTGTCATATGATCGGTGGCTCCAGAATCTATGATCCATTTTGTGGAGGAAATACCAAGACCAGAGGATAGATTACCTGTAGCGAGTCCCCCAGCATGTGATGGACCAACATTGAACTGATCAGAATCAGGTGTCTGTGTACTATGCGCAAAACCACGTTGCTGATCTCGCTGTTGCTTATTCTGTAATTTGCGACAGTTTTTCTTAATGTGACCAGGTTCCTTGCAATAATTGCAGATCATACCACCATAGTTCACTGGTTGAGTGCTAGTGCCGTGTTTGAACCCATAATTCTTGTTTTCAAAAAAGCTACGCCCAGCTAGAGCACTTGCAATTGGATCAATGGACGGACGCACCAAATTATCAGCACGAAGTACTCAAGAAAACACATCTTCAAGAGAGGGAAGCTCTTGACTAGACAAAATTTGAGAACATATCGTTTCATATGCAGGGTCAAGAGCTTCAAGAAAGCTGATAATCACCTGAAGTTCCAGATTCTTAATACGAGTTGAAAGATCTGCCTGTGGAGACATGAGTACTTTCATTTCTTCATACAACCTCTTGAAGTCAAGAAAGAAGTCCTTTAAGGACCGGCCCTGCTGTTGAGAACGATAAAAACCTTTGCAAACCTCATGAACCCGAGTGATATTGCCTTTACCAGAAAACATAAATTCAAGGTACTGCATAATTTCTTTGACGGAATTATAGTGGCTAACTGAAGACAGAATCCATGGTTCAATAGAATTTTGAATTTGAAACAGAATTCAAGCATCCGCTATTTGTCAAGTCAAAAGTTTTGTTTCATCACCAGAAGGAGGATCCTCAGTTAAACGAGTTTCCATTTCAATTCCCAAAATATAAACTCTAACAGTTTTGTTCCAATCACTGTAATTTGTTCAATTCAACTGTGAAGCAGTGATCTTAGCAGACCTAGGCAACATATCAGAGGAATTAGAATCAGCCATGATGAAAGTTAAGTAGTAGTATACGAACTATCGTCACAAAGTTGCAATATTAAATAATAATAAAAAAAAGAAAGTACCATGCTTTGAACTCAAACTAGTTGCAACACACAGGCCCCGCAAAGATACACGCAATCAAACTAACGTCAGAAAGATAAAATGCTTCAAACAAGGCAAGGGACCCTCAGAAACATAAAACACTAACTCTGAACAATAACTTCAGTGACAAACTGCAACTTACGAACATGGAAACGGAAGCGAAGACCAAAGCTCAAATTTCAAACATGTCGAATGACCACAAAACTTCAGAGGCAGAAAGAGGGTGAGAAGTCAATCAGAACGCCACAAACGGCATCTTAAAAGGACACTGGAGGAGCTCCCACGTGTCTGCACGTGTCTCTGGTGGCGGAGCGTCAGTCGGCGCGTGAGAAAAGACGCTCCGTCAGAACAGTATGATTTTTCTGGGCTGAGCCGATTTTAGGTCAGGGATGCTGGATATGTGGCGCGTGTAAGAGGAAATGGTTCAGGCAAAGTGGATCTGAGACAAAAAAAGCGAAGCTTTTGTGGCCGAAAAAAATGGTGATGTCACCGGAATTTCAGAGAGCAAATACTGAACAGCAGAGACTATCGTAGCTTTGATACCATGTTGCAAAATGTAAGTTCAGAATGTTTACTGAATATTATTCATATCTATACAATATTGAGAGGATTACAAGGTCTATATATACACATAAGAGAAACAGATCAAGCGTGATTGATGGAAGCAATTCAAAGAGTAGTTGAAGGATTTGTCAACAAATTTCACTACTGACTTGCTTCTTCAACAATATCATACCACCGTCTTAAACTATATTCACAACTACACTACTTCTAACAATGAGCATAGGCCATGGACCAGAGGTTGGTGCAAGCCGGAAGAGATGGAGGTGCCAACACACTGCTCAGCCTATTGAACGAGGAAAAGCAGAATTTGTGAAGTAGCTTGTGAGTTTAATGCCTCATCAGCGACAGTAACAAACTAGAAGGGTTTGATCACATTACACATGGCCATATAGTTTTGACTCAATTAAAACTCAAATTCCTAAATTTTAACTCATTGAAACTCAATTCTTATAACTTTACCAATTTAAAACTGCAGTCCCCAAGCTAGTATTTTTTCAAATATAAGGACTAATATTTAAAATTGTTATATGATAGAAATTGAATTTTACGGAGTTGAAATTGAAGGATTTGAATTATAATTGAGTAAAACTATAAGATCAAAACATTAATTTTTCCTAAAATATTTGATGAAATTAAAAATTGAATTATATTTAACAAAAGACCCTTGATTATATAAAAAAGTTATCTCTTCATGGGTGTGGCTAGAACTCTGACGGGTGGCAACTGAATAATTGTAAAGAGTAGTCACGATGAAATTTAAACCTATAACCTTTTACTTTTTAGCCATTACGCTATTAATTTCATGTAAATATTTATGCAAATAATACATAAATAATTTCATGTAAATTATGTGTGTGTGTGTGTGTGGTCTCCAAACCTTTTAAGTTTTAACAAACAATTATAATTGTCAATTTTCAAAAATCAGTTGTAAATATATTACTCGTATATTAATATTGAAGTTATTAATTCTAACGAGGTCGCAGCTTTCCTTCAAATTATGGACAAAAACAAAAGCTTTATTTTTTGCCTGTTTATCTAACAAAATTTTTGAAGTCTAATGTTGGAAACCTATTTAAATTTATTTTATTTTTGAGTCTAGTCTGCACGACGTTTGTCTGATCTGAATCACTTGTTCTTGTTACTTCTATATTCTCAAGTCATTTGTTTAAAATAATGATTATCTATTCACCGAGACTTTAGTGCTTGCCTGTGCGTCTAGACATTATAGGAGTATTTTTCTGTCAGACGACATTATATGAGTATTGGATTATCACTAAACCTGCGGATACATTAATTTGATCAGAATTGGAAAGTTGATATATACACTAATAAATTAATTAATGAAGCCCATCTCTATATCATATTAATGAAATCAATGAGCTCACTCCAAGTGTATAAGCTCAATTCATTTTTTTTAATCAAATTAGTTTCTTATCATTTATCAAGTCAATGAGTTCACAACGTGAGAACTATGGTTAAATAAAATATATCAAGATCAAAAGTTTAGCCATAGTTTATTATAAATAATTAAACCCAAGCTATACTAAATGAACTTGTCTTAAGTTATTCTTTCAATCTGAGTATGCGTAGTTACAATAGAATAGTTATATATAATAACTATGGAAAAAATGATAGCATTACGTATGCATTTAATATCACATGATCACCATCAACATCTTTACAAAATCGCAAAAAATTAATATCATAATCTTATCGTATTTTCAATCACTTAAAATAAATAAAAATAAAATACAAATTTTCCCATTACAATACTCCCTTCAGTCCTAAACCCTAAATAGAAGAGATATTAGAGGGGTTTGCTTTGGTGTATATAATCAAAATAATTAACATCATACATGGTGTCCATGTACTTGGATCGAACTTCGAGTATTGAAAAATATGAGCATTATCTGTAGAAAAAAACAAAAATCAATGGGGATTTGGTCGAGTAGAAGAGGCTAGCAAGTTCCTCACAACATGATGAACAAATGTTTAAATCCCTGTTGGGAGAGATGCCTACATTCAGTATTCCATCGTGCCTTAAATATAATTGTCTCCAATAAGTGGATACATGTGCCTAGAAAAACACACAAAATAAATTCCTACCACTAATTAAATAAATTATTTATGAACAAAACTTCGTTGCTAGTGGGTAATATTAAAAATAAAGTAAATCTTCACAGCTGGACAATATACCAGAGAGTTCCTATCTTCTTGACAATTGACCACCAAGCCTTCGTTGGTAGCAAAAATGAATGAATCAATTATTGCATCCTTAAAATGAATAAACAATTAAGACGTTGACGCCATAAACAGAGGAGAACCGCGTTGATAAGTTAAGGAAGAGCGTTGTTGTGATTTTTTGTGGAGCAAAGGCCATGGATGAGAGGTTAGCGAAAGCTGCAAGAGATGGAAATGTCAACACACTTCAAAAACTAATGGTGGCAGATCCTGAAATACTGGAGAAAGAATCTTTAGGTCTTTCTGCAGATTCGCCTCTTCATGTTGCAGCACAACGCTGGAAAGCAGATTTTGTAAAGCAGATTGTGAGTTTAATGCCTTCATTAGCGACAGTGACAAACAAGAAGGGTTTGACCCCATTACAGATGGCTTCAGCACAAGGCCATTTTGAATCTGTGAAGGAGCTGTTGAAGGCCAAGCTTGATGATGAAGTGTAGCAGTGCCTCGTGCAGGAGGATGATGGTTGGACTCCACTTCACTACGCAGTTTTCAGAGGGAGAGTTGGAGTGATATTAAAGAATTGATCATACATTGTCCAGAATGTATTGAAGAAGTAACAGCGAAAAGAGAGACAGTTCTTCATTTAGCAGTGAAGGCTAATCAGCGTAAAGCGGTGCAAGTGATAGTGGAGAGCTTCAGATGGCTTCCCCATTTCCAGATACTGCTTAAAGCCGAGGACATTACTGGCAAGACTGTCTATGACCTTGCATCCGCAAAGAATCAATTGGAGGTATATATATTAAGAGAAGTATTATTTGTGCATCTGATCAATATATTTGACAGTTTATGTTGATTGAAATATAACCAGGGAGAGGGGTGTCTTGATTGACCACCCTCTCAATTTCCTCTTCATTGAATGTCTTCATTATTAGATTAAGTTTTAATGGTTGAGGTTTATTCTGTAAAATTATTATTATAATACTAAATATTAAAAAATTAAAAATAAATAAATTTATACTTTAAATTTTGATGTGAATAGTTTATCATGGTAGATTTTTATTATATTTAGTGTTATAATAATATTTTTACATAGCATTAAATCTCAACCATTGAAAGCTGATATGCTTAAGATATTTAATAGAGAGGGAAATCAACGGAGACACCTCTCTCCCAACTAACTGATGTAGAACTTGCAAAGGGGAAGAAAGAGAAAGAGAGAATGGGAGAAGAGGGGTAGAGAGAGAGAGAAGAGAGAAAAACTTAGAAAAGATGAAACTCAATATTCAATTTAATATCATTCAAAAACATATAAAATGAGATGTGGTGAGGGTTATTAATTATAGCATCAGTCATAACTCTAAGGGGGAATATTCTAGAAACGCCAACTTAATCTTGAAGCAAAATAAATTATAGAAATAGCCGTAAACCCTAATTAACCGTTATCTCATATTCCATAAAAAACTGTTGCAGATACTAGAATTATTGAAGGAATTAGATGATGATGATGATGAAATAAGAGAGGAACTTTTTAAAAACGTGGGAAGTGAAAATGAAGCATCTAATAAAGAAGACAGGGAGATAAGAAATGAGAGGTTGTTTCAGGAGGATGCAATATTAGTAGTGGCCACCTTACTAATAAAATTGACATACCAAGTTTTGGCAAGTCCTCCTTCAACCTTTTACAAAGAGGGCAGCACTACAATAGACTGGGAGTGCCTTGAACTGAGGCCACCTTTCTTTTTCCTCTTTAACTTAAAGCCCCTAAAGGAGTGTCCAGTAAACATGGCTTTATGGTTTATTCTTTTCAACACTTTGATCTTCTTCACATCATCAATCTACGTCGTGGTTGTCATTCCACGTATATACCTTATGCAACTGCTTTCTGTGTACCTCATCTACTGTTATTGTGTCTTGCTCACGGCTTTCTGCTATAATTCCGCATATTTTGCAATGCCCTTTGCAACAATATTGGTTATAACCTTTATAGGATCGATCATCATATATAGCCAATATTATGAATTTCTTTTAGAATATCATGTAATGAGATCTTTCTTTTATATATCCCAGTTTCTATCTTTATGTATGCATGCTACGTCTTTGTTTTAATGGGCTTTGTATATATTTACTTGCTTATGAGTATTTATGGTACTTTGTGTTACACCTCTCCCATTGATCATGTAATTTTGGGTCTTGAGATTCTTTCGTGCAAGTTTCAGTCAATTACCCTGGTTTGTTTTTGCCAACAGTGCAATCTTCATGGCGCGACTTCAGATGCAGTGGATGTGAGAATGGAAAGCCTTCCAATGCGATCTTGTCTGTCGCCATTAGGGTTTTCTCTTGTCGCAGAATCTTGAGATCGGCCGCCAGGTTAGGGTTTCGTCTTGGTGTTGACGGCGGAGTGGGCTTCAATCTTGGGCTTCTTGGTACACGTGGATCCGAACCAGTGGCTCTGGTACCATGATCATTCTTCACTCTCTACACCTGGAAGCTCTCTTGGATTGAAAGGGAATTTCTCGTTGATGGAAAAACTGAATCACACCCGCTAATCATTGTTCTCATAATAGACATGTTATTAAACAGGCCTCATTTTTCCAACGCAAAACTGCCTTTTTTTTGTTGGCGTGTTTGGCCTGCCAGTCCAATTCATAGTATCAAAATTCCAATCACTACCAATGGGGTTGGGTCTGATAGAAAGGGCTAGTCTCTCACAACAATGCGAATCAAGGTTCGAATCCCCGTTGGGGGAGATGTTCACATTTAGTGTCTGACAGTACCTCGAACATAATTACCTCCAATAAGAAGATACTTGGGGAAGAGACTAGTCTTAGAGACTCAATCAGATATATACCAAATGTTAATTAAAAGAAATATTTTGACTTTTTCAAAATTAGAAGCATTATTCACCTTCAAATTACTGTCAGATCAAAGCACTGCTTTTGGTTTAAAAAAAAGATCAAATTAAATAACTGCCAAACCAACCACAAGTAAAAGAATTGTAAGCGTGAAGAAACAACACAATCACTAGTTTTTTCACATGTATTACCAGCTGATAGCTAGCTTTATTTTTCGTTTTGCTGAATCCTACATCATCCTTCTTCAAATAGTACTAGCGGAAAGAAAGAAGTTTTAGAGAGGGAGGAGAAGGAGGAGGGATCCACAAAGAAAGAAGTTTCAGAGAAGGAGGAGGAGGGAACCACAGAGAGAATTCCCGATAATGGGACCGAAAAGAAGATCACACAAGTCATCCACACCCTCTTTTCCTTTAGCCTTCCCCTTAATATAGGGTAGCCACTTTTCCATTTACTTGACACGTGGCCTTTCGTAGGTAATACCCTCACATTAAGGTAACCACTTTCTCTATTTACTTGAAACCTGGTCTTTCTTAGGTATTCCCACACATTGAGTCATCACATTTCCATGCGGACGGTTATAAATTCTCGGGAGAACCACATCTCAAAAGCTAGTTGTTGGAGTTAGGGAACCAAAATACTCCCTTCAATCCTTAATGTAGCTAGGACCTAATTAAGGAGTTAATATTAATCCTAAATGTAAGCTCTATTTCATATATTTACCATTTTTTTTCCAAATAAGTCTTATTGATATTCCCTCAACAATAATAAAGTAGGAGACAGGGGGAGGGAATTAAATAAGATGATTACAATGTTTAGAAAAAATATGTTATATTAGTTAACTCAATTAATCTAATCAAATTAGTTAATTAGCTATTACATTAAGAACCAGAGAAGTGTGTGTGTAATTAGGTATTTCAAAGATTTAAAACTCCAAAATTGTGTAGTCTCTTTTTCATTTAGAGTCTTAAATCTTTGAAAAATCGTAAAAAAAATAAAAATAAAAATAACTTCTTTTTTTGCTCATAAAATATCAAAATGTCACTTATTTCATGTAGAATCTAATGATCAAAAGAACTATAAAAAAACATTTGGAAAGTGACTTAAACTTGAGGGGCAGCAAGGGGCGCATCTCTGAAGGCATAGTAGGCAACCCCTACTCTATCCCATCACGTATGCAAACCAAAATAACGTCATATAATGAATATGCGCTTGTCTATCCCACTTGATAGGTCTTCTTGTTGAGCTTCTATCTTTGCCCTCTTGATGCCAAAGGTCCCTGCTCGAGAGGTCCTAGCATCAAATGCTTCCCAGAGCAGCTTTCAAAGGTGCAGTGGGATTCACAACTGACCCTTGTGACTGCATCATCTGGGACTCTCTTAGCTCAGCCTGTGTCTGCTGAATCCGCTCATGCCGCACGCAATTTGTGAAACAGTTATTAAGCAATTTAATTTAAATAAAAAAAATATTAAAACAAACAATGTCTATATCTTACAATGGTTTCCTCTGCTTGCTGAGAGGTTGTAGTTTTGTCCCGGTGTCTCTGAGTGCTAGTGGATAACTCCTTGTAATGTGTCTAATGGTTTTCTTGCTCAACCTACTTCTCCTAAAATACTTAAAACAATAAATTATTATTATTATTATGAACAATAAAACAATAAATTTATAATATAACGCTTCTGTCTTTGCATGACTAAATGTGTATAATTATGAGATTATGTGAATGATATTATATGTATTGATATTTCCTATCCCACTTGATAGGCCTTCTTGAGCTTTTGTCTTTGCATTCTTCTTTGGGAGAAACTCGAATGAGTTAATGTGTATAATTATGATATTATTTGAATGACATTACATGCATTGTTATTTTTTGTCCCACTTGAAACCTCACTGGCACATGTTGGTATGTACGATGAGTTGGAACTTGGTTACTGAGGCTTTTGTCTCATTTTGTTGCTCTTAACATTTTTCAGGTGATAGTTCCTATTCTGGGACTTCGGGGAAAACTCTTGAGACTTGATACTGTGATATCACTGTATAGCCTCTTTTGCTTATTTATGTGTTTGAAATGATGTATATATTGCCATTCATAGGGCTCATTTTGGATACTCTGATTGATTCTCTATTTGTGATTAATTGTCATTAGCTAATGAGCTAGTAGAAGGCCAAAGGCCTTTAAAGTTTTCTTAAAATGATTATTGTGGATCCATAAATACATGGTTTGATATTTTCTGATGTTGGAAATGTGGTTTGTTATCATGTGAAAGATAGTTTCATTACTTGGGCTTATGGTTGAATGTTATATTTTGGGTTTCAAGAAGCTCAAGGCCAAAGTGTATTAATTAATTACGATTTGGTTTGTGAAACAATGAGAAATGTTTTATTATCCATGATAGGTTTTAAATGTTCATTCTTTCTCTTTTCTATCATGCATAAGTTCATTAAGTGGTTTTAATTCTTTTAACTATGATAGATATTTTTAAAGCAGCTAGTTTAATTCTTTTCTATCAAAGTTGACTTCAGTTTGAAAAAGAATAATTTGATAATAGTATTTGATGTTTGAAAAGTAAAGTTGGGAATTTTCTACTATGGTAGACCCTTTGGGTTAGTCTTCGCTATTCGCCATAGTACTATTGATTTATCTTGAGATTTTGTTTAAGTTTTTAGATAATCGTGTTTTAAGAAAAGGATTTTATAAGTGACACATGACATCCTATGTAAATTGCTAATTTTACAAAGCCCCCTAAACTTTGATTAATTACAGATAACCTCCTTAAACTTTAATCGGTTACAGATAACCCCCCAAACTTTAATTCGTTTCACATAACCCCTAACAATTTAAAATTTAAATTTAAATTCCTTAAATATTTCATTTATAATATTAAATCATGTGTCATTACTTTTATCATCTTAATAATTTTATTAATATTTTTATTATCATTTGTCAATTAAAATAGCTTTTTATTTATGACATAAACTAGAAAAATAATATTTTAAAAATATAAAAATAAAAGATTGCATATTTTTTTTCTTGAATAAGTGATTCAAATGTTTTATTTTTAAATTTTCTTAATTATTATTAGTTTTTGCCACAAAAAAGCTATTTTAATTGATAAATGATAATAAAAATCTTAATAAAATTATTAAGGTGATAAAGTAATGACACATGGTTTAATATTATAAATCAATTTTTTAAAGGAGTGAGATTTAAATTTCCTAAAGTCAAGGGGTTATTTGTAAATGATTAAAGCTTATAGGGCTATCTGTAACTAATCAAAATTCACAGGAGTTATATATAACTAATCAAAGTTCAAAGGATTTTGTAAAATTAGCAATTTATATAGGATGCTACATGTCACTTGTTAATTTGATGTGACAATTCCTTAAAAGGATAATGGTCAGTTAACGGCAGGGTGCTTATAATAATAATAATAATAATAAAAGGTCAAAGGTTAAATTTAAACTTTGAAATGTCAGAGGATTATATGCAACTGACCCAAAATTCAGAGGATTTTATATCATTTAGCTGAAAAATAATATATTAGCATAGGTTTTTGTCTTTGAATATACGAGTATGTATTTGTTGATAAAAAGTTAAAAACTACTCATAATAATAGGGAAAA
Organism: Inga leiocalycina; assembly: GCA_963242795.1. Lineage (NCBI taxonomy): Eukaryota > Viridiplantae > Streptophyta > Magnoliopsida > Fabales > Fabaceae > Inga > Inga leiocalycina. Next base: position 61,364,053 of record OY725325.1, on the reverse strand, counting down.
TTCCATTTAAATATCACATGAATTTGCAAAACCCACAAAAGATTGTTAACACTTGAAATGACGTAAATATGATACGTATCAAATTGGGATTTTAAAGTTTGATACTTGTTCCATTTTGCCCATCAATTAAAAAAACAAAGAAAAGAAAAGGCGCCCCTTGCCAAAACATGGCGTTGTTTGATCTGAATCACTTGTCCTGGGTATTTACATATTCACAAGTCATTTGTTTATAATGATTATCTATTCACGAAGACTTTAATTTATTGCTTGCTTGTGACTATATATAGTATATTATATTATCACTAAACCTACGGATATATTAATTTGATCATCATTGTAAAGTTGATATATACACTTTAAATTAATTACTGGAGCCCATCTCTATCATTTTGATGAACTAAATGAGCTCAAAGTCCTCAAACCACGTATAAAAGCTCAATTAATATTTTTTATCAAATTACTTTCTTATAATTTATCAAGTCAATAAGTTCACACTTTAAGAACTATGATTACAAAAAATATTTGTCTCTATCCCCAAATATAAATAAAAATATAAGCTATATGAAATATGAAAATAAATAAAAATAGAATACAGTCTCAATACTCACTCCAATCTTAAATATAAAAAAAAAAATTAATATAATCTCAATACTTGTCCAAGGACTAGTAGAGGGTTTGCTTTGGTGAGCAATAATCAAAATGATTAACATCATACAAGATGTCCATGAATAATTTGGTTCGAGCTCTGACTCTGAGTAATGAAAAATAAAAAAAAAATGAATATTCCCGGTAAAAAGGGGAAAAATCGTTGCGCTACTTAAATAAATTATTAATTGACCAACCCTTCATCGCTAGTAGCTAGATGATATTAAAAATACAGTAAATCTTCACAGCTGGAAAATATACCGTCAAAGCGTTCCTATCTTCTTGACAATTGACATAAAGAAAATAAAATTATTTGGCATCACAGTCACTGGCGGTGGTTATGGTACTGGGATATTCCAGAAAGAGTTAAGCTCTTTTTGTGGCAAGTTTTCCATGAGAGACTTCCTATGAACTAGATGAGAGCGAGACATAATTTGAGTGTCCTAAACACCTGTCCCTTTCAGTGTGAGTGTGAGGAGAGTATTATCCATGTCCTGAGAGATTGTGAGCAGGCTAAGTGAGTGTGGTTTACTTTAATTAACCACATATATTATTATCCTATGTTTTTCTCTGGTAATTTGCTGGAATGGCTTACATGGAATATACAGCGTTGCCCGGGAACTGGGAGGGTTGCCAGGTGGCCATGGCATAGAGTGTTCAGCACCGTGTGTTGGCTTCTATGGAAGAATAGATGCAGCCAAGCATTTGAAGGATGAGCGGACAATGCAAAAGGGATAATTCATAAATGCTTGTATAATCTATCCGAAAGTGTGGTAAACGGCAGATTTCGGCATCAGATCTTCCAAATTCCGGAGAGGGGGTCAAGTCGTTGGGAACCACCTGAACTAGGGTTCGTGTGTGTTGATGTTGACGGATCGAGAGCTTTTGGAGGCCAAGCAGCTTGCGGAGGAGTTATCAGGGACCATCAAGGTAACTGGATCTGTGGATTTCAACAGAAGTTAGGATACACTTTCCCAACTGCTACGGAAATCCATGGAATCAACAGAGGACTCTGACTATGCAGGCAGATGGGATTCACCAGGATCAGGCTCTTCACGGATTCATTACAGGCTATCCAGCTTCTATCAGTAGAGTGTGCAATCGATCACCCTCCATATGATGTCATTATAGATACTAGGTCCATTATTTATGGTGATTGGGACATAATTTCCCATTCGTACAGGGAAAATCTCAGATGTGCTGATTTCTTAGCAAAAAATGCTCTCATGAGCATTCCAGATTACTTAGAGATTGAATTAACACCTAGGGAATGCATCCACCTTTTTGAACTAGATTGTACTCAGACATCTCAGGGTTTGTATGTAATACCTAGTCATAGGTTTTTGTAAACTTCAAGCATTGCTTGCCTTTGTATTAAAAAAAAATTATTTAAAAATTGTTTCAACATTTTTTAATATAGATCTGAATAAAAATGAATGAGGAAATACTATGATTTAATTAATTAATTCAAATCTAACATTTATTGTCTTCTTTTTTAAAAAAAAAATTAAAGTCGGTAAAGTTGCTTGCAAAAATGAATCAATCAATTATTGCATCCTTAAAATGAATAAACAATTAACACGGCAACACCATATTGTGAGGTTATAAATACAAGAGTGTTGGTGTAGATTAAAAGAAAGCAGAGTAATTAAGTGTGGTTATTTGTGGAGCAAAGGCCATGGACCAGAGGTTAGTGAAAGCTGCAAGAGTTGGAGATGTTATCGCATTGCACAAACTGATAGAGGAGGATCCTGAAATACTGGAGAAAGAATCTTTAGGTCATTCTGAAGATTCAGCGCTTCATGTTGCAGCACGACGAGGGAATTAAAGCAGAATTTGTGATGCATATTGTGACTTTGATGCCTTCATTAGCAACCGCAACAAACCAGAAGGGTTTGATCCCATTACACATGGCTTCAGCACACGGCCATGTTGAGACAGTGAAGGAGCTCTTGAAGGCCAACCTTGACGAGGAGGAGGAACACAATGAAGTGACACAGTGCCTTGTGAAGGAGGATGATGGTTGGACTCCACTTCGTTATGCAGTTTTCAGAGGCAGAGTTGGAGTGATTAAAGAATTGATGAGACATAGTCCTGAATGTGTTGAACAGTAACATCAAAAAGAGAGACAGTTCTTCATTTAGCAGTGAAGGCCAACCAACTTAAAGCCGCGGAAGTGATAATGGAGAGAATCAAATGGCTTTTAAATTTCCAGACTCTGCTGAAAGCCAAGGACATCAATGGCAAGACTGTCTATGACCTTGCATCCGCAAATAAACAGTTGCAGGTATAACTTGTGCATCTTATCAATGTATTTGACTGTTTATGTTGATTGAAATAAAACTGATGTAGAATGGGGTGGGGGAAGGGGAGAAGAGAGAGCAAGAGGAAACTAGTTTCTTGACTAAGCGAAGTGCTAACCAAGAAGAGCAAATCATATTTGGGTCGCTTAGATCTGACAGTCCAATTTTTTTACCTAGTTTATATTTACTTAAAAAAATTATTTTAATGTCTATAGAATCTAAAATGAAGTTAATCTTTTAATTATTATTTTTTCAAAAAATGATTTTTATTTAAAAATTCATCACTTAAAAAAAACTTAAATTTGGACCGTCCCATTTTGCTTAGCAGGGAAGGGGTGGAGAGGGAGAAGAGACAAACTTAAAAAAGTGAAAGCTCAATGTTCAGTTCAATATCATTCAAGAGCACACAAAATAAGATATGTTGAGGGCTATTAATTATAGCATTAGCATAACCCTAAGAACTAAATGCAAAATATTCTTGAAAAGCCAACTTTATGTTGAAGCAACAGAAATTATAGGAATAGCCCTAAACTCTACTTGCTCAATTCCTTATATGCTTTGTGGCCAAGACCTGTTCCCTTTTTTATAAGAGATACTTAGAAGGTGTTTGAAAATTTTTGTTTGCCCATTTTACTCTCATATTGAATAACTCATTTAATTCTCACTTTCTCTCTCCACACCACACATTCTTCCCACCGTACATTCTCTTTCTTCCATATAGATGAGGGTATTCTTGGCAAACACATTATCTCCAACTAGTTTTAGCCAACATTTTGAACAATGTAGTTTGGTTATTTGTTGCTTATAGAAAGGAATGGAGGAAGTACTAAATAGGACATAATCTCATAAAACCCTAATATAATCCTAATGGATAAATATTCATCTTCAGATATTAATTAATAAAATCTCTAAAACCCTAATTAACTGTTATCTCATGTTCTGTTAAAAAAAAAAAAAAAAGAAACTGTTGCGGATACTAGGGGCTCTGAAGGAAGATGAGGTTAATGACGATGATGATGAAATAAGTGAGGAACTTTGTATCAAGGTGGAGGGGGAGGGGAGTGAAAGTGAAGCATCTAACAAAGAATATAAGGATATCAGTAACGAATCGCAGTTGCAAGAAGATGCAGTATTAGTAGTGGCTACCTTAATTATAACATTGACATATCAAACTTTGGCAAGTCCTCCATCAACCTTTTACAAAAATGGAAGCTCTACAGTAGACTGGAGCTGCCTTGATCTGAGACCACCCATCCTCATAATGGGCACAGTGAAGGAGTGTCCAGCTAACTCGGTCTTTTGGTTCGTGATTTTCAACACTATGATCTTCTTCACATCAATCTTCCTTGTGGTTGTCACTTTGAGAGGCCCAAGTATATACGTTTTGCAACTCCTCACTGTGGACCTCATCTATTGTTATTGTGTCTTGCTCGCCGCTTTCTGCTATAATTCCGTTTATTTTGCAATTCCATTTGCAACTATAGTGATTGTAACCATAGTGATCTCAAGAACGAATGAAGCTTTTGGACCACTAATCAAGTGCTTTGGCAAATTAACTGCAAAATGGCGTCGAAAGGATGGTTATCACAAGGTACCCACATCACCAACCTGAAGGATCGATCATCGAATGTAAGCCAATATAATGAATTTCTTTTAGAATATCATATAATGAGATCTTTCTCTTATATATCCCAGATTTTATCTTTATGTATCCATGCATATCTTTGTTTTAATGGGCTCTGTATTTATTTACTTGCATGTGAGTATTTATGGTGCTTTTTATTCCATTTCACTTACATTTCTTTTTCTTTTTCTGCTGCAAATTACTTAAAATCTGTTTAGTTTTTTTTTTTTCCTTTTGGTCCTTGGGGAAAAGCGGGAATTAATGACTATTTCTTAGGTTAGAACTCATACTCCTATCATATTTATAAGGAAGAGAGAAAAGATTTTTTTGTCCAGTTATTAAATTATATCATTAAAATTTTTTATATGAATATATAATTTTATATTAAATTTATTATTGTATGAATTTAATTTCATGGATACAGTGCATATTAAATAGGGGTAAAGTTAAAACTATATTAATTTTAGAGCACATTGGCACCCAAACACATAGTTAATGGTTACATTTTATTTCTTTCTTTTGTTTTTCAGATCACATAAAGAAAATATAAATCAAGTTTACATATCCACTCATAAACTGTCTTTTCATGGGCAATTGGTCAACTAAAGCAAGCCTCATGTGGCCTTGAAATTTAAATACTAAAATTATCTATTATAAAAAACAAAGAGCTGCTATCTTGTTGACATAATGAAAATAATTCAATTATTTAAAATAACCAATGGGGTTGGGTCTAATGGTAAATGCTAGTTTCTTACAACATGACAAACCAATGTTTGAATTCTTGTTGGGAGATGTGCTTATATTTATTGTCTGATAATGCCTCGAACATAACTACCTCTAGGATACCTATGCTAAGCAAAAAATAAAATTATTTAAAACAATTTCAACTGTTTATTTTGAATAGACTTGTTTGGTTCTATTTATAAATTTCTTTCAAAATGTTTCAATGACAATAATCATTTAAACCTCAATTACCCTGCATTAGAATTTAACAACTTTCCGAATTTATCCTTATTTAGGAGTATACAGTATCATAAGAATGAAGTCTACATAATGATAAACAAATGATAAAGCTATATAATTATATGAAAAACTTAATGACGTGATTTATAAATAGGATCTAGAAATTTTTTTTATGCTTTATAAATAGGACCAGAGAAGTAGGTTTAAATAAGTCACAAAAAGCAATAAACAATTAAAGAATGAATAAAGACAATACTATAATTTATTACCAAAAAATACAATACTATAATTTATTTAATTTATTAATTCAAACCTGACATCGATTGTCGTTTATTTTCAAAAAATTTAAATTTGATCAGTGAACCAGTCCTAAAGAGAGTAGGTAGCCAAACTGAATGAATAAATTATTGCATCCTTAAACTGCATAAATCAATAACACGGTGACGCCATTGTCAAGTTATAAAATACAGGGGAGGTAGGAGATTAAACAAGACAATAATTAGTGTGATTATTTGTGGAGCAAAGGCAATGGACCAAAGGTTGGTGAAAGCTGCAAGAGATGGAGATGTTAACCTATTGAAGGAGGATCTTGAAATACTGGAGAGAGCATGTTCAGCTCATTTTGCAGATTCAGCGCTTCATGTTGCTGCACTGTACGGGAGATCAGATTTTGTGGAGCAGATTGTGAGTCGAAAGCCTTCATTAGCGACAGAGACAAACCAACAAGGTATGATCCCTTTGCACTTGGCTTCTCTCAAAGGTCATGTATAGACAGTGAGCGAGCTGTTGAAGGCAGACCTTGATGAAGGAGTGAACCAGTGCCTCTTGAAGGACGACGACTGTTGGACTCCGCTGCACTGTGCATCACAGAAAGGCAAAATCATGGTTATATATAGAAGAGTTAATCAGGGCATGTCCTGAGAGCTTGGAACAAGTGACAGCAAAAGAAGAGACAGTTGTTCATATAGCAGTGAAGGCTAATCAATTTGATGTTGTGCAAGGGCTAGCAAACAGCATCAAGAGTCATAATTTCCACAATCTGTTGAGAGCACAGGACCAAAAAGGCAAGACTGCCTATCAATATGCAGCAGCAAAAAAACAGTTGCAGGTATATATACAAAGGAAAATATAATTTGCACATATTGTCAATACATGTATTTGACTGTTCTTCATTTTCCCCCCCTTCTTGTTTTCCCCTCCCTCTCTATTTTTGTGTCTCATATAGCTTTAATACCATATTAGACTTTTTTTTAATATTAAGTATATATTAGCTAATTTTATAGGACTTGCCTTAAGAATATATATATATATATATACCTTCAATTCATTCTCCAATTACCTATGGTATATTCTATTCTAACATAAGTGTGGCAGGTACAAGAGGTATTGAAGGAAGATGAGGAGGAGGGTGATGAAATGAGAGAGGAACGTTACATAAACATGGAGGTGGAGGGGAGTGAAGAGAGTGAAGCATCTAAGAAAGAGGAGACTAATGAATCGCAGTTTCAGCATGAAGTAACACTAGTGGTAGCGACCTTAATTATAACACTAACATACCAAGCTTTGGCAAGTCCTCCATCAACCCCTTTCAAAGATGGCAGCAATACAATAGACTGGGGCTGCCTCAGCCTTGACATGATATTCAGAGAGATATCTGTAAGCAGCCTGAAGGAGTGTCCAGCAAAGTTGGCTTTTTGGTTCTTGTTTTGGAATTCTCTGATCTTCTTCACATCAATCAACGTTGTGGTTTCCACTTGGCGAGGCCCAATGATGTTCACTGTGCAAGTTCTCTTGCTGTACCTCTTCCTGTGTTATATTTCCTTGCTCACGGCTGTCAACTATAATATCCCAACTTTTGCATTTTACTTTGCAGGTTTCGTGGTTATAGCCTTCGTAGTCATAAACATTTTACTACCACTAATAAAGCGCTTAGCAGACAGATGGAATCAAAACGATCGGTACGACAGGGTTCCACGTCAGCAACTTGAAGAATCACAGCCAATGTGAATTTATTTTAGATTATAAATGTTATGAAATCTTTATCTCATCCCAGATTTTATCTTTATGTGAGCAGCATAGCACATTCTTGTTTTCATGGGCTGTGTTAGCAATATTGAATCGTGGTGAAGATTTTATCTTATTAGTTAAGATCATAGTTAAACCCTATAAATAGGGGTTTTAGGAGAGGGGTTTAGGTATGAAGGGATGTTGATCTCCACGGAGTCTAGAGAGAGGAATCTCTCTCCTCCCTCTCAAGTACGAAAGTGGGGTTAGTTCATCATCCTCTTAGTGTAAATGCAAGTAGGTTTAAATGATTGTATGAGCATGTTGCTCTTCCATAGTTATTGAATATGGTTTCTTTTCTTTTTCATCTTCTTTTTATCTCTTTCTTTGTTTAATCTAGTTAACAGGCTTCATTCACTTGCATTTACCTTATTCCCGGATTTCATCACAGAGCACTGAATGAGGACCCCGCATCATTTTCATTCGACTGGCGTTTACTAATTAAGGGACCAACAATGCTGTCAGTATGTAAACCTTCAGTTAATTAATGGAGTCGAACTTAATGTCCAATAGTTCTAGCTGCATATGTAGTTGGCTGTGATGGAGTGAAGCTGTTAATTTTTTTAATTATTACTACTATTTGATTAAATTAGGTGAGTTTTTGTAATTACCAGTGTGAAGACGCCGTATAATAAACATAAATTATTATAAATTTTACATAAAGGATATATATTTGTTAATTAGTTTAAATGTCAAATAAAAGACCAAACGTATATACTTAAGCAAATTGCAATATTACACTTTAATACATAATTGCCATTATTAAGTAAAGGACCAACGAACTTTAATTTGATTGGCATGTAAAAAGTTTCAAACTAGTCCCTAATCACAGAAGATGACCCATATGTTTAGAAAATTGCAGTTGAGCCTCAAAATATATCGCAAAAAGATTCAATCTAGTCCCTAATAAAAGGTTTTAAACTTTGCATTTAGATCCCTATTGAAAACGCAGGCTACTGTTGTGGGCTTGCTGCATCTGGAGCAAAAAGAAACACAGACCCGAGAGGCAGCTGAGACCCAACATTTGGAGAGTGAGCTGGGAGTTTCGGGGGGTGTGTGGCGCCGCGTATGGACAGGAGGAGGAGAACTGAGAGTTGAACGAGGGAGAGCTGATATAACTATGAATGTGATAGTAGGACTAATAATTAATTAGGTAGATTGGATTTAATATAATTGTTTAGGGTTTTTAGTTTTACTTGATGTAAGATTAACTCCCAAAACATTATAAGGAGCTAGTTTTACTTTAAAGCCACCAAATTTGCTACTAAGACTCATTTTATCATTGGTTGAACCATATTTTTATATGATTTTTCATAATTAAATTGGGATTTTTAATGCATTTTCTGGGACAATATTACATGGTTAAACACTAATTTTAATTAGGGACAATTGTATTGAATTTATTGTAATTAGGGGCAAAATTTTCATAAATTTTTTAATTATTCATACAATTGTTTCTTGAACTTTTCATGCTATATTTTGCTTAATCTTGCATTGTAGGTGTTGAAGAAGAAAATTGGAAATTCAGAAAGGTCAAAATTAATATTTTGAGGATTGGAGAAAACTGCAGAAAGAGGCCCTAGATTTTGTGAAAATTATAAAGTAGTGAAGGAAAAGAGCCAGATACAATTACATAAAAGTACACATAATTTTAGAAATTATGACACTGCCCTGCCAAAATTTCAAATATTTGCACTTCAGTCCCTCCTCAAAACCTTTTTCGTTTTAAGGTAGGTCCCAGGTCAGATTACTGTGTGGCTTGTTCTTTATCAGATGAAACAGATCCGAAAACGATACAGAGTAGATCGCCGCTTGTTGGGTCTTCGAGTGGAGCTTGGGAGAGAACTTGAGAGGTGAAGGGAAGGAGACGAAGCATCACCACTGTAGCGCCCGGAATTTGGAAAAACATGGAGCCGCCACCAAAATTTTTGAAAAAGGATAATTTTGGAAACCTTTTTTAAAAATGGAAACTGGTCTACAAAAACCATTTAGGGTTCGAGAGTCGATTGTGTGTGGGGAAGGTGTTAGGCACCCCATAACGCCCATTCATAAGAATGGTTACCCTAAATTAATTATTTAAAAATATTATGGCCTTTAACTTTATTATATTTACCCAAATAAACAAAAAGAATAGTTACCAAACTAAATGAAATGAAAACTAAAGAAGAAGAAAAAAGAACACTTATTTACAATAAGAAAAAATATATTTATTTAAAAAAAAGAACATTTATTTACAACAAGAAATAAGAAAAAATATATTTATTTACAAAATTGGACTTGACCTAGGATGAAGATTTAGGGCCTACGTACCCTTTAGAGGGATCAAAGCCCACGTAGTTCGAGGGGGTAGAAAAGCGTGTCACTTGGTTGGTGATTTTTAGAAAAATGTTTATTTAATTTATTTGAGAAAAATAATTTTTTTTGTTGGGTTTGTGTTTTTTACTTTTTTTTTTCAAAAAACGTTTTTTTTTATTTTCTTGTAAAAGAGAGTTTTTCCATTTTATTTTCATTTATCAAAATGTGTCAAAATATTTTTTTTCTTTTTCTTTTTTTGAAAGATGACCTAAGAAAGGGATTAAGAAAAAAAAGAAAAAGAAGAAATAGCACAAGTTAAATAAAAAGAAATCAAAAGTGAGGAGATTTATGCGTACTTTTTATCCTTTGAACCAGCTATAATAAGAGATAGGGTGATAGAACCACATAATAAACAAGAGGCAAGTACAATTATATTATCTATATTTATTAAGCATAACACCTAATATCATAAGAAAATAAGACAACACATACCTCTTGCCTATGTATGAGATAATTCAGTTGGACAATAAAATGCAAATCCACAAGACCACAATGAGCTAAAACACGTCCAGCAACATCATAATACAAAGTAAAGCAATGCATATTGGATAAAGTCATAGTGCATGAATGATGAAATAAGCATGAACCAAGGGATATTAGATGAGAGAGAAAAAAACGAGATGTAAAAGTGAAATCAAAGAAAAGGATGAAAACTCAACCACAGACCTTATCTCCTTGCTCTCCCAAAATTCTTTCAAAATTTTTGTCCCCTTTTACTTCAACCCTTGCACTCCTATTTATAGTCTTAAGGTAGGGTTTTCTTCATAAATGCTCCTTTTTTTCTTTTCTCTTTTTTTAATTTTCTTTTTTTGATTTTTTTTTGTATTTTATGTTAAGAACTACCTAACTTGACCCAATCACTATCAATGGGGATTTTTTTTTTTAATTTTAATTTTCGTTTTTTTTATTTTTTTGTATTTTCTATTGATAAAACTTCCTAACCTGACCTAATTACCATTAGTGGAGATTTTTTCGTTTTTAATTTTTTTTTTTCATTATTCTCCTCACAAGTAACTTCCTAATTTATCACTATCAACATAAATGAGATTTTTATTTATTAAATGAAAGACTTTCAGCGGCGACAAAAAGTCGCCGCCTATGCGACTGTCGCTGAAAGTTTTAGCGGCGACAATTTTTGTCGCCGCTAAAAGTATACTTTCAGCGGCGACTTTTGTTGCCGCTAAAGGTGACTTTTAGTGGCGACGAAAGTGTTAATTTTTTTAAAAAAAATTCAAAAAATTAAATTTTTTATTAAAAAAATTCGAAATTTTTTTAAAAAAATTTAATTTACAATGGCTACGTGTCTCCTCCCCGTGCTGCCACGTGTCGCCTCCTCATAATTCCTCCATGTGACTCTCCTCCAGTTCGAACCCGCGACCTCAAAGAGCCAATGCCTTTGTGCGCGAGTCTCTATCAGTTGCGCCGAAATGAACCTATGTCATATTATTACATATTATTATATATATATATAATATTATCATATATATAAACATACATACATATAATTAATTAATTATATACATATAATTAATTATTAATTAAATAAAATATTATTAAAAGTAATGAAAAAATAAATAAAAACGAAAAAAATATTGATATATTAAAATTTAAAATTTTTTTAATTAAAATTACTTAATAAATAATAATTTAATATCATAAATATTATTTTTAATAAAAAATTATAAATCTAATATTAATAAATAATAATATAATTTTAATAATTAAGGTTAAATAGAATTATTTAATAATTAATATTTATATTATATAAATATTATTTTTTAAAAATATTAATAAAAAAAATATGAAAAAGACTTTCAGCGGCAACATTAAAGTCGCCGCTGAAACTCACTTTCAGCGGCGACTTTTAATAGTCGCCGCTGAAAGTGTTTTAATAGTTTTTTTTTTAATTTTCGAAAAACACTTTCAGCGGCGACACTAAAGTCGCCGCTGAAACTCACTTTCAGTGGCGACTTTTAATAGTCGCCACTGAAAGTGTTTTAAAATTTTTTTTTTTAATTTTTGAAAAACACTTTTAGCGGCGACTTTTAATAGTCGCCACTGAAAGTGTTTTAAAATTTTTTTTTTTAAAATTTTTTGAAAAAGACTTTCAGCGGCGACTTTTAATAGTCGCCATTGAAAGTGTTTTAATAGTTTTTTTTTAATTCTCGAAAAACACTTTCAGTGGCGACACTAAAGTCGCCGCTGAAACTCACTTTCAGCGGTGACTTTTAATAGTCGCCGCTGAAAGTGTTTTAAAAATTTTTTTTAAAAATTTTTGAAAAACAATTTCAGCGGCAACACTAAAGTCGCCGCTAAAACTCACTTTCAACGGCGACTTTTAATAGTCGCCGCTGAAAGTGTTTTAAAAATTTTTTTTTTCCAAACAACACTTTTAGCGGCGACACTAAAGTCGCCGCCGAAACACACTTTCGGCGGCGACAAAACAATGTCGCCGCCGAAAGTCTCACTTTCAGGGGCGACATTAAAAGTCGCCGCTGAAAGTGATTTTTTTTGTAGTGGAGAGACGAACCTCGTTTTCTCGGCGAGAATGTGGCCATGAAGCATATTTCAGCGTCTCGATCTACAAACCATAACAATACGAGTTAGAAGATAAAATAGAAGGGAAACCCAAAGAAAAAAGAGAAAGAAGATAAAATAATAAAAAACTGTAAGAAAACATAACAGATCTGGATTGAGGTGAAAAAAGAGAGAGAGAAAGGAAGAAGTAAGAGTAAAAAGAGCATATAAAGAAGAACAAGCAAGAGTTAAAAGGCGTAGCGGCAGCAGCTCTCCTTGTGTTTGCAACGATGAGAAGAGAAAGATGAGAGTAAGAGTAGTATAAAACTGACAGTAAAACTAACAAATAAAGGCTGTCAGTATAAGTTTGAATTGTTTTTGACGTCCCCAATTTGATTTAGGGACGCCTAAAGTTGTCCGGTTATTTTATTTTTCATTTTAGATGTCCCCAATCTAAATATGGGCATCTAAAGTCACACTTTAGACGTCCCTATATAGATTGAGGACGTCTAAAATTCTAATTTTTTTTTTTAAATTAGGGATCCATTTGGCGTCCCTAATATATATTAGGGATGCCAAAATGATGTAGGTATCATCAGGGATGCCAAAGGGTGTCCCTAATTTTAAAAAAAAATCCGAACTTTAGACATCTCCCCTATAAGTGAGGATGTCTAAAGTGTGACTTTAGACGTCTCTATTTAGATTGGGGACGTCTAAAGTAAATTTTTTTTGTTTTTTATTTTATGCAGGCTCACTTTAGGCATCCCCAGTGGATTTGGGGATGCCTTAAGTGAGGTTTAGGCATCCCCAGTCAAATTGGGGATGCCTTAGGGGAGCTTTAGGCGTCCTTAGTCAAATTGGGGACGCCTAAAGATATGCAATTCTCAGTTATAATTATGAATATGCCATCGGTTATATTTTTGACGTCCCTTTTTAAAAAACGGGACGTCCTTTAGGGTAGTAATATGTATATTTTGTAGTAGTGCGCTTCCTTCCCCACTGATTCATCATCATTTCACGTCCATGGATTCTCAAAGCTTGAATAATCTGTGGCATTCTGTGATAGTACTTAGCTTCATGAGTGGCTAGGCTTTCAACTCTTGAGGATATTGGAGAGATTGGATTGAGTTCAAAGAGCTTCAAGGGGGAGTTTTCTTTTTTAGTTCCTTTATGAATTTCCTATTGTTATTGTAATTCCTAGCTATGTTCTAAGGTAGTTGCAATAGGATTTTGTTGAGTTATTAGGACTCCATAATGTTGAACTAAGATTGCTTATTTTGTGATTGGATTTGTGTGAAATGGATTGATTTATGGTTATACATTTCCTATTAATCCATTGAAATTATGCTTGCTATGTGTTCACTAATATGTGTAATTGATTTGAGTTAATTTGAATGGCGCATTTGTGCATTCATATTAGAGGAAACAATTGCATTGAATTAATCCATTTCACACATCCAATGGTTTTTAACAATTTATCCAAGTGATGACTATGAATGCGATCGTATGATTAGTCATTAATTAAATAAATTGGACTCAACGTGATTGCTTGAGGTTTTTAATTAAGACTTGATGGATTTCAAACTCCCATATTATTTAGTGAACTAGGATAGCCAATGAACCAATTTCTCAAGAGAGTTCACTTCATTCATTCCTTCATATCCATCCCATTTTCACTTTTATAGAAATACCGAAAACAATAGTTTACCTTTTAATTAAATTGCATCCTTCTTTTAATTATTAATTTGAAAAATCAAAACCATTTTTTATTACATATGCATGGCATTTAGATTACTTAGAATTCAATAAAAGGCTCCTTGAGAAAAGAGAACGATCATAGGTTTGCCTATATGCGATCCTTGGTTAATCAACACTTTGATCTTCTTCACATCAATCTTCGTCGTGGTTGTCATTTCACGTGTATACCTTATGCAACTGCCTTTTGTGTACCGCATCTACTGTTATTGTGTCTTGCTCACGGCTTTCTGCTATAATTCCGCATATTTTGCAGTGCCCTTAGCAACTATATTGGTTATAACCTTCATTAACCTGACAAGGTGCCCACATCAGCAACCTGAAGAAGGATCATAGCCAATATAATGGATTATTTATTTTAGAATATAATGTAATGAGATCTTTCTCTTATGCCCAGATTTTATCTTTATGCATTTATATTCACTTACATGTGAGTATTTATGTTTTATGGTGATTGGAATATAAGTGTGGCAAGTACTAGAGAAACTTAAGGAAGAAGATTGTAATACACTTCCTACGATTTTTAATATAAGACCTAGTTGACTTTTTTGAAACGATTACTGAAGCTAAATAAATTATTTAAAGTATTTATTTTTATCATTTTTCTCCAAAACTAATTTGACTTACTTATAAACTAAGATATAATCTAATGATACATAACATATGTTATAATTAAGTAATTTATTTAACTTTCTTAATTTCTCCAGAAAAAAGTCAACTAATTCCTATATTAATTTTTAAGGACTGGAGGGAGTATTAGATTGTTTTATTTTTAAGTTTGTCTTTCTATTAAAAGCACTTGGACGTGTGTCCAGTCGTGTTGGCTTTGTTGTTCATGATTTTCAACACCATGATCTTCCTCCAATCAATTGGCATCGTGTTTTCCACTTTGCCGGGGGTGAAATATACTCGGCACTCACTACGAGGCTACTCAATTTTTTTGAGAATATAATGTACTGATATCTCTCTCTTATCCCACGTTTTATCTTCATATGTATGCTTGCCACTTATGTACTTGTTTTTATGGGCTATGTTATGTTCACTTGCATAGGACCCTTCACCCTTCACTGAATGAGAACAGAATGTTTTATAAAACAAATCTTTCATATAAATGATTAAAAGAAGCATATTTTATAGAGAAACCAGCACACATTTTGTGTAAATAACTAACTTAACTGATTTTTTTAGTCTCTATAAATTAGCCATCACACTTTCACATTTTAGAACAAAGAGTATGATTTTTACCAATACACATCGATTCTAGTAAAAAGGGATCATGACCACTGAATATATTGAATTCAAGTCCATATATATCAATGAGAAAACTCATTTTATCCTTTACGTGTGCGTGCCACTTGCTGGTTTCGTGGGTTGTATGCACTTGCATATTACTCACTCCGGTCCTAAATATAGGATAAAGTTTGTAGTGTAATTTACACTACAAACTTTATCCTATATTTAGGACCGGAGGTAGTACTATTTATTCTTTACTGAATAAGAACAGAATGTTCAACAGAAACAAATCTTTCATGCTCTCACAAAAGTGTTAATCGCAAACTGTTTCAGTAACAGCACAACTTGCCACGCTTGAAAAAGGTCCCTAGTTTAAACCTAACATTGACATGTTTATGTGTAAGATTGTGTTTATATAGCTTGTATGGGGAAAAAAGGCTATCATAAAGGACAAGATCCCAAAATATTGGGAATTATATGTGCATTCCCCTTGCTCGTTTTCATGGGTTGTATCCACTACTCCTTTAATCTCATATATAAGTATAAAAACCAGGGTTGTTAAACCCAGACTGGACCGGCCTGTCCGGCCCGGGAACCGGCCGGTAAACCGGTCCGGTCTGGGTTGGTATTTTAAAAGGAAAAAAAAAATTTAATTTTTCTTTTAGAATTTCATAGTATAAGTCTAAAATTTTCAATTTCTCACCGGTTTAGCTCCGGTTTGGTCCCGGTTTGACCCACTGACTCTTAACCCAGTACCCCAACCAGTTCAATGCCCGGTCCGAGTTTTAATACCTTGATAAAAACATTTTAATTTTATTAACGCTATATCAAAATTTTATAATTTTCCAACTTTATCCCTATTTAATGTATATACTTTTAAGAAAATAACAGTTTACAAAACAATAAAAATTAGGGGTAAAATTGTATATTTATATAAATAATTTAAGGGTAAAGGTGCATCCAGCACCTTGATCTATTTTTGGAGGTGCAATTAGTACCCTAAAGTATTTAAGGATGTAATTAGCACCCTAAATTATTTTTGGAGGTGCAATAATCACCATAAAGTATTTAAGGGTACAATCAGCACCCTAAACTATTTTTAGAGGTGCAATCAGTACCCTAATGTATTAAACATGGATCAATTACACCCCTTCACTTGGGGAATTTAATACAGCTTAATATATTCCTGCATCTGTGATTGAAACTGATAATTTACTATGAATAAAAGTCTCCTTTAATTTTGACTTGGCTTCTTCATTTATTTGGGTCTTGAGATTCAATAAGAGCAAAGCCAAATACTTTCAACACAATGATAGGGGAACTATGATGGGAAAGATAAACCTCAAACCTTGAGTTAATATTTTGTCAGTGAATGGGTGCAATTTTTCCATTTATAATACATTATGGGCAAAATTGTACCCTTAAATACTAAAAGAAGGGATGAACATATTGAAGATCAATGAAAGAAGAAAGAAAAAAACATATTAGCAAACAAAGTTAGTATTCTGTTAGTGAAGGGGTGTAATTCCTCCATTTTTAATACATTAGAGTGTTGATTGCACCTCTAAAAATACATTAGGGTGCTGATTGCACCTCCAAAAATACTTTAGGATGCTAATTGCACCTTTAATTACTTTAGGGTGCTAATTGCACCTTTAAAAATAGATCAGGGTGCTGGATGTGCCTTTACCGTAATTTTAATTAGGTGACTTATATTAAGGGGGAAAACTCTTTTTATCCTATGCGGGTGCATCAAACATACATGAGGAGAGTTTTGATTGAGTCCAATTAATTAATTTGTCATAACAAATATTTTGAAAGTCTAATGTGGGAATCTATTTCAATTTATTTTATTTGAGTCTAGTATGCATGACGTTGTTTGATCTGAATCACTTGTCCAGGGAATTTATATATTCACAAGTCATATGTTTTTAACAAGCACTAACTCCCCCGTGCAATGCGCGGAATGAATTAGCTAAGTGTACTCAATATTCTCAATATATTCAATCACGCATAAATTAGTTCCAATGACATAAACTGCACACAACACATTAAAAGATTAATATTAACTAAAATGTTATAAAAGTGCTAAAAAAGAAATTACCACATACATCACAGAATGCGTCTTCGTTAAAATGTGACACATTATGAACCAACACGATGCTAACCACTTATCTCTAATAAAAAATACTACAATGCATTTCACATGAATGAAATCGAACATTTCTCTCATTGGGATCCTCCAAAAGCCACCGTACAACAAACCATGGAAATAATAATCTCAATAACTATTAGAGTCTCTCCAACATTGTCATTACCAATGTCAACAACAAGGAAGATAAAAAACCAGAATGGAGTAGTACATAGTAGAATGAAAGTAGCAATATGAACATATATGTTTCCAAAACTAATTCTCTCCATGTTCTTACCAAACACACAAAAAGTGTTAGACCTCATGTTTTGATGATAACAAAAGAATGGTTTGAAAAGGAAATGTTTAATAATCAAGCTTGAACTAAGTAATGACAGGAATAAGCTTTACTTGAGGTAAGCATGGAAGTAGTGAAGATTGGCCAAGAGAAAATGCTGAGGAACTTGATCCGAAGCACAGTTTCTAAGGCATTACTCGAGGCGCTACTCGAGTAATGAGCCAAAACTTGAAGTAACCAAGGAGAACTTCCAGTAACCTGCCACCATTACTCGAGGCGATACTCGAGTAACCAGGTAAAATTTTGAGGTTGTTCTCGGCCTGCTAATGTTACTCGAGGAGGTACTCGAGTAACCAGTCAAAACTTCCAGTGGGCTTCAAGTTTTCCCCATGATACTCGAGGAGCTACTCGAGTACCTGTGTTTTCTAAAATATGGACCTCTCGGTATTTTGTACCACTGCTAATGTTACTCGAGGAGCTACTCGAGTAACCAGGTCAGAAACTTCCAGTTCCCTTCAAGTTTTTCATGATACTCGAGGAGCTACTCGAGTAACTCTGTTTGTGAAAAAATGTAACTCTCGGCACTTTGTACCACTGCCAACGTTACTCGAGGAGCTACTCGAGTAACAGACTAAGGTAAGTGAAAACTTGAGGTTAGTACCCGAGTGACTTGATCTTTCCCTATTTCATCTTCCTCGAGTACTTACTCTAGTATACAAGTTTTTCATGGTTTATTTTAAGGTGATTCCTCGAGTAAGTACCCCAGTATGCACAAATTTTTCAAAGTAAACTTCAAGTCATTACCAGAGTAAATCATGCTTAAAAGTCTTAGTTACTCGAGGAGCTACCCGAGTAACCTATGCAAAAATGAATGCATTACTCGAGTCCCTACTCGAGTAACAAAGTATTTGCTCTCGGCCTTGAAATCCTGCCAACATTATTGGAGTAGAGCATCGAGTAATCAAAAGGTTTTTAATGAATTACTCGAGGTGTTACCCGAGTAATCTATGAAGTTGCCAAAGCATTACTGGAGTAGCTACCCGAGTAAATAACTATTCCCAAAGGTATGAAATTTAGTTTACTCCATGCACTACCCGAGTAATCTAATATTTATTCATTGACTTGCAGTTGAACAATGATTTCACGATGTTACTCGAGGAGCTACTCGAGTAAACTTCAAGGATTACTCGAGGAGCTACTCGAGTAAGCTAATCCAGAAAGTTTGAGATCATTCCAACGGTCATTATTCTGTTTCCTATTTGATTAAATTTTCATTATATTAGTGTACTTAGTTTTTCAACAGGAAAACAGTGAAGAGATCTTACCAAATAAGGAAAGTCCAAAAGCAATGCTCAAATGTCACCGACCGTCACCTACGCAACGTATGTTTTTCAAAAACTAGAAAAGTCAATTATGGCTGCGCACGCTCCAACGGACATGAAGAAATATGTTCCAGAAATCATTACCAAAGTATCTATATATATGGGAACATCTGAACAGAGAAAGATACAAGAAAACACAAGAACACACATACGAACGTATCATTAAGTTCATTGCTCTGTTTTCACATTGAAATTGTATTTCTATGCTTCAGTGATTATCATTTACTCTGTAAGAGAGATATTTCATTCAAACTCAATATTTGTTATTGAGAAAACTTAAGGTTGTGGAACCTTGAGTTGGGATTGGATTACAACCTGTAAGGGGGAGCGAGTGTCCAGGTGTAGGAACTTGCTTGTACTGAGGTGCCAAGAACCCACTGAATCTTGGAAGCTATAGTGAAACTCTCAGAGAAGCTCTGAGGACTGGACGTAGGTCAAAGTGGTTGTGACCGAACCAGTATAACTCCCGGTGTACACTTCGGTGATATTTCTCCTTACTCATTACTGTTTTAATTATTTTGTCAAAGTTTTATATTTTCGAAAGAAATTTCAGTATCACCCAATTCACCCCCCTCTTGGGTGAAACGCTTGATCTAACAAAAAGTGTAGAGATATGCAGTAGATATATCCTCCAAATTTCAAGTATTTCTCCTTTCCACTGTTGTTCATTCTCAAATACCCTATGCAAAACTTTGTTCTATGAGTAGTAAGCAAGCAATAGTGTTCATTGGAAATTAATGACACCAATGAAGCTTTCCTTTACTTTTCCTGTTACATAGTGAAAAAAGTTGCAAGTCATTAACTTCAAGCCTTTTTTAACAGATTAACTTCAAAGCTCACTAAACCCCTATGCTTCTACAATAATATACAATAAAAGTTGTCTATTCCAGAGTCACTTCTTTTGTAGCAAAGGCAACAAACAAAAGCCATACATCTCAACAACTTAGCCAATACTGATCATAATATTGAAAAGGGGGTTTAAGAGGTAAAACATGCTTTGCACTTAGTTCGATCATATGGATTGAAATTTAATTTTTTGTTTCAGAAATTTAGTTAGAGCACAAGATAAACACCTATGAGATTCCTCATGAGATTTTTAACTCATTTAACAAAAAAAAAATCCCTGCTGCAACACCTTTTACCAAAAGTATAACTAAAATATAAAGCAAATAAAAGGAAATTACCATGAATACATCAAGACCCAAAACACCCTATCTTTCAAACAAGAGAAAGGACCCAAAAGCCCTCTCTTCTTCATCCTCACTACTGCCCCTTCTTTTCATTAGCACCACCTTCTTTCTCCCCTTCACCCCATTAACACATTCTCTACCTACAAATATGGGACAAAAAACACCCAAAAACACCTCCCTGTTTAATCATTCTGAGCTTTAGAAGCAAGATTTGATTTTTCATTGAATCTATGATAGCAAATAATAAATCTACCCACCGAAACTAGTATACAGGTCCACAAACAATTGTTCACCTGAAGAACTTTAAAAAATGCTTAACATTAATCAAGATATGAAAGCAGTTCTACTCATCAAATTGCCACCAACAAAAGCATGAGTCTTCTTACAATCCTGCTAAGCTTCATTGAAAGGGAAAGCCATAGAACAAAATCAGAAGCTACTAAATGCATAGTTTAAAAGCAGAGAAAACTAATCTGGAGTCTCCTACGGTAAATTCAATTTCTCTTCATTGCTATATGTTACGTGTATCATGCCCAATTACTTTGAATTTTGAATTTCAATAGTATAAAAATAACCACTCATTCAATTAAAAGGTGGCAGAGCCTTTTTTACCTACCATTTAAAGAAGTAATGGACTTTATTGTAGGTTACTGCTACCCCAGCAAGCTGACAGGGTTGTACAATAAAAAGTCCATTATATTCATATCAGACTCTAGTGCTGAAGACCTTGAAGGATTTTCAGGCGCTAGCATTTTTTATTGGTAAAATGTGTGGCTCATTCTTAAATTACAAACAAATTGGGTTACAGTAGATTGTTATATTAATGCAGTAGCTGGTCAGAAATTATTAAAACAACACATGTACAATGGTCTGTAAAAAATAATTAAGAGGCAAAGACATTTATCTTACTTTCAAGATGTGGAAACCTCAAAGAACGCACATCTCTTGCTAACTACCAAGCTTTCCATCAACACAACTGTTATAAGAGCAATCCTATGTCTTCTCCTCTAGCACAATCCTAATGTAAATATCATATTGGTCCATAGGAATGAAGGAAGTACTCAGATCCAAGCAAATAAGATAGAGGCTCATACCTGCAAGATTTTATTAGTAAAATAACTCTTTTAGCCTATGATAAACAAATGTGCTGGTTATAATTGAAACCTTTAATGTCACTGTAGTGAAGGAACTATACAGCACAGTTGATCAACTACAATGCCTTAAAATTTTATATAGTTCTTCCTAAGAGGTTCTGACTAAGATAACACAATTGGTAAATGATGCTTATACAGAGGTAAGTTTATGACCAGAAGTTTTAAATCTCTTAAGTAGTAATTATGAGTATTAGTGATCCATGCTTCTTTCCAAGCAATGAGCATCATCAAGATACAAAATAAGTTTAATATACTTATCCCATGTCATGAAAGGCATAATGACATGCAAAAGTGGGTGAATTAGAAACATGTTTACAACTAAAAAGCACAGTAAGAACAACCTAAATAGTAC
The DNA here is from genome assembly GCA_963242795.1 of Inga leiocalycina. Classification (NCBI taxonomy): domain Eukaryota; kingdom Viridiplantae; phylum Streptophyta; class Magnoliopsida; order Fabales; family Fabaceae; genus Inga; species Inga leiocalycina. The sequence continues at coordinate 61,342,087 of OY725325.1, read as the reverse complement.
TAACCATTTGAGCTTTGGGTCAGTGATAACAGGACCCTTTTTCATGTATCCTATGTAAGTCTGAGGGTGATTTCGCTCTTTTGTAATTAGTAATGAAGGACGATCTGACAAACAATTGAAAATGAACAAAAATTTTGATTAGGGAAAAAAACCAAACCTCAAAGAAAGTTCTCAGATGCATTGAAGATAAGCCTTGTATAATCTAATCACCTGGCCTTAAATATATATCATCATCAGCTTTGACATAAAAATCAGCCTCAAAAAGTACATAGGCAGCTTTGAAGAAAGCTAGACTGTAAAAAATAGAATATGCAACTTAGCAACATCCTACAGGCACAAAAGACATTCATCCAAATATCATTAACACTAATATTTTGTATGGAAGCTTACTGTACTCCTCTTCAAAATCCAATTGAATAAAATCATCATATTTTGCTACTTCCTTCTGTAGTTCTGACATCTTTGATTTTTCATTTGTTCTACCAATAATAAACCTGAAAGCTAAGCTAGTAGCCTCCTCCAAACTACAAGCAATAGCCTATTAGTAAATCCGTGTCAATTAAGTGATTACAAATTCTATTTCAAATATAAAAGTGAATAGTGCCCTTGTCAGCCCAAGGTTGCTGGAGACTTTCTAACTTGAAAAGTTCAGATAAGCATGCTACTATTGTGAACAAAAGCACTAATTGATAGATTTTTTAGCCTAGATTCCATCAAAACATCCAAACCAACAACTGGTCTATATAAGCAAAAAAGCAGAACTACGTATATGCAGGAGGTGAAAATTACATGAATTACACTATATCATATCAAATTCAACCCCTCATGCGTATTAATGGTTTACTAATAAGATTCACCGACGGATTTAGAGTAAACTTGGACATTTACTTTTGTCAGCCAATGCTACTGGAGACTTTCCAATCTGTAAGTTTACATATGCAAAGCACTGAGAACATGTACGAAATTTACACCATTTTTTAATCCAGATTTTCTTTAATGGCAAAGTTTTTTTTAGAACTAACTAAAAACTCACAGAAGTCTTAGGTTTTTCTTTATAATGTAGTATTTGTCAGCAACAAACAATGCTTTAATAAAAAAAACTTTGGCAAGTCGTTACTGGATGACTCGATCATGAACTCGCCACAAGCAGCCTGATGAGCAGTCTTGGCCATGGACGCTGAGTCCTCCACCTCCGAGCCGGAGTTCACAGAGAAAGCCTGAAAGATTAAATTTTTTTAATAAAAAAACTTTCTGGAGGAAACAAACAAAAATATGCAATAAAGTGGAGTGGCAATAGTGAAAGCCCAAAACAGAAAAAAAAGGCCCTTTTTTTAGCTGAGGCGTTACTGAAAACTACTTAACCATGAAGAAGTAGAGAAAAAAGGACGATAGTCGAAGACGATGATGGAATCAGAATCAGTTTCTATAACAGGAAGTTAACACTTAGGGTCAAAACAAAAAGTTTTTCATGTCAGGAAGAAGAAATAATCGAAGAATATATTTTCATGTCGATCACTCCCATTTCTGAACCATACTCACCATCAAAGATGATCTCTGCCCTTCTATCATGGTTGCATGGTCGAAATGGAAAAGACAAAAGTTGTGTGGTAGAAGATCTCTGCCCTCACCATCGAAGAACGCCACCAGGTTGCCGCTCTCCACCGCCGTCACCATTGGATTTGTTTACACAAGCTCACCGGTGGATCTCGCCTGCAGTGGAAGGTTGAGGTAGATGGTGGCGTAAAATTGAAAGGGGGAAAAGAAATGGAGAGAGAGTGGGGATTGTTGTTGTAAACAGAGAGATGAAGGGAAAGACACTCGGGATAAGGAAAAGTAAAGAATGAATTAGAAAATAGGAAATATAAGATTGGAGGGAATTTCAAATTTTGAAATTTTAACATTTAAAAATATTATAGATGTTTTACACAGAGTCTGAAGCATGTGTTGGAGTTAGTACTGTTCATATGAACAGTAAAAATAGAGAGAAGCCACAAGATGAAAAGACTCGGCTCAGCTTATAGTCATTTAGATTTATAAGTATAAAGGGATGATTATCTATTCATGATGACTTTAATTTATTGCTTGCTTGTGACTATATATAGTATATTATATTATCAGTAAACCTACAGATAGATTAATTTGATCATCATTGTAAAGTTGATATATACACTTTAAATTAATTAATGGAGTCCATCTCTATCATTTTGATGAACTCAATGAGCTCTGTTATAAAAGTTTCTGAATACTAAAAGAATTGTGTGTATTCTATTCACAGTAAGGTACAATATATATATATACAAAGAATAAGGAGCCTAGGTATTAATTGCTCATAAATGAGTGAATCGTAACAGTCAATCAAGCCTGCTAATTATGCTATTTGATCTAATACTAACGATAGAATATTTCCTTAACACTCCCCCTCAAGTTGGAGCATATATGTTAATCATGCCCAACTTGTTATAAAGATACTCAACCCATATCCCAGTCAACGCTTTTGTCAAAAGGTTTGCTAGTTGGTCATCCGATCACACATGACCTGTAGATACAACATTTTCTTTGATCTTGTCCCGAATGAAGTTGCAGTCTATCTCAATATGCTTCATCCACTCATGGAACATAGAATTCAATGCTATATGAAGCGTTGCTTTATTGTCACACCAAAGCTTTGTAGGTAATGTCGTGACAATGCCAATTTCCTTCATGAGCTAAAGCACCCATACAACTTCTTGTACAGATTGTGACATAGCTCTATATTCTGCCTCTGCACTTGATTTAGATGCAACCCCTTGTTTCTTACTCCTCCAAGATATCAAGTTGCCACCAACAAACACACAGTACCCCGTAGTGGATCGTCTTGTGGCCTTGGATCTTGCATGATCTGTATCATAGAAGCACTCCACTTTAGTGTGCCGGTAGTCCGAATAGAGAATGCCCCATCCTGGGGAGCCTTTCAAATAGTACAAATATGTTCTAAGCCTTCCCATTATGCCATTGTCAGAGATGCCATGAATTGACTAAGTACACCGACCGAGAAAGTTATATCAAGATGAGTCACTGTCAGATAATTCAGCTTTCCAACCAACCTTCGATATCTCTTAGGATATGCAAATGGCTTCAGTTTCTCTGAATCAATCTTCTTTTTCAAGTCATCAGAAAGTTCATCAAACATACTATCCTTCAAGTCCAGGTATGGATTTGGAATCATGGGAAGGCTACTTGGTGCAGCTCCAAGCTTCCTAGTTTCCTTCAAGAGGTCAAAAACATACTTCCTCTGAGTCAACAAAATGCCTTTCTTGTTTCTCATAACTTCAATACCCAGAAAGTACTTCAATGGTCCTAAGTCTTTTGTCTGGAAGTGAAGGTTGAGAAAGAATTTAAGCTCTGAAATTCTAGAAGTGTTCTTTCCTGTAATCACAATGTCGTCAACATATACAACTAGAAGAATCATACCTTCTAAGATAGCACACTTTCCTACACTCCCCCTGAGCAATAAAACTAGGAGGTCGCTCTATAAAAACTACTCAAGAAGGTCACCATTCAAAAAGGCATTCTTAACATCCAATTGATGCAAATCCCAATGATAGGTGGCAGCTAGAGAGACAAGAAGACGAATAGGAGTGAGCTTAGCGACCGGGGAGAAAGTCTCGGAGTAATTAATGCCATAAGTTTGAGCATATCCTTTGGCAACAAGTCAAGCTTTGGACAGTTCCAAGGAACCATCAGCCTTAGTCTTAACTACAAACACCCCTTTACACCCAATAGCCTTCTTACCATAAGGCAAATCAACAAGAGTTCAAGTACCAGCCTTTTTAAGGGCCATCATTTCTTCTTCTATTGCAGCACGCCAACGAAGATAGGCTAAGGCTTGGTGAAGGGTGATAGGGGTGGTGATGGACTCAAGGGTGGCCACAAGGAAAGAAGAAACATGGGACAATTATTGGTAAGGCACAAAGTTTGATATAGGATATATGCAATCAGCATAGCGTTTGGGAGGACATTGGGGGTGGATACCTTTTCTGAGGGCAATAGGGAGGTCATGATGGGTCAATGGAAAAATCAGGCACAACTGTATCAGGGGTAGGAATAATGATTGAACCATATTTTTACATGATTTTTCATGATTAATTTGGGATTTTTAATGCATTTTTAGGAGCATTATTGCATGATTAAGCACTAATTTTAATTAGGAACAATTGTATTGAATTAATTGTAATTAGGAGCAAAATGGACAAAATTTGTCAATTATTTTTGTGCAATTGTTTCTTGGATTTTAATGCTACCTTATGCTTAATATTGCATTGTAGATGTTGTGGAAGAAAATTGGAGATTTTAGAGGGTCAAAATTAATATTTTGAGATTTGAAAAAAATTACAGAAAAGGTCCCTAAAATTTCTGGAAATTACATGTGAATTAAGAAAAGGGATGAAGGAAATTACATACATGACCCAAAAGTTTCAGAAATTGTAGTTTACCCTACAAACATTTCAAAAATGTTCACTTTAGTCCCTCCTTGATAAATTTTGAATTTTACAAGTAGGTCCCTGGTCAAATAGGTTTTGACCAAAGACCTTCTCCTTCTATGACAGATCTAAAAAATTGAGACAGAGTTGCGTCGCGGATCATCATCGTATCTCTTCATCTTCATCTTCCTTTCTTCCTCTTGTGTCGCCGATGGCCTTTATTTTCTTCACCATTGCCGCTGGCGACCCACCCACACTATGCAGTTGAACCTAAGAGTTGTGAGCTGAAGCAGAGAGCTCACCACCATTGGCATCCTTTCACTCTTATCACACCGGCAAGCTTCAGTGAGAGTCTAGAGAAGAGCCAGACCTAGAAAGTAGAGTAGGGGGAGCGTAGTGGCGACCTCCTTGAACTAGAGGAGAGTCCGAGTTGGAATCAAACGGAGGAAGAAAAGAACCTAAGCTTCTGCATTTTTCGGTGTGCATCGAACAAGAAACTAGAGCAGCGTCGGTGATCTTCTTGTACAACTACCGTCATTCTTCTTTTCTCCACTGTTCTTCCAGAGTGCTAGCGAGGGCATCGAACCTCACCACCAACTCCACTACATCATCTTTCTCACTCCTCTCCAATGTTTGACCACCACCAAGCCACCGTCATCCTCTTCTTCTCCATTCACCTAGTATCCACCATTGAAGAGTCACATCTTCACTGCTAGTCGGCCTTCATTTTCCATGAACTTCGATAGTGTTCTGTGTTTTTCGGTGCTACGTGCAGTTTCCGGTGAGGTTTCAAAATTCCGACGATTTTCTTCTTCATAGTTACAGCAACTCTTTCTAACTCTAACACTATAGCTTCCACCATTGTCGGCCATCTCTTTGATTTTCAACTAGCTCTTGTGACTTTTCGACTAGTTTAGCATTTTTCCAATGACTCTTTCCAGCTTTCGGCAAACTTCTAGATTCCGGTGAGTTCAAGATTCTAAGCTGTGGTTACTTTTAAGTAATGAGTGGCTAAGCTTTCAACTATTGAGGATCAGGGATTTGTCTTGAGTTCAAAAAGATTCAAAGGGGAGTTTTCTTTCTTAGTTTCTTTATGAATTTTCTGTTGTCATTTTTATTCCTAGCTATGTTCTAAGCTAGTTTCAAAAGGATTTTGTTGAGTTATTTGGACTCCATATTGCTTAACTAAGATTGCTTATGTTGTGTTTGGATTGGAATTATTGTGATTGATTGATTCATGGTTATATCTTTCCTATTAATTCATTGAAATTATGCTTGCTATGTGTTCACTACTTTATGTGATTGATTTGAGTTAATTTGAGTGGCGCATTTGTGCATTCATATTAGAGGAAACAATTGCATTGATTTAATCCATTTTACACATCAAGTGGTTCTTGGATAATATTTCTAAACAATGGCTATGAATGTGATCATAGGAGTAGCTATTGATTAGGAGTGTTAGACCTACTGTGATTACTTGGGGTTTCAATTAAGGCTTGATGGATTTCAAATTCCCATATTATTTAGTGAACTAGGATAGCTAATAAACCAATTTCTTAAGAGAATTCACTTCCTTCATTTCCTTATATCTATCTCACTTTTATAAAAAGACCAAAAATAATAGCTTAGGAATTTTAATTAAATTGCATCTTTCTTTTAGTTATTAATTAAAAAAAAATGCAAAACTAATTTTCCCCTTGTTTTCATGGCATTTGCATGGCATATTAGATTACTTATGATTCAATAAAAGGCTCCTCAAGAAGAGAGAATGATCCTTGGTTTGCCTATACGCAATTCTTGGTTAATTTTTTATTGTGGACCCCAAGGTTAACGTAAGAGACAAAAAGTCCTCTAATCAAATAGGAGGGTTTGAGGTCACAGTAATAGAATCCAACGGTGAAGCATCTACTGACAGAGGTTCAGAATTGGCTGGATTAGTCTCAGTGATGATATCAAGAACTGAAACAGCAGCCTGAACTAGTAGGACATGATAAACCAAGAAATCATCCATTGTACCACCGACCGTGGGAGACTCAGATAAGATTAAAGACTTGAAGAAAGAAGATGACTCATGGAAGGTAACATTAGTGGACATAAGATAATGGTGAAGATCAGGAGAGTAACACCGATAGCCTTTTTAGACTCAAGAACAACCAAGGAAGACATACTTTAAAGACTTGAGGTCAAATTTACTGACACTCGGACAAACATCCCGAACAAAACAAACACAGGCAAAGATTTTCGAATCAACAGGGAAGAGCTTAGTAGTGGGGAACAAAACATAATAGGGAATGCCACCACTAAGAACAGCTGAAGGCATGCGATTGATGAGAAAACATGTAGTAGATACGGCATCAGCCCAAAATGGTGTAGGAAATCTGGAATGAAACATAAGAACTCAAGCAGTTTCTAAAATATGGCGATTCTTTCTTTCAGTAACACCATTTTGAGTAGGGGTATTGACACATAAGGATTGGTGAAGAATACCATGGCTACGCTGTAATCAGTAAAAAGGGCGGAAAAATATTCTTTCGCATTATCACTTCTAAGGATTTTGACAGGAGTATTAAACTGAGTTTGAATTTCAGCACAAAAGTTTTGAAAATGAGTAAATAATTCAAAGCATTGTTTCATTAAATAAAGCCAAGTTGTTCAAAAAAAATAATCAACAAAAGTGACAAAATAACAATAACCAGTCTGAGATAAAACTGAATAAGGGCCTCAAACATCATAATGTACTAACTCAAAGAAGGATGCACCCCGTTTATTGACTCGAGGTGCCAAATGAACACGATGGTGTTTGGCAAGTTGACATGGCTCACAATCCAAAGAAGAAAAAGAAGAAAAATGAGGATATAACCTCTTTAGAGATGAAATTGACACATGACCAAGATGACAATGAACTTCAAAGAAGACAACCTACTAGAACATGCAATGGAACATGGCACTTAATCTCTACTAATAATACTCTTCGTCGACAGATCCTGGCCAATCAAACAATGGTTAGGAAATAGTGAGATAAAACAGTTTAAATGATGAGTTAGTTTACTGGGAGATAGAAGATTAAAGGTGAGATTGAGAATATCAAGAACATAAGATAATGAAATAGAGGGGGTAGGGTGAATAGTGCCTGATCCAACTACATGGACAGGGGAACCATTGGCAACGAAGATGGAAGATGGTTAGCATACGCGGTATATGACAAAAATAAACAATGGTTACATGTCATGTGGTCAGTAGTATCGAAATCAATGACCCACTTCGAGGAAGTGGTAGCAAGACCAAAAGGCAAAGTACCTGTAGATGAGAAGGCGGCAGATGGCAAACCAAGGACAGATGAATTAGAGGTCTGGGCAATATGAGTAGAACCACGTTGCTGATCACGTTGTTGTTTAATCTGCAATTTTTGAATATTTTTCTTGATATGACCAGGTTCCTTGCAATAATGACATATAATACTGTCAAAAGTCATGTTTGGGGCACTATAACCCTGTTTGGAGCCAGAAGTCCTATTGTCAAAGGGACCCCGACTGGCCAAAGCACTCATATTGGGATCCATAGATGGACGGGTCACACCATTAGTGCGAAGGACTCGTGTGAACACATCTTTGAGGGATGGGAGCTCTTGACTAAATAGGATTTGAGAGCGGATGGTCTTATAAGAGGGATCAAGGGCTTCAAGAAATTCAATGATGGCCTGTAGTTCCAGATTCTTAAATGCGAGTCTTAAGATCTGCTTGTAGAGACATGAGGACTTTCATTTCCTCATACAACCTTTTATGATCCAAAAATAAGTCCTTTAATGGATGACCCTGCTATAGAGAGTGATAAAAAAATTTACAAACTTTGTGAATCCGAGTGAGGCTTCCTTTACCAAAGGACATAAATTCAAGATAATTCATTATTTTCTTAATAGTAGTGCAATGACTCACCAAAGACAAGATCCGGGGTTCAATAGAATTTCTGATTTGAAACAAGATTTTAGCATCAGCCATTTTCCACCAATTTGTCTGTCACAGGGGTTCATCAGTTAAATGTTCTTCCTTCTCAATGCCCATAATATAGATCTTAATAGTGGTGCTCCAATCACGATAATTAGTCTAGTTCAATTGTGAGAAAGTAATCTTAGCAGACATGGGTAACATTTTAGGAGTCTTAGAGTCAGCCATGAAATCTAGAAGCGAATAACAATAATAAAGAAGTCCAACTGACGAGAAAATCTCCAAATTTGGTCACAAAACCGAATAATGGAAAAGGTGTAATGAACAGTGCCAAACAGTACCCCAAATAGTACAAAACAATGTCAAATAGTGTAACAGTATCGTAAACAGTGTGCTATAGTTTGATGGATAGTGTCGTGCTACAATCAATAAATAGTGACGTGCTACAATGCCGAACAATATCGATGAACAGGGAATGCTACAATACTGAAACAGCTCCACTATGATGCGAACAATATCGTCGATGAACAGTGACACAACAATACCAAAATAGCGCCTCTATAGTGCAAACATTATTGATGTACACTGCACCGCCGATGAACAGTACGACAATGAAAAATGGGTGTCAGAAAAGAATTCAAAAAGGCCTACATTCTGATACCATATTACAAAAGTACCTGAATACTAAAAGAATTGTGTGTATTCTATTCACAGAAAGGTATAATATATATATATACAAAGTGTAAGGAATCTAGGTATTAATTGCTCCTAAATGAGTGAATTGTAATGGTCAATCAATTTTGCTAATTATGCTAATTGATCTAATACTAATGACAGAATATTTCCTTAACACTCCACCTCAAGTTGGAGCATATATGTTAATCATGCCCAAGAGAAGGGTTTGATCCTATTACACAAGGCTTCAGCACAAGCCAAAGTTGAGACTGTGAAGGAAACTAGTTTTCCAACTAAGCAAAGTGTTTAACAAGGAGAGCAAATAAGATTTGGGCCATCCAGATCTGATCTGACGTTCCAATTTCTTAAAGAAGTTGATATTTACTTAACAAATTATTTTAATAGGTATAGAATATAAAATAAAGTTAATCTTTTAATTATTATTTTTTCAAAAAATGATTTTTATTCAGAAATTCATCATTTAAAAAAACTTAAATATGGACTGCCCAACTTTGCTTAGTAGGGCAAGGGGTAGAGAGAGGGAAAAGAGAAAACCTTAAAAAAGTGAAAGCTCAGTATTCAGTTCAATATCATTAAAAAACATAGAAAATAAGATGTGTTGAGGGCTATTAGTTATAGCATTAGCCATAACCCTAAGAACTAAATGCAAAATATTCTTGAAACCCCAACTTAATGTTGAAGCAAAAGAAATTATAGAAATAGCCCTAAACTCTACTAGCTGAATTCCTTGAATGCTTTGTGGGCAAGACCCGTTCCCTTTTAAAAGAGATACTTAGAGGCTATTTGAAAATTTTTTCTTGCCCATTTTACTCCCATATTGCATAGCTCATATTTGATTCTCATATTCTCTCTACACACCACATATTCTTGCCCACCACATATTCTCTGTTTTCCACATAGATGGGGGTATTCTTTGTAATACCTCAAATTTTGAGACTTGAGGCTAGAGAATAAGCCTGAAATAAGTGGACTGCTAAGCCATGGTTTAGCAGGATCCCAAATTGCGATTAAGGGATAATGACTCCAAAAGTGGATGTGATTAGTGATAAATGAACCCTTTTGGAGAATCTGATGTGATTTGAGATTCAGATGTGATTCGTATGTGTTGTGAGCAGTGTCGAAATCCTGTATTTAAGCTCAATTGTGGATTAACATCTAAATTGACTTAAAATAGAGGGAGTGCGCATATTGTGGCTAAATGGAATGATGTGAAGTGTTGTTGGTGATTCAGTGAGAATTGCCACAATCAGGGGCAAAACGGTAAAGTTACCAACCAATTGGTCTGTTACCGAAGAGGAAACTCATTGGTAACTTCAAGATCAATGGTTAGGATTGATTTATGTAAGAGATCAAGGGGTCGAATCAAGTGTAGGTGTGTGTGTATGTGAGCTTATGGAAGATGGAATAAGATGTTGACACTTGGCGAGTTTTGGACCCTTAGATCTTGGTCAATGTTTCAACATATTCCCTCTCTCCTCTCCTCTCTATTTGGACAGCCAAAGGGCCATTTGTGCCCTAAAAAGCTGATCCCTCTTCTTCATCTTCATCTCTCTCTCTTCCCAACTCCATTTTCATCCATGGCAAGGGGGAAAGAGAAAATGAAAGGTGAGTTTTTGGCTTGGTTGATGTCCTCTAATGCTCAAACACTCTTCTTTAATATTGTTCCTAGTTATGAGAGCTTCATTGCTATGGTTTTAAATTCTTGAAAGGAGGTGTTTGAGAGCTTGAGCAAAAGTGGAAAGATGAAGAATCAAGAAATTGGTTTGGGAAAGAGGAAGATGTGAGTATTTACTATCTTTTGACCTAAGTTTTGTGGTATTTGATTGAGTATTGTGAATTGTGGTTTTTGCCCTGATTTTGTGATGATGTCAAAATGGTGGAATTGGATGTTGGTTTATGTTGAAAATGGTGTTTTGTTATGTGATTGAGCCATTGGAATTGGTTTGAATTGGATTGGAAGCATTGGTGCAAAACTGGAAATGCTGTCCATTGAAAGTCTGTTCTGGGCAGTTTGTTTGTGTGGATGTTCTGACAGGGCAAATGATGTCTAAGAATTCTGAAACTTTCCAATCTTAAAGTTCACATCCCAAGCTTCAAAATAGACACATATTTGTGCCATTTCGTTTTGTGAGCTGGGAGATATGATTGTCAAAAGTTTGAGATCGACACTGGACTCTGTTTTGGAGCAATGTTTAGTTTTGTGTAATTCTGAAATTTTGTGATGATTTCTAGTAATGTTCCATATTTTTCCTATGAAGAGGACTTAAATACCTTTCATTTGGCTTTGGAATCACCTTATTTCGATTTTTCTGTAATTAGTTATGATTTTTGAAAATTCAGCCAAGAAACAGGATTTTCTTGGCCGCGGCCCAAATGTTTCTAACCTATTTTTGGTCGCGGCCAGTAGATTCTTGGGACGCGGCCAACCCCCAAAAATGATATTTTGGACTTCTGAAGATGGTCTTTGGTCAAGTGTTTTCCCAAGCCTTTAGGCATATGTTTGGGCTTTGATTAGCCACCTAAAAGTCATAAATGGTAACCAACTTTAAGTGTCATGAAAGTAAGGTTTTGGAATAAAGAATAACCCTATGTTCTTGCTTTGGTTATAGGGTTGGATATTCGTTCTGATCGTGAGTAGCCGATGCTAGAGCATACGTGGGAAGAATAAGGGTAGGGAACATACCTTTCCTGCATGCTCTGATATTTGTGTTAGTATGTTGATGCATGTTATTGCTTTGCTTAATTATGTGAACATATATGAATGATTGAAGCTATGTTTCAATTTATGCTATGGCCATAGGTATATTGTTCGAAGGATTGAGCTTACAGATTTGTCATTGTGTGAGCATGAGTTATGTGATGCAAGCATGTCATGCATTAAACACTTATCTTGCATGCATATTGGTATTGATTTCCTATTGAGGTTCTCTAGAATCTCACCCTCTCCTACCAACATTTTAGACAGGGAAGGTAGATCAAGGATGGAACAAGCATCCAAGGGTGACGAGGACTCTTTCGAGTTGTCATTTTGGTAGTTGGTTATCGATTCAATAGTTGGGATTATGTATATGTTTGGATGTATATTTGGTTATGTATTTGGAATGAGTTATTGGATATGTGTATATGTATTCGAGTTGGATTGTGTAATCCCCATTTGAGTAATTGTAATGGGATAATGTGCCCTTTGAAACCCATTAGCGAAGATATAAACCCGGGATTGCCGGGATGATTATTTTGTGCACTTTGATATTTGTAATGAATGTAATTTATCTTCGCGTAATAATTGTATTCGAAATTTAAATATAATATAGGTTAATTAGATTTCGAAACGTATTTGTGAAAACCCTATCTCAAGGATGGGGAATGAACTAAGTTTTGTTTATTATTGGTCTCTATTTTATTTTAATCATGTATTTCGGATATAATTACGAAGGGGGTTACATTCTTGGCAAACACATTATCTCCAACTAATTTTAGCCAACATTTTGAACAATGTAATTTTGTTATTTGTTACTTATAGTAAGGAACGGAGGAAGTTCTAAATAGGACATAATCTCATAAAACCCTAACCCTAATGTATAAATATTCATCTTCAGAAATTAATTGATAAAATCTCTAAAAACCCTAATTAACTGTTATCTCATGCTCTGTTAAAAAAAAAACTGTTGCAGATACTATAGGCACCGAAGGAAGATGAGGTTGATGACGATGATGATGATGAAATAAGTGAGGAACTTTGTATCAAGGTGGAGGCGGCGGGGAGTGAAAGTGAAGCATCTAACAAAGAATATAAGGATACCAGTAACGAATTGCAGTTGCAAGAAGATGCAGTATTAGTAGTGGCTACCTTAATTATAATATTGGCATATGTCAAACTTTGGCAAGTCCTCCATCCACCTTTTACAAAAATGGAAGCTCTACAATAGACTGGAGCTGCCTTGATCTGAGACCACCTATCCTCATAATTGGCACAGTGAAGGAGTGTCCAGCTAACTCGGTTTTTTGGTTCGTGATTTTCAACACTATGATCTTCTTCACATCAATCTTCCTTGTGGTTGTCACTTTGAGAGGCCCAAGTATATAAGTTTTGCAACTCCTCACTGGACCTCATATGCTGTTATTGTGTCTTGCACACCGCTTTCTGCTATAATTCCGTTTATTTTGCAATTCCATTTGCAACTATAGTGATTGTAACCTTCATGATCTCAAGAAGGAATAAAGCTTTTGGACCACTAATCAGCTTTGGCAAATTAGCTACAAAATGGCGTGGAAAGGATGGATATCACAAGGTTCCCACAGCAGCAACCTGAAGGATCGATCATCATATATGGCCACTATAATGAATTTCTTTTAGAATATCATGTAATGAGATCTTTCTCTTATATATCCCAGTTTTTATCTTTATGTATGCATGCTACGTCGTTGTTTTAATGGGCTCTGTATATATTTACTTGCATATGAGTATTTATGGTACTTTGTGACATTACACCTCTCCCATTGATCGTGTAATTTTGGGTCTTGAGATTCTTTCGTGCAAGTTCCAGTCACAAACCCTGGTTTGTTTTTGCCCAACAAAGCAATCTTCATGGCGCGACTTCAGATGCAGCGGATGTGAGAATGGAAAGCCTTCGAATGCGATCTTGTCTGTAGCCATTAGGGTTTTCTCTTGTCGCAGAATCGTGAGATCGGCCACAAGGTTAGGGTTTCGTCTTGGTGCTGAACGGTGGAGTGAGATTTTTTTTTTTTGACCTGGACGGTGGAGTGAGATTCAATCTTGTGCTTCTTGGCACACCTGGATCCAAACCAGTGGCTCTGGTACCATGATCATCCTTCACTCTCTACACCTGGATGCTCTCTTGGATTGAAAGGGAATTTCTCATTGCTGGAAAAAAAACTGAATCGTGCCCTCTAATCACTGTTCTCATAATACTCACAGTATTTATGAACACATAAACCAACTAACGACAATGTATTGAGATGTATAGCTCACTACCAACCTAACTAATTATATACAAACAAATACAACTTTACAACTGTACTTATATGTTCAATATTTATTAACTACTTCTTACAATGTTTTGAGGAATTTGAATATACAAGGTTTGTGATTGCCAATAATATATTTCAATGATGTAGGCTTGTGAGGAAAAATATTTCATTATAGTTTCATGTATATTGTATAAGAGAAAATATGAAGATATAAGCAAATAAAAAAAAAATTAAAGTAGCAGGTTGGCCTGTGTGTTAAACTGCCACGGGCTTGGACTCAATAGACATGTTATTAAACAGGCCTTGTTTTTCCAACCCAAACCTGCCATTTTTTGGGCGAGTTAGGCTTGAAGGGGACATTCATAATATCAAAGTTCCAATCACTACTAATGGGTTAGTCTGGCAGAAGGGCCTAGTCCCTTACAACATAACGAACCAATGTTCGAATCCTCGTTGGGAGAAATGCCCACATTTAGTGTCAGAAAATGCCTCGAATATGATTGCCTCCAATAAGATGACACTTACACTTAGAAAAATAAAAGTTTGAATCACTGTAAGAGACTAGTCATAGAGACTCAATCAGGTATATACCAAATGTTAATTAAAAGAAATATCTTGGCTTTTTCAAAATTAGAAACATTATTCACATTCAAATTAATGTCGGATCAAAGCACTGCTTTTGGTTAAAAAGAAAATATTAAATTAAATAACTGCCAAACCGACCACAAGTACAAGAATTTTAAGCATGAAGAAACAACACAACCACTAGTCTTTTCACATGTATTGCCAGCTGATAGCTAGTTTTATTTTTCTTGTTGCTACTGAATCCTGCATCATTCTTCTTCAAATAGTACTAGCGGAAAGAAAGAAGTTTTAGAGGAGGAGGAGGAGGAGATCCACAGAAAAGGAAGGAAGTTTCAGAGAAGGAGGAGGGAGCCACAGAGAGAGAATTCCCAATAATGAGACAGAAAAGAAGATCACACAAATCATACAAACCCTCTTTTCCTTTAGCCTTCCCCTTAATATAGGGTAACCCCCTTCTCCATTTACTTGACACCCGGTCTTTCTTAGGTATACCCTCACATTGAGTCATCACACTTGCATGCTAACCGGCATAAGTTCTCGGGAGAACCACATGTCAAAAGTTAGTTGTTTGAGTTGGGGACTAAAACACTCCCTCCAGTCCTTAATGTAGCTAGGACCTAAATGAAGAGTTAATATTAATCCTAAATATAAGTCCTATTTCATATATATACCAAGTTTTTTCTAAATAAGCCTTATTGATATTTCCACAGCAATAATCAAGTAGGAGAGAGGGGAAGGGAATTAAGGAAGGTGATCATGCTGTCTAAAAAAAACATGTTATATTAATTAACTCAACTAATCTAATCAAAGTAGTTAATTAGGTATATATAACTAGGTATTTCAAAGATTTAAGACTCTAAAATTGTGCAGTCCTTTTTTTTATTCAGTCTTAAAGTTTTAAAAAATATAAAAAAATGAAAACAACTCCATTTTTTACCCATAAGATATCAAAATGTCACTCATTTTATGTAGAATCTAATGACCAAAAGAATCATAAAAACATATTTGGGAATTGCCTTAAAAATGAGGGGCAGTAAGGGGCACATCACCAAAGGTTCAGCAGGCACGCACCCCTGCTCTGTCCCATCACGTATGCAAAACCAAAATAATGGCATATAATTAAGATGCGCTCTTGTCTAGTTGTTTACGTAAGGGTTAAATGTTGTTTTAACTAACTTTGTATCGAACTACAGTATTTTTTCAAGGCTACTGTTCAATCTTATATGTCGTATCACTTTCTTAAATATAGAATAAGGTCACAAATCCTATATGCTACGATCTGAAGTTGGTTTTCTCTCTTGCTTTTGCTTTGTTAATTTCAATTCTGTTTTTGCTTTGCCTGGTTTAGTTCTGTTGTTTTTTGGGGTTGGTTGTTTTGAACTTGTTCTGCATTATGTTGTTTGTTGAAAATGAATATTATATATATACGGTAAAAAGGGACAAATAAGTATATTGACTAAGACTTCGTTGGTTGTGCATAGTTAAAAGTAAATCTTCACCTCTGGACATACAATATAGTACACATTGGATAACACAAATCAGTTTATATATAAACATCATTGCCTGCGTCTCTAATATATATACTCAACTTTCAACTGCCATGATTAATTAAGGGGACATTTGGTGAAAGATTGGCATCTAATGCTAATAACAGTACATAAACCTTCAATAATGGAGTCAATGCTCTAGCTGTCAGCCTGTCATATGAAAAAGATGATCGTGATGAAGTGAAGCCTCTAATTTTTTTTTTATTTTCTTCAATTAGGCGAATTATGTAATTTACATAAGGGACGCTGTAGCAACCTTTCAGTAATTCTACAAATTTAATTGACCTAGACTTCATTGGTTGTATCTTAGTAGTATCTATGTATATGCTAAAGTCAACTGTGATTATTTCATTGATTAATATAATTTGATCGGCATTGTAATGTTGCGTATAGATGTACACTTCCAAGTCAATTAACAAATGGCGTGGTTTCCAAAAAACAAAGTTATGGCATGTCTATCTATATATATAGCTTTTTTTTTTTCCCTCAGATATGTGTGTGTGTGTGTGTGTATCCGATGATCTCTAACACTATTGATTATTAGATTATATATAAATTATGTGATATTTTGATATCTAGGTACAAAATAATGCAAGTTTGAATTTTTTTTTACAATTTATAAAAAAAATACATTAAAACTTCACAATTTTAGAGACACATGAGAGGTTGAAATATTATGCATCATTTTATATCCATAATATATCAAAATCCTAAAAACTTCAAATTTGTACCATTTTATATTTATAATATCATATATATATATATGTATATATATATATATCAAAATATCACTCATTTTATGAAGAATTTAATGGTAAAAAATTATTTACGAGGTGGAAATATTACAAAAGGCATTAGATAGAGATACTTGAGAGGCCCTAGAAACCCAGATTACACACGAATATCGTTGTGGTTGCTGGAAGGTTTGGCTATGAGGCAAGAAATTACACTTTATATTGAAAGAAATCATGCAAAATTGATTTTCATGATTGACTCATTTGGGATATGATATATTTTTGTTGGATCTAAAGCATGAATTTCTTCTTGATAACTTTTAAGTCCTATATAATGAAGAAAATTCAAATTAATGATAGCTAGCAAAAGGATTTGATGCAATATTTTTATCTTCCCACAAAATTATGAAACTGATCATTAAGTCTAACATGCATGTTGAGTGACAAAAAGGCTTTCACACCGAATAAATTCTGTAGGATAGCAAATAACACCAATTCAAAGAGGAAGATAGAGAGCTTCAGAAAACTGAGAGAAAACCTTCAATTTGCAATATATAGATTATATTGTACAAAGAAAAAAGCTGGGATGCAATTCAATTTTGAAAGTTGATTGGAAGCCACAGGGAATATTAATAATTTGACACGCTCTTGACTTAAGGCCATATATATTTTAAATAGGAATGCTTTATTCAAGCTTAGGCAGCCCAAAACAACATCATTTTGGGACAAGTAAAAGGATCTTCCCATATGCTGTGAGCTGTTCACTTTGGGATTCGGTACTCTAAAGTATCATTTTTAATTATTTGGTTAAATTGTAGTCACTTGAGCGACTCTTTAAGTTATTGAAGAATCACATGAAGCTATGGGCTTGTTTGTGTCTGTTTTTTATTTTTATGTTTGCAAAACAGTTTCATTAAATTGTTTTTTAAAAAAAGTTTGGAAAGGAAAAAAATTTTTTGGATAGTCGTTTGAAAAAAATATGTTTTTGAAATGATGTGGTAGTGGCTATTGCTGGCGGTGATGTGGCAATGATGGTCACCGGTAGTGTGGTGTCGATAGTGGATAGGTGACAACGTCAAAAAATGAAAAATATATAGAAAACCCAAAACAAGAAAACACCTAAAATTTATTTTTTGTTTTTTAGTTTTTCAAAATCAACTTTCTACTTTTTTTTTTTCAAAAACAACTTATTGAAAACTTTTTTCCAAATAAGTTTTTTTTTAGATTTTTTGTTTAAAAAAACAAAAAATCTATTTCTAAGAACAAAATCAAACAAGCCCTATATTTCTTTTGGGATTCAAGTCTGTATAATATCATGATGATAGTCTAGCAACGATATCTTTCACGAAATATTCATGCATGATGATTGTTTTAACAGCCGTTTAATAACATGACGAGCAAAGAAATCGAAGCAACAGTTAGCTTCTCTTTAGCTTCTCTTGATATGAGCTCAAATGTAACTGTTTAGCTTTGCATCATAAAGTTGTGTATTTGTCTAATTGAGTCAATTATTTTCCTAGTTAATTAACCCCAGCTTATAACCTTAGCCCTTAAATAATTTCGACCGGTTCATTAACGATTCCTAATTTAATACTTCCAGGGATACAACAACTTGTGAATATCATAAAAATCAAAACTAAATAAATAAATAAAGGCGGTTGAACAAAACTTATCTGTAATATAAATTTAACATTACTTGATATTAATATTTAAATTAGAAAACCACTTGTCTGTATTACTCCCTCCGGTCCTTTTTATAAGCAACTTTCTCCTTGATTGCGCAAAACGAACTGGTAGTTAAAAGCAATAAATGTGTCAAAAATATCATGTTTTTTTCATTGATGGCCCTATTTAGGAAAAGAGTATAGAAGAGAGAATAGATAAAAAATAGGAGAGATAAGGAGTATAACATATGAGAGAGAATGAATTTTAATAAGGGGAAAATAGGAAGAAAAAGCTTACATTTTCAGACAAAAAGTGAAAGTTGTTTATAAAAGGGACTAGCCTTATGAGAGAGAAAGTTGCTTATAAATAAGACCGGAGAGAGTATTATTTTTATGATAAGTCACCAAGTCTTCTCCATTTACATAAAAAATTATTTTAAAAAATTGAAGTTGATCAATTTTAGTCAACAAGTCTTAAGAGAGTGGCCAGGAAAAATGAATGAATCAATTATTGCATCCTTAAAATGGATAAATGCATAACATGTGAGGTTATAAATACAAGAGGGCCGTTGATAAGTGAAGAGTGGTTGTGGTAGATTAATTAAAGAAAGCAACAAGTGAGATTATTTGTGGAAACAAAGGCCATAAAGGAGATGTTGGTGAAAACTTCAAGAGATGGAGATGTTTACACACTGCACAACCTATTGATATTGAAGGATTTACCCCTTTTTGTCGCAGCATAATATCAAGGAAACCTGAAGCCAATTTGATAATTGGCCTATTGCGTTGTTTTATCGAATTTGTGTGCTGGGTGTTCTACCCTTTTATTTTCCTTGTTAACTAGTAAATCTTAAGTTACATTTTCACTTTCTTTTTACCAAGGGGAGAAAAAGAATGGACCCAATGTATAAAAAAATGGAAAAATAAAAAAGAATGGATCCATCCCCATTCTCCAATAGAAAGAGAAGCCGTCCTTAATGGACCTTGTTGGGCTATAGCTTGTTGCCAAAAATAATTTCACGAAAGAGACAAAATAGAAAAAGGGCCTAAAGAATGTAGACCACTTGAAATGTTTGGGCTCTACCCCTCAACTTGTGTTGATTTTTCCTCGTTTACCTCTCTAATCACAGTGGAACTACACATCTATGTACCAATGAGAGTTGGTCCAAGTGGTAAACGGCTTGGTTCCGCTTAAGCAAGGTTTCAGATTCGAGTCTTGTGTATGCAAAAAATTCCTATTGGGAGACTCTCCCACCATAGCCAGGTGCGCGACGCGGGTCGGAACAAAGCTCCGGTGAACCGGGTGGAGGAAAAAAAAAACTACACATCTATGTGCAGTAAATAATACTACTTTATGTCCGTAAGACATACTTTAACCAAGAAATTGAATTATAAAATGAATTTTATATCAAAGACCAAAAGGAGTACTTCCTAAGATTTTTAATATAAGAGTTATATAATTAATTTGAGGATATTAAAAATATTAGTTAAGTTAGTTTTTTTTTTAATAAATGTGTACTTGTTTTCCTAAACTGTTCTTTTTTAGTCATATGCAATGTTACCACTCTTTAATGGAAGCCTTTTTACTATATGTAATCAATATGAATATTCTAAGGAAAAAAATCATAAATTTAGAAAGACAAAATAGATTGATATTTTATATTTAAGATCAAAGTGAACCTCTTATCCGACTCTTATAACTAGCAGAGGAGGTAGTAGACAAAACAAGTTTTGAGAGATAGTATTTATTTATTTTTTAAACATTAAATCCTACTAAATATAATATGTAACAAAAGTTTGGAGGAATAAAAAAGGACGGTTAAGGTATGAAGTTGTCTTGAAAGTTTTGCTTATGAGTAATATTACTCCAAATTTTTTTTTTGTGGTTTAATATGTTTCAAAAGTCTCAAAAAATAGTAATATTACCCTCCTCATTAAAAAACTAATATTGACCTTTAAAAATTTGACATTAACTGTTAACATTTTTAATAGTAGGAGATAACATTATTCTATTTTAATATTTTTATGGGATAAAATATAATTGTGATAAATATCACTTGCAAACTTCAATTAATTCAAAGTTTCAAATAATTTATAGTCAAGGCATGAAACTTTTAGAGGATAAATTATGATCGAGGATTTTAGATTGGCGATGAAAGGGATCGAGAAGTAAAAAGAGGAGGACCCACAAAAGATATGTGGGGTTGAGAAAGATGAAGATAAAGCCAGAAGAAAAGGTGGAAACGGTGGGGGTTGTGGGAGAAGAGTAAGTGCGTGTTTGGAATAGTTTATTTTTAGGTAATAAGTGCTTATAATTCGTGATTCACGGTATACGAGGTAAGTATGTGAGAGGAGTTTTTTTTCGGCTTGCGTAATAAGGGCTTATTTCCTGTATAAAAAGCTCAGCCAAACATGCACTAAAAAGGTGAAAGGGAATAACTACAAACACTTTTAATATTATGATGATCGGAGCAGGTAGGTTTCAGTGTCCCAGACATTTTCATCATTACTGTTTTCTCCCATAAATGCTCACCCATGCTCGGCTCCTGCCAACCCACATTATTTTTCAACCTTTCTTCCATAAGTTTTTCATAATCCACTTAACATCTTAATTAGATTAATTAATTTTTAAAGGAAAAAGCGTCACAATCACATTGTAGTCTAGTATTTCATCTGCTTCTTATTATAAGACACCTTTTAGAGGTTTAATTCTTGATTTCAAATATAAATCACAAGTAACCTCATTAATTACTTTTTTTTCACTTTACCCCTTCTTATTAATTGAGGTTCGAAGTTGGAAAAAAAAATTAAATGACATCATTTAAAAAGGGGTAAGGTGGGAAAAAGTTAGCAATTTTGTGAAAAATTTAATGATTTAATGGTCATTCCATAATATGTGAAAATTAGTTAGAGATACCCTTCAATAAGGACAAGAAGGAGTAGCATGAAAAATACTCCCTCCGGTCCTTAATATATATAAGGTATATTTAGAAATTTGGTCTTATTCATAACTATATGTATAAGATATACTTTTCATAATTGTCAATTTTTTTTAATTTACCCCTATTGATATTTTTTTTCAATAATAATTAAAGAGGCGAGAGAATTAAGAAAAATGACTAAGGTGTTTTATAAAATACATATGATATTAACTAACTTTTGTAATCTAATCAAATTAAATAAATATGTCTTATATTAAAAATAAGATTGAGTATTTTTCTCTTAAATTGTCTCTTAGCAATGAACAAAAAGACTTGACTTGTTTTAAAGTAAATATAAGAAAATGATTAATTAATATTGACTAAGAAAACATAAATATAGTTATTACTTATTAGTGACTAATGTAAGAGGAAGCAACTAATATCCAATTGGTCTAGCGGATTGGGGTATTAGGTCTCTTAAGTAGTGTCTAGAGTTTGATTTATGGGTTGTGTATGGAGCTGCTGATTTAAAAAGGTTGCCTCTGTTATAGGCCCCTGCATCATCCGAATCTAAACTAGTGTAGGTTCGTTGAGTTTCCCGTAACATAGTGGCTGGCCTGGGATACCGAATAAGCAAGAGGAAAAAAAAAACAAGAAAGAAAGAGGAAGCAAAACGGAGGGAGAGTAAAAAAGTAGGGAAGGAGCGTGAATGGGCAAGTTGCAGAGAGTGAAGGGGATGAAATGAAAAAGCTGCAATTATCTGCAACAACGCTTTGCTGAAAGTGACGCCTCACTGCATTTTACTACGTCACCCACCGCACCTTCATCATTATCTTTTGTCCCCCTCCGCCATGTTCCCTTCACCATCCTCGTATTGTCACGTGCGTACGTTGACCTGAAATTACAGACCGTGACTCCATGAGTTTTCATTTTTATTGTCAATTAGTTCTTTTAGTTTTATTTATAAGAAATTTTTTTTTATTGTGTAAAATAAATAAGTAGTTAAAAGAAATAAATATTTTAAAAATATCATATTTTTTTAATATATACCCCTATTTATGAAAAGAATATAGGAGAGAGAATAGATAAAAAAATATGAGAAATAATAAGTATAAGATATGAGAGAGAATGAGTATTTAATAACAGTAAAATAGGAAAAAGAAGTTTATATTTTAAGACAAAAAATGCAAGCTACTTATAAAAGAAATAAGTTCTATAAGAGAAAAAATTACTTATAAATAGAATTAAAGGAGTACTGTAAATTGAGGATTTAGTATGAGAGAGGAGAGAGAAAATATTTGTTAACTAAATTGCTCTTTTTTCTTTCATTTCGATATTAAAAAAAAAAATTACGCCGTATCTTCCTCTCTAATGTAATAAAACAAATTTTATCACCTAATAAAATTCAGTACATACTTATAAAAATGTGTGAAATTTTATTTTTTTATTAGACATATTGATTTATTGTAATATTTGTTTAGCATTCGAAAGAATATTATAATACAAGTTAAAATTATTCATATCCTTAAAATTAGAAATTAATGCTTTGTTTGATAGTGTGTGTATTCAGCACCATCATGTTTTGTTTAGGTTAGTACAGTTAATATATAACTAGACAGATTACCTCGTGCAATACACAGGCCCTTCCATTAGAATGGAGAACACAAATGATCTATAAATTTTAAAAATAGTTTTAGTCATGGTTGAAAATATGAAAGTAAAGTAAATATGACACAAGTTAGTAGAAACCATGTATGTTATTTATTAGCGCCTATAATTATTTATTAGTAGAAAATATGAAACTTGAATATCTGTGTTTATTTACATTGAAAATAGGACGAATAAGTTTGAAACGCTAGTATCATATTGAATTCCACCAACGAAAAATACGGTTGGAGATATGATATTTGGCATTTGGTAATTTCAAATAATTATTATGTTGCAAACAAATAAAAACTTAAAAAAGAACACGATTGAATCATTGTGTTAAAAAAAATCAAAGATATAAAGGACTCTTCTTTCGTTTGCATTCTTCTTTTACTTAACCCCCTTTTTCTTGGGAAAATAGATATTTTGATAATAAAAATGTAAAGCTGTGAGGAGAAAAGAACTCTGAGAAATGTACCTTTTCTTTTCTTTTCCTTAATTTTACTTGGTTTTTTTTTTGTACCGCTTGTATGTATATCTTAGGAAGTCATTTTGTTACATGTTTTTCTGGACATTCATCTCACTGCTTGTTATAGAGAACTTGGAAGTGATGGATCATGCTAAAATGTCAGTGCTGTGAAGAAATTATGAAAATATTCAAAAATAGAGCTCAAAATGAAAATTGGAGTTTGGTCTGTCGTACTCCTACGTCTTTTTTTTTTTTTAAATTGAAAACCTAATAAAGTACAAAACCGTAATCTTTCATAATTAAGTATACAGATTTGGCAAAATAAAGCGATAGGCAGTTAGTTCAAGTAGAAAGAAATTTAGGGATTTTAGGAGCTGGATAATGTAAGGACGGTCGCGTGTTGAATCCTGCTTGCAGCTTAAGGTTGTTAATGCTTATCCCTTTAATTAAAAATAAACATATAGAGGAAGATAGCTTCCAAAAATAGAGAGAAAGCCTTCAATTAGCAATATGGAGACTGCACAAAAAAAAAAAAAAGCAGGATGTATGCAATTCAGTGCATGTTTGGGATCACGGCAGCTTAAAAATTAAGCCCGAATTACGTAAGCCGAGAAAAAACTCCTCTCACATACTTACCTCGTATACCGTGAATCACAAATTATAAGCACGTTTTGAACAAAAATAAGCCATTCCAAACGAGCACTCAATTTTAAAAGTTGATCGGCAGCTAGACGGAATATTTTGACACGCACTTGACCTAACCTTATAGGTAGGATATGTTCCGAGGCACGTGATAGGGAGTGTGGGGACACAACTTGTGAATATCATGACAGGTATGTGTGCATGTGATCCAGAGAACAAAGAGATGAATTAGGACAACCCGACGGAAATATTGCGAAATCATATCGGGGAAAGAATAGAAGAGCGATATCAATGTAGAGTTAAGTGTGTGTTTGGATTAATTTTTAAGAATAGCTTTTATGATTTATGAGGTAAGTGTGTGAGAGGAGTTTTGTCTTGGGTTGCGCAAACCTAGGTTTGGAAGAAACCCAAACACTCATTAGTCTAAAAGTGTAAGGCTCTGTTAGGTCCTTTGGATCTAGAGTTCGAGTTCCATATGAGATATTTATGTTAGGAGGGGCAACCACAAATCCCAAACCAAATAACCGGATTATAATATCAATAAAAAAAAGAATAGAGAGAGATAAGTGAAAGGCAATATAAGGTTGACAAGGTAATTAATGATTATTTTTTACTTTTACCTTCTTGCAGGAAAGAGAGATGACAAATGATAAACATACATTTGAACAATTACATTATTTAATAAGACTAAAATAGGTAAATTTTATCGATTTAAGATACATTAAATAACTTAACTAAAATTTCTTCATTTGTTGGAATTAGTTAACAGCTTATTATATTTTGGACAAGAGGGAGTACGTGCTAATAAATATAATTAAAAGCATTAAATATGTCACAAAATTAAATTGACTTCTATCTCTTCTATGCTTTCCACAATATCATTTCATTTTATCCTTCTGTTTCTTTAACCGCCGTGCCTTTCACTTAAATCTCTTCTATTTTTTCCCCAATATAATTTCACAATGTTTCCGTACAGTTATCCAAATTCATGTCTCTTTGAATAATTAGTCCCCTCATGAACAACTTCTCAATCAATCCCCAATATAAAGTCGTTGGCTCTCTCTGCTTTGCCAATTCAGAGCCAAACATTTTGTTCCGTTGCTTCTCATTTTGCTAGAAGCTTTGTTGGGTCTGGAAAATGAAGATAAAACTCAACTACTCAAGTGAGCCAATCAACTTTGACCTTAAGGGACTGTTTGTTATGAGGGGAGGGGATGGGAGGGAAAGAGAGGGAACGAACAATTTTTATGAGTTGAATTTAAAAAAAATTGGAGAAGTGGAGTTATAAAATTTAATAAAAATGAGATCATGTATGATGATAGAGTAAAGAAAATTAATTAAAAACTTTGAACCTCACTCCCCTAATTTTTAGAAATTCAATTCATAAATATTTTCCTTCCCCTCCCTTTTAAATTCCTCCTAGCAAACAGCGCCTAAGCAATATGCCATGGCAGGGAAAGAGAGCAAGTACCTACAGACATTCCTCGACCCAATTGATGTTGAAAGGAACAACACAATTAGTGTGTTTGGAACAGCGATTGGAAAAATAGAGTTTCTCAATTTAGCTTTTAGTAATTTTATTTTTAGTAAAAGCCCGATTGTGTAATGTGATTTATATTTAGAACAACGATTGTATAAATGAATTTTGCAAAAATAAAATTTGTAGCACAAATGACTTTTGTGATAATAGTAAGAGAGAGTGGGTGGAAAAATATTTTAAAGGGTTAAAAACACCAAAAAATATTTTTAAATAATTTTTGGAATTGAAAAAATACATTAAGAATAAAATTGCAATCAGTTTGATAATACACTGGGTACAGTTGAAAAAATATTTTAAGGGTTAAAAACACAAAAAAATAGTTTAAATTAATTAAAAATCAGTCTGATAGCATATTGGACACAACTGAAAAAATATTTTAATCACTCACACTTTTCTCAAACGCTAAATCAATAAAAGCTGAAAAATAAAACTTATGACAAAAGCTATTAAAATTGGAGAAAGCTCAATTGATCACTTGCATAACCAAACACTCACTTTTTTTCTTCAAATTGCCAATTGGCGTTTAACACTCAATTGAACGTTTGGGGCCCAAATGCTCCCCCAAACACACACAATATCGCTTCATTTGCGGGGTCCACGCCTTTTATCAATTTTCTTCCCCTTTTTCTTTTCTAAATCTTATAATATTTTTTGCAAAATAAAAAGGATGTTGCAACATTTTTTATTGTCCTACAATTTATCAAAGAGAGAAAAGTATAAAAAATTAATTTTATAAGTATAAAATATTCATAAATATAATTAAATATATCTCAAAATTTACATCTATTTAATTATAAAATATGCACTTATCAATTATCATTAATTAAGAATATTTACGTACAAAAATACATCGTACAAAAAGTCAATTTAAAAGAAGTATGATAATTGTAAAAAGACTAGACAAACTTCCTAAGACCTTTAAGAGGGAGGATCGAATTAATAAAAGTTCCTAGTTACGTGATTGGGAGTGTGGGCACACATCTTGTGAATATTATGACATGTGATCACACACACACACACACACACATATATGTGTGTGTGTGTAAGTAATTTATATTTAATTTATACATATTAATAAAAATAATTAAACATATTAAATTTGTTATAAAACTAAATTGACTTCTAATATTAACTTTTACTAACTACACTAAACCTTATTATAACATTAACTTCTGCTCCTTCTCGCCAGCCTTACAAAATATGAGCATATATAAAAAAAATATTTAATACTTTTTAAAACTAGTAAATTAATTGCATTATAAAAAGCACCAAGAACATATTATAAAAAGTTCCATGAAATAATAGGGATAATAGAAAGTATTTTACATTATTTGATATTAATATGTATGTTAAAAGACCATTTGTGTGTATTCCCTACCGTCCATAATATAATAAGTCGCATTCAAGAAATTAATTTAAGGTTTTTCTTGCACATTCAATGAGAGTTATAAGAAAAAAATGAAGTAATTAATTATTGCATATTAAAATCAATGTGCTATTAATCATTTAATTTTATATAGAATTTATTTTTATTCTTTAATTTTATAAATACTTTGAGTCCTTAAACCCCAAATATTGTTAACAAAAAAAAAAGTATGATATAAAAATTTAGATATTTAAAAAAAATTCTCAAATGTGATATTAATTTTAATTTTTAAAATAAAGATAATTGTTACAAATAGTCATTATTTGATATTAATGATAATAAAGTGATCTGGCCCAAAAAAAAAAAAAAGGTAATCAATAGTACTTTATAACATTAAGGACCAAACTCAAAGATTAAGTACCAAAGCTAATACTTTTGCCAATGAATAAATATAAAGCATAGTGATGCCAATTCTTTTTATCTCATCGCCACTGTTAGAAAAAAAAGGTAGTTCAGATTTAATATTTGATATATAATAATAATGTTATATTTACAACAATAATTTTATTAAATATTAAATATCAAACATCTATTTTTTTTATCAAAGGGTGTCAACACCCGTTTCCATTTCGATATTTGGAGAGTAATAAAGACAGAATTTCATGGGCATACAGAAAAATACTATTATACTGATAAAAATATTCGTTTACAATACTGATATCGTTCGTCTACGGAAAACAGAAAAATACAGCGGAAACTCAATATTTACAAGTTTTTTCAAAATATCAAAACATAGACTAAATTATAACCACGTTCTTGACCTTGCCTCGAGACATGTGCCGCTCACTTTCCGGCATCAACGTCTTTGCCCTTTACCCCACTGGTACCTGCTGAAGTATTTGTTTAAAAATAGGGTGAGATTTCGAAGAATTGCAGTAAAAACATACTATCGTTCATAGAAAACGTGAAAAGTAAATATGATATGCGCCAAGGTATGTACCAATTAATAAACAATATAAACACATCATCGTTATGTATACATGAGTAGGGCTTAGCCCCACAATCTACACCGGTTGGTCATCCGCCAACTCCCAGTGTAACTGCACACTGGCACTAACAGCCTCTCTCTAGGCAATTCATGTTAATTAATAAAGTGCATTTACAAACAATGACATACATACATTCATATAACTATAGCATAATGTATGAAGGATAATGTCCCTACCTCAATGCTTTATAATTCTCTGTTTAATGGTGTCTCGTAACGCGTGTCGTTCCGGCTTGACTCAGTCCTAAAATATTAAATATACAAGAAATAGGTAATAACTTATCCAAGTATCATTTTAGACTCTTCCATAGTGTTTCTTGTGGTTATATTAGTCTATGGTGAAAATTTACCAAAATGCCCCCGGGACCCCGACCCGGCCGCGCTGTACCTAACCCGATGGCACGTTTTCCCAAAATTTTGACTAAGCCTATCCTGACTTATTTTCGCCTAAGGAATCCATTTTCAAGCTTGAAATCACCAAATTCACTATCAAATTATGAAAATACCCTTAACAGCCCCTATTTAGGGATTTCAGTGGCGTTTTCGTAATTATACTTTTTCGGCCTCTACCGAAAAAGTGCCCGACTGTAACCTCACCTATTTTTGCCCACTGAATCCAATGAAATCATAAAATCATTGAAAATCCAACTCATCCCCATAGATCTGGCCCTGACCGAAATTATAGTATTTTTCGGGAAAAATCGGGGTTTTGCGATTTTGGCTCCGTAAACACATTCCTTTCTACTCCTAATCACTTTATTAACCATCTAATTGAGTTATAACAACCATTTGAACTACAATTGGGCAGCATAACCCTTAGGCTCACACATTTCCAAAATTTAAAATCAATGGCAATCCGGCGAAATTTCACCGATTAAGTTGCCCACAACAGCCAAAATAGACAATATACGAAGGTTTGGAAGTTATATTTCGCTTCTCTCTTGCTTTTCTCAACAAGGCTGAAACCCTAGCTTTTGCACACCCAAAGATGAGCTTCCCAAACCTTAATCACATAGAAGAGTAGCTTATGAACAGAATTATACGTGTTAGGAACTGATTTACCGAAGAAATAATTTACCTTTGCAAGTTTTTCTTCTCTTTCTCTCTCTAGAATTTCACACTCTCTTTCACTAGTTCAGATCTGTTAGGGCACGAAAATGAGCTGAGGAAGATAATGGAAAAGTGTTTTTATTATATTATATGATTTTTTTTAATGATTTATGGAATTTCCAAAAATTCCAAAATCAATTTTATGTACATAAATCCTATGTACATGTAACCAAGCTCATTAAGCCCAACCAATATTTTCTTCCTCTTGCAACATGTAAGAGACACCTAGGGGTCCCTCCCTATGGTCTCAATTGGCTTCACAACTTGTTCTGGTTATGTATACACGTAAAGTTCCAATTTTGGTCAAATTTGCATTTTTTGCTCAAATTTTTCATAAATTCATATTTAATTGACCAAAATATTCTAAATATATTTTTCACCCTTATTTTCCTTAATTAATTGAAATTAACTTCAATTAATTGAAAAATAATTAATTTTGTGATAATTTGGCAAAATTATGATTTTGCTATTCCCTTTCTAATCCAATGTCTTCTGTTATTTTTCTTTGGCCAATTTCCATATATTTTTAGACCAAATATTTTCTCTAATATTCCTTCATTTTTGGACCTTAATATTGGGCTTTTTAAATTACCCAAATTAATTTCATAATTATTTTTGCCCAATTTCTCATGAAATTGGACATTTATAAAGTTCATAAATTCCAAATTTATGAATATTCACCAGTTTATTGAATTTCCCAAATATTTATAATATTTTTGGTGGATATAAATTTTGGGGTGTTACAAAGGGTCTATAGAAGATTCTGAAAAAGAAAGGAGAAAGAGGAAAATGAGAAACCCAACTCTATAAATATACTCCACTGGTCCTATATAGAAGGCATAGAGAGAAGAAAATTTTTTGTTCTATTTATATGGTAGAGAAAGAAAATTTGTATTTGAATGTACAATTTTATTCTTCATTTATGATTGCATTGACTTTGTTCTCATAGGGTATATAATGAATATTAATGAGGGGTAAAGTTTGAAATTTGTTGAATTTTATGAAAAAGTTAATGAAGTTTAAAGTTTTTATTAATTTGTGTGAAATATACTGAAAATCCTTATAAATAGGACGAGAGGAGTACACGAGAGGGGAGGCAGGTGATTAAACAAAGCAAACCAGCAGTGTGACTATTTGTGGAGCAAAATGGCTGAAGATGGGGGGAATGTCCATGGAGCGGCTCAGCAGGAAGAGTGGAATGTCATTGGAGCGGTTCAGCAGGAAGCAACACTTATAGTGGCGGTCTTAATTATAACATTGACATACCAAGCTCTGGCAAGTCCTTCATCAACCTTTCTCAAAGAGGGCAGTACTAAAATTGACTGGGAGTGCATTCATCACCTGAATAAGACATCATCACATAGCCTAATAAATGCCTTCAAATACTGTCCTGCTATATTGGCTTTATTGTTCTTGATTTTCAACACCTTGGTCTTCCTGATATCAATCTCCATCACGTATGCCACTTTGCATTAATCTTTTTTGTTGCAGCTCTTGTAATCATCTTTTTATCATATCTCAAGGGAGAATTTATGTTCCAGAATCGCTAATAATGCACATATATAATTGGCATATTAGCAAAACAAATGGTGTCAAATGAAGAGAGGTTAGAGGAAGAACCTTGAGCATGGACAGGAGCCGGCGGTGAACAGACGTTACTTTGAAAGTGTGTCCCTTACTGTTGATTATATTGTCTTTCTAATGGCTTTCTATAGTTTTACTACTACTGTTTATATATGTTGTCACTCCTGTGTTCTTTTGCTCTTGTGATCTTATGTAGGAAAGTTCTCCAGTTAAACTCCCCTCCAAGTTGTTGCTCCCTTTCCTTTTGTGGTTAAGGGCTAAACTCTCTTGATGTAATAAAATAAATATATAAATATTTGATATGTTTATAATTGTGATATTTTATTTGTTAATATATATTTAGTCATGGTAAAGGTGCAAAAATAACCATTTTCTTTTTCAAAAAGTGCGGTTGGTACTGTAATTAAATTTTGAGTGTAAAACTACACATGGACTTTCTTGACCTTGCAGCCTCAAAAAAATATTTCTTGGTACAACACAGAAAAACTACAACAACTACTACTACTATATACTTCTTTTACTTTAATATTTCAAACCGTCAGTTGAATTATGTATTTGTTTATACCATACGGTCCTAAAGATGCATGAGTTAATTGTTTTTTCGGTGAAAATATGAGTTAGTTAATTAATAATTTATTTATTAAATTACTTTCCATGTTTTTCATTGGAACGAAGAAAAATCTTAAAACTCATTAACTCAGTTCAAAAATTTTAAAAAAACTCTATTTTGTCCATCTTAATCAAATACATCCTTAAAAAAGTTTCCTATACTCCTACGTTAACATGGAATAAAGGAAAATGGAAAAATTGCAAAAAAGCATCAATTTGATAGATTTCATATAAAAAGGGCCACAAATTAAAACTCTTCCTCAAAGTGCTTTATATACACGATCGGAGGGAGTACGTTAGGGCATCATCAATGGAGCTGATATATTATACAAGAATCTCACTGTAGGGGTGGTTTGAAAGAAAAATAATAAATATGGGATACAAGGAAATATGGGAAAGTTGAGGTCTTACATATAATTCGAAACCAAAACAAACTCCCAATTAGCACATAAACATAGGATCAGAGGGAGTAACTTCAATTCTTTGATACCCACAAATACACAACGAAAGATCTCTTCCTTTTTTGTATAGTGATTAAAAATGTTATGGTGAATACATTACGGTGGCAGGTAAGACTAGAGAAAGGGAAAGAAGAGGAGAAGGATGAGATAAAGGAAGAAAATAGTATAACCGTCGGGTGGAAGAAGATGGTAGTGATCGTTGTGATGAAGCGCCTGAACCAGGTGGCACGAAAATAGATTGTATATGATACTGGTTCAATTTACTGTCTTTCGTTTGCATTCTTCTTTTACTTAACCCCGTTTTTTTTGGGAAAGTAGATATTTTCATAATAAAAATGTATAGCTGCGAAGAGAAAAGAACTGTGAGAATGAACTTTTTCTTTTCTTCCCCCCCCCCCCTTTTATTTTCCTTAATTTTATTTGGCTTTGTTATCCCGCTTGTATGTACATCTTAGGAAGTCATTTTGTTACATGTTTCTGGATATTCATCTCACTGCTTGTTATAGAACTTGGAAGTGATGGATGATGCTAAAATGTCAGTGCTGTGAAGAAATTAAGAAAATATTAAAAAATAGAGTTCAAAATGAAAATTGGAGTTTTGCCCTTTCGCACTCCCACGTCTTTTTTTTTTTAATTGAAAACCTAATAAAGTAAAAAACCGTAATCTTTCATAATTAAGTATACAAATTTGGCAAAATAAAGCCATAGGCAGTTGTTTCAAGTAGAAAGAAATTTAGGGATTTTAGGAGCTGGATAATGTAAGTACGGTCGCATGTTGAATCCTGCTTGGAGCTTAAGGTTGTTAATGCTTATCCCTTTAATTAAAAATAAACATAGAGAGGAAGATAGCTTCCAAAAATTGAGAGAAAGCCTTCAATTTGCAATATGGAGACTGCACAAAAAAAAAAGGCAGGATTTATGCGATTCAATTTTAAAAGTTGATTGGCAACTAGATGGAATATTTTGACACGCACTTGACCTAATATTATCGGTAGTATATGTTCCTAGCTACGTGATAGGGAGTGTGAGGGCACAACTTGTGAATATCATGACCAGGTACGTGTTCATGTGGTCCAGAGAACAAAGAGATGAATTAGGACCACCTGACGGAAATATTGCGAAAACATATTGGGGAAAGAATAGAAGAGAGATATCAACATAAAGTTGATCTAGAAGTATAAGCCTCCACTAGATCCTTTGGATTTAGAGTTCAAGTTTCAAATAAAATATTTGTATTAGGAGGGGTAATTACAAACCCCAAACCAAATAACTGGATTATAATATCAAAAAAAAAGAAAGAATATAATAGAGATAAGTGAAAGGCAATATGAGGTTGATAAGGTAATGAATGATTATTTTTCATTTTTACCCCTTGCAGGAGAGAAAGATGACAAATGATGAATGTACATTTGAACAATTACATTCTTTAATAAGACTAAAATAGGTAAATTTTATCAATTTAAGAGACATTAAAAAACTTAACTAAAATTTCTTTATTTGTTTGAATTAGTTAGCAACTTATTATATTTTGGACGGGAGGTAGGGAGTGCGTGTTAATAAAAATAATTAAAAGCATTAAATATGTCCCAAAATTAAATTGACTTCTATCTCTTCTATGCTTTCCACAATATGATTTCATTTTATCCTTCTCTTTCTTTCATTGTCGTGCCTTTCACTTAAATCTCTTCTATTCTTTCCCCAATATAATTTCACAATGTTTCCGTACAGTTATCCTAATTCATGTCTCTTTGAATAATTAGTCGATCCACTCATGAACAACTTCTTAATCAATCCCCAAATTTTTCCGCACTTATAAAGTCTTTGGCTCTCTCTGCTAGGCCAATTCACTCACTTAATACAATCCCTCTAAATTCTTCTCATTGATTCATATTAGTTGTTATTGGTTCTTGTTTTTATTTTGCATTTTTTTTTTTTGCAATATGGGTATTAGTCTTGGCAGTTCTGACAGCTTTCTATAAAATAATTCCATACAAAATCTTTGTGATTCATAAGTTTGTAATCTTGCTTCATAATAATATTTTTTATATTTACAAATATATCGGTTTAAATATTTAGGACCTGAGGAACATATTTCTATCTCATGTAATTTTGTAATAGTCTTTTCTATTTTTGTTGTTTCATTTACTCTTACACTTCTTGCTATAAATTCATTTCTTAATAATTATTCATATTGTCTTATTAATAATGCATAAAATTCTTTCCTATTTTGATATGGTTCTGATATTGTTCTTGCTTGTATCTGATTTCATGTGTTTTACACTCTTCCACAAAATTTGTACATTTCCTATAAAGCTTGCTTCTACTAACATGCTGATTATGTTAGTCTCAATATTTCTTCATATTAATGCTATTAATTGAGATTTTGTCCATTCTTCTGACATACAAACATACTGATTGCAAAATTATATATATATATATATATGTATGTATGTATGTATGTATGTATGTATGTATGTATGTATGTATGTATGTATGTATGTATGTATGTATGTATGTATGTATGTATGTATGTATGTATGTATGTATGTATGTATGTATGTATGTATGTATGTATGTATGTATGTATGTATGTATGTATGTATGTATGTATGTATATGTATAATATATACATATATATTAAACAACCCAAACACAAATAACTATATATTATGAAATATTACTTATATTGTTAAATATTATATTTATTTTTTATTTTACATATTATGTCTATATATTTTTTATAATATATTACATATGTAGCAAATATATCTATATATATATAATATTTGTAAATATGAAAAAAAAATTAACGTGTGTATATATACTGATATAATATTTTAAAATTATTTTTAAATAAATAAAAATAAAAATATAATTAATATCCTATTATTAATTAAAAATGTATTCATTTTTATATTTATTTAATTTATTAAGTGTCTATATATAAATGAAGTAATTAAAAAAGAAAATCAAGTATAGGTCATATGTAGTGATTGATACATTTATGAAATAATTTTTTTATTTTAATATAATTATATAATTTTAAAAAATGTTATTAATAATTTTTACATTATGTTTTCTGTCTCTAGTATTTATTAATTTTATTTTTAATGATAAATTTATTAAAAAATATATAGATTAAAATATATGATTTGTATTTATATTCTAAGGTTGTGTTAAAAAATCACTAAACCTCATATAAATATGCTTAATATAATTTTTTAGATAAAAGTTTCATTACATGAAATTAATTATCTATAAAGATATATTGATGGGAGTGTGAGGAATAATAAATCTTGAAAAACTTAACAGACGATAGGTCGCATTATACATTAAACAAAATTTAGTTAATTATGATTATTTTTAGGAAGTAAATAAAGTCCTTTTGTCAAAGTAAAATAGTACTTGTAAACATATATTCTCTAAACTTAACTTAGGTTTACTTCTGTGTTTGAAAGTTTAGACTTTAACTAACAACCCCTTGTTCTCTTATATATTTTCCCTCTGGATTAGCTATTAGTTTTATTCACTAATTTATATTCTTCTCCTTTGAATTTAATTGCTTTTTATCCATTCATCTCAATATGTAAGTATGTAAGATAAGGAAACTTGTGTAGTATGACCCCACACGTGTGTAAATGTATTATTATCATATTTTTCTTTATAATAAATAACATATTTAATATCCTCAAATGTTAAGTATTAAATTTAAATAAAAGATACAAAAAATAACATTTTTCATTGATAAAAAAAACCATAAGAAAAATCAGCTGAAAATTGACTTTCTCCAGCGACAATTAAAGTCGTCACTGAAAGTATGATTTTGAATGCCGCCGCTGAGAATGTCACTTTAAGTGGCAACTAAATTGTTACTGCTAAAAATCTAAGTTTCAATGGCGACTTTTAACTATCGTCGCTGAAAGTCGTATTTT
This sequence comes from Inga leiocalycina, assembly GCA_963242795.1. Taxonomy (NCBI): domain Eukaryota; kingdom Viridiplantae; phylum Streptophyta; class Magnoliopsida; order Fabales; family Fabaceae; genus Inga; species Inga leiocalycina. The sequence continues at coordinate 61,306,142 of OY725325.1, read as the reverse complement.
CTACAGCAACTAAAACTATCACCGTTGAAAGTTAAACTTTCAGCGGTGACTTTTAATGTTGTTGCTGAAAGGCAGGTTTCAGCAGCAACATTTTAGAATCACCGCTGAAAGTGGTCACCAAATGTTAGTTTTTTTGTGTTGTTTTTTTCCCTTTTACTTTCCTTAATTTTGCTTTGTTGTTTTTATCCCGCTTGTATGTATATCTTAGGAAGTCATTTTGTTACAGGATTCTCGATATTCACCTCACTGCATGTTATAGATCTTGGAAGTGATGGATGAGAAATAAAGGTTATTTCCTCATGCTAAAATGTCAGTGCTGTGTAGAAATTAAGAAAATATTCAAAGATAGAGTTCAAAAAGAAAATTGGAGTTTGGTCCTTGTTAGAATGATAAAATAATTAGAATTAGTGCTCATAATCTCTGTAAATATTGTGAGCTGTAGAGATAGCTATTGGTGAGCTGTATGCATATATACATATATGGTCCCTATTTTGTCATACATTTTGTTATGATTTTGTATATCTCTGGGACCACAATATTTCTGTTAAGTTAATTAGAACTAGTGTTCATAATCTCTGTAAATATTGTGTCACAAAATTAAATTGACTTCTATCTCTTCTATGCTTTCCACAATATGATTTCATTTTATCCTTCTCTTTCTTTAACCGTCGTGCCTTTCACTTAAATCTCTTCTATTCTTTCCCCAATATAATTTCACAATGTTTCCGTACAGTTATCCTAATTCATGTCCCTTTGAATAATTAGTCCACTCATGAACAACTTCTTAATCAATCCCCGAATTTTTCCGCACTTATAAAGTCTTTGGCTCTCTCAATTCTTCTCATTGATTCATATTAGTTGTTATTGGTTCTTGTTTTTATTTTGCATTTTTTGTTCAATATGGGTTATGCATCCCTGCCGTCAACGTCATCCGGTGTGTAGCAATGTTCAACTCGCCTGTTCACTTGATTCGCTCACTCAATATCTCGGTGTGGCACCTTCCATCTCAGCCATTGATGAGCTATGAATCTTGGATACCCATTCTCCAGCTTGCGGGGTGAGAAAGGATATTTTATATTAGGATATCAGATATTATTTTGTATTTGAGTAATTGTGTGGTTAGAATTATATTAGTTGTACAGTTAGGATATTATCAAATATTATTTTGTTATTTAGTTAGTTGTGTTAGGCGGTTGAGATACCAATCTCACTATGTAAGCACTTTATATATAAAGTGCTTTTTATCATCATCAATGATATGAAAGCCTTTCAGTTCATTTTACTTGCCTGACTACCTAAAGTAACCATGATTGTTATAAATAATCATTATTTGATATTAATTAAGGATAATAAGGTGATCAATAGTAGTACTTTATAAAATTAAGGAATAAACTCATATCAAGTACTAAACCAATATACTTCTGTCAATGAATAAAGAGTAAATGTGCAAAAATACTCGTGAATTTTTACTTAAAATGCGCCTAACACCATATTTTTTTTGGAGGTGTAAAAGTACTCATGAATTTTTAAAATCAAAGCTAAAATACTATCACCTCTAAAATGCCTAAAGAGAGGTTATTTTTATAGTGGCGCCCATGCTATTAAAAATACAAAAAATGCCTTGCTTTTGTAATTTCCTCCTCACCCCTTCCCTTCTCTCTTTGGTCCATGACTCTATCCCATCCCCCTCCTCTCCATTTTCTTTCCAGATGCCGGTGACAGTGCCGCATCCTAAACTGACAAAGGCAGCAATTCTCCACTCCACTTTGCAAATATGAATCAACGAAGTCGTGCCCCAAGATCTCCTTCCAGATCCACTGGCCTTTGTCTCATTCTTAGTCGCTCTCACCCGTGGTCCCCATTATTGACTCTCTCTCTTCTTCCTTAATATGATGGTGGTGGGTGCCCTCTTGTTCATCTTCATCTTGGTCTCATCTGGTGGCTTACTGATTGCACCATATTTTGATAAGCTATTTTATGGTATTGATTAAATCATATTTTTATATGATTTTTTATGATTAATTTAGGATTTTTAATATATTTATTTTTTAAACATTATTGTATTATTAAATACTAATTTGAGTTTGAAATATTTGTATTAAACTAAATGTAATTAGGGGTAAAATAGTCATTATTTATTAATTATTTATATAAATAATTTCTTAGACTTAGAAAAATTACAGAAAATTACCCAGAAGATTTGAAACTTGTAGTTTACCCTACCAATGTTTCAAACATGTCCACTTTAGTCCCTTCTCAGAACTTTTTAACTTTTCAGAATGCGTTTTGACCGGGAACCATGAGGTTTGCTTCAGAGAGGACCCGACATAGATACAGGGAGCTGAGAGCTTGGACAGTCTGTGGCGTCACGGAGCTTGAGAAACCATAGAGAGAAGCTCGATCTTCCCTCTCGCCTTCACCTCTACTCGCCGGCGAAATCTCTCTTCTTCACCGTCGCCGGCGATTTTCTTCTACCGCCCATCAGAGACGAGAGGCCTGACAGTTTTTGAAGGCAAGGAGAGCGGTGGACATGGACGAACCAGAGAGTTGGAGAGACCTTGACAGGAGAGGAAAGAGACGGACAACACTACCATCGTCGACAGAAGCACTGTCACCACCGTCACTCCTCCTCTGTTTTTACAGCCTCGGTGACATCCACCCCCAGCGTCTCTCTCTGTTATTCACTCAGACACCACTGCTTACGGTGCTCGTCCTCCACCTTAACCTCAGTGGCCTTCCTTCCTTCCTTCCTTCCTTCGTCGCCACCAAGAACAACCAACTACCACCATTGTCCGCCATTTTCCCAGACCATCGGTGACCTGTGAAAAGATCTTCACCATCGCCGAACACCATCAGACAGCAACCTCCGGTTCATCCTTCACAGCGGCGGAGATCCTCTCGTGTCTCACCACCATCACCTTCAGCTTCTCTGTCTAGAGCTCTGATTCAAGATTCCTGTGAGTTTAGCAATTTTTCGGCAACTTTTCTGCAGTTTCCGGCGAGTATTCCAGATGCAGGCGAGTCTCTATTTTTCATGATTTTCTTGTGTACAGGCTGTGGTTATTTTCCAATAAATGAGTAGCTGATTCTTGTGCTTCTTAATGGTTGATGGCAGAGGAAGTAGGTAGAGCTTAAATGTACTATAAAAGGAAAGTTTATTAGTTTTTCATTAGCTCATTAATGTATTAATTGTGATCTATTTGGCTTAATTCTAAATTGGTACATGTTTTTTAGACTTGGATGGGTATTTGTTTATTCTTTCTAGTTAACATTTGTATTGAATTTTGTGTTGATGCGCTTGATCTTGTATTGAAGCTATTTCTTATTAATTTAATGAGATTATGTTTGCTATATGATTACTAATTTGTGTAATTGATTTAAATTAATTTGAGTGTCGCATTTGTGTATTCATATTAGAGGAAATAATTACATTAAAATATTTTTCAAACATATACCATGTGGTTTTTAACAATTTATATGAGAGATGACCATGAATGTGATCGTAAGATTAGTTATTAATTAGATAAATTAGACTCAACGTGTTTTTTTGAGATTTTCAGTTTGACTTGATGATAAATTAACTCCTAAAATATTTTACGAAACTAGGAAAGCCACTAAATTTGCTACCAAGATTCATTCCTTCAGATATATCCCATTTTGTTAAAATACCAAAAGCAACAGTTTAACTTTTAATTAAATTGTATCTTTCTTTTAGTTATTAATTTGAAAAACCAAAATCCATTTTCCCTTATTTTATTGCATTTGCATGATATATAGATTACTTAGTTTTCTATAAAAGGCTCCTTGAGAAAAGAGAACGATCCTAAGTTTGCTTATACGTAATCCTTAGTTAACTTTTTATTGTGCACCCCAAGGCTAACGCACAAAAACGTCCTAATCAGATATATTTGGGGATTTTATCACTACTTTTGGACTTAAGTTGCATTAATTATGATTAGTTGTGATAAAGTCATTTGCATGAAATTAAGGTTAAAAAGGAGCAAAAATGTCATATATTTGATGATTTAACTTAATTGATTGATTTTTGGAATATAAGGTATTATATTTTGGGTTTATTTCCTTTGCAGATTATTTAAAAGAAAATTATAGAAAAATACCAAAAGCTTTTGAAAACTACATAATCAATGTTGATGAGGATCAGAGAAAATTACAGAAAAGGGCTCAGATTTATCTACAAACCTTTTAAATTTACAAGTTAGTACCTAGTCAAAACGCAACTAGGTCTGAATTAGACTTTTTTCTTCAAAGTTTTAGATCAGAGAGCGCCGCGAAACCTTCGTGAACTTCTTTACACTAGAGAGCTTGAGAGAACTGGAGAGGAGAGGGAAAGAGACGGAGAGCCTCCACTACCTTCGAGGATTTCCACCCTCCATCCTCACACCCACCGGCGTCTTTTAGAGACCAGATAGGAAAAAATTTCTAGAGAGACGAAAACACCAAAGCTTAACGTCAATAAGATGAAAACTTAGCAATGGTTAACAATTAGTAACCAAACGTCCAACATCCGCTTACTTTGTCCCTTAAATAAATTTCTAATATCTCTATCATTCATATACTTAACCTTTCCAATTATATTCTCCTTATTCTTCCACTTTATTTTACTCATTAAATTTATTAATTAACTTCCAAATACTCAACTTAAATTATAATTTTTCAATTCTAATCTTAAATGCTGAAATTCATAATTATCTTTTTACTTAACCAAATCATTCATTTTCTTTAAAATTCTCAATTCAAGAATGGCAAATGAATTCCACAATTTCAAAATTTTTCATAACCATTTATTTAATTCCAAATCACCTTTTTAAAAAAAAACTACAAGAAAATCTATAAATTACAATGTCACTATTATTCCAAAATTCCATTTTTCCTTAGTAAAAATTTCAAGTACGTAACAGTAACTCAAATCAAGTCAAATAATTACTATGAGAATTTAAACACAAGATTCTTATTACCTAAGCTTTCTAACTAAAATAACTCCTTAGCCAAACAGTGTTCAGATTGCTCATTCCAAAAATACCTAAAAAATTCGCAATAATTCTTCCATAAATGGAAAAACCACACAAACTTATAATTTAACTACAAAATCAACTTTCAACAAGTATTTCTAAGTTACCCATAGCCAATTATCGAAGTGACAATGATTGAACTATATTTTTATATGATATTTCATAACTGAATTGGGATTTTAATGTATTTTCTGGGACATTATTATATTATTAAGCACTAATTTGAGTAAAAGACATTTGCATTAAATTTAGTGTAAATAAGGGCAAAATGATCATAATTTGTTAATTATTCATGCAAATGATTTCTTAGGCTTTTGATGTTATGTTGTGCTTAATTTTTCTTTTGAGGTGTTTTGGTAAGAAATTGACAATTTTGAGGTTCAAAATTAATATTTTGAAGACAGAGGAAAATAATAGAAAAGGGCCCAAAAATTCTGAAAATTACTAAATATGAGGAAAAACGCCAGAGAAAATTACAGAATAGGACCAATCAGCTTTTCCATGAAGAAAATGGACTGGGGAAAATCACACAAAAGGACCCATAAGCTTTTCCATGCACCACGTTTCTTCCAACCGACAGCACTGGACCAAAGAGCAACATATTTTTTATCATGGAGAACCGAAAACAGAGACACAATGGACATAAGTGGGAGTTGAGATCTTATCATCATCATCAAGACACATCCAAGCATCATCATGATCTTACCACCTTCTTCTTCTTCCTTCATCACGTCACTTTTCTTTTTTTTTTCTTTTTGCTTTAAAAACACATGCACGTTCAGCTCCTCACACATCTCAACATCCACGACCTTCTTCTTCTTCCTCTTCCTTCCTCCTTTTCTTGGGATCCCCGGCGGCCTTCCCCATCATCATCACCATCACTGACGGTGCCCTCTCTTCATCCTCTTCTTCATTCCCAATTTTCCGGTGAGAGTTCATATTTTCCGGCACCTACACCCGTGAGAGCTTGAGAGGAGAATAGAGAGGAAGAAGCTACCACCACCGGTGTCTTTTCTATCTAGCGTCAGTCTTCCTCACTACCACCACCGACGTCATTGGAAGAAAACATAGCCACCGTCACTACTCTTCTTCTTCCTCCGTCTCCGCCAAGCACCGTCACCATCCTCTTCTCCGTCCACACCACCATCTCTTTCATTCCTTCTTCACTGATTCCTTTCTCTTGAACCCAGCAGACCACCGTCATCCTCGTCTTCTCCGTCCTTCATCACCTTCACCTTACTCCCGCGAGTTCTGCAACTTGCGGTGAAGAATTCCAGTTCCCGGCGCCCATTTCTGGTGACCTTCACCGTCGGTCTTCCTTCCTCCGCCTTCGCACCACCTATGTGACCTCTATGCTCTACCATTCACCACCACCACCTCTCTTTGATCTTATCAAAGCTTATCATCACTTTCCGGCGATTTCATGAAATTTTCCGACCCCCGGCGAGCTCATGCATTTTCCAACGAGTCTCTATTTTCCATGATTTTTCCGATGTACAAGCTTATTCTCCAAGTCCCTGAGTTTCTGCATTGCTATAAAGGGGAGTGTTCAATTTAATTCTGTTTTTTTTTTCATTTAGTTATTTTGAGACTTTATTATTATTCGTAGTATTTTGGATTGAATTTGTGTGATTGGATTTCTTTGTGCTCGTTGAATTTATATATATGCATCTATTTTTGTATGATTTGAATTAATTTGAGTGGCATGTTTGTGCATTTTAAGAATAGAGGAAATAATTGCATGAATTTAATAAAATACCAAAAATAATAGTTTAGCTTTTAATTAAATTGTATTTTCTTTTATTTATTAATTTTTTTAAAAAAATAAAAATCAATTTCCCCTTGTTTTATTGCATTTATATAGCATTTATATTACTTAGGATTCAATAAAAGGCTCCTCGAGAGGCAACCCAAATATTGCATTATACTGCAACTCTTAAATTAAATATTTTATATTTGATTCCGAGACGTATATAGATATGGTTAGATCAGACAACCAAGAATTTATTTTAAAAACTAAATCGCCTTCTCTTAGTTAGGGTTCAATCAAAACGAACCTAAAGTGTAAAAATTTAACCTTATTCAACAAACTAAACCAATTAAAATGAAGTACTCATTTACTTCTACAATCCTATGGCCCCCGATTGTTGAAACTCAAAACTTAATCTAAACCCTAAATCCCACAATTTCCTCTGTTCCTCGAAATAAACGCACTGTTAGAAAGCCCTAATTAAGGAGAATAACTTTGATGAAGGAAGTTTTTTAATTAGGAGTAGTTATGGGTTCAAAGTCTTACCTCAAAGTTTTCCATATGCTTAAATTTCTCCCTCCCCACGCCGCAGACCAGAGACAAAGACGGGGAAGAAGAAAAAAGAGAGCCACGCCTTGGTTAAAAAAGGAAGAGGGGCATGTAAAATAACATGCAGGGTAGATTACACTAAAGTACCCAGAACTTTTCTTTACTATTTTAATAAATTCTTTCTTTCTTTCTGTATACATATGTATATATATTGTCAATTTCTAAATTTGCTTCATACAAATCTTCTTTTACTCCTTATTTTACTCTTTGAAATTTCTATTTTCTTATATATCCATATTTTGGCCTTAAAAGTATTTAAATCATTTTTTATGATATTGAAATAATTAACATCTATTAAGTAATGAATTTATCTATATTTATTCCTACTTAATGATATTATTTTCTTTTCCTGAATTTTCTCTTGAAATTTACTAATTCTATTCCTCTCTTCCCTTAACCTTATACCTCTAAATCTCAAACAATGCATCTGAACCATTCTAGATCTTAATTTACTTAATAAACCTTATATGAATGTTTTTTTTTGGATGCATAACCGTATATTAATATTAGTTAAACATTAGAATTAAAAATTGAGATGTTACATTATTTGAGAATTTTATCATGTTATTTCCCAAAAAAATGCATTTATTATGATTAATTAAGATTAAAAGTGATTGCATGAATTAGTTGATAAAAGGGGAAAAAATATCATTATCTTCATGATTAAAAATGGTATTACAATGGTTTGAATTTCATTTTAGGGTATTTTGGTCAAGTGAACAAATTTTGGATATTATAGTTCAGCCCCCAAGATATTTTCACTTTAGTCCCTGAGTTGTAGAAATGACAGTTTGGTCCAGCAATCCGAAAATCCGCGTTTTTCTCCTATAGAATCAGATTTTAAGTGCTTGTCTTCTGTCATTTGGAGCAAGCCGACACACGCATATCCACCACCATCATTCAACTTCAACATCACCATCCTCATCGATCCCATCCTTCATCATACGCCATCACCACCATCCATCCCACCGTCCACTATTTCACTCCCTTCCCCTTCTGCCACTCCTTCATCTTCGTTCACCTTCCTTCATAATTTCATCTGTCTTTGATCGTCCGTCACTGTTCAATGGCCAAAGGAGAGCCTAAGGCTCGATGTAGCTATTCTCTAGTCATGAGCGCGTGATTCTTTCATTCCTTGATGATTCGATGAAGCTGGATAGAGTTTCTTGTGCTATTAGGGAGTTCTTCTTACCTAATTTTTAGTTTAACTCCGTTATGATTATGGGTTGTGATACCTAGGTCTCTAGGATTATAATTTGTGACTATAACTGAGTTGTGTTCTGGTTGTTGCACGTTAAGACTGAATTTTGTGTTAGATTTTGTATTTTAATGATTTGGTAGAATGTTTGTTGGCCTAATTGTTAGCCTTGTTCTATCATTCATGTGTTTTATACTCTTGATTGGCCAGTTAGGTTGCTAGCAATATTAATTAGGAGTTGAGAATGCCTTTTGCAAATCTAATACATGTTAAGTGCCATTGAGACGTTTCAAGTAAACTAAGCTTAATCTAGTAGCTAGGTGAGTTTAGGTAATTGGAGGCCTTTGTTTGTGAAGGTTTCTTCAAACTTAACAAACGAATTGGACTCAACTTAAGTTAGAACAATGAAAGCTAGTAGATGCACTCATCAAGGAATTTCATATTCATACTCCACATCACTCCATTTCATTCATTAAACTTGGAAAAACCTATAAAAAGTAGTTTAGCATAGTTTTGAATAGTTAGTTAAATTCATTACACCCTTTAGTTAATTTGTTAATTGCACTTAGTTAATTAGGAACTAAATAATCGGCTCCTCAAAGAAATCAACCTAAGTTAGTATCACTATAGTACATAGTTAGTTTAATTTTATTTAATAGCCCCCACGACATGGCCTGTTAAAGATCCTCCAGTATTGGAGAAAGCGTCTGTAGCTCTATCTGCAGACTCACCGCTTCTCATTGCGGCATTATCTGGACAAGTCAATTCTATGAAGCAGATGATCAGCCTCATGCCTTCACTGGCCATGCACATATACCGATTCAGAGTCAGTCAGTCGAAGTTTGTTGCTGATTGAGTCAATTATTTTCCTATTATGTTCTTCATACTTTCACTGCATTTTAGTATTTGCTTACTTAGAAAGATGTAGAGTGTAACTTTTCGCTTTTTTCTTTCCAGGAACTTTTCGCTTATTTGATTATGCTATATACTGAGTTTATAATGCTTTATCTTCAAGTTGATAATCTATAAATAAAACCACATGCACTTTTCTCAAATTTTGTACTTTGTTATACATTCTTCAGAAAATAACAGAAAAAGAACTTTAAAATTATAAAATCCTGCATCAGGTTTATTATCAAGAATTGATAAAGTGATAACGAGACTTAATAAGCAATTCACAACTCATTTTATAGGAAATTTCTAATTTGAGATTTTACAATTTCAAAGTTCTTTTTCTATCATTCTTCTTGTATTCTTATCTTTCTAACAAGTAATATTATATTCTTTCTTTATTAAGAAAGGACGGTGACCCTAAAGTTTGTAGAAATAAAGAGGATGAAGCATCCCAAGGTGACATAGATAAGAAAAGAAAGAATGATATGTACCAATCTCAAATAGTTGTAAACATGGAAGTTTTGGTTGCCTATAACTACAAAATCACCTCTAAAACTTAAATATATCTGATTTTGTAACTAAGATACACATATTATGGACCAGTTTGGATCAATATGCTGCTCATATCTCAAATAAATCTTTTAGATCATAATCGTTGGTACTCCTTTAGTCTTATTTATAAAATACAGAGGGAAGATTTTGCAATATTTATACATTACATAATTAAATTTTTATATGAATATATAATTTTACCATTCATTTATTATTATATAGATTTTGTATTCTTAGAATAGAACGCATATTAAATAGAGGTAAAATTGGAAAGTTATTAAATTATAAGACAGAGTTAATGATGTTTAAGATTTTCCTTAATTCTTATTAAAAGTGTGGGACGTGCTGTCTAAATAGGAGACATGGAGAGTATTAAAAATCTTTCGCCATGCTAGTTTTTGGCAACCTTAAATTATAATGTACACTTTCTAATATCCTTTTTCAAACTTATTAAACTTTAATCTTTACCTACTTCCAAGTTTGATGATCAAAGAATGACATCAAAAAATCAGTCCCACTTATTTATTTATAAGTCAGGCTTTATAAAAACATACTTTTAACTAATTTCCCCCAATTATGTTCCATTTTCTCTTCCTACTTTTCTAAAACAATCATTTTTTGAGATGACAATAAATGATGATATAGGAAGGGGATCGACCCATCCCAATCATATCAAACAAAGGCACTATTGGCATGTTGAGGATATCAATCACTATTCAATTCAGAGAATTATTATACATACATAAATATATATATATATATATATATATATATAGCATTTAATTTTTTACTATACTTACATCAAATTCCTTATGTCCATTATATCAAGTTCTCTAATAACACGAAGTCATCTATCCTATTTTTGAAATATTATCATTTAACTATAAATCCACATAAAAAAACAAAATAGGGCACATAGCCTTGTTTGATTAGAAAACTTAAAAGTAATGAATATAAAAAACTTGGCCTAAGTATTTTCTTTTTATTTTATTCTAATTAACCTTAACTTCTTCAACGAACCACTACGGGGGCTAGCAGGTCTTCTTGAGGCAAGATGCCTATCAAACAAGACTTCAGATAATATCTACTAATTTCTAAATGCACATCAAATTTTCCATGTATAAAATAGTTAAAAGAGCACATGTTTTCTTTTTCCTTTTTTCTTTTTGCTCGAAAGATAAAATAGCACTTTGAAATAAAAAGAAGGGGACAACAAGAAGCAAGGGAACAATGATTAGTTCACCTTTTATTTTTCCATGAGATGCATGAGAATATTCATACTTCTTACAATTATTGTTGGCTACTGAACACATACACACGCACACACATATGAACAACAGATTACGAAAACAATTAGTTTTGTTCAACTGAAAACATTTTCTCCCTTCACAAATACAAGTTATATATAGAAAAGGAACAAAGAAAGTAAGATTGCACTGTGAGATGGTGCAAGAAGTAACAACTGAAATCTGTGTTGATTACTGGCAAAAAAAAAAAAAGAAATCTGTGTTGATTATTTGTGGAAAGAGACAATCAGAAAAGCTATCACATACATTATATTTGAGGACGACACGAACGTTGGACACATAGCATGTTGGAATAAAAGAAAGATAGATTGATCTTGGAGCAAGGTATACGTTTACGGACAGATGAGACAGGTACATAAATTGATACAAGGAATTGTCTAAATCTGGCGAAGTGATTGTATACTACAGTAGTAATCAAAACAAATATAGAACGGAATATAATAAATCAGAGATTGGTTCTCCTCTGACATGAGTTCCATTCTTTCTACTTCTTTAGTTCAGGAATTATGTCAAGGGAATAACAGATTTCTGTTGTATTTATTACTTGTATTGTATTTGTTAATCTGTTAACACTTTCTGTTGTAAGTTAGATATTAGTTTTACAGCTGGCTTACACTATTAGATGATTCATTTTGTATATATACAGATATGCTCATCAATAATAAGAATTAATTCATTTTCTCTCAAATTGCCTCCATGTCATGGTATCCAGAGCCTCTTGATTTTTTTTGGGTTCCGTGCACCCTTATCTCTCTTCCTTCCGATTTCTTCTTTCTTTTCTCCACTGCTCACTTTTCTTTCAAACGCTACTTCTTTTGTTTTCCATGGTTGCCGACTCCATTGTTGACCAAGGTAGCCCTTTCTATATTCATCCAAATGAGAATCCAGCCTTGATTCTCATTGCTCCTCCACTCAATGGTTTGAATTATCACACATGTGCCAGAGCTATGCGTACGACTCTTCTCCGAAAAACAAACTGAAGTTCATTGATGGTTCAATTTCTCCTCCGGCGGTCGATGATCCTCTGTTCTCGGCGTGGGAGCGATGCAACAACTTGTCTAGGGATGGCTCACAAAATCTCTTTCTCCAAGTATCGCCGAAGCATTCTTTGGTTCGATCGGGCTTCTGAGATCTAGAATGACCTCCGATCGCGATTCTCTCAGACTGATCTCTTTCATGTCGCTGAGCTTCAAGAAGAGGTATACAATCTCAAACAGGGAAGCCTCAGTGTAAGTGACTACTACACTCAACTGCAAATTTTATGGGATGAACTTTCAAACATCCGTCCTCTTGAAGCTTGTGATTGTGGATCTACGACTGTTGCGCTTCAATATCATAATGGAGATTATGTTATTCGTTTTTTGAAGGGATTAAATGAGCAGTACACTCCTGTTAAATCCCAAATTATGCTTCTCGAACCCTTACCTCCAATTCATCGGGTCTTATCCTCAGTTCTTCAACAAGAACGTGAGTTGCATATTCCTGTGAATTCTGATGCCTCGGTTTTATTAGCAACTGAATCTCCACGCCCTGTGAATTCTGGTTCTCGACAACACAAGCAGTGCACCTTCTGTGGTAAACCTCGTCATGCCGAGGAGCCTTGCTATCGCAAGCATGGATTTCCACCTAGATTTCGATTTCAGTCCTCTGGTTCATCCTCTGGTCATACTCCTGTGGTAAATAATGTGGCTACTCAAGATTCTGCTATTGTTCAAGCATCATCATCTATTCCGGCTTCTCCATCAGGATTATCTTCCTTTCCAATTTTTCCTTCCCTTCCTTGTGATACTTGCCATTTTGCTAGGCAAAAATGTATTTCATTTCCTGTAAGCACATCTTCTAGAAATAAAATTTTTTATCTCATTCATGCTGATATTTGGGGGCCTTTTTCTGTCCCTTCTGTTCAAGGCTATCATTATTTTTTGATTGTTGTTGACAATTATTCTCGTTATACTTGGATTTTTCTTCTCAAAACTAAGTCTGAAGTTCGTCTTCAACTTAAGAATTTTATAGCTTTAATTGAAAATCAATTTTCCACTTCTCTTAAGGTTCTACGCACAAATAATGGCCCAGAATTCTCTATGCCTGATTTTTTTGTTTCTAAGGGTATAATTCATAAAAAATCATGTGTTGAAACTCCCCAGCAAAATGGTTTAATTGAGCGAAAACACAAGCATCTTCTTAATGTTGCTCGTGCTTTACTTTTTCAATCACATATCCCTATTGTTTATTGGTCTTTTGCTATTATGCATGCTGCTTATCTCATTACTCGGCTTCCCACTCCTTTACTTCAAAACTCAACTCCATTTGAAAAATTGTTTGCTTTCCCCCCTTCTTATTCCTCTCTTAAAGTTTTTGGTTCCTTATGTTTTGCCTCAATCTTGTCTCATCATCGTTCTAAATTTGATTCTCGAGTAAGAAAATGTGTTTTCTTAGGCATACCTACTGGTTCCAAAGCTTATATTTTACTAGATTAGTTTCTGATTTAACCATAATTTTATATATTTTTAATTAATTAAATAGGGACTCTTAATATATTTTTCAGGGCATTATCGCATGATTAAGCACTCATTTTAATTAGAGCCATTTGTATTGAATTAATTGTAATAAAAGGGTAAAATGGCCATAATTATTAAATATTTATACATATGATCTCTTGAACTTTTAATACTACCTTGTGCTTAATTTTGCATTGCAGTGCTTTGGGACACAATTGGTGATTTTTGGAGTCTGAATTAATAGTTTGAAGACAAGGAAAATTATAGAAAATGGCAAGAGAAAATTACAGAAAAGTACCCATCAGCTTTTTCATGAAGAAAATTTACTAGGGAGAATTACAGAACAAGATCCAAGCCACAAATTCAACATTCAAACCGATAGAAGAGCAAAATCTGGGGAGTTTTGTCATGTGAACTTCTGAAATATGTAGAAATTACATGCGCGCACATCACGGAAAGATTTGTGTTAACCACAGTGAACACATTTGTTTTCTTTCTGGCAAACAATCGGTAGCTTGCTTTCAGATTGCAATCAACGATGGCTGCACCTAACTATTAGTAGTGGCTATGGTTGAAGGGAAATGGATGTCGGCAATCTCACTATATATACCACCATCTTCACCAGCATGGAAAACAGCACGAGATGCCACAACAGCCTATGCTCTTTTGTGAGATATTTGATGTATGGGGTATAGACTTCATGGGCCCTTTTCCACCCTCATTAGGCTATAGCTATATCTTGTTAGCTGTGGATTACCTCTCTAGATGGGTCAAAGCTATTCCTACTAGGAAGGATGATGCCCAAACGGTTTCCAAGTTTCTCAAGTCTTATATCTTTTGCAGATTTGGAGTACCACGGGCTATAGTACACTACAAAAAAATAGGCAATTACCCACGGAAATTACCACACAGAATTTCGTGGCTAAAATGACTACCGACAGAAATCACCGAAGGAAATCCGTTGGTAAAAAATTACCGACGCAATTCCCGACGGAACACGTTTCGTCGGCAAAAAAACCGTGGCTAACGAGTTTTGGGACGGAAATAAATTTCCTTGGGTAATTTCCCACGGATTACCCACGGAATTTCCGTGGGTAATTTCCGACACATCTGAGACGGAATTCTGTGGGTAATTTCCCACGCATCTGAGACGGAATTCCGTGGCTAAATATGCTGTCCGAAATTTTGAAATCATTCTGTAATTGTTTAATTTTTTTTGGGCCATTTTTTTTAATGATTTGCATGACAATTTGCTGTCCGAAATTTTAAATCATTCTATAATTGTTTAATTTTTTCTAAGCCATTTTTTTAATGATTTGGATGACAATAATTTTTAAAACACAATTTAAAATGTTGAGCAAAATAGCATAATCATTGAACTTAAAATGTGGATGACTAAACAAGTCAAAATGTCACAAATATGAAGTCATTGAAACAGTAGAAAAAAACGTAATAGTAAGAAGTTAACAGTAACAAGTCTATGGAAACAATAAACATAAGAAAGCTACAAGTTCTTAACTTTGATTTTCATCTTCTTCATTTGCATTGGTAGCAGAGGGAGCCTGAGCATTGGTATTGTTAGAGAGATTAGGAAATTGAATCCCCATTCCTTGCAAGGCAGTCATAATCATGTCAGTTGCTTGTTTAAGGTGCTGATTTTCTTGTCTGAGATGTTCAGTCTCTTGTGTGAGGTGTGTTATCCTCGTGTGCAATTCTTGAACGTTAGAATCCCCCGTCGAGTTTATGGAAGGAGGTGAGGCAGAAGAAACAATATTTTGATTTTCAGATCCAAGCCCATAGATTCGACCCTTCTTGTTCTTACCACCGGTAACCTCTAACCACAGATTAAGTTCATCCTGATTAGATTGGACACTGCCTGTCTCCAAGTTTCTCAAAGCATGGGAAAGATCTCCCACTACCCAATTTTAAATTAAAACAATAATCATCATCTCATATTGTTGACAAGCAACTTCAAACATCTTTGTTTAATCGCAAAGCCACCTAAATCAAATTTCTTAACACTTTTAATTGATAATAAACATCATACTCCACCGTCTAGCAATAATCATCTAACACTCAAACATCAATGAAGTTTCACAAGGTCCCAACATTCAATTGAACTAAAAAATTTAGCTGGCTAATTCTCCTTTAAATTCAAACATTTTATGGAACACCTCATGTGCGTTTAAAATTTTTCAAGTTCTTAAAACATTGTTCCTCTTAAAATTGCAGCATCAAACTTAATGATTATAGTTATAATTCAACTTTATTCAATCATCAGAATGTGATATGGCTCAATCAAATACCAAACAGATTTTGCAATTCACACATGACCAAATAGGAGAAAAATACAACATTCTACTGCATAAAAAATTTGCAACTTTTTGGGAAAAAAACAGAGAAGGAACATTTAACATACTCAACACCACCACCGCATAAGAGGAGGAAGAAGGGGATGCTTTTTGTATACACCCTTCCACACACATGACAACGACAAGGAGGAGGAGAGAATTTGTATAGGACTCTAACTGACCACAAGCAGCAGCAAGAGAGAAGGAATCATAAACAAGAACAAAAACAGAGAAGAAACTCTGCCCACACATACATGGCAGCAATAATCTGAAAGGGGAAGAAACTCTGCCCACACATACCCACATACATACATATATTTCAGAATTATTACCTGTGAACCTTATGAGCCAGAGGTTGGCTCAAAGAGAGAATTAAACAGAACTTAGAGATAAATATTCAACAACGAGAGAATAGCATATTCTGTAAACAGAAGGGTATAATTATAACAACATATTCTCCTTTGGGAGTTACAACAAAGAGAGAATGAAACAGAACTTAGAGATAAATATTCAACAAATAAAGGAACCATGATAATGTATCTTTTTGTCTTTTTTCTGTGACAGAGACAATATGTAAACCACTCTTTCAAAGCTAGGCCACCTTTTTTTCTACGTGTTGGGTTTATCCAACCATCAAAGAAAACCATATTCTATGAGAATTTAATAACAGATATCAGTGAGTCATAAACAACCATTTACTTACATGAGTTGCAGCTGCACAATGGTCCGCAAATTCCCCTGTTTTCTCATTATAATAAGTCTTCTTGAACAATTCAAACACAGAAGGCTCTCTTCCCAAATCTTCAGCCTACAAGTATTTATAAAAATGTATTATACGAAGCATCAAATACATAATGATTGAACCAATTGGAGATAAATACTTACCATCCTCCTTTTATGCTCACTATTCAGAATACTACCCCCTTGTGTTGAGTGCCTCCTTTGCTAGAGGCTCGATTGGTCTTTGCTATCTCACACTTGCTCTTATATTCTGGTGTTGTTCACAATCTCTCTAACTTATTCATCACTTCGTGTGGAATCCACTTAGGTCTAACTTGCTTGTGAAACAACTCCTGCCTGATAGTATGCATTGTACCTCTCAAAATTTATGAACACTTTGCATTCCATATTCTCTTAACATCATCTTCATATTGTGGCAGCCATTTATATTTTCTCTGCATAAATGAGATATGAAAAGGATAAAAAATACAAAAAGAATAAGGAAACAAGTAGACATAATACAAATAGAAGATATCATATACCACCCATTCTTCAAACCACATTTTCCTATAATTGGCAGGTGTTGCTTTCCAACAATGACATGGGTAGTCAAATTTCCCTTAAATTACCGGAAGAATTTGCCGTACAGAACAAACAATAGGATTGAACCTAATATCAATTGTAAAAAGACCATTGTCATTATTAAAATGGCTTTAATATATACTAAATGAAGATACAAATTACAGCAAGATTGTTCATGACTTACGTTGTTTTCTCAGGATATATCCATATTCTACCATCAAGATCACGACCCCAAGGTGATAACCTAACACGAGGACCCTGTGGAGAGGGGGGTGTGAAGATTCTGTTCCAGGAGATGGTATTGGAGGAGATGGGACTGGAGATTGAGAAGGGCCAGATGATAATGAGTGTCCACCAATTGATTCATGCAATGGGAATGATGGTTCACCTGAGTCATGATGCAATTAGGTGGGTAATATGGGTCTCACAATGGGATTAAGGATTTGATGTGGTAATGAGGGTCGGATAAGTGGTTCATGCAATTGAGGCGCTGATACAAATGACAACGATGGTCTAACAACCCTAGGAATAACCGGATTTGAAATAATTGTCTAAGGATGAGATAACTTAGGACGTTGTTGGGGAAGAAATGATTGTGGGGTACTCGATGGGTTGATATCACGCTTTGATCGACGGCTTGACATCTACATATTCATTGTGAGACTTGAGTTAGTAATAAGAAATAAATAAATGATGATGAAATATATTCAGAATAAAAAGAAAATTAAAAGTCAATACAATTAACGGTAACAACAATGACTTCATTACAACAAAATGTGGTAACATTAATCTTCTTCATCATCGTCTTCATCTTCGTCTTCGTCTTCTTCCTCATGTTCATCTTCAACCACATAAACATCTTCAACCTCATCATCTATATCACCTTCTTCCTCATCATCATCTTCCTCATCATCATCATCATCATCATCATATTCTTCTTCTTCTTCTTCTTCTTCTTCTTCTTCTTCTTCATATTCCATGTTACCCACCGGCATATCTACATCTTCATAGCGAATTTCAGTTGGAAGAGTGTCAATTATTGACATAGGGACTTCATCATCATCAACAATTATTGGTAGTATGACTTCAAGGTCATCCACTTGAAATGGACCCACATTTGCTTCAGATGCAGGAGTGTCAATTATGCTACGAGCCTTGATCTTAATAACAGCTAACCAATTTTCCTTTTGACGGCAACAAGGGTAAGGCATATAATAGACTTGCATTGCTTGTTGGGCTAAAATAAATGGATCATACTTGTTATACCTCCGTGATGCATGAACTTCAACAGTCCTGTATTGTGGGTGAATCTTTGTACCATGATTCGGTGTTGGATCAAACCACTCACATTTAAATAACACCACTCTCTTCACAGGGACACCCGTATATTCAAGTTCAACAATCTCGTGTAGAATGCCATAGAAGTCATATTCTGCTTGTGCATAGTCAGTTCCCTTGATGCATACACCACTATTATTGGTTGATTTATTACGGGCAACTTCGGCTGTATGAAACTTGTACCCATTCACAAAGTACATAGGCCATGTTCTCGCTCTTCGCTTTGGGCCCCAAGCAATGTCATGTAAAAATGAATCCGTAACATTGTTGGCAGGATTTTCAACCTAAGTGACATAATCAATAAGAATCTTGTCAAATAAAGTTTGTTGTAGGTATTTCATTCATAATATTAACTACTTACATGACATTTAAACCATGATGCAAATCTATCATTGATCTGAGCTTCTATCTCATTATTTGTAATTTGAGGGTGCACTTCCTTTAATAAATGTACAAAAAAACTGCATTGCAAGTTATGTGTTAACCATATATATTTGACACAAATTTTAATTTATCAGGATTTAACATCACTTACTTCATATATGGTTGCACCTCGTCACAATTCATTAGAATGAATGTGGTCGCGGCTTTCACATCTTCATCCCCTAAGAAACGGGATTTACAAGTCCCAGAAGGTCTTCCTCGATGATTAAAAATTGAAATAGTTGGCAAATCTGGTTCTCCACCATCGTCATTTCTGATAGGTCTTGTTATTCTTGGTGGAACACCTGGGTCAAAGTAGTGCGAGCAAAAGAAGGCAGTCTCCTCAGCAATATAAGCTTCACATATAGATGCTTCAACCCGAGCTTTGTTCCGTGCCTTTTGTTTTAAGGTATAAAGAAACCTACATATAGTTAACTCTATTGGACATTTTTTTAATAACCTGAGTCAAATATTTTTTGTCAAGTCACATAAAACAATATTCAGTACCTTTCAAATGGATACATCCATCTATATTGGACAGGCCCTCCTACTTTAGCTTCATAAGGAAGGTGGATGGGTAAATGCTCCATTGAGTCAAAGAACCCTGGGGGAAAGACTTTCTCTAACTTACACAATGTCACAACAATATTTTGCTCTAACAACTCTAGTTGATCTCACAACAAAGTTGTGGAACAAAGTTGTGTAAAGAATTGACTAAGCTCCACTATAGGATTCAAGACATTTTCCGACAAAGTCGCAAAGGCAATAGGAAGCAAGCGTTCCATGAACACATGACAATCATGACTCTTCATTCCGTACAACTTTGCTTCTTTCATATCTACACATCTATTTAGGTTAGATGCATATCCATCAGGAAGCTTCAAGTTCTTCACCCATTGACAAATATGTCATTTTTTATCCACATTCAATGTATAGTTTGCGATCGGTTTCACCATTCTCCCTCTAATTTCAACAAGTTCATTGTCCTTCCTTCGACAATACTCTTTCACATCCATTCGAGCTTGTGTGTTATCTTTTGTTTTCCCCTTTGTGTCCATAACAGTGTGAAACACATTATCAAAGACATTTTTCTCAATGTGCATGACATCAAGATTATGTCGAATGAGATTAGTTTTCCAATAAGGCAATTCCCAAAATATGCTTTGTTTTGTCCAATGATGAGTAGCCTTATACCCTTCAATTGGCAAATTTTTCCCATACTCAGTCACCTCGGGTAGATTTTTAACTCTTTGCCAAACTTCCTCTCCACTCAACCGGGGCGGAGGCACTGATTTCTCAACTCTATTCTTCAAAAAAGATATTTTTTTTCTCCTGAATTGGTGGTCAATGGGAAGGAATTGACGATGGCAGTCAAAGAAACATGTTTTTTGCCCATACTTCAATTGGAACGCTTTTGAGTTCTCCATACATATAGGACATAATAGTCTCCCCATGGTCATCTGATTTGACCGTATCTTTGCGTCTTGGGGTCAAATACAAGATTTTTAATCCAGGAATTGCAGTATAATGCAATACTCGGGTCGTCTCTCTTTTCTCAAGGAGCCTTTAATTGAATCCTAGGTAATACTAAATGTCATGTAAAAACAAATTCAATAAAACAAGGGAAAATTGATTTTTTTGGGCTTTTCTTGTTTAAAAAAAGAAAATATAATTTAATTAAATATATAAATAAACACACCACTCAAATTAATTTAAATTATAGGCAAAGTCTATATATAAATCCCACAACACAAATTTGATCACACATTATTCAAACAAAATATTGGAATAGGAAAAATAAAAACAAAACTCCCCTGATTCTCAGATTCCATGTTCACGCAAGTCAAAAGTTGCAACATGCATGATGATGTCAGCATACATGTATGATGATGTCATCATGCATTAATCTAATGAACCAACTGCAACACGAACTGAAGCATTTCTCATTCGCAGATCCTCAAACTCGTGGCTCCAGGTGGTGTAACTCAAAATTTCAGCTGCCTCAATTTCTGCAACTGGGACTGGTGGTTGATGATGAAGAGATCGCCGGAATTGAGGAAGAGAGTGATGGGAGGTCGCCGGAAATGGGGGCCGGAAAACTACAAAACTTCACCGGAAAATTGGAAACAACACGGGAGTCACAGAAAAACCGATGGAAAATGATGATGCGGTATTTGCATGATGAAAGGACGATGGTAGGAAGAAAATAAGACACAACGGAGGAGAAAATGTTTCACAAAAAAATCAAGCTTCGCCGGAAGTGGGGGCCGGAAAACTGGAATAGTTCGCCGGAAAATGCAAAACTTTCTAAACTATCACAGAGAGGAGATGAGGGTGCTGCACTTGTAGTTTTTGATGGCTTTTGGTAGAGAAGACCGAAAGTGATGGTGGTTGGGATGAAGGAGCTGCTGGACTGTGAACAAGATGATGGTGTGGTGATGAAAATGAAGAACGTGGTGGTAAGGAAGGTGCAGAGGCTGGTAAAGGTGAATGGTGGTGATGAAGGGAAGAGGTCGGTGGTGTAAGTGGTGACCTCGTTCTTACTTCAACTCCCCGTTCTGTAGTACCTCGGCAAAAGAAAATGGAAGAAGAAAATTTAAGAAGGAAGAGTTGCAGTCGGGGTCCTCTTGGTGGTGAAGATGGAGGTATATATAGAGAGATTGCCGTTGTCCATTTCCCTTCACCAACCATATTAGGTGCAGTCTGAAAGCAAGCTGCAACACAAATCTTTCCGTGATATGCGCGTGCATATAATTTCTACGTCTTCCAGAAGTTCAATGAAAAACCCCCCAGATTTTGCTTTTCTGTCGGTTTGAATGTTGAATTTATGGCTTGGGTACTTTTCTGTAATTTGCTCTGGTCCTTTTCTATAATTTCCCTTGTATTCAGACTCCAAAAATCACCAATTGTGACCCAAAGCACTGCAATGCAAAAATTAAGCATAAGGTAGTATTAAAAGTTCAAGAGATCATATGTATAAATATTTAATAATTATGGCAATTTTACCCTTTTATTACAATTAATTCAATACAAATGCCTCTAATTAAAATGAGTGCTTAATCATGCGATAATGCCCTGGAAAATACATTAAGAGTCCCTATTTAATTAATTAAAAATATATATAATTATGGTTAAATCATCATCCAACCAGACAACATACCATAAGCTGGAAAGTCATTTATTGTCCACAATAATGCAGCATGCATAAGAAAGTTTTGTTTCAAAGAGGCATCATATGTTGACACCCCCGTACCCCACAATAACTTTAATTCATCTATCAATGGTTGCAAATACACATCTATTTTTCCCTTAGGATTATTAGGACCAGGGATAATCAACATCAAGAACATATATTCCCGTGTCATGCATATCTCAGGTGGTAGATTATAGGGAGTAACTATCACAGGCCAACAAGAATATTGCCTTCCAGATTGGCCAAATGGTGCAAATCCATCCGCACACAATCCAAGCCTCACATTTCTTGGATCATATGCAAAGTCTAGATATGTTCTATCAAAAACTTTCCATGCTTTACCATCAGAAGGGTGAGAGAGAACATTGGAACCTCGACGATTCTCAAAGTGCCATCTCATATCCTTTACCATTTTTTCAGAAGCAAATAATCTTTGTAACCTTGGAATGAGAGGTAAGAAAAACAATTGCTTCCTTGCAACTTTCTTTTTTCTTCCATGACACTTCTTAAAGGAATATTGTTCCTCACAACAGAACTTACATTTTGTTGCATGAGTGTCATCTTTATAATATAACATACACCCATTCACACAACAATCAATCTTCTTATAATCTAGACCTAACCTCAACACTAACTTCTTTGTTTGGTACAAGTCTGGAAGCATAAGAGTGTCTTTAGGTTGTGTCCTAAGCATAAGTTGGGAAACTAAATTAAAGGCATGTTGAGACATGTTTGTTGTTGCCTTAATACTTAATAACTGTAACGTTGTTGAAAGCCGAGATTCTTCACAACCTTCCCACAATGGTTGTTGTGCAGCACGTAACATGTCATAAAATTCTCTTCCTGTACTATTTGGCATCTCTTCAACACCTTCATTATAGTAATCCCTAAAACTAGGCCCAGCTGCATCCATCACGATTGTCTCATATGGACTTGTATGGGCTCCAAGTGCCCCATGTGAGGCATATAGGGGACATGGTATTGGAGACATGGGCAGATGATTTTCTACTCGTGTTTCACAATGACTAGTCCATACATAATAGTCCGGCATGAATCCTCTACTATAAAGGTGCACCTTAACATCATCAAAAGGTAGATAATATCTACATTTACATTTCACACATGGACACCTAAGATTTCCCCACTTTTGAGAGTACTGTGATTGATATACATATGCAAGAAACCCATCAACACCTTGCTCGAACTCTACCGTCACCCATTTAGTACTCGGATTAATTCTGTTATACATCCATCTTCGATGTTCTGGGACTTCCATTCTAAGAAGTAGGAATTCTAAGTAAATATTAAATAAGCTTTGGAGCAGACAAAATTAAGTTCTAAATCACATTGTATGGTAAAAGGCATATATATGATGCTGCCATGAACACTATTTGCATCAATATAGAGTGATAAAGAAAACTATGGGACTATATATGTGAAGTCATGATGATATATGCAACTAAAAAGGCGTACCGGTAATTTACCAGCCATTTGAATCAACATACTAATGTCAAGAGAGCATCAAGAAGACAAAAAACATTTACATGACACTGAGATGTGTTGAAACTTAAGAATTAATTAACCTATATGAAGCAACTACCTCAATAGCGCTATCACTTTCAATTTTGCGTCCCCAACACGTTTACTTACTCAGATTCAACCTAACATCATCAAACAGCTTATCAGAACAATACATGGCAGAACATATGAAGGACAATTTTTTATAGGATAGTCAAAGTTCAAAGTACTTAACTGCTGCATTTTGCACAACAAAACACAATTAAAATTCAGAACCCTTTAAGCTTTTATAAGGACGCGAATGTCATAGCAGAAGGA
Source organism: Inga leiocalycina (assembly GCA_963242795.1). Lineage (NCBI taxonomy): Eukaryota > Viridiplantae > Streptophyta > Magnoliopsida > Fabales > Fabaceae > Inga > Inga leiocalycina. Next base: position 61,281,861 of record OY725325.1, on the reverse strand, counting down.
CCCAAAACTCAGCAAAAATTCATAATTTAGTAATGTATAGTGCATCCTAACCAAGACACTTCAAAAACAGATTTAGCAACAATAAATATGTAGCAATTAATTCTAAACACACTAAGTTTCAGAATGCAAGTGGGTTAAACTCTAATACTCCTAACCAATGACAAGAAAATATTTAACACAACCAATCCCTAAACATGGATTGGCTGTTAGGTTTAATATTTGTGAATTAAGAAAAATTGCAAACCAAAAGGTTTGATAGGCTATATTTTCAATTTTCAAATCTGATCTGTGACAGTATAAACTAAAACAATATTTAAGGCAAACAAGTTTAATCAACCTTGTAAAAAGGAAATAAAATATTCAGCCGAGTCCATGCCTTTAAATTAGTGTTCTTTCTTACCTTTTATATAACCAGGAACATACAAACCCCTTGATATTAGTAAGTGAACCAAATTTAACATTAATGGAGGTAATACACAGCAGACTTACGTTATAAACTTGCATTTCTGCATAAATTATTTAAGCATGACAGAGCAAGGAAGTACTTGTATTATAGATAAGCCCTCATTAACTTGCAAATTTGAGACTCCTAGAATCATCTAATGCCCAAATTGCAGCAAAGTCTTAAATAGAGGGCAACTTTGAGCTCAAAAAGTAATGTGAAACTATCTTTATAAACAAAATTTCAGAACTAACCTTTTTTCGATGTGAATTATGCACTTCTCCAATAGTTCAGCCAGCTAAACTGAGTAGTTCAGTACGATATTAAAACCTTACTTAAAATCCAAAGGCCACAAAAAACATGTAGAATAAGAAAATAACTACGAACATGTGCCTCTTTGTACAAATTGGCCAAAAAAAATATTTCTACACTTTAAATAAGAAGTGTTGTAAATCTTATAATATTCACTTGTAATTCATATATAAATGGCATTGTCACCAAAATAAGATCATGAATAACAAACAAATCAAAACCAAACAAAACATTAACAAAATCTTGACTTCATGATCTTACATGTGCATGCCCATAATGTAGGTGTAGAGAAAGAAACGTGGAAAATTTGAGTTTGAACTATAAAAGGTTGGAATTTTAATTTTGACAAAAGAAAGCCCTTCTGGCTTTGAAATTTGATGAGCCATGTAGTTACCAATGAAAGAGACGGCACACATCTATGGAAGCATTAATACAATTACAACTCAAACCACCCATCAACCATATCCAATATCTTCAATTGATCACAAAAAAGGACACCACCAACACATGAAGATCTAAAACATTCATCCATCACAGACTACAGATAGCAAATTGCACAATACAAAATGGGATGCAAGCAGTTCAACAAGCCATTACCCAAATAAATGGCCTTGGGGTAATAATAACAAGCAATTCAAGAAATCAAACACTGCCCTGCATATCACAGTGGAAAAATAGTCTTGTTCAAAAGGCTCTTGGACTTTTAAATTCACCTTCATTCTTCTTTCTTACCATTGGCTAGTTCTAGCTGCTCTTCTGGAAACTAGCCCTTAACCCAAATACTTATCCCAAGAAAAATTATAATCAACCATGGCCTCAAAGTATACTTTAACCAATCAAGGCATTTACCAATTCTTAGTTTAATTTTTTCAACATATTCCATATCATCTCCCAACATCTGTATTCACAGTTAAAACAACCTTTGATTCCCCTAAATATCAACCTACATATATATGTATGTATATATCTATGTATGTAATAACTTTTATATTAACTTTAGTAATTAAAACAACACTTATCTGCTATCATTGGAAAAATAATTTCACATATCACACAGTTCATCCACCACCTTATGTGATTCAATCAACAAGCTTCAAGAATATTGAAAATCACAATCTGAAACTATATTGCAAGACCAATCCTATCTAATTGACAACAATCCAGACACCATAGCAAAGAAGAATATGCACATAATCAAAGCAGAAGCATTTTGGAAATTAGACCAAGAAAAAGAAGCTATTCATACATACCCTACACAATCAATGAACAAGAGAAGAAGAAAACTGAAGATGGGTTCATTGATTCTCCTTAGACGGCGAGAAAGATGAGTTGCTCTTGCCTATTGAATTGAAATCACAAAAATTGAATAAATGGTCAACATCAAATTAGAGTTTAAAAACCCACTGAATTAATCAATGAGTGTACCGGACTTACCGACTGAAGACCAACGCGCAGGGAGGGAGGGAGATTAGAGAGATTGCAGACAGCGAGAGAGTGCTGAGGCAGTGAAATCCGACACTGAGCAAAGGGATTAGGGATTTCGGATGAGATGCCACACCACTCACCTTGTCTCGGAGAAGCTCATTCTTCCCATTTCCATAGAGCAATCGACCGATTTCGGATTGAAATCGGCGCAGGAGGTGCAAATCGCCGAAATAATTTCTTGGAGCAGCGAATGGAACTCAGAAAATGGGTTGGGGCTATTTCTTGAGATAATTCACTAAGCAAAGGGATTAGGGATTTCAGATGAGATGCCATACTACTCACCTTGTCTCGGAGAAGCTCATTCTTCCCATTTCCATAGAGCAATCGGTCGATTCCGGATTGAAATCGGCGTAGGAGGTGCAAATCACCGAAATAATTTCTTGGAGCAGCAAATCGAACTCAGAAAATGGGTTGGGGCTATTTCTTGAGATGATTCACACGGGCGGTTCTGGAGGGAAAATTTTCGGCTCGTGGGTTGGGGAAATTTTTCGGGTAGGAGCTGTGTATGTGTTAGGTTTTTTATTATTCCAAATAAAAAAAATCATTTGCCACGGAAATCACTGACGAAATACTTTTGTCAGTAATTAGCCACGATATTCCGTCGCTGATGGTTACTCTCCGACGGACTTGCCCACGGAATTATTCCGTGGCAAATTATTGACGCATTTCCGTGGGCAATTCTGTCTCTGATTTTCTTGACTGAATTTCCATCCCAGATGCGTCTAAAATTACCCACGGGCATGGTTCCATCTCAGATTCCGTGGGTAATTGAGGCTTTTTTTTTAGTGGTTAGCGATAGAGGAACCCACTTTTGCAATAAGGTTATTGATAACTTACTTGCCAAGATTGGGGTGACTCACAAAACATCTACCCCTTATCATCCACAAACAAATGGGCAAGCAGAAGTATCTAACCGAGATATCAAACATATTCTAGAAAAGATAGTCAAGCCTTCAAGGAAGGATTGGAGCTTAAGGTTAGAGGAAGCACTATGGGCCTACAGAACTGCTTTTAAGACACCAATAGGAATGTCTCCTTACTGACTTATCCATGTAAAGGCTTGTCATATTCCGGTGGAATTGGAGCACAAAACCTATTGGGCTGTGAAAATGTGCAACATGGATATAGAAGAGATAGGCTGGGAAAGGAAATTGCAACTATAAGAACTTGAAGAAATGCGACTGGATGCTTATGAGAGCTCTTGCATTTACAAAGAGAAGACCAAGTTGCTGCATGATAAGAAGATCTTGAGAAAGGATTTCAAAGTAGGTGATCGTGTGCTGTTGTACAAGGCCCAATTCAAGTTGTTAAGTGGGAAGCTTAAAGATAAATGGTATGGGCCTTTCACTGTCACCAAAGTGCATTCATTCGGCATGGTAAAGCTACTTGATGAGACTACTGGAAAAGAGTTCCAAGTCAATGGACACCTGCTCAAGCTCTACCGTGATTCACCATTAAAGCCTACTTGAGGCCAGGTTGCGTCTTCTCCTTTCACTATCTTTTGCTTTCAATGATTTTTCATCAGTTATTATCTATGCCTTATTGATTGCTTGAGATAAGTGTGGGGCAAGGGCATTCCAGTAGAAGTAGTGTAGTAAAAAAAAAAGTGTGTATCCTTTGTTTTTTTTCTTTTGTTCTTTCTTCGTGTGTGCACTTAATTACCATTGTTCCTTGAATTTCAACTTGCTTTGCACATTGAGGACAATGTGTTGATTAAGTGTGGGGGAGGGAAATACATTTTGAATCCCAATGGTTGATTTTAAATGTGAAAATATCTCAAACTAGAAAATTTTTCAAAACTTTTTCAAGAATGACTTGCTTTGAAGCATGACATAAATGGTAAAGGGTCGCATTTGCCATTTTGGACATGTAATTTGCAAGAAATATTTTTTGAGCTTCCATAAGATCTAGTTTTTGGCAATTTTTTTAAAAAACCATATTTTGTTTTCAAGTGAATGGGAAAATAAATGAACCCACAATTGGATTCTTGTTTACTCCTTGTTTTGAAAAAAAATAATAAAAAAAATTTTATATAGTTAAAAAAAAAGTTTTTGTATCATTAGTGTGTTTAATATTTGAGCATGATTATAATTGATTGCAATGTTTTGATTAATTGTGTTTGTAAGGTTAGCACTAGAAGTTAAGCGGATGTTTTGTGGTTAGTTTCCTATGCAATTAATTATGTTAGAAGAAGCATTAGACAAAAACCTTGTTGGAAGATTATTTGGACCTTAAATTCTTTCCATGTGTGCATGTTCACTTATTTTTCATCTTCTAGAACTTGTTTCAACTCTTCTTCAAAACGGCATTTGCATTAGTGTGTTGAAAATGAAAGAGGCATTTATTTTAAACCCATTTACCAAAACACAAACCTTTATTTATCACCTTTTTGTTACCCATTTTGAGCCATTCCTATGTTGTATGCAAGTCATTTATTCATAGTGTTCATGGTATTCTGAAATCAAAGTAAATTGCCAATATACAGTTGAACAATTTGAAATGCCATAAAAAAATAGTTAAAAAAAAAAAGAAGAAGGTGAATAAGAGGCATTTGTTCGTGAATTAAGAAAAGAATTGGCAATAGTTTGTAAAGTTAATTGGTTACTATGAACTTGTTCAGTAATTTTGATTTGCATATCAACTATTTATTTTCTTCATTCCATTCAGCCTTCATCCATCATTACAACCCTTTAAAGTCCTCTTGATTCATTACATTAATTGCTATTAATAGTGGAGATGTTAGAGTTGTTACAAGCCTATGGTAAGTTGTTCATTGAGTGAGCTAGAGTGAAATTATCCCAATGAGGTGAGATAAGTGAAACAATAATACCCTGAGAGTCTCTTGTGCTTCATTCTAATATTTTGTGTAGTTGACTAATTTCTTTGCATCAATTAACAATAACTAATGTTGGCTTGAAGGATATGTTTAATTGATCTATTGCTTTCTAATTATGAAATTGTTCACCTTTCAATGTGTTGATGATTTGGATTTGGAGTCTTGTATTCAATTTCCTTTGTTCAGGAGTACAAAGGTCTAAGTGTGGGGGAATTGATTTAACCATAATTTTATATATTTTTAATTAATTAAATAGGGACTCTTAATATATTTTCCAGAGCATTATTGCATGATTAAGCACTCATTTTAATTAGAGCCATTTGTATTGAATTAATTGTAATAAAAGGGTAAAATGGCCATAATTATTAAATATTTATACATATGATCTCTTGAACTTTTAATACTACCTTGTGCTTAATTTTGCATTGCAGTGCTTTGGGACACAATTGGTGATTTTTGGAGTCTGAATTAATATTTTGAAGACAAGGGAAATTTTAGAAAAGGGCAAGAGAAAATTACAGAAAAGTACCCATCAGCTTTTTCATGAAGAAAATTTACTAGGGAAAATTACAGAACAAGACCCAAGCCAGTAAAACAACATTCAAACCGACAGAAAAGCAAAATCTGGGGGGTTTTGTCATGTGAACTTCTGGAATATGTAGAAATTACATGCGCGCACATCACGGAAAGATTTGTGTTAAACACAGTGAACACATTTTTTTTCTTTCTAGCAAACAATCGGTAGCTTGCTTTTAGATTGCAATCAACGATGGCTGCACCTAACAATTAGTAGTGGCTATGGTTGGTGAAGGGAAATGGATGTTGGCAATCTCACTATATATACCCCCATTTTCACTAGTATAAGGCATCCAGAAAACCTGCAGCTCATCCTTCTTTAGTTTTTCCTCTTCCATTTTCTTTTGCCGAGGTACTACAGAATGGGGAGTTGAAGTAAGAACGAGGTCACCACTATCACCACCGACCTCTTCCCTTCATCACCACCATTCACCTTAAACAAGCCTCGGCATTTTCCTCTACTCCGTTTCTCTGCCTACATCATTTTCTTTCCTTTCTCCTTCCTTTGTTATCAAGCACCACCGTTACCTTCTCTTCATTTTCCTCCCAACCACCATCACCTTCGGTCTTCTCTGTTTTCTCCACCAAAAGCCATCGAAAACTACCAGTGCAGCACCCTCATCTCCTCTCTGTGATAGTTCAACAAGTTTTGCATTTTTCCGGCGATAACCCAATTTCTGGCCCCCATTTCCAGCAAATATCCAGTTTCCTGTGACCTATTTTTCACCTCCGTCATGTCTTATTTTCTTCCTACCATCATCCCTTCATCATGCAGATACCGCACCATCATTCTTCATCGGTTTTTCTGACTCCCGTGTGGTTTCCAATTTTCCGGTGAAGTCTGTGAAACTTTCGGCCCCCACTTCCGATGAAACACACTTCCGGCAGTCTATACCCTTGTTTCTCATTGCTGCCATTATTATATCTTGTCAAGCATCATCAACTCAGTTGCAGCCGAGGGAGAGAACTGAGAGCGCAAGAAGAAACACGAAACCATCGTGACTTCTAAATGGATTCATGCATGCTGACATCATCAATGGCATATCTTCGAATTCATGCATGCATGTGGGAGCTGAACAAGGGGAGTCATTGTTTTTTTATTTTTCTTATTCCAATATTTTGTTTGATTATTGTTTGAATAATACGTGATTAAATTTGTGTTGTGGGATTTATAGCTATACTTTGCTTATGATTTAAATTAATTTGAAAGGTGTGTTTATTTATACATTTAATTAAATTGTATTTTCTTTTATTTCTATTTTTATTTTTAACAAGAAAAACCCAAAAATCAATTTTCCCTTGTTTTATTGAATTTGCTTTTGCATGACATTTAGTATTACCTAGGATTCAATTAAAGGCTCCTTGAGAAAAGAGAGACGACCCGAGTATTGCATTATACTACAATTCTTGGAATAAATATCTTATATTTGACCCCAAGACGTAAAGACTCGGTCAAATCAGTTTCTCATCAAATTTTTTTGTCTAGAGATGTTGTCTTTCATGAATTGGTTTTTCCTTTTCTTAATGGCATTATCACTCAACCTTCTTCTCCATCTCCTATTCCTTCTGTCTTCTTCCATTCCCTCTCCTATTTTGCCTACTTCTCCGCCTCCCATTTCTTCACTTTCTTTTCCTTCTTTACCACCCGAATCTGCCTCTGTTTCACTACCTTCACCTTCTGTTTGTCATTCAACCAGGCCCCACAACCTCTCTTCATATTTGCAGGACTATCATTGCACCCTCTCTTCAGCTTGTGATCAATCATCAGCCCAAGGTGCTCCTAGGTATCCTTTATCTTTTGTTTTGTCATATTCCTCTCTTTCTCCTGATTATAAACAGTTTGTTATGTCTATTTCTCCTGTTCCTGATCCTACTACTTATAGGCAAGCTGTTAAAAATCCTGTTTGGAGGGATGCCATGTCCAAAGAAATTAATGCACTTGAACATAATCAGACTTGGGTACTCACTTCTTTACCACTAAGTAAGAAGACCATTGGTTGTAAGTGGGTCTATCGTACTAAGTTCAAAGCTAATGGTGATATTGAACGACATAAGGCTCGTTTGGTTGCTAAGGGTTACACCCAAACAGAAGGTGTTGCTTATTTTCATACCTTTTCTCCTGTCGCAAAAATGACAACCCTTCGTTTACTTCTTTCTATTTCTGCTGCCAAGGGCTGGTTTTTACATCAATTAGATGTTAATAACACTTTTTTACATGGTGATTTAAATGAAGAAGTTTATATGGATCTTCCCCTTGTTTTCACACCACCTTCTCCAAATCTGGTTTGCAAGTTACAGAAGTCCATTTATGGCTTAAAACAAGCCAGTCGACAGTGGTATTCCAAGCTCTCTACTGCTTTACTCTCTCTTATGGCTATTCTCAATCTGCATCTGATCATTCATTGTTCTTTAAGGCTTCTTCTTCATCATTTACTGTTATATTGGTTTATGTTGATGATGTTGTATTGGCTAGCAATGATATTTCTGAGATTAGTTGTGTTAAGCAGCATTTAGATCAGGCTTTTACCATCCAAGATCTTGGTGAATTGCGTTATTTTCTTGGTCTTGACTTAGCTAGGACCAAGGATGGTATATTTCTTTCTCAAAGAAAATTTGCACTTGAACTTCTTGAAGATTTAGGTTATTTAGCATGTAAACCAACTTCTACTCCTATGGATCCATATTTAAAATTTTCTCAACATCAAGGTTCTCCTTTACATGATCCTCATGCTTATCATTGTCTCATTGGTCGTCTACAATATTTGACCACTACACAGCTATTAACCTCATGAAATTCTTATTAGAATTGCACATTTCCTCCTAGTTCTCCCACACTTTGGATGTATTAATGGGCATTGGAGAGTGCTAAAGTGGAGGAAATGTGTTCTTTTCATGCTTGGCACAAAAAGAGTATAAATATGGGGGAAATATGTTACTAATTGTCATGATTACTCAACTAATGATCTTTTGTGAGTTCTTTGTGTTGAAAGGATACATATTCAGTCATAGCTGAACCAGAGAAAGACAAATTCAAGGAGAAGGAAGTGAAATGAAGATGAAGCCATCCACCGTGCCATGGAAATGCAAGAAAGGATGAGAACAGATCATAGAAAGAGAGAAAACTGAACTTCAAAGATGACTGGCCGTGGCCAACCATTCCATGGGCTGCAGCCAACTTAAGGTCAGAAAGTTACTGGCCGCGGCCCACAGATCTCCTGGCCGCGGCCAACCCCCGAAACTGCTGTTGTGTGTTTTATTACCCGGGACCTATAAAAGCAAAAATGAGAGGTTGAAAAGGGGGGCGCAGATTAGGAAATACCTAGGGAGGCGGCTATGACACTCCTTTAAGCTTGGGATCGCCATAAAGCAAGGGAAATCAAGTGGGGATTGAAGATTTATAGAGATTTGAGCTAGTTTTCCTTGGTTATACAGATTTCTTTCCCTTTCTTCTTCCTTGTGCTGATATGGTAGTTATAGCTTTGTATTTTTGTATCTACTTTGTGAACATGAGCAGCTAAACTTTCATTCTAGGATTGTTTATGAACATTTGTATGGATTAAACTTGATTCTTATTCTCTTTAAGTATCTAATGGTATATGTATGTTGATTTTACTCTGTTTTCACTGCCATTTAAGACTAGCCATCATTGTGGACGATTTGTTCAACTAAGTTAAGCTTGAGAGAGTTAACTTACTTGTAGAACTTTGGTAAAATTATGCTAGACTTGAAGTTTGGAAGCTAAATGGATGGTTTGTTAGTAACATAGAGATATAGTTACTAGCCAGCATTGTCATGTTAAGGTTGGCGCTTAATGCTTATTTTCTCCTAACGGTAGCAAGAGATTGTACATGTTAAAAGAAGATAAGGAGTTGATTATGACTTGAGAGAGCTTAATCAAACTCTTGTGAGCCTTAGACGAACATACATATTTCCCATTGAACGATTCTTAAAGAAGAAATAAATCAAGTTTAGGAACTACAAAGGAGATGAACAATCCTAGGTTTATTACAACTGTTGAAATCACAAAGGATCAAGTTCTTGTTCAATAATTTATAGTTTTTACACACATATCTTTTGAACTCCTTTTACCACACAACAACATGTTTTTGGTTCAACTTAATTGAACTCACCAAACCTATTGCTTGACTAATTTGTTACTCAAATCCTCGAGGGAGCGATCTTACTTATCACTTTATTACTTGACACGATCCGTGCACTTGCAATAGTGAACAACAGCCAGATTTGAGTTTTGCAACTCAATAACTCAGACAATTCATGGCTGATCCTCGGGATGTTCATCTTCAAGCTGCTCATCGAGTATTGCGCTATCTGAAATCATCTCCTGGTGCTGGTTTATTTCTCTCTTCCTCTTCTGATTTAAAACTAAGATGTTATAGTGATTCTAATTGGGCTGGCTACATTGATTCTAGGCGCTCTGTTATTGGTTTTGTTGTCTTTTTAGCCTCTTCTCTTGTCTCATAGAAAGCCAAGAAGTAAGTTACTGCGTCTAAGTCCTCTTCTGAAGCTAAATATCGTGCTTTAAGTGCTACTACTTGTGAAGCTCAATGGATTCTTTATCTCTTGACTGATTTCCATCTTTCTCACATTGATCCTGCTCTTATTTTTTGTGACAATCAGTCTGCCATTCAAATAGCAGCAAATCCAACTTTTCATGAAAGAACCAAACATATTTAATTGGATTGTCACCTAGTTCGTGAGAAGCTCCAAGCCAATATCATTCATCTTCTTCCAGTTCGTTCCCCTGATCAGCTTGCTGATGTATTTACCAAGCCTTTACATCCAACTCGGTTCCATGATCTTATTTCCAAGCTAGGCATGCAAAATATACACGCTCCAGCTTGCCGGCGGTGTGTCAAGGGAATAACAGATTTCTGTTGTATTTATTACTTGTATTGTATTTGTTAATCTGTTAATACTTTATGTTGTAAGTTAGATATTAGTTGTACAGCTGGCTTACACTATTAGATGATTCATTTTGTATATATACAGATATGCTCATCAATAATAAGAATTAATTCATTTTCTCTCAAATTGCTTCCGTGTCAAATTCTGCTAAGCTCTCCCAAAGTCATTCGGCAATATAAAGTATAAAATTCATCATCATGAGAAAATCAATTCATATGAAATAAACTTCATTGCCATCAGTGAATTCAGTTCTATATATTCACGTGGTCATACATTTGAACACAAAAAATTCATCTTCATGAGAAAATCAATTCATATGAAAGAAACTTCATTGTCATCAATGAATTCAGTTCTATATATTCACGTGGTCATACATTTGAACACAGAAAAACACGAGTATGATTCGTATGAGGTACACATCTCCTTCGTACAACTGATCTCATTTTTATTCTTTGGGGTTTATATATCTTTTCAAATACATTGCTGCATATAATTACTCGCGTCACTCCAGAGGATCTGAATTTAAAATCTCGAAGAACCCTTTAAGGATAATGCCAACAAGCACAAATATTATATCCTGACAAACTCAATAGTTTTCTTCCCATCATGAGGCTTGCTGAAGTAATACTTGAAGTACTCTGAGAACACAACTTGCTTATACTTTGGCTCTTCTCCCTCCTCCAGAATTTCAGGTAAAGCACCAATAACGGCATCAGGCAACGGGTTTACGAAAATTGGGATTGAAATCCTGGTTTTGGCTCTGTTTGCAACAACTTGGTGCTCAATGCTTTTGTATTTGTCATTGCTCATTATTTGCAGCACATCTCCAATGTTGATTACCAATGCACCATCAACAGGAGGTACAAACATCCAGTTATCACCATCACTGGCCCTTACATAAAGCCCTCCTACCTCATCTTGAAGTAAGACAGTGATCGATGATATATCAGAATGCCGACCTACACCAGCTACGGCTTCAGCATTGGGGCAAGCAGGATAGTAGTTGAAGGCAAGTATCATTGCCCCCATTAATGCATCTCTTTCTTTGTCCATCTCCTTCACGTTGAGTCCTTTAAGAAGCACGTTTAACAGCCTTCTAATGAGAACTTCAGCATGTTTCATGTATTCCAGTGATTGTTCTCTGCAATGAAGAGCATCAACTAAGGCTGATTTAGACACCGGTTATCACTTCTTGGTAAGCAAACCTATGCAGTTATAGCATTATCCATTGGCTATTGAGCCATGTACAAGCACATCAAGCTACATTTGGAATGCTTATGGATAAATGACCTTGAAAGAGAAAATATATTCAATGCACTATGTTTCATTTCTGTCTACCGTTGTAGTACAGAAAGTTTAACAGTTTGTGTCTATGTACACAATATGACATTTTAAATTACATGTGTACATTTCATATTTTGTCATGTCACTATATCCACGCCATTTTTTCCACTGTTGATGCTTCCAAAGTTTCTACCCGCTTTTGCAGAAGAACAGTGGGTTCATATGTGAATTTATGGACAAGACTGACTTCTAGCGTGATGAATAGTGTGCTTATTTGTTGTGTTCAAAATGATTTTTCAGCAATAAGTTCTTCAACTATTATTTTCTCAAAGTCAGAATGGTCCTAGAAGACTAAGATGCATCAAATGATTCCTTTTGATGAAACGAATTATTAAATCTTCATTATTTACTTTATTCCTTGTTATAGCAAAAACATTACCCTGCACAAAATCAAAACATAAAAGTTCCTACATGGCCATGTTGGACTCCTAGAAATACCATTTCATTCTTAAGCAGCAGGTAAATTTGATACCAAGCGAAAAACAGGAAATTCCTGACTAAATAATCTGAGCATTTGATGTACTCAAAGTACCTTGCAAAATCAAGCCATGCCCCCAATATATCAGAGAATAAGAAGCAGGACAACCGCACACTATGCAGCATTGTATTCACTAGTAACTTAAAGAGCCACATTATATATAACACAAGTGAGCACTCAAATCATGATGAAGATAAATTCGACAATGCACTTCTCGTCTCATTTCTCTCCCACAGCTCTAAGAATGTCTACCTTTTGTCACAATCAAGCATTCAGGATTCAACATATATCTGATGCTTCAAAGAATAGAGATTATAAGAACTGTCTCTTACTTACTTGCATATGGCAGGCCAGTGTGCCTGAATTTTCTCCTCCGAAGCATAAACAAGTTGAAGATAATCCTTCCATTCCAAGACTGACTCAGCGTGAGGACTAAAACTCGTAGCCAATCGCACAACATCACTGGGAGAGCTCTCTTTGATATGCTTCTTCTCATCAGCCGGCAATTCAAAGAATCTATGAACAGAAGCCTTGACGCCCTCAATAACCTTCAAGGGAATTCCATGATTAACGATCTGAAAGAACCCCCACTTGATTGCAGCATTGGAAATTGATTCTGCGACATCTGGGTCATCCCAGTTCGTGACATCGATGACTGGTATGGATTCGTTGGAAACCACTTTGCGATTGTCGAATCTCTGTTCGAGGGGTTGGATATATTGATCGGGAACGGCTTCTATGCCCATATCAGAAAGACCTTTGACTCCTTGGCCTTGGGTCACAACGAAATCGATTAGATTGAAGGGGAGGGACATGGTAGGAAGTTTGGCCTTTGAATCAGGAAAGAGAACAAGTAGCTAGTGTAAGAAGAACAGAAGCAAAAATAAAAGATCAGATTAAAAGGAAAACCATCAATGCAGATAGAAGAAGCAAACCCATTACTGCTCGTTAAAGTCAGACGCACCGCTTACCGAATTCGACACTTGCCGTTGTCATTTCTTTTTTATTGAAACGATTAAAAAGGTGAAATTTAAGTTTTAGGCCCTAAACTTTCTTGATTTGCAATTAAGTCTCTATAGTACACTTTATTTCGGAAAAATTATTTATTTATATTCACAAAGTTCGCTTCTATGCAATGGCTTATCCCAAACTATTTGTGTGAGGAGAAAAAGGAAGTTTTTTTATTGTTATTTGTGAGAAAAAATTAATGCTACCAAAATTTAAGTAAATATTGTAAGTATATGGGTCATAAAAATAGTAAATGGTAAATCAAGGTTTTTCCCAGAGACTCAATCCAACTAGTGATTAGACATTAAATTTTCTTATTTCATTTAAATTGAATAAATCAGAGTCGTTTCCATTATAAGTGAAGAAAAATTAAATTAAAAAAAAAACTAATAATAACAAAGACTTTTCACAAAGGACAAATTCCAAAGTCAAGCAAAACAACCTTGAGTCACGAATCCATTATTTGTTTTTTAGATTTTATACCCACTAAATTAAATTTAACTTAACTTAATCGGTTAATCTATAGTATTAATGTTTATAAATGCCAGTTGATTCATTTATAAACCCACATCGATTAATTATACAATATCTCATACAATTAAATAAGATGCAATTTAGATGAGGCTCACTCTAATTTAATTATGAAGAACTTATAGGTATATGTCTATCCTATATGCAAATTAGATAATTTCTAATTCCACATTATTTAATCCTAAAGTCAATTTATGATTCCCTTCTCCAAGTTCAATCATAAATCTCCAAAACATATATGTCTATCCATGATACAAATTAGATAATTTCTAATTCCATGTTATTTAATCTCAAAGTCAATTTAAGATTCTCTTCTTCAAGTTCAATCATAAATCCCAAAAACATGCTTGGTTACCAATCACTCAGCAATAAACAATAAAAAAAGATTAAATAAACTAAAATAATATTAAACAAAACTAATTAGTGAGAACAATCTTTTAAGTCACAAACAAGTTCATAACTCTTATAGATTGAAAATAAAAATTTAGCTTTAATCAACATCAGCTCAGCACAAACAATTTCGGCATTCAAATCCATAGGAAAGAAAAGAAAAGAGACAGGGAATCATACTGCTATGGCTTTTCTCCAAGCCTCCTCTACGAAGAAGAGAGTATGATGATGATGAATATTGAAGACTCCGCCTCCCTCTGGTTCTTCGATCTCTCACTCTTGTTCGCAGTGCCGTAAAAAATTTCATGAAGACCCTCTGCTGCCTCCCCTTTATATATTGCGATATGGTTGGTGGCAATCCCACCAGAAACGGCGTCTCCCTCTCCTTTATGATTGTGGCTCTTGATTTCTTAGACAATTCCACAGCCTCTACTTTTCTTTTCTTTTTTTCTTTCCACATTGGCTGCTTGCTTCTTGACAATTGGTGGCCCCTCCTTTATTCAAAGTTGGCAGCTTGTGACTTACTAACTATTAGACTTGCCTTTTCTCTCCAATTTCCACATGCTACATTGGCTTCCTATATTTTTTCTTCAATCCCATATGTCCCTTCTCCAATTCTTCATACGTGACTATCAAAAGAAAAACAAAGAAATATTATATTATAATAGTAATAATAATAGCAATAAAAATGCTTCTTTCTTTCCCTTTCTTTCTTTTTTTTTGAAAATTTCCAATTATTATTTGTTCATTATCCTTTCTTAAAATGACAAACGTATTTTTTAAGTTGAAATCCTATAAATGATACACCCAAAATTGATATATCCTAAAACCTCAAGAAAATCTCTTTAATTTGGTATAGATGACTTCCCATATAACACAAAATATATCTCCAATCTTATAAAAAATGAGAAGTCATCAAAACTATTTTCTGTAGTTTTTCAGTCTCAATAGTTTTGATCTAGGTGAGGATCAGAAGGTGATGTAGCTTTGGATTGATCTAAGTTTTTTTGTGAAGCTTCTAGACACACTAAACTTTATTCTGACGATCGGATTATTCATTGAAATCTTCTATTTTCCCCAGAATTTTTATAATCATTTGGTCATGTCTGTTGCAGAGTTTTTTGAGCGACTTTGATCAAGTTTGTGATCAGATAGTGATTTCTGGTTTGATTGACCTGAAATTTGGTAGAGGTGCTCAAGCCATATAGCTCTTGAATCTAAATGGTGGATCATGGATTAGAGCTTTCCACCTTCTCCATATTTTGCATGACTTTTGGCATACGTTCTGCAACTACAGCTTTTGTGTTTGGTGATCTCCTGCACACAAATTGTATCTTCACCCAAGAGATATGTATTTCATTGCTCTATTTGCTCCTCTATTTTATTAATATAATCCTTTGATTATTTTTGTGGATGAGATGAATTTGTTGTCATCCTATAGTTAAGTTTTGTATTAGAGCATTGAATATTGTATTTCTTTTTTAAGATAGTGCAATCATTCACTTTGAGCCATGGTCATTTGCTCTCACTCACATCAAGAGGAGATTTTTTCACATTAAATTCTTGTGTCTCCATATATTATTTTTTTGCTTATCTTTTTTATATTTTAATTAACTCCATTAGATCAGTTTTCATTAGGAAGATTTATTATCCAATGCACCTTTCATAAAAAGTGAATAATGACTCCTATAATGAATGTCATGTAGCAAGTGAGATGCTTATGAATAGAGTCGGGAAAACGGGCCAAGCCCGTCGGACTAGCCCTTTTAGGCCCTGAATTTATAAAGGCTGGGCCTTATATTTTTGCCTCAAAAATGAAAACGGGACTAAAAGGGCCAGTCCTGTAAGACCGAGGGCCTAAAAGGGCCTGCCCTGTAGGGCCACGGGCTGGCCCTTTAGGCCCTGTATGTTTTTTTTTATTTTTTAAAATTATTTATTTGATAATATTATTATTGATTTTTTATATTTTGTTAATAATGTTGCAAATATTTAGTTGATATTAACTTTTTTAGAATTAAGTTTCATAAGAATATCTTGTATTAATATTCCTAAAAATTAAAAACTTATAAAAAATATTTCTTATTTCATAAGTATTCTTACCAATTTTGTATTTTTTTACTTATTTTCTTGTGATTGTTTTATTTATATCTTGTGTTGTTTATTTTATTGACTACTTACACTTTTCAAGACATATTTAGAAGAAGTATTTTTAATTTTGTTAAGTCTACTCATTAATTATTTGTAATTGTGGTATATAGACAATAGTTTACCTTTGATTATGACTTAATGACCGTGTTTGTTTGTTGCATGATACATATCGTTTACACTATAATTTTGACAATATTTATGTGTTAAATTAGGAATTCTATTGTTGTAATTTTTTTTAAAAAAAACTGAAAAAAAAATAAAATTTGTTCAATCTATTGAAAATATCTTCAGGCCCTGTGGGCCGGCCCTGGCCCTTATGCTTTAGAGCCGAGCTTTGAAAAATAGCAATTTTTCTTAACCTGGGCCTAAAAGGGTCAGCCCTTTTAGGCCCTAGCCCGTCAAGGGCCAGCCCTGTAAGGTCGGGCCGGCCCTGATTCCCAACTCTACTTATGAGCAAAAATATGAAACATTTGTTCATGAGAAATTTGGTTAAAAGTTTCTGTATAAAAATTTTATTATTAAGAGGTATATGAATTCAAGTACAATACTCTCTTTTTTACGAAATCCTAAAAAACACTAATAGTTTGTATGTATAAAAATATATTAAGTCCTCCTAGCTAATAAAACTTTTAAATAGAAAATTTTCACCAATTTTCTTATCATACAAAGAAATAGGTAAAAAAAGAAGATAATTGGAAGAAATATTGCTCTCGAACATATGTTCAATGATGAACTTGGGGATTTGAAATAAACTTTTGTAGTGATCTCCTAATATACTATTCATCATATTTTTAAGGGAAAATCGCTGGTAAATACCAAATAAGCAAATTAATTGCTCTTTGCCACCAACACAAATGAGATACCTAACTGTCATTAAAATTGAACTTAAAAAGATAAAAAAGCCCTTAGTTTAGTTTGAAAAGATCACACGAGGCAGAAGCAAACGATTAAAGTTTATGACAGTGGCTTGTTCAGTTATCGTGTTTGGCGGAGTGCGGTGATGCGAGTCTTCTGTTGTTGCCGTCGGTCACTGTGGCGTCCGCTGGAGGTCCATCACTGTGGAGTCGATAGATCACTTTGAAGCCCTTCTTCATATATCAGTTTTTGATGGAGGCGATGATTTCTATATTGCTAGTGGAACTTAGTATTGTGCATTGCTGTGTGTGTGAGTAAGGAAAGAGTAAATATAATTGGGGGTTCCTTAGATATTATGAGTTTGGCCATTATTGTGAAGTTTTTTATATTAGTTTATGGGAGTTTGTATATTGTGTATTGTGTATCGTGTATTGCGTGTAATCTGTTTTGTTACCTGAATGTTGCTGGAATAATGATTCTGCAACGGAGATTCACATGTGATAGCCATTATGTGCAACTGATCTCCCATTTTGTGCACCTACACCTATCCATAAGTAATTGCACATCATGGAAGAGTAATTGCATATAATGGAAGATCATTGGCACAATGGATCATCCTTTACACATGAATCAGAAGATCCATTGCATAAACGAAAGATCAATTGCACTTCATGGAAGATCAATTGCACAAAATAGAATATCAATTGCACAAAACGGAAGATCATTGGCATATCATGGAAGAGTATATGACAATGCAAGATCATTGGCACAATGGATCATCCTTTGCACATCATGGGAGAGTATTTGCATAAAACGGAAGCTCAATTGCACATCATGGAAGATCAATTGCACATCATGGAAGAGTAATTACACAAAACGGAAGATCAACTACATAATATGGAAGATCAACTGCACATCATGGAAGATCAATTGCACATAATGGAAGAGTGATTGCACAAAATAAAAGATCATTGACACAATGGATCATCCTTTGCACATGGGAGAGTAATTGCGCAAAACGGAAGATCAATTACACATTATGGAAGAGTAAATGCACAAAACGGAAGATCGACTACACTATGGAAGATCAACTACACATCATGGAAGAGTAATTGCACAAGACGGAAGATCATTGGCACAATGGATCATCCTTTGCACATAGGAGAGTAATTGCACAAAACGGAAGCTCAATTGCATATCATGGAAGATGAATTGCACATTATGGAGGAGTAATTGCATATAATAGAAGATCATTAGCACAATGGATCATCCTTTACATATGAATCAGAAGATCCATTGCACAAACGGAAGATCAATTGCACTTTATGGAAGATCAATAGCATAAAACAGAAGATCATTGGCACATCATGAAAGAGTATATGACAATGCAAGATCATTGGCATAATGGATCATACTTTGCACATCATGGGAGAATAATTGCACAAAACGGAAACTCAATTGCACAGCATGGAAGATCAATTGCACATCATGGAAGAGTAATTGCACAACATGGAAGATCATTGCACAAAACGGAAGATCAACTACACAATATGGAAGCTCAATTGCACAGAATGGAATATGAAATACACAAAACGGAAGATCGTGTTTTGCACACAAGGAACATGTTGTGCACGTATGTCAAACTTTATCGACATTTGGATGATCTAATGTTTAACAAAGTCATATATATACAGACAGTTTAGTTTGTTGCAAAACGAAATACAAACGTCCCTAATTAAAGTAGTTAAAGCATTAATGACACTTTGTCTTCTTCTTATATCTCCAAACTTCAATGTTATGCATTATCCATTCCCGATATTTGTTCTTCGCATGGGTAACTAGCCACCACACCACATCCACCCTCTTTTAATACATGTCTTCCTGAACATAAAAGTTTTAAGTTAGATCTAATCATATTGTAACATGTAAAGTAAAAATTTACTCACATTAGGCATTGTGAAATTGTTCCACTCAGGCCTTCTACACCATTAGGGAAATATAAAAATATTTGGCTAAGATACGACATATTTAATTGCAGAACCTGTTAAAAACCAGCATAAAAAACTTTGAAAGTGTAAGCAGCAATAAAAGACAATGCTGTCAGAAAAAGTGGCCAAAAGTGCACAATGATATTTTTGAAATTGTGAAACTATCATGCAACATAGTTATACAAAGATCCCAGAAACATATGAGCAAACACCAAAATAAGTTCAAACAAGAAGGAGAACAGAAACACTTGCCAAATGTCTGTTACATACCAACAAGTTTTGAATTGACATGCTTTGCAGAAAAGATAGGTTATTCAGAATCCATATTAAGTTGCAACAGAGAAGCACCATATGAACAAAGCATAAACTTCATGCACAAATCCTGATTTTGTCATCCAGCACAGTGAACATAGTCTTAAGAGTATTTGTCATGGGTTGATTTGAAGGTTCTTAATGATATATCACGAAGCATAAAAGGAAAACAGAGTACAATAGAGTTCAAACAGTCCATGACATCTAAATATACTCCCATTATAATAAGCCTGCTCCAATTACATTTTGAAAGGGTTCAAGACAAGAAACTCAGCATAGTTTCAACTGAATTTTATCTCTTTAGAGAGCTCTACTAACTCTGAAATTCACTTCTTTATAAAGGAAAATTCTTCCACTAAACCATATTAAATTCAAAAGCCTCATCCTGTTGATTTATTTTAGAAAGCACCATATAAGCATGAACATTGCTAGTAAGTAAGGCATTTTAAATTATCTCACCGGATTTTGGGAGTAGGAAAATCCCTAGGATTCCAAGCTTCTTCACTACTTGCCCGAGAACAACCACAAACGGTAGACAATGGTGGACGGCGTCCGAAGGAGTGTGGAATGCAAGAACAACCTGATGACGCAAGGAACAAATTAAAATCGAGATGCAAAGGCAAACTGAGCAAATCATTCTCACCAGATTTTGGGAGTAGAAAAATCCCTAGGATTCCGACCTTCTTCACTGCTTGCCCGAGAACAACCACAGACGGCAGACAATGGTGGACGGCGACCGAAGGAGTATGGAAGGCTTGTTTGACGAAGATTGGATATGCTACATTGTACTCAAACACCGAGTTCCTCTGCCTTTTCTCCTTCCTCCCTCCCGCCTAAAATGTTGTCGTCCAACTAAGGGCTTTTTAGTATTTTTAAGTTCAATTTTAATGACAATTAGGTATCTTATATGTATTGGTGACAAAGAACAATTAATTTACTTATTTAGTATTTACCAGCGATTTTCCCTATTTTTAAATAATCACTACATCATCTTTATCCAAATTTTCAACTGCTCATCTTCATGACCAATAATCATAAAGCATGTGCCAAACAAAATGACGACGGAATCACGTCACAGAAGCATTTTCCACATTCTTCGTATCCACCGACTTTCCCACTCTTACGTGTCCAAATTCTCAAGGCTTAAGATAAATGTCGAGTTGGGAAACTTCCCCTTGCGTGATCCCTCACATTACCCAACTAAAATCAAAGCTGACCATTTTGACCACAATGTGATTGTGAAACTTGTTTGGTGACACGCTGGCAATATCATGTTCTACGGTTCTAAATATAAGATAAAGTTGACTTTTTTTGAAGAAATTAAGGAAGTTAAATAAATTACTTAATTATATCATATATTATGTATCTTTAGATTATATATTAATTTATTAGTTAAACTAATTAGTTTGAAGAAAAAATAAAAATAAAAATATTTTAAAGTAATTTAATTATCTTCCTTAATTTCTTCAAAAAAATTCAACTTTATCTTATAATTAGAACCGGAGGAAGTACAATTTTATCATTTATTTATTATTATATAGACTTTATATTCTTAGAATAGAGTGTATATTAAATAGAGGTAAAATAATAAAATTATTAAATTATAAAACACAGTTAAAAATATTTAAGATGGGACGGTATTAAAGGTCTTTTGCAATGCTAGTTTTTGGCAACTTTAAATTATGACGTTGACATTCTAATATCCTTTTTCAAACTTATTAAACTTTAATATTTGCTTGCTTCCGAGTTTTGGATCCCGTAATGGGATTTAGCTTTTCTCCTTTTCTTTCCCTGTCAGCAGCAGTCCTTTGCCCCTTGTTAGAAATATTAAGGTGAAATTAAATCAATAGTTGTTGGTTGAGACCCTAGTCTATAAAATAATCATGATTATTGTGATAAGTGTGAATGATAGTAGGATCCTCACCAAATGAAGGAGGTTAACTTAGTCCCCACCTCTCATTGATCTTAGAGGTTAGGGGAATGTTTTAAAAGTCGAACTGGACATTGAGCCAGAAAGGTCAGCAGGTCATAATTCAAATGGTTGGAACGGTCGTGCTATTCAGTCGTGCCGGTGATGTAATAAATAGATTTAAAAATATTATATGCATATATATATATATATATATATTATACAATTAATCTTTAGTGGTCTAATTTGATAGAAAGTTAACTAGGTCATAAAATATAGTTGAAGGCAGAACACTAAATCAACAATCAATCTAACAAAATGCATTGGACCATAATGATTTCATGACTTGTCAAATATTAGTTGCTCTTGATTGATCTAAGCATGAGTTTCTTGATAGGTATTTGGATCATAAATATCATCATCTGCTTAAGGAAAAGATTCAAAATCAAGACTGCCAACTCCAATCCCAGAGCTTCCAATTACATCCTTAGCTTGAGGATGAACCTCATTGCCTTGCTCTTGAAAAGCATCTTTATAAAAGAGTGTGCAACAAACCGAATTATTAAAATTAGTAACGTATACTTTAAAAAAAATTAACATGTCTAAAATTTAAAATATCCAACCTTCATCATTGTTGGTAGTTTTTGGTATTGGTGGTGTGGTATTATCATAAATGATGTCTTCTTCTATCTTTTCAGCAGAAAGAGTTGAAAGTGGAGTAGAATCAACTTCTTTCATTATCCAATATTCAATGTTATCAATACTTTCATAATCAATGGGATAAAAAATCTTTTTTCTTATCAACAACTCTAAAAAAACACATAAGCATAAAGTATTAGTATTATCATTAGTAGTCATTCAATTAATTTTTGGCAATACAAATTTCAATAAAGTGTAAAGTGAAAAGCTTAGAAAATATACATATTCCTCAAACGAAAGTTGTAATGTAAATAAAGACAAGATCATTCAGCCATTGATGTTCCAATCTATTTCTTCTTTTAGAGTGTATTCTTTCAAAAACACTCCAATTCCTTTTGTAACTACAAGAAACAACAGTGGCTTAACAATTGAATAGCCAATGTCTTAACATTAGGACAACTACTTCCAAAATACCGCCACCATTCATCTATCATATTAAATTGAACATAATCAAATAAAAAAAATAAAGTCAGATGCTTATAGTATAAGACTTAAGAAGTAAGAAATGTTACCAGGTCATATTGATTTTGCTGATCAAAAGCCAAAGAATTACTGAAAGAGCCACTTCTTTCTTGGTATAATGTGCCTTCTTGCAAGAACTTGGTCTTATTAGCTGTTATTTTCCTATTTATGACAGACAGATATCCTTGCATTACCTCTGACTTTTGAGAGAAGTTAGACTTATCATAAAGAAAAGCAGGTTTTAAGATATAAGTTGCTGCATGAAGATCTTGGCGAAATTAAAAATCCCACCTATTCTTGATGATAGTCGTGAATGGCTTGTAATTATTTTTTATGTGATTAAAAATACGTTTGATAGCTTTTCTTACCCTATGCATCCCTTCATATATATATATATATATATCCAAGTGAAGGCCTATCATCAGTATCTACAATTCTTAAAAGTCTTGTAAGAGGTCTGACAACTTCAACAATGCCCTAGCAATCATTCCAAAATCCACTATCCAATACAACTGCAACTACATCTCTTGCCTTATGGCCTCTTAAGTATCTAGAGTCAATCAATGTCTTGTTATTAACCAAAGCTTGTGAATCATGCTTGTGCTCAAGAATATATTTCAAGGCAATAAAAGTAGTAACAAATCATGTTGCTCATGTGACAAATCCCTATTTTATTATATATTTTCATATTTTATTTAGAGATTTTGTCATGATAATTGAGCTGAAAATGTCTCTTTTATAGTTAATTGTGATTAAATGTGTTTAAATGAAATTAAAGTAGAAAAAGGGTAAATATGTCATATATTTTATTATTTACCTCAATTGATTAATTTTTGGAATATAAGGTGATTAATTTTTGGAATATAAGGTATTATATTTTGGATTCATTTTAATTGCAGATCAGTTTGGGAAGAATAGCATAATAGAACCCAAGATTTCTGAAAATTACAAGCTAATGAAGGAAGAGAACAGAGGAAATTAAGCCACGGTTTAGACAGTTCAGGAACAGGGGTGACCGACGGCTGTGATGATTTGGAAACAAAGGAGGCTACACCGACGGAAATGGAAGGTTATGGTGATTGAGGGAAGGCCGTCGACGGATACGCACAGGGCTGAGAAAGAGAGTGAAGGTCGATGGTCTTTGGTCCCACGGTGCTCCCTGGTTTTCTCCTCGCTCTCAGCTCTGTGAAGTGCAGTGGTAGATGTTGGTGAGGCAGTGGTGGTCAGCCATCGCCAGCGGTGGAGGGACGATGATAATGGTGGATGCGAGGATGAGGACGGAAGTGGTGTTGAGCGTTGAAGGTCGCCGCCCTCCTATCGATCCCGACTCCCAGCTCTCTGCATTCTATTCCATCTCTCCCTCTACCCGCAGCTCAGCTTCTATGTAGGGACTACACT
Source organism: Inga leiocalycina (assembly GCA_963242795.1). NCBI lineage: Eukaryota > Viridiplantae > Streptophyta > Magnoliopsida > Fabales > Fabaceae > Inga > Inga leiocalycina. The sequence continues at coordinate 61,257,762 of OY725325.1, read as the reverse complement.
GTGAATCTTGGAAACTGTTGTTGGTCTATCTATAACTTTCAGTATATTTGGGCTCTTGTCCGTAATTTCCTCTGCTCTCTTCTTTCATTAGCTTGTAACTTCTAGGTTCTATTCTGCAATTCTTCACAAACTGATCTGCAATTAAACTAGACTCAAAATATAATATGTTATATTCTAAAAATTAATCAATTAAGGTAAATAATAAAATATATGATATTTTTACCCTTTTTCTACCTTAATTTCATTTAAACACATTTAATCATAATTAACCACAAAAGAGATATTTTAAACTCAATTATCATGACAAAATCCCTAAATAAAATATAAAAATATATAATAAAATAGGGATTTATCAATTCCCCATACTTAATTTTTTATACTTGGGGAAAATAAAATCAATGTTTCCAAAAATTTACCTAATATTATAATTACTACCTCCGATTCTAAATATAGGACAAAGTTTGTAGTGTAAATTACACTACAAATTTTATCCTATATTTAAGACCAGAGAGAGTATTAAGTAATTCAAGAATATAATTACATAAAAATTGAATAACCACAGTACCAAATCAATGATGATATATAAAATTAGAAAAATAAAAACTCTCCTATTAAAACTCTAAATTCATGACATTACCTTTGCTATAAGGGATTGGGAAGCTTAGTCATAAACACCCATGGAACCAGCCTCCAAAAGCAACAAGAATTCCAGCAATGAGAACACCAGTTGACAAATTAACAATGAAAATAGAATAACCAATGATCTCAAATGGAACCACAAACAGAGCAGAGTGCCACGATTGTGAGCTTCGCCACTGATTCCAGTTCTGAAGTTAGCAGCTGGTACAGGGCTGATATGGAGCTGTCATGTCTGGTTATGAGAGGGAGAGATAAAGATAGATGACGAAAGTTAACAAAGAAAACAAGCTCCGACTCCTCCTGTTCTGTCACGCTGAGGCTCAGGATTTAAAATGAAGAAGGCCAACCGTGATGGTAGGGGGGCTGTGAAAGTCGCCGGCGGTAGAGGAGTGACGATGGTGGTGGTTGTGAGGTGATGGACGGTGATGATGAGAATGGAAGCTTGCGGCAGCTCCCTCTGCTAAATCCCGACTCCCAGGTGCTCTTTTCTATTCTGTCTCCAGCTCACTCCCTTCAGCTCTGAACTCACGGCCTCTCTTCTCGGGATGATGCTCGCCAGCGGCTGTGGTGGATGATGAAGCAGCCGGCGAGAGAGGAAGAAGAAGGTGAAGTGATGAATGAAGAAGAGTTGGTCCGGAGGTAGTGTGTTGCGGCTCGGATCTCTGTTTCGTGCCATCTCTGCAATTAAATATCAAAACTGATGAAAGAGCTCAGCTAACCTAAGGGCTGTCAAAACGCTGAGTTTTGGCTAGACTAATTTGGTATTTTGAAATTTCGTGATACCAAACTGTTATCTCTAAAATTCAAACCCCCAATTGTCATTTTCAGATTTAATCCAAATTTTCAAGTATTTTCAGTTGAAAAACAATTTAACCAACATCAAATGCTTTCAAGAAATCAACAATTAAGAGTAATTACAATTATTTTGATAATTTTGCCCTGATCTGATGATTTCCATCCAACCTTTTCCTTTTTTCAGCCAAGCTAGCAAAAATCCATGATTGTAAATGAATTTTGAAATCAAAGATGCACGTCTAGATAAACATGTGATAATCTCCTTTTGTCAATGTCAGACAAAATCATATTTAAGCAATTTGTAGCACATGGAGACCAATAAATAGTCAGATACTTTTTAGTCAATAACTTTCCAACAGCTTTATAATTAGCTGCATTATCAATAACAAGGTGGATGTTGTTCACACCAACAAACATAACCATGTCCATGAATAAATTGTCTAGCGTTTTGGCATCTTTAACAATATCTGAGAAATATGTTCCACTTTGTCTGGGATTGTGGAGGAGTCAAGTAATAAGTATTATTGGGTTAAGAGAACGAACGAACTCGCACAATAATAGACCACCAAAGGCAAACACAATTAAAATCCGACAACATCTCTCCATCTCTCCACTCCTTGTATGTGAGTTAATACATTAATTGAGATTTTTTTTTAAAAAAATTGGGCTATTTTGTGGAATCTGAAATTCGGTTTTTAAATAAATGAGCTCACCAGAAAGTGCCGATTTTGCTAAGTTTTAATTGATAATTCTGGACGTCGGAATTTTTATAGAAAACTGATTCCTGGATCATCTTAAATAATGCGAAACGTTCAGATTTTGATGACATGTTAATTGTTTTAATGCCCAACATATGTAACAGCCTTGTTTAAATATCTGTATGGCATTTTATTATAATGAAACTGCCTTTCGTTGTCTTTCAAGTGGCTGCCCAGTCTTCGAGTGCATGAAGCCTATATAAGTCTGTGCTTGCAGAAGTTTAATACTAGACTCTTAAGCCTTCGAGCAATTCTCTCCTCTTATAATTTTTACCTGCTGAGTTTTATTATATTTCGTTGTTTTGTTCACTCTGTTTTTGTAGGAAAGATCCATTTTATACTGGGGAGTGCCACTTCCTCTCAGCTGGTGGTAGTTGAATAGCTCTTAAGAATAGTGTTCTTGGACGTCACTCGGATTATACATTTCCTTTGTAGGTGCTGCCGTCGATTGGATTTGCAAAGCACTAGATCGAGTTGAAAGATTCACTGGATTGCATGTGAATTTAGGTGCTAACGCCAACAAAAATAAGATTTCCAGTAAGATGGTGCAAGTCAAGAAGCAACAACTGAAAGCTGTGATGATTATTTTCTGAAAGATACAATCAGAAAAGCTATCCATACCTGATATTTGACGAGGACACGAATGTTGGACACATAGCATTTATTGGAATAATAGAGAGAGACATTGATCTTGGAGCAAGGTATATATGTACGGACAAATGAGACAGGTACATAAATTGATATAAGGAATTCTCTAAATCTGGCCAAGTGATTGTATATTATAGTAGTAATCAAAATAAATATAGAACAGAATAATGGATCAGAGACTGACTCTCCTCTGACTTGAGTTCCATTCTTTCTTCTTCTTTAGTTCAGGAATTCTGGCCAAGCCCTACCAAATTCCTTCAGCAATATAAAGTATATAAATTCATCATCATGAGAAAATCAATTCATATATATGACAGAAACTTCATTGAAATCAATGAATTCAGTTCTATATATTCACGTGGTCATACATTTGAACACAAAAAATTCATCATCATGAAAAAATCAATTCATATGAAAGAAACTTCATTGTCATCAGTGAATTCAGTTCTATATATTCACGTGGTCATACATTTGAACACAGAAAAACACGAGTATGATTCGTATGAGGTACACTTCTCCTTTGTACAACTGATCTGTTTTTTATTCTGTTGGGTTTATATATATTGTCAAATACAGTGCATATAATGACTCTTGTCCCTCCCGAGGATCTAAATTTAAAAATTGGAAGAACCTTTTTAGGATGATGAAAACAGGCACACAGATTATATCCTGGCAAACTCAATAGTTTTCATGCCATCATGAGGCTTACTGAAGAAATGCTTGAAGTAGTCTGAGAACACAACTTGCTTATACTTTGGCTCTTCTCCCTCCTACAGAACTTCGGGTAAAGAACCAATAACGGCATCAGGCGCTGGGCTTATGAAATTTGGGATTGAAATCCTGGTTTTGGCTCTGTTTGCAACAGCTTGGTGCTCAATGCTTTTGTACTTGTCATTGCTCATAATTTGAAGCATATCTCCTAAGTTGATTACCAATGCACCATCAACAGAAGACACAAATATCCAGTTATCACCATCACTAGCTCTTACGTAAAGCCCACCAATCTCATCTTGCAGTAGGACAGTGATCGATGATATATCAGAATACCGACCTACACCAGCAACAGCTTCAGCATTGGGGCAAGGAGGATAGTAGTTGAAGCCAAGTACCATTGCTCCCATTAATGCATGTTCACTTTCATTGTCCATGTCCTTCACGTTGAGTCCTTTAAGGAGAACATTTAGCAGCCTTCTAATAAGAACTTCAGCCTGTTTCATATATTCCAGGATCCAGGGATTGTTCTCAGCCACAAAAAGCATCAATTAATGTTGATTTAGACACCAGCTATCATTTCTTGGTAAGCAAACCCATGCAGTTATAACATTATGCATTAGCTATTGAGCCATGTATAAACACACCAAGCTACATTTGGAATGCATATGGATATATGACCTTCAAAAGAAATATATTCAATGCACTATGTTTCATTTGTTTCTACCGTTGTCGTACAGAACGTTTAATAGTTTGTAATGTACTCAATACAACACTTCAAATTACATGTGTACATTTCATATTTTGTCATTTCACTATATCCACGCCAGTTTTTTCCACTGTAGATGCCTCCAAAGTTTCTACCCACTTTTGCAGAAGAACAGTGGGTTCAAATGTGAATTCATGTACAAGACTGACTTCTAGCATGAAGAATATTTTTGGTGTTCAAATGATTTTCAGCAATGAGTTCTCCAACTAATTTTTTCTCACAGTCAACATGGTCCCAGAAGACTAAGATGCATCAAATGATTACTTTTGATGAAACGGATGATAAAATCTTCATTATTTATTTTATTCCTTGTTATAGCAAAAACATTACCCTGCACAAAATCAAAACATAAAAGTTCCTCTATGGCCATGCTGGACTCCTAGAAATACCATTCCATTCTTAAGCAGCAGGTGAATCTGAGACTAATACCAAGCGCACTAAATAATTCGAGCATTCGTTGGATTCAAAGTGCCTTGCAAAATCAAGCCACGCCCCAAATAAATCAGAGAATAAAGAGCATGAAAGCCGCATTCATTCACTAGTAATTTAAAGAGACACATTCTATTTAACACAAGTTTCCAACCAAATTAAATTCCCACATGCCACATTCACTCAAACTACGATCAAGATTAATTCAAAAGAATGTACTTTTCGTCTCATTCCTCTCTCACAGCTCTAAGAATGTCTACCTTTTGTCACAATCAAGCATTCAGGATTCAACATGAATCTGATGCTTCAAAGAATAGAGACTGTAAGAACTGTCTCATACTTACTTGCAAATGGCAGGCCAGTATGCCTGGATTTTCTGCTCCAAAGCATAAACAAGGTGAAGATAATCTTTCCATTCCAAGACTGACTCAACGTGAGGACTAAAACTCGTAGCCAATCGCACAACATCAGTGGGAGAGTGTTATTCTCTGGAAATTCTTGTATTTCATCACATTTTTCTCACATATTTGTGGTTTTAAACAAAAATTGTGCATAAGTTTTATACATATGAAGAAAAATGTGATATGTTGAAAATACTTGAAAAAGTGCAAATTTTGAGCTAAATGTGTAGGGTTTTAGATTAAGTTGAAGAATTGAAAAGCTCATAAAATCCTTCTCTTTGTAGGAGGATGATGACAAGAAATGAAAGCTTACATGGATCCTTGGAGGTGAAGAAAAGAAGAATAAAAGCCAAAAAGGAAGATCAAAGTAGCTTGAAGGTGTCCCTGGTTGCTTTTGCTACGCCACAGCGAAGCAAAAGCGAAAACACATAAAAAATAGGCCCTTCTGACCGCGTACGCTGTGGGTTCGCTATAGCGAAGCTAAAGCGAAAACACATCAAAAATAGGCCCTTCTGACCGCGTACGCTGTGGGTTCGCTATAGCGAAGCGAAAGCAAAGTCGCGATACTGCAACTGTGCGTTTTGAAAAACTGATGCTTCAGCTGACTTTTTAACCTAATGGGGGCGCCGAATTGAAGCTATTCTGCACAAGGAAGAGCTCAAGGACTACAAGGAGGCTTTTTGGAGAGCTAGAGGAGGATTTTGGTGCTTCTTGGAGGAGATTCTTGGAGAAATTCTAGATTTTTCCTCTCTTTTTCTGGTTTTTCCCCTCTTCTCTTCTCATTTGCTGATATGGTCATGAGTTTTATGTTGAGTTGTTGGTTTGTATTGATTATGAGTGGCTAAAACTCTCATTTAGGATTACTTCTACTCATTGTATGGATTAAAAACTACTATATTTTCTTGCTTTTCATAGTTGTTGAGAATATATGTTGATTTTCCTCTATGCTTAATTACTATCTTGTGCTTGATCACCACATGATTAGTTTAGTTCAATTGAATGATGCTCGAGAGAGCTATTTTGGTTGTAGAACTTGAGAAAAATCATGTTAGACTTGAAGTTTAGGGATTAAATGGATGGTTTGTTGTTAGAATAGAGATATATCTAATAACCTAGCATAGTCTCATGAAGAATTGATTTGGGAAAGATGATTTTCATTAATGATAGACAAGAGATTGAACATTGTTAATGAAGATTAAAAATCAATCTTGACTTGAGAGAGCTTGATTGATGATCTTAGAATCTTTGACTAGCATATGGACTCACACAACTAACATAAGTGAATTACTTGCATAGTTTTATGAAATACAATGAGGAAGAAGTAATCCTAAGCCTTTAAACCTTGAAGTAGAATCAATTTTACAATCACCTTTGTTTTACCTTGTTGTTTTTAGCAAATTTCCTTACTCGACATACTCAATTTCAAATGATTTCATTCAACCTAGTTAAGAACATAGTTACAATAATTAACTCACTTTCGTCATAGTCCTCGTGGGAACGATCTTTACTTATCATTGTATTACTTGCGACCCGTGCGCTTGCGGAAGCTAAACGGCGAACAAGTTTTTGGCGCCGTTGTCGGGGACTATTGACTAAAGTCTCTTGAGTTAATTAGTATAATTGTGTGCTTGATTACGCTTGAATACTTCTCTTCTTCTTGTTTTACTTTCTTAATTTGCTTTGTTTTTAAGTATATTTATAGCTATATTTCTTTTTCTTGTTTTTCTTAGTATAGTTCTATTAGTTGATAAGTTTGATACTCGTTTTGGGATTCTTGACTTGTAGGTATTTGAGCTCCGTATGCAAACGGATTTGGAGATCGTTCTTGACAGTGCTCTTGAAGAATATTTTTCTGAAGACTTTGAAACTGAACCTCAAGTGCAACCTCTTCAAGGACCTGAACCTTTGCCCGTACAAGAGCAACTGAGACCACCACCTCGTCTCGTCCTTATCCATTTTACAATATGGCTAATCCTAATGATGATAACTTAGAGCGCACTTTGGATGAATACATGGAGCAAGGAAACTCCACCTATCAATTTAGCATCCAATTTCCTGCTATTCAAGCTCGGAATTTTGAGTTGAAGCCAATCATGCTTCAAATGCTCCAAATGTTTGGCTTGTTTTTGGGAACTCAGAATGAAGACCCTACTGACCATTTGACACGCTTTGTACAAGTGTGTGAGAACTTCAAGTTTCAAGGAGTAACTGCAGATGCGCTTAGATTGCGACTCTTCCCTCTATCACTTGACAAGAAGGCACGGGCTTGGCTTACCGCTCTACCTCCTAATTCCATCACTACTTGGGATGAAATGGCATCTAAGTTCAAAGCAAGGTTCATTCCAAGGGGTAGACGGGCAGTTCAAAGAGCTGAACTCTTGGGTTTTCAACAACAGCCCGGAGAACTTTTTCATGAGGCATGGGAAAGATTCAAGGAGCTATGGCGTAGTTGTCCTAACCATGAACAGAAGACCTATGTTTTGCTTGAAGCCTTTGCAGCCGGATTGGATGTGCCTACTTCCAATATGCTCAACAATGCCTCTAATGGTGAAATTGGCAAGATGAGAGTTTGTGATATATCTCAGTTGTATGAGGACATTGCCTCAAGTTCCTTGCAACAATCTGAAAAATCACGTTCTAGCTATAGAACATATAAAGAACCAAGTCCTTCAAGTAGTTCAAATGTATCTAAAGAAATTGCCGCTCAACTTGAAGCAATTGCCAAGAGGTTTGATCAACTTGAACTAAGAATGGAGAGAAACTCCTCTAAGAATGTGAACGCTATCCAAGCTCCAAGTCCTTCATGTGAAATATGTGGAGAAGCCCACTCCTCTGAAGAATGTTATCATACTATGGAGTCGGTGAGTTATTTGAACAATAATCAAAGGTATCCACGTGGCAACCCTTACTCTAATACTTACAACAAGGGTATGAGGGACCATCCTAACTTTTCTTGGAGGAATGGACCTAGTGAGAATCCAATTAATCCTTATGCTTCTTCTAGTAAACCAATGCATCCACCGGGTTTTGAGCAACCACCAAAGCCACAAGAGGGTGATTCTGAGACAAATAAACTCTTGAGGCAACTTATCAAGAGTCAAGAAGGCTTAGTTGGCATAGTTTCTCTTCATGACACAGCAATCAAAAATCTTGAGATACAAATGGGCCAAATTGCTTCACACTTGAGTGCTCAACCAAGAATTGGTCTTCCAAGTGATACTATTCCCAATCCTAAGCGAGAAGGTAAAGAAGAATGCAAGGCTCTTACTCTCCGGAGTGGCAAGACTTTACCCTATGTTCCAAGTATGGGTAAGGCGACAACAAAGCCTAAGGATCACGCTATGGAAGATCTTATCCTTAATGACGAGGTTGTTGAAGAGATTGTGGTCGAAGAAGAGGAAAACAAGAAGAGGAAGCAAACTGAAGTAACTCTAGATGAGGTGGTGTCAAGCAAGCCTAGTGCTCCTGACAATATGGACGAGAAGAAGAGAAAGACCAATACTTCTCCTCCACGATATGTCCCACCACCCCCTTTTCCACAAAGGCTCAAGAAACATCAAGAAGATGGGCAATTCAAGAAGTTCATTGAGATGTTCAAGCAATTGCATATCAACATTCCCTTTGCGGAAGCCTTAGAGCAAATGCCTAAATATGCTAAGTTCATGAAAGATGTCCTCTCAAAGAAAAGAAGATTTAATGAGTTCGAAACGGTAGCTGTCACCAAGAGCTTCACTGATGTAATCAAGCGACTTCCGCCTAAGTTGAAGGATCCTGGGAGCTTTTCTATACCCTGTCATGTTGGGGGTAAATTCTTAGGAAATGGCTTGTGTGATCTTGGCTCTAGTGTAAATCTTATGCCGTTGTCTATGTTCAACAAGTTGGGATTAGGTGATGCTAGACCTACCACGGTTACTTTGCAATTGGCCGATAGAAGCTTGTCTTATCCTAAAGGGATTATTGAAGATGTCTTAGTCAAGGTTGATAAGTTCATATTTCCGACTGATTTTATTGTACTTGATTTTGACCCGGATAGAGAACTACCTTTGCTGCTAGGAAGGCCATTTTTAGCTACGGCTAGAACTTTGATAGATGTGGAGAAAGGTGAGTTGACCTTGAGGGTGGCCGATGAGCAAGTTACTTTTAATATGAATCAATTGATGAAGACTCCTCATGTGCATGAAGACTGTTTCTTCCTTGATATGATTGGTCAGGTCACACAAGATGAATTTGAGACCTCTATGATTGAAGATCCACTTGAAGCCGCTCTTCTTGATATTGATTCTGAGGGTTTTGATGTAGTGGAATGCAAGGCTATTATGGATGCAACAACTCCTTATCCTAAAAGGAGGATGCCTTTTGAGTCACTTGATTTGGGTTCAACTGACCGACCAAAGTTAAAATCTTCTTTAGAGGAACCACCTTCACTTGAGTTGAAGGCATTGCCATCTCATCTACAATATGCTTATTTGGGCTCCAACAATACTCTTTCGGTGATTATTGCTTCGGATCTCACTATTCAGCAAGAAGGGCAATAAGTTGAAGTCTTAAAAGCTCACAAAAGGGCTATTGGGTGGACAATTGCTGATATCAAGGGCATTAGCCCCTCTATGTGCATGCACAAGATCTTTTTGGAAGAGAATCACAAGCCTTCCATTGAACATCAAAGAAGACTCAATCCTATTATGAAGGAAGTAGTGAAGAAGGAGCTTCTTAAATGGCTCGATGCTGGCATTGTATATCCTATTTCTGATAGTTCTTGGGTAAGCCCAGTCCAATGCGTCCCCAAAAAGGGCGGTATGACTGTAGTGGCTAACACCCACAATGAACTCATTCCCACTCGCACTGTGACCGGGTGGAGGGTTTGCATGGATTACCGTAAGCTCAATATAGCTACTCGTAAGGATCACTTCCCGTTGCCTTTCATTGATCAAATGTTGGACAAATTAGTTGGAAGGGAATTCTTTTGCTTTCTTGATGGTTATTCGGGGTACAACCAAATAGCAATCGCTCCGGAAGATCAAGAGAAGACTACATTTACATGCCCATATGGCACCTTTGCTTTCAAGCGCATGCCCTTTGGCCTTTACAACGCACCGGCTACATTCCAACGGTGTATGATGGCTATTTTCGCTGACATGATAGAGCATACCGTGGAAGTGTTCATGAACGACTTCACTGTGTTTGGTGATTCATATGAAGAGTGCTTAGCCAACTTAGCTTGAGTTTTGAAGCGGTGTGAAGACACTAATCTTGTGCTTAATTGGGAGAAATGCCATTTTATGGTGAAGGAAGGCATTGTGTTAGGCCATCGTGTCTCCAAGAAAGGTTTAGAAGTTGACCGGGCAAAGTTAGAGGTGATTGAACAACTTCCTCCACCTATCAATGTTAAGGGTGTGAAAAGCTTTTTGGGCCATGCTGGATTCTATAGACGGTTCATAAAGGATTTCTCCAAAGTCACTAAGCCACTCTGTGCTTTACTTGAGAAGGATGCCGAGTTCAAGTTCGACGATGCATGTTTGAAAGCATTTGAAGAGTTGAAAAGAAAACTTGTAACCGCTCCTATCATTACGGCTCCGGATTGGAGTTTGCCCTTTATAGTGATGTGTGATGCTAGCGATTATGCTGTAGGGGCTGTACTTGGGCAGAAAACGGATAAAATCTTCCATCCTAGTTACTATGCAAGTTAGACACTCGATGATGCTCAAGAAAACTACACTACCACTGAGAAAGAGCTTTTGGCTGTGGTGTATGCATTTGCTAAATTCCGGCCTTACTTGATTGGTGCCAAAGTGGTTGTTCATACTGACCATTCTGCACTACGGTACCTCTTTAGTAAGAAGGACTCTAAAGCAAGGTTGATTCGATGGGTTTTGCTCTTACAAGAATTTGATCTTGAGATTGTGGATAGAAAAGGCTCCGAAAATCAGGTTGCCGACCACTTGTTTAGGTTGAGTACTGAAGCTCAACATGATAGAGATCTTCCTATTCATGAAACTTTTCCGGACGAGCAACTCTTTTTGGTGTGTCATTCTGAAACTCCTTGGTATGCTGACATAGTCAATTACCTTGTGAGTGGAATTATTTCTGAGGACTTGAGTTATCACCAACAGAAGAAGTTCTTACATGATGTCAAGTTCTATCATTGGGAAGAACCTTTCCTATTTCATTATTGTGCTGATCAGTTGATTCGAAGATGTGTTCCAGAAGGTGAGCAACAAGATGTATTGAAGTGTTGCCATTCCTCTGAATATGGAGGCCACTTTGGAGGTACCAAGACGACTGCAAAAGTCTTGCAATCTGGGTTTTTCTAGCCATCCTTGTTCAAGGATGCATATGAATTCGCTCTATCTTATGATCAATGCCAAAGGGTTGGCAATATCTCTAGGAGGAATGAAATGCCACTCAACAGCATGTTGGAAGTGGAACTATTTGATGTATGGGGAATTGATTTCATGGGATCGTTTCCCAAGTCCTTCAACAATCAATACATTCTTGTAGCGGTGGATTATGTGTCTAAATGGGTTGAGGCCATTGCTTCTCCAACAAATGATGCTAAAGTAGTGGTCAAATTCATGAAAAAGCATATCTTCACTCGTTTCGGTGCTCCACGGGCTGTTATTAGTGATGGAGGCACCCACTTTTGCAACCATCAATTTAAATCCCTTTTGAAGAAGTATGGAGTGAAGCACAAGGTGTCTTTAGCCTACCATCCTCAAACAAATGGTCAAGCTGAGATTTCCAATTGAGAAATCAAGAAAATCCTTGAGAAAACTGTGGGTATCACTCAAAAGGATTGGTCCATGAAGTTGGATGATGCATTATGGGCCTATCGCACCGCTTACAAAACACCTATCGGTATGTCTCCTTACCGGTTGGTTTTTGGGAAAGCTTGTCATCTTCCTGTGGAGTTGGAACATAATGCCTATTGGGCTATTAAAAGGTTGAACTTTGATGAAAAGGAAGTGGGTGACAAGAGGCTCTTACAGCTTAATGAGCTTGAAGAATTTCGTTTCCATGCTTATGAGAGTTCAAGGCTTTACAAGGAGAAAACAAAGCGGTGGCATGACAAAAAGATTGTCTCTAAGTCTTTTGAGCCGGGTCAACAAGTTCTCCTCTATAACTCTAAGCTGAAAATCTTTCCGGGAAAGTTAAAGTCTAGATGGTCTGGCCCTTTCACTGTGGTTCAAGTCTTTGACAAGGGTGTTGTGGAGCTAGAAGGACAAGATGGTGAGAGGTTCAAGGTCAATGGCCAGCAGTTAAAGCACTATTGGGGTGGCACGGTAGAGAGGCAAACCATCACTCTACCGCTCACTAATTCCACTTGACAAAGAAAAGAGTCAGGCTAAAGACTATAAATCAAGCGCTTCTTGGGAGGCAACCCAAGTTCTCAACACTTTATCTTTTCATTTTTCTTTGATTTTTGTGTGTTTTAGTGGATTTATGTTTGGTTTTACCTTTTTATAGGTAAGAAAGGTTTTCCCATGGCTGAACGAATTGCATTGCATTGGAGCTAAAAAGTGCATTTTGATACAAGGAGTTGGGACTACAAAGGGAAGTACACCTAAAATTTTGCATTTGAAACTACATGCTTGAATATCATTGTTGTTGGTTGAATGTTTGTATAAAAGGTGAATGTGACTTGAGATGGAATTTGTATGGGGTGAATGAAACTTTAGGATTGACAAATCTGTTTTCACCATGTTTGAGTACATCATGCTGCCCTTATGCCTTTTGATGTGGATCAATGGTTTGTGAAGTGAGTTGGGTGCTATGTGTGGAATTTGGGGTGATTTGGGAATCATTTTATGCATTTTTATTATGTGTGGTGTTATCCTAATGTTTTGATGTGATTGAATGGTGTGTGATAAGATTAAGGTACCATTTGTGGAGATTGGGTGAATTAGGATGCTTTGAAAATCTCATTTTGCTGTCAGAATTTTTATTTGTTTGCTGTCATCCTTTGCTGTTACTTTGCTGTGGCAAAGCTGCAGCAAATGTTTGGTTTTTCTGTGATGTGCTGCATATCTGTGCTTGCTGTTGCTTTGCTATGGCATACTGAAGGCAAAAACAACCCATTTTTCAGTGCTTCTGTGCAATTTTCCTTGGGTTCGCTCTCGCTTCGCTATAGCAAGGTCAAGGCAAACTCATGCCATTTTTTGCCCCTTCTGTGCAATTTTCCTTGTGTTCGCCCTCGCTTCGCTATAGCGAGGTCAAGGCAAACATATGCTAATTTACACCCTTTCTGTGCATCCGACAACCAAAAAAAAACCAAAAATAAATAAATAAATAAAAATTCTTTAAAAAATTTTTTTTTAAAATTGACCATCTCACCCTTCTTTTCCTTCTTTACCCTTATGAACCTACCCCACATATGGCCCACATTCATTTTACAAATTCAAAATCACTTCCTCTTTTGTAAATTCCCTCCTAACTCACTCCCTAATTTCATCACACCCATATCCCCCTTTCTACTCCTCCATCTCACTCCCGCCCTCTCACTCCAGCTCACTCCCAACTCCACTCCACGGATTCCACCTTCATCCTCATCACCGAGCTCACTCCCAATCTTCACACCCTCCTCCACCGTCGACCCATTCTTCTTCCCACACCCTCCTCCACCGTCGACCCATTCTTCGTCAGGCTTCATCATCATCACCGAGCTCATTCCGCCATCAATATCTCCTCCACCGTAGCTCACTTCCGTCGCTCACACCCCCTCTCCCACCGTCGACTACCCCCACAATTGCAACCCGAGACCCCAGCCCCACCTCCGACCACCGTCCCTCTACCAACCCCTATCACTCATCGAGACCCTCACCTCCTAACTAACCTCCGACCCACTGCTCGCCATCTCCGTTCGTCCCACCCAGCACCGTCAACCCAGCCCCCCCCATTAATCCTAACGCTCTCCGCCGCTCTCTCTCTCACTCACTCCCGATCTGCCGTTCTTCCTCCCCACCGCTCCTCCTCATCACCGAAGATGCACCCACAGCTCTCCGCCGCTCTCTCTCTCACTCCACCCCCAGATCCGTCGCAGATCTCCCCTTCCACCGTCACCTCCTTCATTCTCCACACCTCCTCCATCTCTCTATCTCGCCCTCTCCCCAGCTTCCCCTGTTTTTCCACTGCATACTAAGCTCCTCACTGTCGCTCATTCCTCACCGCCGATCCCTACCTTTAATCTACAGAGGAGGTAATTTCTATTTACTTTCCTCTTTGGGCTTTGGTCTGATTAGTATGAGGACTGCTATAGTTGATGATTATAGGGTCTTAAGCTTGAATCTACACTACTACAAAAAGATTGAAAGGTGGCGCATATTTTGTGGCACTTCTTTAAAGAAGTGCCACAGCTGCCCATTTTTTTTTTCTTTTTAATTTTTGGGACCAGCTGTGCCGCCTGGTCTACCAGGCGCCACAGCTGGTGGGGACAATTGTGGCGCCTGGCAAGGCAGGCGCCACAATTGGCCAGCTGTGGCGCCTGGTGGACCAGGCGCCACAGCTGGGCACACCCAAAGGTGGCGCCTGCCTTGCCAGGCGCCACAATTGGGTCCTAAAAAAAAAATTTAAATAGAAAAAAAAAGGGGCAGCTGTGGCACTTCTTTAAAGAAGTGCCACAATTGGCTGAATAATGAAGTTTTTCAACTCTCCCGCCAATCAGATTTCCCTCCTTTAACTTTACTTTTTATCTTTTCCCTCCCTTTTTCCTTTTTATTCCCTCTTCCTTAGCTCATGTTGAAGCCTCTCCCCCGTAAAAGATATCACTTTCTCTTGCACAACAAAAACACACACTCGTCTTCTTCATTAAATTCTCTTGTCCCTTTTTCCATTTTGTTTCGTCTGTCCCCACTTTTGTTCCTAGTTGTTCCCTTTTCTTCATACTCTCTGTCTCTCTTCCTCTTTTGAACCCCACTACAGTTGATCCCTACTCCACTCCACAGCTCACATTTGCTCATCCTCGTCACTCAAGCTAGCATCACCAACGTAAGAAGAAGATTGTTTCATTCTAGCTTGCTTTGTTTAAATTTTTTTAGTAATCTTTTAATTTACTTAATCAGTTGTTGATGTACTGTGTTCACATATCAAGTTCTTGTATTGTGATATTTTTTATGTTAGCTTTGGAGAGTATTAATGTAAGAACATTATTGTTGAGGAAATGACAATAAATATATTGTTGTGTAAGAAAATTATTGTTGGGGAACTTGAATTTTAAATGTGAAAATTATATATATATATATATATATATATATATATATAATAGGTTGAAATATAAAATAGAAAGATTGAAAATTTGAGAGATGATAAACATGAAAGCAACTCATTATAAAATAAAGCTTCACAATCAGGAAGCAAAAAAGGGCCACAGGAAAGAAAAGAAAAAGAAAACGCAAAAAAAAAAACAAAAAAGGCCTGCTGTGGCGCCTGGCATAGGAGGCATCCCTCCTGTGGCGCCTGGCTGACCAGGCGCCACAGGAAGGTAGCCTCCTGTGGCGCCTGGTTGGTCAGGCGCCACAAGAGGCTATTTAAAAAAAAAAAAATTAAATAGCTGTGGCGCTTCCAAGCGCCACAGCTTTTTTTAGTAGCGTTAAGATAGGTGGCATTTCGCAAGCGCCACAGCTAATGCAATTATAAGCGCCACAGATTTGGTTTTTTGTAGTAGTGCTACATGGAGTGGCTAAAGGATTAGGTTCGTGATTTGCTAAGCTAGGCTTGGTTCTTATTTGTTCATACTAGTAGCTGCGTTTTAGGCTTGATCCTTGAATTCGGTTATTTCACATTGGCCTGTGCAACAGAATGTTTTTGAGGTCCTAAAATACTCTTATACATGCTGGATTACTGGGATTTACGAGGATTATTTTTTCTATCTTGAAAAAAAAAAGTGCTTTGTTCCAAGGAATATGGTTTCAAGTCTTGATATTGCTCTGGTTTTATCTAGGATATCTGCACTTAGTGTGCTGCTCTGAAAACTGAAAATTTGTTGTTCCATTTTGAGCACTTAGGACTGAACTGATTTGGGTTGTTTGAGGATTATCATAGTGTGCCTGGATGGTTAGATAGTTTCATATCTAAATTAGTTGATGTCCTATCGTAGCTACACATGCTTAGTTATTTTGAGAATTGACACATATATAGATTTAAAAAAAAACTTCATGAAAATTCCAGTTTTGACAATTCATTGTGCTGTGTCACATAAACTAGCTGGTTACATGCTTCAGAAAATGGACTTGGGAACCTCGAATTCCTAACTGATTTTCATAATTATTTGATCTTTAGAGACCATTTTGTCAAAAGGGACTATTTTTACTATTTTTGTCAATTCTCTGAGTAGTCTACATGTGCTAGCACTACAAAAAAAAAGGCATTTTGTAGCGGTGGACTTGTAGCGGTTATATTAAACCGCTACAAATTATGAAATTTGTAGCGGTTTTTACCTAAACCGCTACAAATTTGTAGCGGCAAGAATATTTGTAGCGGTTTCATACAAAAAACCGCTACAAGTTTGGCGCGAAATTCCCGCCAAAACTTGTAGCGGTTATTTTGTAGCGGTTAATGCACATAAACCGCTACAAAATACCAAAGGTCAGATTTTGTAGCGGTTTTTGCCCAAAAACCGCTACAGAATTTCAAGAGACTCCAAATTTGTAGCGGTTCTGGGCAATAACCGCTACAGAATTTTAAACGTTGTGAATATTTGTAGCGGTTATTGTAGAACCGCTACAAATTTAATTATTTGTAGCGGTTAGAGTAGCGGTTATTTTGAATAACCGCTACTAATATCTGCCTATTTAAACCACTCACCTCCTCCATTTCTCATTTTGCTCATTTTGTTTCCTGAGGTTTCTCTGAGTGGTTTATTCGATATTTGAGCGTTCAGACGAGTCTATAGGAGTTTTTGGTCAGTATTCCACAGTATTTACACTTGAGGTACGTATATAACACGTATTTTTATTTGTATTTGTATTTTTATTATATTTTTGTATAATAATGGACTAATTTTTTTTTTAATTTGTACAGTTGATATGGCTTCAGGACGGGATAAGGGGAAGGCCCCTATGCCCCCCAGACCGACTTTGCGGGGTGGCGGCAGCCGGGCAGGGGGCAGAGGGAGGGGGCGGCGCGCAGGCAGGGGTACCGAGGCATCTCAGCCCAACCCTCCACAGGAACCGCAGACGATCCCACAGGCGACGACCGCAGCTGAGGTGCCTGAGGTGGAGGTGCCAGAGATTAGCGTTGAGGACTTCCTCAACGAGGAGGAGTTCGAGATCCCGATTAGTGGGTTCAGGGAGATGGAGCAGTTCCTCGATGAGGAAGAGGCTCGGGAGCAGAACAACCCACGAGGGTCGTCTTCGCGGTCCACTGGGTTTGAGGTGCAGGTCGAAGGTAAATTTTTTAATTTTTTAATTTTTTAACTTTTTAACTTGGAATTATAATTTATCTAACGTGCGGTCAACTGTGCAGATGAGCAGGGGAACGTGTCGACGAGGAGGCTGGATGTGGCCGGTCTGAACAGCATGGACCGGTCCCTGCGAGTTGTAGTGCCGTGGAACGAGGGCACTGACCAGCCGATCCACAATGGGGGTCACCTGCTCAACCGCTTCCTGAGCGACCTGGGATCGAACTGGATGCGGTTCCCCCTTCACTTCCCGACGTGGAAGCACATTCCGAAGGGGCCGAAGGACCAGGCTTGGGAGGAGGTGGTTCAGGTAATTAAAACTATTTAATTAATATATTTTGTAATAAATTCTATTTAATTATTTTTTTTAAATTATGATTTTTAGTATTATTGATATTTAAATGTATTTTTTTCAGCTGCGGTTTGCCGTCCGGGCCAACCGGAAGAGGTACGCCCTCGTGAAGATGGGCGACGCCTGGAGGAACAGGAGGAACCGTCTCTTCCACAGCGTGGATGGGGACGGGACGATGCCTCTGGAGCAGCTGCAGGAGAGCGTCCCGGACGGCGTGCCGCCGAACGACTGGGCGCGTTTCGTCCAGTTCAGGAGGAGCCCTCAGGCGCAGGTAATGTATTTATTATATTTTTGATATATAATTTTCTAATTGTTAAATATTAAATTATAATTTCAATTTAATTTGTATTTAATTTCAAATTTTATAATACATTTAATTATTTGTTTTTCCAGGAGCTTTCTCAGAGGAACGCCGCGATCCGGGCGCAGCAGACGATCCACCACACAGCAGGATCGAAGACCTTTGCTGTGACCTACAGCGAGCTGGTAACGTTTCAAGTGCTTCACTTACTTTTAGCTGATTAGTTCATAATACTAATTGTTTTCTCATTGTTTCAGGAGACGAGGGCACAGCAGGAGAACCGTCAGACGGACTATGCGGAGCTGTACGCCATCACACACAGACACCGTGACGGGACTGCGACCTCTCAGCAGGCAGAGGCGGCGATTGTAAGTTATTTTATTATTATATTTTTTATAAAATCAAGTTATTAATGAAAAATAGTCATTACTAATTGTTTCATAAAATGGCAGGAGCGGATGCAGCTGTCGCAGGCTGAGCTGCGACAGACCCAGCCTGAGGAGTCACAGGGGTCAGTGGACCCGACGGCTCCTCTGAAGGCGGGCCTTAGTCAGCCTGAGCACCCCGGACGAGTGCGGGGGATGGGGATAGGCGCCAGACCCAGCATGATCTACGGCAGGAGCGCCGCCTCTGAGGCTGGCAGCTCTAGAGGGGTCAGACGTCGGAGGGACGAGTCGATTGACCAGCTGCGGTCAGATCTGGAGCAGACGCAGCAGCAGATGGCGCAGCAGCAGCAGCAGATGCAGCAGATGAACGTGCAGCAGCAGCAGCTGCTGCAGGTGCACGCAGACACTATGTACGCGCAGCAGACGCAGTGGCGTGAGATCGCGAACAATATGCTCGAGGGAGCCTGGCGTCGGCTGTTCCCGGACGAGCAGCATCCAGCGGTCCCCCCTGTCCCTCACTACGTCGTCCCGAGTACTGCTCCTCCTCCTACTGCTCCTCCTCCTGTTGATGACGATGGTGCGGTTCAGTCTGCGCAGCGGCCCGATCCAGCGGCATCTGAGGGAGCCCCACCTGAGGGAGCACCAGAGGATCAGCCCCCAGCTCCTTAGTTTAGGACATTTTCTTTTCTTTTAAACATTTGTAAATATTTATGAGATTTTATTTCAGAATTTTTTTATTGTGTTTTATATAATTATATTTATATTATTATATCGCATTGAAATAATTTATAAATGATTTAAATCTAAATTTAAAAAAAAAATAAATTATATATATATTTGTAGCGGTTTTAGGTAAAACCGCTACAAATGTATATATTTGTAGCGGTTTTTGGTTAAAACCGCTACAAATTTATATATTTGTAGCGGTTATTAGTAAATAACCGCTACAAATATATAATAATTTAATAAATTAAATATATATATAATTTATTTTTTTAAATATATTTTAAAAAAAATAAATTATATATATATTTATAAATGTATATTTGTAGCGGTTTTGAAACGATAACCGCTACAAATTTACTTATATATCTGTAGCGGTTTCTCTTCAGAAACCGCTACAGATATATAAGTAAATTTGTAGCGGTTATACACTGATAACCGCTACAAATAGTCAAATCATTTGAATTTTCAAAATTGCCGCCTCTGTGCACATTTGTAGCGGTTATCTTATGTATAACCGCTACAAATTAGAAAATTATTTTTATATTTAATGTCCAACGGCTTTAATATTAGTAGCGGTTTTATATAGATAACCGCTACTAATAGGTTGAACATTAGTAGCGGTTATAGATATAAAACCGCTACTAATACTCAACAAGTACATTTTGAATTTCTCACCAATTAACGGCTTGAATAGTAGTAGCGGTTTTATATATATAACCGCTACTAAATTATAAACGTTGGAATTTCTGTAGCGGTTTTTGTAGCGGTTTAATAACCGCTACAAAGTTATAAACGTTGGATTTTCAGAATATAAGGTTCTAGGCATTCGTCATTATCTTCTCACTCATCTTCTTTCATCTTCTTCTCTATACTTTCTTCTCTCTCACTTGTAGCTATGGATAAATCATGGATAAGGTTGCCGCGCAATTCTCCTGAATATTTGTACGGATTAAACAGTTTCTTAGATTTCGCATTCACTCACGCCAGCTGTAACGGCAAGATCGTCTGTCCGTGTCGGAAATGCAAGTTCAAGAAGTGGCATCCACGAAATGTTGTGAAGGAACATTTGCTTGTGAAGCCTTTCCCTGAGGACTATACGTTCTGGGCAGTTCATGGTGAGAAGGCCGGCGTTAGATATGACGAGGCTCTTCCTCGAAGTTCTCAAGTAGGCGTTCAAGTAGATGAAGATGATCCTGTGAATGACGCTGTGCGCGATGCGTTTGGATTTCAAGGCGATAACTTCAACGAAGAAGTGCACGGCTCTGAGCCGGCTTTTATGGGGAATGAAGCAGCTCGGGATTTTTTCAGCTTGATGGATGAGGCAGATCGTCCTTTATATCAAGGTTGTCGCAAATATTCTAAATTATCTTTCTTGGTCAAATTGTATCATATCAAGTGCTTGTGTGGGATCACGGATAAGGGAATGTCGATGTTGCTCGACTTATTACAAGATGCATTCCCCGACGCCGAGATTCCCACAACCTTCTACGAGGCCAAGAAGATCATCAACAGGTTGGGGTTGAATTATCAAAAGATTGATGCGTGCCCAAATGATTGTATGCTGTATTGGGGAGACGATTCCAGCAGGGAGACGTGCAAGAGATGTCACACATCGAGGTACAAGACAATTCGGAAGGGGAAAAAGCAGAAGAAGAAACCTGCAAAGATTCTCAGGTATTTCCCTTTGAAACCTCGTCTACAAAGATTATTTATGTCGTCTAAAACTGCTGAGCACATGAGGTGGCATGCCGTTGATAAAAACGAAGACGGTAAATTAAGACATCCGCGGGATGCAGCTGGTTGGAAAACGTTTGACAACGACTTTCCCGATTTTGCGACTGACCCCAGAAATGTCCGGCTTGCGTTGGCGACCGACGGTTTCAATCCTTTCGGGAATCTTACCACAAGTTACAGCATTTGGCCGGTAGTCTTAGTTCCCTACAACTTTCCCCCCTGGATGTGTATGAAACAAAGCTCTTTCATTATGTCTATGATCATTCCAGGCAAAAAGGCACCGGGCAATGACATCGATGTGTATCTCCAACCGCTTTTTGCGGAATTGCTTGACCTGTGGAATGTCGGCTTGGAGACGTACGACGCTCACAGCAAGACTTTGTTCAACATGCGTGCAGCCTTGATGTGGACGATCAGTGACTTTCCTGGCCTTGGCACATTATCTGGTTGGAACGTGCACACTGGGTCGGCGTGTCCGGCTTGCAATTTCGACTCTGACGCACTGCGCCTTCCCCACAGCCGAAAGTGGTGCTTTATGGGGCATCGGAGGTTTCTCGATGGAACGCATAAGTTCAGATTGCAACGGAATCGCTTCAATGGGAAACCAGAGAAAAGAGAACCACCTCAGACTTTGTCCGGTACAGATATCTTACAGCAGCTTGAGCATGTTGACGTCGAGTTTGGAAAAAGCGACGGTTCAGCACAAACTCGCCAAAAGACGCGCAGGACTTCGGCGCCTCAGCAGTGGAAGAAGATAAGTATCTTCTTCACGCTTCCGTATTGGAGATCTAATTTACTGCGCCACAGTCTTGATGTAATGCACATTGAAAAGAATGTTTGCGACAATGTGCTGTATACGCTGCTTAACGAACCCGGCAAGACAAAAGATCACCTTCAAGCGAGGAAAGATTTACGCGACATGGGAGTTCGTGAAGACGCTTGGCCAGATGAGAATGACAGATTTACACCGGCAAAGTTTACCCTCACAAAACCGAACAAGGATGTGTTCCTCGCGACCTTGAAGAAATTAAAAGTTCCTGATGGGTATTCAAGCAACATTTCTCGATGTGTCGACTTGCAGGCTCGAAAGGTTACTGGCCTGAAGAGTCACGACTCACATGTTCTTATGCAGCAGTTACTCCCTCTGGCTATAAAGAATACACTTCCTCCCGATGTTTCCATCGTTTTGGTGGAACTTTGTTCTTTCTTTCGGAAGTTGTGTTCTAAGGTATTGATCGTTGAGGAGCTCGATCAGCTGCAGTCGAAAATCATTCTTACGCTTTGTCACTTGGAGATGATCTTTCCTCCGTCCTTTTTTACTGTGATGGTTCACCTCACAGTCCACCTCGTTCATGAAACGAAGCTCGCTGGACCAGTACAATATCGTTGGATGTATCCGATTGAGAGGTACTCTTATGAAATATGTGCTTTCATTTATTGTCCGTATTTAATGTTTGCTCGTTGTCCTTTTCATCATTTTATATCAATTTTCTCTTATGTACTTCGTAGGTTCCTTGGGAAATTAAAATCTTACGTGAGGAATAAGGCGTGGCCAGAAGGTTCTATAGCTGAAGGCTATATAGGGGATGAGGTGCTATATTTTTGCTCAAGGTACTTTGATGATCTTGAGACGGCTTTCAACCGCCCGCCTCGTGTTGACGATTGTCCTGAACCTGCGCCGACATCAGGAGAATTTATCCCTCGTATTGGTAAACCAGTTGGAGCAACTGAGAACTTCAAACTAACGGCAACTGAGAAGTTCCAAGCACATAGACATGTCTTGATTAATTGCACTCAAGTTGAGCCTTTCATACGGTAAGAATTGTACACTCACATGTATGTTATTCGATCTATATCTTTCGTAACATTTCTCACTTTCATTTCACTAACGCCTTTCCATTATTAATTGCAGGGAATTCAGAAGTCATGTCAAGCGTCAGCTCAGGATCCGTACACAGACATCCTCGGAAGTTGATAGGAGGGTCCACAGAGAATTCCCGGCCTGGTTTGCGCGCAGAATACTAAATGACCACAACCCACACTCACCGGATTTCAGATCTCTCGCAATCGGCCCTCTTGATCATGCAAAACGGTTTACAGCATACAATGTCAATGGTTTTAAGTTTTGCACGGTTTCACGGGATCAGGGATTGCAAACACAGAATTCGGGTGTTTATGGCACATTTGGGACAAGGAGTTATGCGAGCAGCAGTGACGCCAACATGCAGTTCGGAGGCGTCCCTTACTATGGCAAGCTTCTTGATGTGGTCGAGCTTAATTATCAAGGCCGTTTCACCGTGACGCTGTTCAAGTGTTTGTGGGCAAATACCACGACTTCTCGGGGACTGACAACTGACGACCTAGGGATCACATCAGTCAATTTCTCACGCCCGATTCATACTGGTATTTCTCAAGATGATGAGCCGTATATTCTAGCTTCAGAGGCACATCAGGTTTATTATGTCGAGGACGAGCGGCATAGGGATTGGCACATGGTCGTTCATTTAAAGCCAAGAGACCTTTACGACATGGGTGAAGGCGATAACATCGCCTACGAGAGTGAGCCATTTCAGCCAGCTGATTTTGAAAACTACTTTCCTGAAGGCGATGACAATTTACCTCTACTGCGGTGAGTTTTTTTAAGTCCACGTCATTTCAATTAAATTTTTTAAATTTAATAATACATCAATAACAATAATTTTTCTACAAAATTTCTGTAGGGATGGCGACGATGAGTGATCAAATTCAATTGTAAAGAATTTGTCTTTAAAAAAAATGCAAAAAATTTGTGTTAAAATAAAATGTAAAAAAAAATTAAAATAATATTTGTAGAATTCAAGTGTAAAAATTTTTTCTTTACAAAAAATGCAAAAAATTTGTGTTAAAATTAAATGTAAAAAAAAATTTTAAAAAAAAAATTAATATAATATTTGTAGCGGTTATTAAACCGCTACAAAAGAATAAATAACCGCTACTAAATAATAACCGCTACATTAACCGCTACAAATAATTAAACCGCTACAAAATATAAATAACCGCTACTAATTAGTAACCGCTACATTAACCGCTACATTAACCGCTACAAATAATACGTGAATCCCTATAAATACCCTTATCACAACTCATTTCAAACACTCCCCAATTTCTTTTCACCTTACCCTTCTTTCATTTCCTCTCATTTACAATTTCTTTCGTATGAGTAGAGGAGCTGAATAATACGATCAAATATGGTAACAACATTTTCAATTTCTTTTAGAATACTTCTTTCCTTTCTATAAAATTTATTTTAAACATCTTTTTTTCTACATATATCTTAACTCTATCTCATTTTCATCTATTTTTCATATACAATTACATTATATTATAAAACATAATAATTCCTTATTACCTAACTATCGTTAATAATATTATTAATATAATTTTATACTAATCATATTCAATTACATTTTTTCTTTTTAATTTATTAATAAGTTAAACTATTAAATAGTAAACTAATTGAAATAGATAAAATAATAACAAACTAAACTAATTAATATAATATTGAAAAAAAAGAAAAATATCAAAAAAAATTTTAAATATTTGTAGCGGTTATTAAACCGCTACTAAATAAGGCGCCTTTTTAAAGATATATTTAATTTTTTTGGCGGCAAATTTGAATTTCATGCAATTAGTAGCGGTTCTAAGAACCGCTACTAATTTCATGAAATTCAAATTTGGTAGCGGTTTCTTAACCGCTACTAATAAAAAAAGTCATTTTTAACAAATTTTAATTTTTATATATTTGTAGCGGTTTTTTAACCGCTACAAAAAAAAAATTCTTTTTTTAAGACGTAAATAAAATTTTTTATATTTGTAGCGGTTATATAACCGCTACAAATATCTCTTGATTTTGTAGCGGTTACTATTAACCGCTACAAATTTTGTAGCGGTTATTTTTGATTGAGTAGCGGTTTTATATAACCGCTACAAAATCTCTTGCAACGTACGATTTAGTAGCGGTTTGTATAACCGCTACTAACCTAGTTTGTAGCGGTTAGAACCGCTACGAATACCTATTTTTAACCGCTACTAAATCACGTTTTTTTTGTAGTGTAGTTATGTGGATATTCTTCTAATCTATGAGCTTAGGATTGACCAGCTGCATCTCGTTTTAGGCCTAGCACTGTAGTCTCTGAATACTGTTTACTTCCTTGTCAATCCTTGTGGACGTCTAAGTGACCTTCAGTGATTCGGTCATCTGAGCTCGTCTATGAAGCATTCTACACTTAGGCTTGCATTGATGTGGTTTAATTTGGTGATTAGGGTGCTAAGCATTCGTGGTTATGTTGTTCAACTGAGTTGGAAAGCCCCTTTGGATCATTTGAGTTGGCGTATCACTTTGAGATCATTTGTACTGATACGAGGAAGCGAGGATAGGTTTAGGAGTGGAATTATGGATTGCCTTGTTGAGGTTCTTAGCCAGCCACAAGTTTAGGGGAACTTTTTCTTTTAGGACTAGTGTTTCTCTTTTTCTTTTCTTTTGTTAGTTGTGGATTGTTCATTGTTTTTGTGTGTGTTTTCTTTGTTTTTGATTTCGTGCAGATAATGACCAAGCACCGAGCTGCTCCTAAAAATCTAGAGCCTAAACTGAAAAAGGCCGCTGCTGCATCCCTACTAGGCATGTTTCTTTTCTCGAAACTAGATTTCCTTTAAGGACTCCATCCCTACTAATCAAAGGGGGGTCATCCTTGGAAGGTTAAAATCAGTTGATTTAGACATTGGAATGCCTAGTAACCACACAGATCAGCGGGCATCCGTAACACAGAACCTGCAATATTTCCAGAAACTGTTGACAATACCGAATTAGGTAATGCATAACCTAAGTTAAATCCTGAAGGTGATGATTTTGGGAATGAAACCGAATCAAGTAATACAAAACCTGAGTTAAATCCTGAAGGTGATGATTTTGGGAATGAAACCCCCATAGATATGGAGGAACATGCTCAAAGGAATGCTAGGCCCCTGAGAAGTAAGAAGTCACCAACATGGCTTAATGACTATATATGTGCAGCTACTACAAACACTCAAGGAGAGGTAAAGACGGCTTGTAAGTATCCTATCCATAAATATATATCTTATGATAATATCTCTTCTTCTTACAAAGACTACTTGTTATCTACTTATGCGATTCTTGAGCCCCAAGGTTTTCATCAAGCATCACAGGATTCTAAATGGATGGAAGCTATGAGGGACGAGATGAAAGCACTAGAGCAGAATAAAACTTGGGAGATAGTTGATCTTCCCAAAGGAAAGAGGGCGATAGGATGCAAATGGGTATATAAGGTGAAGTATACGTCTAGTGGTGAGGTGGAAAGGTATAAAGCAAGACTTGTAGCTTAGGACTATATTCAACAAGAAGGTATAGACTACTTTGAAACCTTCTCCCCCGTTGTTAAAATGGTTATCTTGAGAGCTATTATGTCACTTGCTGTAATGCATAATTGGCACTTGTTTCAAGTGGATGTCAATAATGCATTCTTGCAAGGAGACTTACATGAGGAGGTATACATGAAAATTCCTCAAGGATTTGACTCTTCTGATAAAAATAAAGTTTGCAAATTGCACAAATCCTTGTATGGTTTGAAGCAAGCTTCTAGACAATGGAATGCTAAACTCACTGAGGCATTGATACAAGGGGGTTTAGGCAAAGTAAATATGATTATTCTCTCTTTATAAATCAAACTAAAAATGATATGACCTTGGTCTTAGCTTATGTAGATGACTTGGTGATAGTTGGTGATATTATGGAAAAGATAAATGCCTTGAAAGCACACTTGCACCACATATTTAAGATAAAGGATTTAGGACATTTGAGATATTTTCTTGGGATAGAGGTAGGTAGATCAAAGGGGGAATAGCCTTGTGTCAAAGAAAGTATGCCTTAGATCTTATTTCAGACATGGGACTAAGTGGAGCAAAGCCACTTTCGGTTCCTATAGACCAAAATATCATGTTATCAGCAGATGGTAGAAGGGACAGCAGATTTAATAGGAGTAAGAAACAACACCGAAACCTGCCTAAGAAGAAATAGCAAGATCCTCTCCTACCTGATCCCACTGTATATAGAAGATTGGTAGGTCGTTTATCATATCTTGTTGTTACTCGTCCTGACATTGCTTATGTTGTGCAAACATTGAGTCAATTTCTGAGTGCACCAGAAAGGCTCACATGGGGGCTGCCATTCGGGTTGTGTGATACCTGAAAGGGAATCCAAGTTCAGGAATACTGCTGGAGTCCAAACGATGTTTTAGCTTGGAGTGTTATGTTGATTCTGATTGGGCAACATGTCCGGACACTCGAAGGTCAATAACCAGTTATGCAATTAAGCTTGGGGGATCGTTGGTGGGAACCCACAAGGGAAGATCCCACGAACCCACAAACAATTCCAAAATATACACACCCCAAGAAAGCTAAACACAAATCGACGATCCACTTGAACCCTTGCACACGAAAGAACAAGGACCCGAAGTGTTGGAAAACACCACAAGGTTGATCAAGCCTTGATAAGTTTGTTAGTTCTAAAAAGAACCCTTTAGAGAGAATCCACTCTCAAGAAACAAAGTGCAGAAGTGCAACTTTCATTTATGATTCAAATCTGAATTGTGTGTTACAAATGAAGAAGCACCAAGTATTTATAGGGAAATATGTCCTCATTGTAGTAGGTGCAAATCTGAACATAGAAAATACAAAGTCTAATACCATGTGCTAGGAAACCTAAAAGTTTAATACATGAACACAAAATTCTAATACAATCTAGAAGAAAGTTGAAAAATCAAATACAACATGCAAGAGAAAACAAAAGTCAAATCTGCCACCAACTCCTTGTTGATTTTCGCACACCTAACTTCAAGAATATGTAATCAGCAAATTAAAGCTCAAAATGTGCTTATTTAGGCCCAAATGAACCTCCCATGTGTAGTACTTGGTCCAAGCTCTTTAATTCCAAGTTTGCAAGCCCAAAACTTGATCAATATCTCCATTTGCAGCCCATATGAAGTTAGTGACGTTTTCAGCATTTTTGTCAAGCTTTGATCCAATTGCTACTTGCTTTGTCCAAGTATCTTGCACTAGCCCATTTAATGCTTCCTTAATTTGTTTGGCTCTTGTTCTTGTGATTGGTCCACTTGGTATTTGCAAAGGATCGCTTGAATTTGACACAACTTGCTAGATCGCATCAATCGTTAATATGTTGGAAGTCAAAGAAACAACGTTTGGTCTCCAAATCTTCAGCTAAGGCAGAATATCGTGCATTGAGTGCTGTTGTTTCAGAACTTGTATGGATCTCACGCATGCTAAATGAGTTGAATATTAAGGGAGTACAACTAGCCCAAATCTTTTGTGATAGCAAAGCTGCTACTCACATTGCAACAAATCCAGTGTTTCATGAGCGAACGAAGCATATCGAAATAGATTGCCACTTTGTTCGTGAAAGATTAATTGAAGGTTGCATTACTCTACAGCATGTTAGCTCAAAACAGTAATTGGTTGATTTGTTAACAAAGCCCCTTGGTCATGATGATTGCAAAAGGTTGTTGTCCAAGTTGGGAATCATTAATTTGTATGGTTCTCAACTTGAAGGGGGGGTGTTAGAATATGTTTGTTATTGTTAGAATATGTACATTGTATTAAAGGTATTGTGAATAATCTGGTTGAATATTCTGGACAAAGTTGGGTTCATATCATGTATTTAGTTCAGGCCCATATCGGGTCTGTCATTGGTTGTAATGAGTTACATTGTATTATAAATAATAGTTGCCTTGGTCAATATTTGTTGACTGGGCTTTTCATATTTTGTCTTGCATCTCTCTGATTCTCAGATGATATAGGAAGGAGATCGACGCATCCCAGTCATATCAAACAAAGGCACTATTGCCATGTTGAGGATATCAATCACTATTCAACTCAGAGAATTATTATACATACATACATATATATATATATATATATATATATATATATAGCATTTTATTTTTGATGACCATACTTACATCAAGTTCCTTTTGTCCATTATATCAAGTTTTCTAATCACACAAGGCCATCTATCCTATTTTTGAAATATTATCAGTTAACTATAAATCCACAAAAAAAAAAAAAGGACACATAGCCTTGTTTGATTAGAAAACTTAAAATAATGAATATAAGAAACTTGATTTAAGTATTTTAATTTCCTTTTATTTTATTCTAATCAACCTTAACTTCTTCAACCAACCACTAGGGGGGCTAGCAGGCCTTCTTGAGGCAAGATGCCTACCAAACAAGACTTCACATAATATCTACTAATTTCTAAATCACATTAAATTTTCCATGTATCAAATAGTTAAAATAGCACTTTTTATTTTTTTATTTTTTGCTCGAAAGTTAAAACAGCACTTTGAAATAAAAAGAAGGGGAAATGAAGAAGCAAGGGAACAGTGATTAGTTCACCTTTTATTTTTCCATGAGATTCATGAGAATATTCATACTTCTTACAATTATTGTTTGCTACTCAACACATACACACGCACACACATATGAACAACAGATTACGAAAACAATTAGTTTTGTTCAACTGAAACATTTTCTCCCTTCACAAATACAAGTTATATATAGAAAAGAAACAAAGAAAGTAAGATTGCACTGTGAGATGGTGCAAGAAGCAACACAGCTTTATATAGAAAAGGAACAAAGAAAGTAAGATTGCACTGTGAGATGGTGCAAGAAGCAACAACTGAAAGCTTTGTTGATTATTTGTGGAAAGAGACAATCAGAAAAGCTATCACATACATTATATTTGAGGACGACACGAACGTTGGACACATAGCATGTTGGAATAAAAGAAAGATAGATTGATCTTGGAGCAAGGTATACGTTTACGGACAGATGAGACAGGCACATAAATTGATATAAGGAATTGTCTAAATCTGGCCAAGTGATTGTATAGTACGGTAGTAATCAAAACAAATATAGAACGGAATATAATAAATCAGAGATTGGCTCTCCTCTGACACGAGTTCTATTCTTTCTATTTCTGTAGTTCAGGAATTCTGCTAAGCTCTCCCAAAGTCATTCGGCAATATAAAGTATAAAATTCATCATCATGAGAAAATCAATTCATATGAAATAAACTTCATTGTCATCAATGAATTCAGTTCTGTATATTCACGTGGTCATACATTTGAACACAAAAAATTCATCATCATGAGAAAATCAATTCATATGAAATAAACTTCATTGTCATCAATGAATTCAGTTCTGTATATTCACGTGGTCATACATTTGAACACAAAAAATTCATCATCATGAGAAAATCAATTCATATGAAAGAAACTTCATTGTCATCAATGAATTCAGTTCTATATATGCACGTGGTCATACATTTGAACACAGAAAAACACGAGTATAATTCGTATGAGGTACACATCTCCTTTGTGCAACTGATCTCATGTTTATTCTTTGGGGTTTATATATCTTTTTGATAACTCCCCATTTTTAATATATATGATATATATTTTTTATACAATTGGGGAGTTATCAATGTTAATGTAAAGTGATTTTCTTAAGATTTTATAAGATATTAATTGGATATATCATTTATGGGCTTTAAATTAAAATAGAAGTTTTTAAGTTTGGGAGAAAAATAATAACAATTTACATTTTCTGAAATAAAAAAAACAAAAAGAAGAATTACTTTATTATAGTTTTCTTTCTTTTATTTCTTCATTTTATTTATATTTTGTTTATTTTATTATTTGAATAAGGAAATGACGTGATTTGAGGCTGAAGGATTATTATCAAGGGAAAATCACTCCTAGGTCTCAAGCAACAGAAATATTAACAGAAAAATCCCAAAAAAAGTCAAATATCAGAAAAGTCCTTAGGGACTTTCCTGCGATTATTTTCCAAAATAAAATGACAAAGATTACCCCATTCTAATTGTAACCCTCCTTTATTCAAAATCAAACTCGTGCTTCAGCAGCCATTGAAAACCTTGCCCTGCTTTTCACCTTCCGTCGCTGCTACTTCGCTCCCAGTAGCAATCCGTCGATGCTCCTCTCCCAGTTGCTGCGCGTCACTACTGCTCCTCTCCCAATCATTGTCCTTCGCTGCTGCTCCTCTCCCAGTCGCTGTGCGTCGCTGCTCCGCTCCGATTCGCCTTCCGTCATACAACTTAATATTTTAATGCTATATGATTTGCTATTCGGTTGTGACAGTATAGTGATGAAGTTTCAAAATTAGGTACCAGTAGTTGTTTAAAATCATGATGTGTTGTAGTTACAGGGGAGACATTAATTTTGCAGACTATTGTTGGTTGTACAATCACCTTGTGAAAATAACTCATGATGTTGTGAAAACATACATTAGAACTTGTGAAAACTGGCGTCAGCTGTTGTAAAAATTGTCAGCAGGAGTCGTAATAAAAAAGGCACAGTAATGGGTTAAAATCATGGTTAGCTTCTGTGAAAGTGGGAAGGTGTGCAATTTATAAACTCATGAGAGAATTACAATTCACTTGCAAATATGACTAATACACTTGATAAAATAGGCATAACAAGTTGTTAATAACTTGATATATTATGACCAAGTTAGCTGTTTTGACAGCTCCAATGAGAACTACTGATGCAGTTGTGAGATTTTGCGTTGCAAACAAATGTAGTTTCATCTAGCCATGAGACGAAGTTGTAAAAAAAATTCAACATCTTGTTAACATATGCTTAAGAAGTTGTAAATGAACACTTGACGGGTTATAAACAAAGCACTTCACTTACTTAATGTGAGAAAACCTTGTTTCTGTCTAATGTGATGTAGAAGTTGTTAAAAAGACTCAATGTGTTGTAAATGAACGCTTAACATGTTGTAAATAAAGCACTTTGCTTACTTAACATGAGAAAACCTTGTTTCTGTCCAAAGTGAGGTAGAAGTTATTAAACAAACTTAACGCGTTGTAAATAGACACTTGACGAATTGTAAACAAAGCACTTCGCTTACTTAACATGAGAAAACCTTGTTTCTGTCCAATATGAGGTAAAAGTTATTAAACAGACTCAACGCGTTGTAAATGGACACTTGACAAATTGTAAACAAAGCACTTCACTTACTTAACGTGAGAAAACCTTGTTTCTGTCCAATTTGAGGTAGAAGTTGTTAAAAAGACTCAACATGTTGTAAATGGATGCTTGACGGGTTGTAAACAAAGCACTTCGATTACTTAACTTGAGAAAACCTTGTTTCTGTCTAATGTGATGTAGAAGTTGTTAAAAAAACTCAACGTGTTGTAAATGAATGCTTGACAAGTTGTAAATAAAGTGCTTTGCTTACTTAATGTGAGAAAACATTTTTTTTTCCAATGTGAGGTAGAAGTTGTTAAAAAGACCCAACGTGTTGTAAATGGACGCTTGATGGATTGTAAACAAAGCACTTCACTTACTGAACGTGAGAAAACCTTGTTTTGTCCAATGTAAGGTAGAAGTTGTTAAAAAGACTCAATGAGTTATAAATAGACGTTTGACGGGTTGTAAATAAAGCCCTTCACTTAACATGAGAAAACATTGCTTCTCTCCAATGTGAAGTAGAAGTTGTTAAAAAGACTCAACGAGTTGTAAAAAAATGCTTGACGAGTTGTAAACAAGGTACTGAAAACCGGACCGGGCATTGAACCGGTCGAGGCACTGGGTTAAGGGTCAGTGGTTCAGACCGGGGTCAACCCGGGGGTCAGACCGGGGTCAATTTAAAAAATATATATAATTTAAATGTTCATGCATACCTTTCAAAAAACTATATGAGAGTTATTTTTCAACTAATAATCCAATATAACCTCCTGAACCTAATACCTACAAAAATATCATTAAATATATAAGGATTTTTCCCCAACCAATGCTAAAAGTATTCCACAATTCTTTTAAAGCTCCTTATAAATAAAAAACTGTTAGGAAATTTTTTTTTTAAAAAAAAAAAGCCAAAATGACTTCATTTGGAGTGTAAAAAAAAAGGATCAAACCGTGACTAGTCCGGGTCAGGCCGGTTCACCCCGGTTCAGGCCGGATCACACCGGGTCAAACCGGGTTGACCGGTTCACCGGTTTTTTCCCCTCACCCGGACCGAACCAATGACCGGTTCACCAGTTTCCGGTCTAAACCGGCCGGTCCGGTCCGGTTTTCCATACATTGGTTGTAAACAAAGCACTTCACTTACTTTGTAAGCGAAGTTGTAAAGTAAGCGAAGTGCTTTGCTTACAACTCGTGAAGCGTCAATTTACAACACATTGAGTGTTTTTAACAACTTCTACCTTACATTAGATAGAAACAGAGTTTTATCGCGTTAAGTAAACGAAGTGCTTTGTTTATAACTCGTCAAGCGTCTTTTTATAACTCGTTGAGTCTTTTTAACAACTTTTACTTCACATTAGACAGAAACAAGGTTTTCTCATGTTAAGTAAGTGAAGGGCTTTGTTTACAACCCGTCAAGTGTCTATTTACAACTCGTTGAGTCTTTTTAACAACTTCTACCTCACATTGAACAGAAACAAGGTTTTCTTACGTTCAGTAAGTGAAGTGCTTTGTTTACAATCCATCAAGCGTCCATTTACAACACGTTGGGTCATTTTAACAACTTCTACCTCACATTGGATAGAAATAAGGTTTTCTCACATTAAGTAAGCGAAGTGCTTTATTTACAACCTGTCAACGTTCATTTACAACACATTGAGTCTTTTTAACAACTTCTACCTCACATTGGACAAAAACAAGGTTTTCTCAAGTTAAGTAATCGAAGTGCTTTGTTTACAACCCGTCAAGCGTTTATTTACAACACGTTGAGTCTTTTTAACAACTTCTACACCATATTGGACAGAAATAAGGTTTTCTCATGTTAAATAAGTGAAGTGCTTTGTTTACAATTCGTCAAGTGTCCATTTACAACACTTTGAGTCTGTTTAATAACTTCTGCCTCACATTGGACAGAAACAATGTTTTCTCACATTAAGTAAGCAAAGCGCTTTATTTACAACTTGTCAAGCGGTCAGTAACAACACGTTGAGTCTTTTTAACAACTTCTACCTCACATTGGACAGAAACAAGGTTTTCTCACATTAAGTAAGTGAAGTGCTTTGTTTACAACCCGTCAAGCATCCATTTACAACTTCTTAAGCATATGTTAACAACATGTTGAGTCGTTTTTACAACTTCGTCTCATGGCTGGATGAAACTATATTTGTTCGCAACGCAAGATCTCACAACTATATCAGTAGTTCCCATTAGGGCTGTCAAAATAGCTAACTTGGTCATAATATATCAAGTTATTAACAACTTGTTATGCATGTTTTATTAAGTGCATTAGTCACATTTGCAAGTTGTAATTCTCTCATGAGTTTATAAATTGCACACCTTCCCACTTTCACAGAAGCTAACCATGATTTTAACTCATTACTGTGCCTATTTGATTACAACTCATGCTGACAATTTTTATAACAGTTGATGCCATTTTTCACAAGTTCTAATGTATGTTTTCACAACATCATGAGTTATTTTCACAAGGTGATTATCCAACTAGCAATAGTATGGAAAATTAATGTCTCCCCTGTAACTACAACACATCATGATTTTAAACAACTGCTGGTACTTAATTTTGCAACTTCATCACTGTACTGTCACAACCGAATAGCAAATCATATAACATTAAAATATTAAGTTGTATAACGGACGGCGAATCGAAGCGGAGCAGTAACGCGCAGCAACTGGGAGAGGAGCAGCAGCAACAGACAGCGATTGGGAGAGGAGCAGCAACGACGCGCGGTGACTGGGAGAGGAGCATCGACGGACTGCGACTGAGAGCAGAGTAGCAACGACGAAAGGCAAGAAGCAAAGCAAGGTTTCCAATTGCTGCTGAAGTACGAGTCTGATTTTGAATAAAGGAGGGTTACAATTCGAATGGGGCATTTTTATCATTTTACTTTAGAAAATAATCACAGAAAAGTCCCTAGGACTTTTCTGATATTTGAATTTTCTTTAGGAAATTTTTGTTAATATCTCTGTTACTTAGGACCTGGAGTGATTTTCCTATTATCAATTGGTTTTGGATGCTTTGACAGGTGATACAGCGTCGTTTTAATGGGCAAAAGGAGCTCGAATTGGAGACCTAAAGCCATCGGTTTGGACAGGGTGTGAAGGGCGGCTGGTCTTCAGGGTGAGCTACAAAGGAGGAGGAGCCGCAATACTCATTGGAGGAATCACTATTCGCTCGGCTGGAGCTTCATCGTCCTCTTCTCCTAGCTTACTCGCTGGCAGTTAGAGGCTGGAGATTCAAGAACGAAAGACCACCACCGTACTTCCTTCACCTTCAACCGTTCACCCTCCGACGCCAGCGACTTTCTCGGACATAAGTTTACAAAATTTCATCATCGCAAATCAGAGCAAGAGCTACAGGAACAGAGGAGCTTGAACTTGAATCTTCATCATCATCGATGAACAGTGACAGTGTTTTGTGCTATTCTCTGTTATTGTTCCATAATTCGATGGCTTTTGGACTGATTTGCTGCTGGAATGTATTGGATCGAAATCATGTGTGGCCAATTGCCTTTGGAATTAGGTAGTTATGAATTAATTTGAGGATTTGAATATGTATAAAACATTAATTGTAATTAGTATTAATTTTTATTTACTTAATCTTGTATTATTTTATTTACTTAGTGCTTAATCGCTACTAAGTATAAATTTGGAGATTTAAGATTAGCCTTGGGAGAAGGATCTTAATTGAACAATAAGATTAAGTAATGTGAATTTGTCAATATGATAGAAATATACCTATTAGACCCATATAATCCTATTAAAGTGAATTTAACATTTATTACCTCTTAAGTGAATTAATTAGGAATAACAATTTAACTTGAGAAAGGGATATAAGTGATTAAAAAATACTTATATCCATTTAAACTCTAAATTAACAATTTAACATTAAATACTTTTATTTGGATAAACACATGCTCTAAGGCTTGAAAAAGGGATTAGTCACTCTAGGTTATTTTTATCAATTGAAATTTTGAAACATTATATTTTTTACTTTTTCTTTTGTTTAAATTGATTTTCAAATTCCATTTCCTTTTCAGATTTGCACAACTTAAAAAAAATGAGAATTTTAATGACTAATTATCAATTATCTTGAATATCTATGGGACGACCTTGATTTACTATTATACTACTGCAACGACCCGTACACCTGCGGTGCTTATTTAAAATTTAGTAGGATCACTTTTCAAATGCATTGCTGCATATAATCACTCGCGTCCCTCCCGAGGATCTGAATTTAAAAATTGGAAGAACCCTCTAAGGATAATGCCAACAAGCACAAATATTATATCCTGGCAAACTCAATAGTTTTCTTCCCATCATGAGGCTTGCTGAAGTAATACTTGAAGTACTCTGAGAACACAACTTGCTTATACTTTGGCTCTTCTCCCTCCTCCAGAATTTCAGGTAAAGCACCAATAACGGCATCAGGCAACGGGTTTACGAAAATTGGGATTGAAATCCTGGTTTTGGCTCTGTTTGCAACAACTTGGTGCTCAATGCTTTTGTACTTGTCATTGCTCATTATTTGCAGCACATCTCCAATGTTGATTACCAATGCACCATCAACAGGAGGTACAAACATCCAGTTATCACCATCACTGGCCCTTACATAAAGCCCGCCTACCTCATCTTGAAGTAAGACAGTGATCGATGATATATCAGAATGCCGACCTACACCAGCTACGGCTTCAGCATCGGGGCAAGCAGGATAGTAGTTGAAGGCAAGTATCATTGCCCCCATTAATGCATCTCTTTCTTTGTCCATCTCCTTCACGTTGAGTCCTTTAAGAAGCACGTTTAACAGCCTTCTAATGAGAACTTCGGCATGTTTCATGTATTCCAGTGATTGTTCTCTGCAATGAAGAGCATCAACTAAGGTTGATTTAGACACCGGTTATCACTTCTTGGTAAGCAAACCTATGCAGTTATAACATTATCCATTGGCAATTGAGCCATGTACAAACACATCAAGCTACATTTGGAATGCTTATGGATAAATGACCTTGAAAGAGAAAATATATTCAATGCACTATGTTTCATTTCTGTCTACCGTTGTAGTACAGAAAGTTGAACAGTTTGTGTCTATGTACAAAATATGACATTTTATTTTAAATTACATGTGTACATTTCATATTTTCTCATGTTACTATATCCACGCCATTTTTTCCACTGTTGATGCTTCCAAAGTTTCTACCCGCTTTTGCAGAAGAACAGTGGGTTCATATGTGAATTTATGGACAAAACTGACTTCTAGCGTGATGAATAGTGTGCTTATTTGTTGTGTTCAAAATGATTTTTCAGCAATAAGTTATTCAACTATTATTTTCTCAAAGTCAGAATGGTCCTAGAAGACTAAGATGCATCAAATGATTCCTTTTGATGAAACGAATTATTAAATCTTCATTATTTACTTTATTCCTTGTTATAGCAAAAACATTACCCTGCACAAAATCAAAACATAAAAGTTCCTACATGGCCATGTTGGACTCCTAGAAATACCATTTCATTCATAAGCAGCAGGTAAATTTGATACCAAGCGAAAAACAGGAAATTCCTGACTAAATAATCTGAGCATTTGATGTACTCAAAGTACCTTGCAAAATCAAGCCATGCCCCCAATATATCAGAGAATAAGAAGCAGGACAACCGCACACTATGCAGCATTGTATTCACTAGTAACTTAAAGAGCCACATTATATATAACACAAGTGAGCACTCAAATCATGATGAAGATAAATTCGACAATGCACTTCTCGTCTCATTTCTCTCCCACAGCTCTAAGAATGTCTACCTTTTGTCACAATCAAGCATTCAGGATTCAACATATATCTGATGCTTCAAAGAATAGAGATTATAAGAACTGTCTCTTACTTACTTGCATATGGCAGGCCAGTGTGCCTGAATTTTCTCCTCCGAAGCATAAACAAGATGAAGATAATCCCTCCATTCCAAGACTGACTCAGCGTGAGGACTAAAACTCGTAGCCAATCGCACAACATCACTGGGAGAGCTCTCTTTGATATGCTTCTTCTCATCAGCCGGCAATTCAAAGAATCTATGAACAGAAGCCTTGACGCCCTCAATAACCTTCAAGGGAATTCCATGATTAACGATCTGAAAGAACCCCCACTTGATTGCAGCATTGGAAATTGATTCTGCGACATGTGGGTCATCCCAGTTCGTGACATCGATGACTGGTATGGATTCGTTGGAAACCACTTTGCGATTGTCGAATCTCTGTTCGAGGGGTTGGATATATTGATCGGGAACGGCTTCTATGCCCATATCAGAAAGACCTTTGACTCCATGGCCTTGGGTCACAACGAAATCGATTAGATTGGAGGGGAGGGACATGGTAGGAAGTTTGACCTTTGAATCAGGAAAGAGAACAAGTAGCTAGTGTAAGAAGAAGCAAAAATAAAAGATCAGATTAAAAGGAAAACCATCAATGCAGATAGAAGAAGCAAATCCATTACTGCTCGTTAAAGTCAGACGCACCACTTACTGAATTCGACACTTGCCGTTGTCATTTCTTTTTTATTGAAACGATTAAAAAGGTGAAAGTTAAGTTTTAGGCCCTAAACTTTCTTGATTTGCAATTAAGTCCTATAGTACACTTTATTTCGGAAAAACTATTTATTTATATTCACAAAGTTCGCTTCTATGCAATGGCTCATCCCAAACTACTTATGTGAGGAGGAAAAGGAAGTTTTTTTATTGTTCTTTGTGAGAAAAAATTAATACTACCAAAATTTAAGTAAACATCATAAGTATATGGGTCATGAAAATAGTAAATGGTAAATCAAGGTTCTCTTAGATACTCAATCCAACTAGTGATTAGACATTAAATTTTCGTGTTTCATTTAAGTTGAACAAATTAGAGTCGTTTATAATATAAGTGAAGAAAAATTAAATTAAAAAAACTAATAATAACAAAGACTTCTCACAAAGGACAAATTCCAATGTCAAATAAGACAACATTGAGTCACTAATCCCTTGTTTGTTTTTTAGATTTTATACCCACTAAATTAAATTTAACTTAACTTAATCAGTTAATTTAGAGTATTAATATTTATAAATGCCAGTTGATCCATTTATATACCCACCTCAATTAATGATACAATATCTCATACAATTAAATAAGATGCAACTTAGATGGGACTCACTCTAATTTGATTATGCAGAGCTTATAGGTATATATGTCTATCCTATATGCAAATTAGATAATTTATAATTCCACATTATTTAATCCTAAAGTCAATTTATGATTCCCTTCTCCAAGTTCAATCATAAATCCCCAAAACATACCTGTCTATCCATGATACAAATTAGATAATTTATAATTCCACATCATTTAATCTCAAAATCAATTTAAGATTCTCTTCTTCAAGTTCAATCATAAATCCCCAAAACATGCTCTATGGTGACCAATCACTCAGCAATAAACAATTAAAAAAGATTAAATAAACTAAAATAATATTAAACAAAACTAATTAGTGAGAACAATCTTTTAAGTCACAAACAAGTTCATAACTCTTATAGATTGAAAATAAAAATTTAGCTTTAATCAACATCAGCTCAGCACAAACAATTTCGGCATTCAAATCCATAGGAAAGAAAAGAAAAGAGACAGGGAATCATACTGCTATGGCTTTTCTCCAAGCCTCCTCTACGAAGAAGAGAGTATGATGATGATGAATATTGAAGACTCCGCCTCCCTCTGGTTCTTCGATCTCTCACTCTTGTTCGCAGTGCCGTAAAAAATTTCATGAAGACCCTCTGCTGCCTCCCCTTTATATATTGCGATATGGTTGGTGGCAATTGATTTCTTAGATAATTCCACAGCCTCTACTTTTTTTTCTTTTTGATAGAAACCACAGCCTCTACTTTTCTTTTCTTTTTTATAGAAACCACAGCCTCTACTTTTTTTTTTTTTGAAGATTTCCAATTATTATTTGTTCATTATCCTTTCTTAAAATGACAAACGCATTTTTTAAGTTGAAATCATATAAATGATGCACCTAAATTGATATATCCTAAAACCTCAAAAAAATCTCTTTAATTTGGTATTGATGACTTCCCAAATAAAGCAAAATATATCTCCAATCTTATAAAAAATGGGAAGTCATCAAAACTATTTTCTGTAGTTTTTCAGTCTGAATAGTTTTGATCTAGGTGAGGACCAAAGGTGATGTCACTTTGGATTGATCTAAGTTGTTTTGTGAAGCTTCTAGACACACTAAACTTTATTCTGACGATCAGATTATTCATTGAAATCTTCTATTTTCTCCAGAATTTTTATAATCATTTGTTCATATCTGCCGTAAAGGTTTTTGAGCGACTTTGATCAAGTTTGTGATCAGATGGCGATTTCTAGTCCGATTGACCTGAAATTTGGTAGAGGTGCTCAAGACGTATAGCTCTTGAATCTGAACGGTGGGATCATGGATTAGAGCTTCCTACTTTCTCCCTATTTTGGATGAATTTTGGCATACGTTCTGCAACTGTAGCTTTTGTGTTTGGTGATCTCCTGCACACAAATTGTATCTTCACCCAAGAGATATGTTTTTTATTGCTCTATTTGCTCCTCTATTTTATTAATATAATTCTTTGATTATTTTTTGTGGATGAGATGAATTTGTTGTCATCCTATAGTTAAGTTTTGTATTAGAGCATTGAATATTGTATTTCTTTTTTAAGATAGTGGAATCATTCACTTTGAGCCATGGTCATTTGCTCTCACTCACATTAAGAGGAGATTTTTTCACATTAAATTCTTGTGTCTCCGTATATTATTTTTTTGCTTATTTTGTTTTATATTTTAATTAACTCCATTAGATCAAGTTTCATTAGAAAGATTTATTATCCAATGCACCTTTCATAAAAAGTGAATAATGACTCCTATAATAAATGTCATG
This sequence comes from Inga leiocalycina, assembly GCA_963242795.1. Classification (NCBI taxonomy): domain Eukaryota; kingdom Viridiplantae; phylum Streptophyta; class Magnoliopsida; order Fabales; family Fabaceae; genus Inga; species Inga leiocalycina. Next base: position 61,216,726 of record OY725325.1, on the reverse strand, counting down.
TAATTAGTGAGATGCTTATGAGCAAAAATATGAAACATTTGTTCATGAGAAATTTGGTTAAAAGTTTATGTTTAAAAATTTTATTATTAAGAGGTATATGAATTCAAGTACAATACTCTCTTTTTTACGAAATCCTAAAAAACACTAATATATAGTTTGTACGTATAAAAATATATTAAGTCCTCCTAGCTAATAAAACTTTTAAATAGAAAATTTTCACCAATTTTCTTATTATACAAAGAAATAGGTAAAAGAAGAAGATAATTGGGAGAAATATTGCTCTCGAACATACGTTCAACTTGGGGATTTGAAATAAACTTTTGAAGTGATCTCCTAATATACTATTCATCATATTTTTAAATAATCACTACATCATGTTTATCCAAATTTTCAACTGCTCGTCTTCATGACCAATAATCATAAAGCATGTGCCAAACAAAATGACGACGGAATCACGTCACAGAAGCATTTTCCACATTCTTCGTATCCACCGACTTTCCCACTCTTACGTGTCCAAATTCTCAAGGCTTAAGATAAAGGGAAAATTCCAGAAAACTACAAGCAAAAATACAAAAGGACAGAAAGGTTGGGTGAAAATCAGAAATCCCAAATCAGTTGCTCATGAGGAATCTGGCATTTCAAATGTTAGCAAAATGACCTACATGCCCTCCTAAAAAGGGGAAGTAAAGAGACGAGCAGAGAGTGACGGAGGGAGAGAAACGAAGAGACACAAGATTCAAAACGGAAAGGGAGGAGGGCGCGATGTCGGGCTGAGGGAAACAAGGACACACGAGCGCCGGCTAAGGGAAACGAGGAGACAGGAGATCGGACTTGACGGTGCGGTGGGGAATGTTGGGCGGCGCGGCGAAGGGAGACGAAGGTTTGGCGAGTGTGGGGTGTGGGAAGGCGGAGCGGCGCTGTGAGAAGAAGGGGAGGCGAGTGTGGGGTGTGGGCGGCGCTGTGAGAAGAAGGCGAGGCGAGTGTGGGGGTGGGAAGGCGGTGCCGAGCAGGACGGCGAGGCGCGGCACGGAGTGTCGCATGTTTGTTCATTATTTGAATTTTTTGTCTGGCCTGATGTACATTTTTTATTAACACCAGCAACCCGTACATTAACATCATTACATTCGTTATTAACGACTTGACGTCGGTAATTAACAACATCGAATGAACAGCTTAGGACGGCGTCATGTAAATTGGAAACACAACTTATATGCGCGTAATAACATCTTTCCTTTCGCTGTTAACGACTATGCCTCGCCTATTCACATCTTCCAATAACAAGTTAGAACGACGTCACGTAGATGGGAAAACACAACTTGTGTCTGCGTAATAACATCTTTGCTTTCATTGTTAATGACTATGCCTCGCCTATTCACATCTTCCAATAACAAGTTAGGACGACGTCACGTAGATGGGAAAACACAACTTGTGTCTGCGTAATAACATCTTTGTTTTCATTGTTAACGACTATGCCTCGCCTATTCACATCTTCCAATAACAAGTTAGGACAACGTCATGTAGATGGGAAAACACAACTTTTATAGTCCTAATAACACTACTACAAACAAGACCTTTTACGTCCCTAAAGGACGTCCCCTTTTTAAGTTAGGGACGTCCAAAGTTAAATATTTGGCGGGTGGATAAGGCGCTGGATGAATTTGACCGAATGTGTAAAATTTCAACATTTTAGACGTCCCCAGTGTCTCTGGGGACGTCTAAAGTGGACTTTAGACGTCCCCAGGGAAACTGGGGACGTCTAAACTGCACTTTAGACGTCCCCAATTTCCCTGGGGACGTGTAAACTCAACTTTAGACGTCCCCAGAGAGATTGGGGACGTCTAAACACCCCAGAAACATCACCTCATTCACTGTACATGGCAGCTTTACCTTCTGTGCCAAAGCCATACCCGTTAATGTCCCCTGCTGCATTTGTTTTCTCTCTTCTCCCAATCCCGTGAGCTGCATTTCATTTCTGCTGCACTGAACAAATTCCAAAGCCATACCCGTGAGCGTCTCAGATTTGCATTTCCCTTGCTGCATTCGTTTCCTCTCTTCTCCCAAACCCATGAGCTGAGCTTCAGAACTCATTCACTGAGCAAAGGCGTACCTCCCCTCCCCTGCATTTGTCTTCCCTCTTCTCCCATTCCCCTGCCCGTGTGGGTCTTCCCATTTGCTGCTGCTGCAGCATTCTCAGAATTATTCAGGTGCGTTTCTGGGTTTCTTTTGATCATGTGCATATGAGGCGTGAGTTGGATTATTATGTGAAGCAATTAAGAATTTACACTCTGCGTTTGTAGAATATTGTTGCTGCAATTGGATTCTGCGTTTCTGGATTGTTGGTGTGTGCACTTGATTCTGCGTTCTGGGTTATATTGTTGCTGCATGCACTTGGATTTTGAGAAAATCAGGTGCGTGGGTTAACAATGTAAATAATTATTGTTAATGTAAATAATTAATTAATTTGGTGAACATATGTTAATAATTATTGTTAATATTATTAATGTAAATAATTATTCTGCGTTTGTAGAATATTGTTAATGTAAATAATTATTTTGGGGAACAGATGTTGTTATAATTAACAATGTTAGAATTGAATTAATGTTAGATTAATATGTCAAAGGTTATGTATGTTGGGGTGATTTATCATATTTGTTTAGACTTTTAAGAATCACTTGTGATCTAACGTAAGTGAACCCTTACAAAACCCTTACAAAATTGTTAAATTGTGTTTTTTTTAAGTTTTAAAAATTTATAACTAATACTATATATTAAGTTTGCATAACTTGTCTTTTTTGCTTTTATACATATAGAGAAATTTTTTTGCAAACTTTTGAACAAAAAAATTGCATTTAGGAAGTTTGGATTTTGATTTATGAATATTCTAAAAGTTGTTTGATTTGATATTGAAAGAATTGAGTTTGATTAGGATTTGGTTCTATCTTGTTAGAGTGTTAGTAGGTAGACATAGAATTTGGCTTTGATAATTAATTGTAGGAAGCCAAAGACTAGTGAGGAATTGAGGCTAAATTTTTATTTCTTTTAAGAAAGGGTATATTTATTGGCACTAATTAAAGTATTCGTCCTTTTGTTTTGGTTAGAAGAATTAATATTAGCTTCCTGCTTTTTACTCTTGTTTTACTGTTCTGAATTTTTATTTTACTCTTCTTAATTAGTTTAGTTTAGTTTAAATTAAGTTGAGATGGTTTGTTATTTTGATTTTGGGATGTGTCACTTTTAAGGGGAAATGCTGCCAAAATTTTGGAAAACAAAATAGTAAAAGGCAATTCCCAGTGTTGACAATGACTCTAAACTTGAGTGTGAATGGCATAGGTGGTAATAGAATGGATCATAGTTGGATGAATGCTTTGAGAACAAGTGAAGAATATGAGAATGGGGTTGAAGAGTTTATTGAATTTGCTAGAAGGAACGTTCCAGCCAAAAATGGGAAGTATTTTTGTCCCTGTCTGTTTAAATGAGAGAACACGGGATGTTGAAGTTATAAGGGATCACCTACTTTGTGATGGAATAAATCTTCGATACACAAGGTGGATATGGCATGGTGAGGAAGTAACTGATTGTCCGTCACACAAGAAGGAAGCTGTGGATGTCATAGATGAAGATAGAATGGAGAGAATGATTCACGATGTTGAGGTAGAATCCTTTGCGCAATCGCATGAATATGACAGCCTGCGGAGTGATGCAGAGACACCGTTGTACCCTGGGAGTAAGTACACACGGCTCACAGGAACATTACATTTGGTTAACTTAAAAGCAACTTGTGGGTGGACCGATAGTAGTTTCACATTGCTGCTTGAACTGTTGTGTGATATGTTTCCAGACGATAATGTACTTCCAAATCGTATGTATGAGGCCAAGAAAATCCTATCGACAATGGGTATGGAGTATAAAAAGATACACGCTTGCCCTAATGACTGTGTACTGTACAGAAAGGAGTATGAAGGCCTGAGTGAGTGCCCTAAGTGTCAAACCGCACGATACAAAGTGAAGAAAGATGGTGGTTGTGACGATGGGAAGACTAAAAGGCAACCTGTAAAAGTTTTGTGGTATCTTCCAATAATACCGCGCTTTAAGCGTTTATTTGGCACTGCAAAAAAGGCGAAGAAGTTGAGATGGCATTCGGATGACAGAATATCCGACGGAAAATATCTTCGGCACCCGGCTGACTCTCCACAGTGGAAGAAAATAGATGAAATGTTCCCTGAATTTGGCAACGAGCCGAGAAACCTTCGGCTTGGGCTCTGTACAGATGGCATCAATCCGTATGGAACTCTTAATAGCACACACAGTGCGTGGCCAGTACTCCTTGTAATATACAACTTGCCTCCCTGGCTTTGTATGAAACGCAAGTATGTGATGCTTTCTATGATGATTTCTGGACCAAAACAGCCAGGAAACGATATCGATGTCTACCTGGCGCCTTTGATTGAGGACTTGAAGAAGTTGTGGGAGGAAGGCGTAGATGTGTTTGATGCGTATAAGAATGAGTCATTCAAGCTACGTGCAATGCTGTTCACCACCATAAATGACTTCCCTGCCTACGGAAACCTCTCAGGGTACAGTGTGAAGGGGCATAAAGCATGTCCGATCTGTGAAGCAGACACTCACTTCCACCAACTGAAACATGGAAGAAAAACGGTCTACCTAGGTCACAGGAGGTTCCTTCCTAGATTCCACCCGTATCGTAGGTTAAGAAAGCGTTTTAACAGCTTGCCGGAGCATGGAATGGCTCCAAAGGCATTAACCGGAGAGGAAGTTTACAGTCGGGTTGAACGTATCAATGTCTTACTCGGTAAGAATCATAAGACTTCGGGTGAGAAGAACATATGGAAGAAGAGATCAATTTTCTTTGATCTTCCATATTGGCGTAGTCTTGACGTGAGGCACAGTATTGATGTAATGCACGTGGAGAAAAACGTTTGTGATAGCCTTGTCAGTACACTTTTGCACATTCCAGGGAAGACCAAGGATGGGATTAATGCGAGACTAGACCTTGTTGATATGGGAATAAGAGAACGGTTACATCCACAGCTACGAGATGATGGTAGGAGGGCATACATGGAGCCAGCAGCGCATACACTATCAAAAGCGGAGAAAAGAAGTTTGTGTGGGTGTTGGCATGAAATTAAGGTACCACAAGGATATTCTTCGAATGTGAGAAGGTGTGTGTCAATGGACGATTTGAAGTTAGTGGGAATGAAGTCCCATGATTATCATGTGTTGATGCAACAACTGTTACCAGTAGCTATTAGAGGGATTATGAAAGATGAAGTTCGAAACACTGTGACAAGATTGTGTGTTTTCTTTAATGCTATTTGTAACAAAGTCATTGACACTGAAAAGCTGGATGAACTGGAAGCTGAGGGTTATATCATATTGTCCCAATTAGAGATGCACTTTCCTCCTTCTTTTTTTGATATAATGGTCCATTTGATAGTTCATTTGGTAAGGGAGGTAAGGCTCTGCGGTCCAGTTTACCTGAGGTGGATGTACCCTTTCGAGCGATACATGAAGATCTTAAAAGGGTACTCTAAAAATCCCTATCGACCAGAAGCCTCAATAGTTGAAAGGTATGTTGTTGAAGAGGCTATGGACTTCTGCAGCGATTATCTATCAGGAAAGAAGGAACAATCTCGGCATGAAGAGGGGAGGAGCAAGGGAACACGAGGACTGAAAGTGAAGACTATGCCTCGTGAAGAGGTGTTGCAAGCACACCTTTATATCCTGAATAACATGGCAGAAGTGCAACCGTACATAGAGGAACACAGAAACAGATTGAAGAAAGAGAATCCGAGGAAGAATGACATGCAGATTACTATTGAGCAAAACAAGACATTCATTCAATGGTTTGGAGAAAAGGTTTTGCATGAGTCCGGTGTGTCTGGGATAATAGAGTGGCTAGCCTGTTTCAGATCATTACTTGGAGCGGTTATGATATAAACGGGTATTCTTTCTACAAAAAAAGACCAAGATGACAGGAGTACCATGCAAAATAGTGGGGTGATTGTAGAAGCTGAATCCATGCACTTTTCTAGTTCGAAAGACAAAAACCCCATATTAGCATCCATGGCCTATTATGGAGTGATAGAAGAAATATGGGAAATCACTTACAACAAGTTCAAAGTTGCTTTATTCAAATGTAAGTGGGTTAGCAATAATGCTGTGGTAATAGATCAACAATTTGGATTTGTCTCAGTTGATCTTGAAAGAGTAGGTTATAGGGATGAGCCCTTCATTCTAGCAAGCCAGGCGAAACAAGTGTTCTATGTCACAGATCCCGCAAATAAAAAAATGTCCATTGTACTTCAGAGTAAAAAACAGAAGCATGGTGATCCGACCTTCAACCTTGACGACACACCACCTTTCACAATTAATCCACCTACAACAATTGAAGAAAGAGAATTGGTAGATGATGAAGAATATGCTGTGAGAAATGATCATGGTGAAGGAATATGGGAAACAATCTAGAGTAAGAGCTTAACTTAGAAAATAGTAATGTGTGCTGTTTGTTTTATTTCGTCTCAGTTTATTCATTTACTTACAATTTATTCACCTATCTGACAATGATTTTTGTGCTTACAGGAATATGGACAACTCTGGTGACTCTCCAAGTGATAGGGACAATGAAATGAATAGGGATGAACGTGATGCGACACGTGAACCGGTTGCGAGACGAAGGGTTAGAGGCAGTACAAAAATGCCTGCATTGGTAGCACGTCATAACCATCAACAGGAGAGGTTGCATATTGACTTTGATCAAGATATGAAACCAATTGGTCCGGAGGAAGACCATTTCATTAGCTACGTAGGTTTTTTGGCTCGAAGCAAAGTTCGCATTACCTATGCTAATTGGAAGTTGGTTCCACCAAAAACCAAAGACTTGATTTGGCAACAACTTTTGGTATATAATTTTCAATACATCTGCATTATATCTTTATTCCTATCACTTCAAATATAATTAACGTATGTTTTTACCTTGTAGCAAACCTATGATGTCCCTGACACCGCGGAGATGTACAAGGAGTGGATGACGGAGGTTCGTCTACGATGGAAAGATTTCAAGAACAGGCTCACACGAGATTACATTCGAGGGGACTTGAGGGGTCAGGATCCATGTCATGAGTATCCATTTTTGTCTCCAGAGGACTGGAGGTTGTTTATGGCATCACGAGAAGATCCAAACTTTTTGGTAAGATTTCTGTAATCGTAGTGTTTTATTTGAATATAGTTGACATTATTGATTCGGTGTTCGTTGTTTTCCTTTAAAAGGCATTAAGTGCAGCAAATGCAGAGAGGCAAGCAGCTAATAACTATCAACATTGCATGTCTCGTGGTGGTTATCGGAAGCTTCAGCGACAGATGATGGCAGAAGAGTTGGAGAAATTGAAGGAAGCAGCCACATTAGATCCTACCGTTGTGGTCCAGCCCCCGCCACCTCCACCACGTCACAAAAAATGGAAAGCAGGGAGGCTTAAGGGTGGGAAGTACGTAAATCCGACTGTTGCTGAGGTTGCCGCAAGAATTGTAAGTAGTTAGAGCATAATTTCAAACTTATTTTTTCATATTGGGAGTGCTTACGATAACTTTTATGCTGCAGGATGAACTGGAAGATCATAGTAGCCAAGGTTCGTTCACTCCAAGTGGACGGATGGACATCTTGTCAACGGCGATTGGGAAGCCAGATCACCCTGGTCATGTTCGAGGGGAGGCAGTTGGAGTTCGTGTCATGAAGTATTTTGGCCCAGCCTCACATCCTTATTCGTCACAAGCTGAACCCAGTAGGGAGCTTGTGGCCAAGATTCATCAGGAAGTCTCACAAGAGCTCGAGGCCAACCTTCGCGACAAGCTCCGACAAGAGCTGTTGCCAGAGCTACGAGCTGAAATGCAGAAAATGTTTGAATCGCAGATGGTAACTACCGAGCGTAGAACCCATTCATCCCCGGCCTTCCACAGCACCAAAGGAAGTTACAACCCGGCGGAAGAACCACTTGGCGAACCTTCTCATACTCCAGCGCCGGGAGAACCTGCCATCCTCTCTTTGGATGCCCCAGTGCTGCGTGTAGTTGCAGATGCTCTCGTTCACACAGAAGCTACTACCCACCATCATCAGCAAATTCCACAGCATTTGCGTAGGGTAACTGTGACGTGTGTTCGAGCGGGGGAAGAAGGTACAGCCATCCCTATTCCTGATGCCGAGGTTGCCACGATAGCTCAGGCGAGAGGATCTTTCATCCTTTGGCCTGTACATCTTATTGGCTTGTTACCACCAACACCTCCAATGGTATGGAACTACCTCACTTTTACTTGACATGTGTTGACATCCTACTAACAGTATGTGTTTTTATGTTCTAAAAGAACGAGCAGGAAGCAGAGAAATGGCCCTTCTTAGCACGATTGCAGCATATCTATAAAGGCATTCGCCAGATTGATTTGTATATGCCTCCAGGGATTGTGGGCCAGAATACAGAGTATCACTTCACAATTGATAAACATGATCTTAAACAGTTCATGAAGTTCGAGGAGCTAGATATTGGATGGGGCAAATTTACAATCCTGTAAGTTTTTTATTTCCCATTTTTTGATTCATTTAGTTAAGTTGATTTTAACTAGCTAATACATTCATCATTTTAATTCTATTATAGCTCCTTCCGTCGTATATGCGTTGACTCTCAGAAAGTTGATTTATATGGATTCTTGTCTCCTGCACATACGACAAGGGTTGAGAATACATTGAAACGAAGGACGAACTATGTGGGCTTTACATTGTCAGAGGACGAGTATACTTGTTATCTAGCACCGATTGTTCAAGGGTACTCATTTTAATTTTGTGTATTTGAGATTTTTAGTAAATAATTGCCTTGCCATCTAACTTCATTTTAATCTGTATATGTTGTGATAGTTATCACTGGAGTTTGTGTGTTGTCTGTCCTAAGTCGCACGTTGTTTACTGGTTTGATTCCTTAAATAGAAGACCAGACAAAGAAACTAAAAGCGTCTTCAACCAGTAAGTTATTTTTTTGTATTTCATTGCTTCTTGATTCTTGACTTAATGAATTATTCTAATTTATGTTGATTTTCATTTTCATGATAGCGCATGCACGACGTATCGAGCGCTTGGCGGGCCATGCGAACGTAGAGGTGGCAAAGATCCAAGATGGTTGTTTCCAAAGGTACGTAGTTTCAAATCAAGTTATTTTGATTGACGGTCATTTTAGATATGCCTTTATTGATTTTAACCATTTGCTTTTGATTTATAGTGCCCTCGACAACCTGGCGGCTGGGAATGTGGATATTATGTCTTGCTTTATATGTTTAACATCATTCAGAGTGGCATTACGAAAGATTTTGAACAAGTAATCGCTTCTTCATTCTCTGAGGATAATATTCTTGGTGTTGTGATTCAATGGGAATTCATTCACTTCATTCATTATTTCATCTAAGCTTATTTTCTAATTTACAGATTTTTGACAATGAAGATGCCTACTCATATGAAGACTTAAATATGATCAGAGACTTTATGGCTGTACATCTTCTTCAACGTGTACCAGAAGAGTAAAGTCTTTAGTAGTTTGTGTAGGACATACTTTTGTGGTAGTACATATAATTAGCGTTATTGTTGTTGGATATGGATTGGATTTTAGTCTTGGTTATTGTACAAACTGGGGACTTGGATATAGATTGCTGTGTAGTTTGTCTGGTTCGAAAGTTTGTGTGGCATGTAGTAGACTTGGATATAGATTGTTGTGTAGTTTGTGGTTTGAAAGTTTGTGTGGCATGTAGTAGCCTTGGGTTGATCACTGTGTTTGTTGTTGTTTTCATTCTGCTGAACTGCTGTTGTTGGAATTCTATTTCTGCAGTTTACATATTTTCCAGACAGTGCAATATGTATAAAAGGTCCATTTTAAAAAAAAAAAAACTTTCAACGTCCTTAATAAAAAAGGGACGTGGATAGTACTGCTGGCGACACTTTAGACGTCCACAGAAGAGCTGGGGACGTCTAAGGTCCACCTTAGACGTCCCCAGCTCTTCTGGGGACGTCTAAGGTCCCACTTTACTGGGGACGTCTAAAGTCTGCCTACTACGTCCCCAGTTTTACAGACGTTAATGACGTTTTTTTCTACGACCCTCACATAGACGTCCCTCTGTTTTCAGACGTTGAAAGGCCAAAAAAAGGGACGTTAAAACCCTTTTTTCTAGTAGTGTAACATCATTCTTCTCTTTATTAACAACTTTATATGTACTATTAACAACATTATTTCGTTCATTAACATCTTCTGAACAAGAAATGTGAACTTTTTAACATCGTTGCCTTAACGCAACACCTTTCACATCTTCCATTCACACGGACAACAGAAGATGTGTGAAGGAACAAGTTTGCAAAAAAACATGTTACCAGCATAAAAACACCATTTGCCTCTATAATAACAACATGGTTTTGTTGATTAACACCCTTATATATGTATCAGTTCCTGACATATCACAATCTGCATAATTACATCCAGCAACCATATAAAGCCCAAAAACAAGTTACACACTGCCCCTTGTACACGTTGACATATTTCATGATAAGGGAACATTATCTCTGGACTAGTACATAATGTTTCCTTGTCACAAACATTGGATTACATAAAACACTAATTAAAGTAACTACCTACTGGAGTACACAATTGACAGCAACCCATCTCCCAAAAAAACCATGAGTGGGTTGACAGCACCTTTACAAAAGCATAATCAAAAAGTTTCACTTCACAATATTGCTGAGTGGGAACATAATCATTTGGACGTTTCTCAATGTGATTTCTCACCTCATCAATTATAATTGATGATGTCAAGTTAGATCTTCCACCATGACTAACCTGAAGATTGTCTTGGGCACTATGAAAATGTTCATCTCTGAATGTCGTTACCCGTAGTAATGGGCTGGTCTTACCAATAGCATTTGCTGTTACCCTCCAAGGACATCCAAAAATCTTACATTTAACTGAAATGTTGTCCTTGCTATTGCTCACAAATTCAAACTCAAACTTGTGTGCTATGCTGTACTTGTACAACGCCTTCTTAAAAGCTTCTGCATGTGCAAAACTCTGCATGACTCCTGAAAGTAATCCCCTCCATTTCGTACAGTTCAACTCCGGCATTGGTGTAGGTGCACTCTCTACTCCACAGGGCAGCCTATTACATCCTCCACCAATTTCAGCAGTCAAACAAGCAGCAACACTTTCATAACTGACTGGTTCATAATCATTTTCCACAATGCTTCGACACTGAGTGGATGTTTGTTGTGACAGTCCCAGTAGATCATCAGCCCTGCAGTGAATAACAACTGCAGTTCGTTAATAACCAACAAGAGCTTCATAAATAACAACTATAAAAATTACAAAATTTTACACTTACATGTCTGCCTCAACTGATATATCTGACACATTATCATTCCCTTTTTTTGCTATATGACGAGGCATAGTCATTAACAATGAAAGCAAAGATGTTATTACGCAGACACAAGTTGTGTTTTCCCATCTACGTGATGTCGTCCTAACTTGTTATTGGAAGATGTGAATAGGCGAGGCATAGTCATTAACAATGAAAGCAAAGATGTTATTACGCAGACACAAGTTGTGTTTTCCCATCTACGTGACGTCGTTCTAACTTGTTATTGGAAGATGTGAATAGGCGAGGCATAGTCGTTAACAGCGAAAGGAAAGATGTTATTACGCGCATATAAGTTGTGTTTCCAATTTACATGACGCCGTCCTAAGCTGTTCATTCGATGCTGTTAATTACCGACGTCAAGTCGTTAATAACGAATGTAATGATGTTAATGTACGGGTTGCTGGTGTTAATAAAAAATGTACATCAGGCCAGACAAAAAATTCAAATAATGAACAAACATGCGACACTCCGTGCCGCGCCTCGCCGTCCTGCTCGGCACCGCCTTCCCACCCCCACACTCGCCTCGCCTTCTTCTCACAGCGCCGCCCACACCCCACACTCGCCTCCCCTTCTTCTCACAGCGCCGCTCCGCCTTCCCACACCCCACACTCGCCAAACCTTCGTCTCCCTTCGCCGCGCCGCCCAACGTTCCCCACCGCACCGTCAAGTCCGATCTCCTGTCTCCTCGTTTCCCTCAGCCGGCGCTCGTGTGTCCTTGTTTCCCTCAGCCCGACATCGCGCCCTCCTCCCTTTCCGTTTTGAATCTTGTGTCTCTTCGTTTCTCTCCCTCCGTCACTCTCTGCTCGTCTCTTTACTTCCCCTTTTTAGGAGGGCATGTAGGTCATTTTGCTAACATTTGAAATGCCAGATTCCTCATGAGCAACTGATTTGGGATTTCTGATTTTCACCCAACCTTTCTGTCCTTTTGTATTTTTACTTGTAGTTTTCTGGAATTTTCCCTAAGATAAATGTCGAGTTGGGAAACTTCCCCTTGCGTGATCCCTCACATTACCCAACTAAAATCAAAGCTGACCATTTTGACCACAATGTGATTGTGAAACTTGTTTGGTGACACGCTGGCAATATCATGTTCTACCTCCAGTTCTAAATATAAAATAAAGTTGATTTTTTTTGGAGAAATTAAAGAAGCTAAATAAATTACTTAATCATATCGTATGTTATGTATCTTTAGATTATATATTAATTTATTAGTTAAACTAATTAGTTTGAAAAAAATAAAAATACTCTAAAGTAATTTAATTATCTTCCTTAATTTCTTCAAAAAAAATCAACTTTATCTTATAATTAGAATCGGAGGAAGTATAATTTTATTATTTATTTATTATTATATAGACTTTATATTCTTAGAATAGAGTGTATATTAAATAGAGGTAAAATTATAAAATTATAAAACAGAGTTAAAAATATTTAAGATGGGACGGTATTAAAGGTCTTTTGCAATGCTAGTTTTTGGCAACTTTAAATTATGACGTTGACATTCTAATATCCTTTTTCAAACTTATTAAACTTTAATATTTGCTTGCTTCCGAGTTTTGGATCCCATAATGGGATTTAGCTTCTTTCCTTTTCTTTACCTGTCAGCAGCAGTCCTTTCCCCCTTGTTAGAAATATTAAGGTGAAATTAAATCAATAGTTTGTTGGTTAAGACCCTAGTTTATAAAATAATCATGATTATTGTGATAAGTGTGAATGATAGTAAGATCCTCATCAAATGAAGAAAGTTAACTTAGTCCTCATCTCTCATTGATCTTAGAGGTTAGGGGAATGTTTTAAAAGTCGAACTGGACATTGAGCCAGAAAGGTCAGCGGGTCATAATTCAAATGGTTGGAATAGTCGTGCTATTCAGTCGTGCCGGTGATGTAATAATTAGATTTAAAAATATTATATGCATATATATATATATATATATATATTATACAATTAATCTTTAGTGGTCTAATTTGATAGAAAGTTAACTAGGTTATAAAATATAGTTGAAGGCAGAACACTAAATCAACAATCAATCTAACAAAATGCATTGGACCATAATGATTTCATGACTTGTCAAACATTAGTTGCTCTTGATTGATTTAAGCATGAGTTTCTTGATAGGTATTTGGATCATAAATATCATCATCTGCTTAAGGAAAAGATTCAAAATCAAGACTGCCAACTCCAATCCCAGAGCTTCCAATTACATCCTTAGCTTGAGGATGAACCTCATTGCCTTGCTCTTGAAAAGCATCTTTATAAAAGAGTGTGCAACAAACCGAATTATTAAAATTAGTAACATATACTTTAAAAAAAATTAACATGTCTAAAATTTAAAATATCCAACCTTCATCATTGTTGGTAGTTTTTGGTATTGGTGGTGTGGTATTATCATAAATGATGTCTTCTTCTATCTTTTCAGCAGAAAGTGTTGAAAGTGGAGTAGAATCAACTTCTTTCATTATCCAATATTCAATGTTATCAATACTTTCATAATCAATGGGATAAAAAATCTTTTTTCTTATCAACAACTCTAAAAAAACACATAAGCATAAAGTATTAGTATTATCATTAGTAGTCATTCAATTAATTTTTGGCAATACAAATTTCAATAAAGTGTAAAGTGAAAAGCTTAGAAAATATACATATTCCTCAAACAAAAGTTGTAATGTAAATAAAGATAAGATCATTCAGCCATTGATGTTCCAATCTATTTCTTCTTTTAGAGTGTATTCTTTCAAAAACACTCCAATTCCTTTTGTAACTACAAGAAACAACAGTGGCTTAACAATTGAATAGCCAATGTCTTAACATTAGGACAACTACTTCCAAAATACCGCCACCATTCATCTATCATATTAAATTGAACATAATCAAATAAAAAAAACAAAGTCAGATGCTTATAGTATAAGACTTAAGAAGTAAGAAATGTTACCAGGTCATATTGATTTTGCTGATCAAAAGCCAAAGAATTACTGAAAGAGCCACTTCTTTCTTGGTATAATGTGCCTTCTTGCAAGAACTTGGTCTTATTAGCTGTTATTTTCCTGTTTATGACAGACAGATATCCTTGCATTACCTCTGACTTTTGAGAGAAGTTAGACTTATCATAAAGAAAAGCAGGTTTTAAGATATAAGTTGCTGCATGAAGATCTTGGCGAAATTAAAAATCCCACCTATTCTTGATGATAGTCATGAATAGCTTGTAATTATTTTTTATGTGATTAAAAATACGTTTGATAGCTTTTCTTACCCTATGCATCCCTTCATATGTATATATATATAAATATAAATATATATATATATATCCAAGTGAAGGCCTATCATCAGTATCTACAATTCTTAAAAGTCTTGTAAGAGGTCTGACAACTTCAACAATACCCTAGCAATCATTCCAAAATCCACTATCCAATACAACTGCAACTACATCTCTTGCCTTATGGCCTCTTAAGTATCTAGAGTCAATCAATGTCTTGTTAGTAACCAAAGCTTGTGAATCATGCTTGTGCTCAAGAATATATTTCAAGGCAATAAAAGTAGTAACAAATCATGTTGCTCCTGTGACAAATCCCTATTTTATTATATATTTTCATATTTTATTTAGAGATTTTGTCATGATAATTGAGCGTAAAATGCCTCTTTTATAGTTAATTGTGATTAAATGTGTTTAAATGAAATTAAAGTAGAAAAAGGGTAAATATGTCATATATTTTATTATTTACCTCAATTGATTAATTTTTGGAATATAAGGTATTATATTTTGGATTCATTTTAATTGCAGATCAGTTTGGGAAGAATAGCATAATAGAACCCAAGATTTCTGAAAATTACAAGCTAATGAAGGAAGAAAACAAAGGAAATTAAGCCACGGTTTAGACAGTTCAGGAACAGGGGTGACCGACGGCTGTGATGATTTGGAAACAAAGGAGGCTACACCGACGGAAATGGAAGGTTATGGTGATTGAGGGAAGGCCGTCGACGGATACGCACAGGGCTGAGAAAGAGAGTGAAGGTCGATGGTCTTTGGTCCCACGTTGCTCCCTGGTCTTCTCCTCGCTCTCAGCTCTGTGAAGTGCAGTGGTAGATGTTGGTGAGGCAGTGGTGGTCGGCCACCGCCAGCGGTGGAGGGACGATGATAATGGTGGATGCGAGGATGAGGGCGGAAGTGGTGTTGAGCGTTGAAGGTCGCCGCCCTCCTATCGATCCCGACTCCCAGCTCTCTGCATTCTATTCCATCTCTCCCTCTACCCGCAGCTCAGCTTCTGTGTAGGGACTACACTGTGAATCTTGGAAACTGTTGTTGGTCTATCTATAACTTTTAGTATATTTGGGCTCTTGTCCGTAATTTCCTCTACTCTCTTCTTTCATTAGCTTGTAACTTCTAGGTTCTATTCTGCAATTCTTCACAAACTGATCTGCAATTAAACTAGACTCAAAATATAATATGTTATATTCTAAAAATTAATCAATTAAGGTAAATAATAAAATATATGATATTTTTACCCTTTTTCTACCTTAATTTCATTTAAACACATTTAATCATAATTAACCACAAAAGAGATATTTTAAACTCAATTATCATGACAAAATCCCTAAATAAAATATAAAAATATATAATAAAATAGAGATTTATCAATTCCCCACACTTAATTTTTTATACTTGGGGAAAATAAAATCAATGTTTCCAAAAATTTACCTAATATTATAATTACTACCTCCGGTTCTAAATATAGGACAAAGTTTGTAGTGTAAATTACACTACAAATTTTATTCTATATTTAGGACCGGAGGGAGTATTAAGTAATTCAAGAATATAATTACATAAAAATTGAATAACCACAGTACCAAATCAATGATGATATATAAAATTAGAAAAATAAAAACTCTCCTATTAAAACTCTAAATTCATGACATTACCTTTGCTATAAGGGATTGGGAAGCTTAGTCATAAACACCCATGGAACCAGCCTCCAAAAGCAACAAGAATTCCAGCAATGAGAACACCAGTTGACAAATTAACAATGAAAATAGAATAACCAATGATCTCAAATGGAACCACAAACAGAGCAGAGTGCAACGATTGTGAGCTTCGCCACTGATTCCAGTTCTGAAGTTAGCAGCTGGTACAGGGCTGATATGGAGCTGTCATGTCTGGTTATGAGAGGGAGAGATAAAGATAGATGACGAAAGTTAACAAAGAAAACAAGCTCCGACTCCTCCTGTTCTGTCACGCTGAGGCTCAGGATTTAAAATGAAGAACGCCAACCGTGATGGTAGGGGGGCTGTGAAAGTCGCCGGCGGTAGAGGAGTGACGATGGTGGTGGTTGTGAGGTGATGGACGGTGATGATGAGAATGGAAGCTTGCGGCAGCTCCCTCTGCCAAATCCCGACTCCCAGGTGCTCTCTTCTATTCTGTCTCCAGCTCACTCCCTTCAGCTCTCAACTCACGGCCTCTATTCTCGGGATGATGCTCGCCAGCGGCTGTGGTGGATGATGAAGCCGCCGGCGAGAGAGGAAGAAGAAGGTGAAGTGATGAATGAAGAAGAGTTGGTCCGGAGTTGGTCCGGAGGTAGTGTGTTGCGGCTCGGATCTCTGTTTCGTGCCCTCTCTGCAATTAAATATCAAAACTGATGAAAGAGCTCAGCTAACCTAAGGGCTGTCAAAACGCTGAGTTTTGGCTAGACTAATTTGGTATTTTGAAATTTCGTGATACCAAACTGTTATTTCTAAAATTCAAACCCCCAATTGTTATTTTTAGATTTAATCCAAATTTTCAAGTATTTTCAGTTGAAAAACAATTTAACCAACATCAAATGCTTTCAAGAAATCAACAATTAACAGTAATTACAATTATTTTGATAATTTTGCCCTGGTCTGATGATTTCCATCCAACCTTTTCTTTTTTTCAGCCAAGCTAGCAAAAATCCATGATTGTAAATGAATTTTGAAATCAAAGATGCACGTCTAGATAAACATGTGATAATCTTCTTTTGCCAATGTCAGACAAAATCATATTTAAGCAATGTGTAGCACATGGAGACCAATAAATAGTCAAATACTTTTTAGTCAATAACTTTCCAACAGCTTTATAATTAGCTGCATTATCAGTAACAAGGTGGATGTTGTTCACACCAACAAATATAACCATGTCCATGAATAAGTTGTCTAGCGTTTTGGCATCTTTAACAATATCTGAGAAATATGTTCCACTTTGTCTGGGATTGTGGAGGAGTCCAAGTAATAAGTATTATTGGGTTAAGAGAACGAACGAACTCGCACAATAATAGACCACCAAAGGCAAACACAATTAAAATCCGACAACATCTCTCCACCCCTTGTATGTGAGTTAATACATGAATTGAGATTTTTTTTTTTTTTTTAATTGGGCTATTTTGTGGAATCTGAAATTCGGTTTTTAAATAAATGAGCTCACCAGAAAGTGCCGATTTTGCTAAGTTTTAATTGATAATTCTGGACGTCGGAATTTTTATAGAAAACTGATTTCTGGATCATCTTAAATAATGCGAAACGTTCAGATTTTGATGACATGTTAATTGTTTTAATGCCCAACATATGTAACAGCCTTGTTTAAATATCTGTATGGCATTTTATTATAATGAAACTGCCTTTCGTTGTCTTTCAAGTGGCTGCCCAGTCTTCGAGTGCATGAAGCCTATATAAGTCTGTGCTTGCAGAAGTTTAATACTAGACTCTTAAGCCTTCGAGCACTTCTCTCCTCCTATAATTTTTACCTGCTGAGTTTTATTATATTTCGTTGTTTTGTTCACTCTGTTTTTGTAGGAAAGATCCATTTTATACTGAGGAGTGCCACTTCCTCTCAGCTGGTGGTAGTTGAATAGCTCTTAAGAATAGTGTTCTTGGACGTCACTTGGATTATACATTTCCTTTGTAGGTGCTGCCGTCGATTGGATTTGCAAAGCACTAGATCGAGTTGAAAGATTCACTGGATTGCATGTGAATTTAGGTGCTAAGGCCAACAAAAATAAGATTTCCAGTAAGATGGTGCAAGTCAAGAAGCAACAACTGAAAGCTGTGATGATTATTTTCTGAAAGATACAATCAGAAAAGCTATCCATACATGATATTTGACGAGGACACGAATGTTGGACACATAGCATATATTGGAATAATAGAAAGATAGATTGATCTTGGAGCAAGGTATATATTTACGGACAAATGAGACAGGTACATAAATTGATATAAGGAATTCTCTAAATCTGGCCAAGTGATTGTATACCATAGTAGTAATCAAAATAAACATAAAACAGAATAATGGATCAGAGACTGACTCTCCTCTGACTTGAGTTCCATTCTTTCTTCTTCTTTAGTTCAGGAATTCTGGCCAAGCTCTACCAAATTCCTTCAGCAATATAAAGAATATAAATTCATCATCATGAGAAAATCAATTCATATATATGACAGAAACTTCATTGAAATCAATGAATTCAGTTCTATATATTCACGTGGTCATACATTTGAACACAAAAAATTCATCATCATGAAAAAATCAATTCATATGAAAGAAACTTCATTGTCATCAGTGAATTCAGTTCTATATATTCACGTGGTCATACATTTGAACACAGAAAAACACGAGTATGATTCGTATGAGGTACACTTCTCCTTTGTACAACTGATCTGTTTTTTATTCTGTTGGGTTTATATATATTGTCAAATACAGTGCATATAATGACTCTTGTCCCGCCCGAGGATCTAAATTTAAAAATTGGAAGAACCTTTTTAGGATGATGAAAACAGGCACACAGATTATATCCTGGCAAACTCAATAGTTTTCATGCCATCATGAGGCTTACTGAAGAAATGCTTGAAGTAGTCTGAGAACACAACTTGCTTATACTTCGGCTCTTCTCCCTCCTACAGAACTTCGGGTAAAGAACCAATAACGGCATCAGGTGCTGGGCTTACGAAATTTGGGATTGAAATCCTGGTTTTGGCTCTGTTTGCAACAGCTTGGTGCTCAATGCTTTTGTACTTGTCATTGCTCATAATTTGAAGCACATCTCCTAAGTTGATTACCAATGCACCATCAACAGGAGACACAAATATCCAGTTATCACCATCACTAGCTCTTACGTAAAGCCCACCAATCTCATCTTGCAGTAGGACAGTGATCGATGATATATCAGAATACCGACCTACACCAGCAACAGCTTCAGCATTGGGGCAAGGAGGATAGTAGTTGAAGCCAAGTACCATTGCTCCCATTAATGCATGTTCTCTTTCATTGTCCATGTCCTTCACGTTGAGTCGTTTAAGGAGAACATTTAGCAGCCTTCTAATAAGAACTTCAGCCTGTTTCATATATTCCAGGATCCAGGGATTGTTCTCAGCCACAAAAAGCATCAATTAATGTTGATTTAGACACCAGCTATCATTTCTTGGTAAGCAAACCTATGCAGTTATAACATTATGCATTAGCTATTGAGCCATGTATAAACACATCAAGCTACATTTGGAATGCATATGGATATATGACCTTCAAAAGAAATATATTCAACGCACTATGTTTCATTTGTTTATACCGTTGTCGTACAGAAGGTTTAATAGTTTGTCATGTACACAATACAACACTTCAAATTACATATGTACATTTCATATTTTGTCATTTCACTATATCCACGACCGTTTTTTCCACTGTTGATGCTTCCAAAGTTTCTACCCACTTTTGCAGAAGAACAGTGGGTTCAAATGTGAATTCATGTACAAGACTGACTTCTAGCATGAAGAATATTTTTGGTGTTCAAATGACTTTCAGCAATGAGTTCTCCAACTAATTTTTTCTCACAGTCAACATGGTCCCAGAAGACTAAGATGTATCAAATGATTACTTTTGATGAAATGGATGAAAGATCTTCATTATTTATTTTATTCCTTGTTATAGCAAAAACATTACCCTGCACAAAATCAAAACATAAAAGCTCCTCTATGGCCATGCTGGACTCCTAGAAAAACCATTCCATTCTTAAGCAGCAGGTGAATCTGAGACTAATACCAAGCGCACTAAATAATTTGAGTATTCGTTGGATTCAAAGTACCTTGCAAAATCAAGCCACGCCCCAAATAAATCAGAGAATAAAGAGCATGAAAGCCGCATTCATTCACTAGTAATTTAAAGAGACACATTCTATTTAACACAATTTTCCAACCAAATTAAATTCCCACATGCCACATTCACTCAAACTATGATCAAGATTAATTCAAAAGAATGTACTTTTCGTCTCATTCCTCTCTCACAGCTCTAAGAATGTCTACCTTTTGTCACAATCAAGCATTCAGGATTCAACATGTATCTGATGCTTCAAAGAATAGAGATTGTAAGAACTGTCTCATACTTACTTGCAAATGGCAGGCCAGTATGCCTGGATTTTCTCCTCCGAAGCATAAACAAGGTGAAGATAATCTTTCCATTCCAAGACTGACTCACCGTGAGGACTAAAACTCGTAGCCAATCGCACAACATCACTGGGAGAGTTTTCTTTGATATGCTTCTTCTCATCCGCCGGCAATTCAAAGAATCTATGAACAGAAGCCTTGAGACCCTCAATAACCTTCAAGGTTATTGCATGATTAACGATCTGAAAGAACCCCCACTTGATTGCAGCATTGGAAATTGATTCTGCGACATCTGGGTCGTCATCCCTGTTCGTGACAACGATGACTGGTATGGATTCGTTGGAAACCACTTTGCGATTGTCGAATCTCTGTTCGAGGGGTTGGATATATTGATCGGGAACGACTTTTATTCCCAAATCAGAAAGACCCTTGACTCCATGGCCTTGGTTCACAACGAAATAGATTAGATTGGAGGGGAGGGACAAGGTCGGAAGTTTGACCTTTGGATCAGGAAAGAGAACAAGTAGAATGGAAGCAAAAATAAAAAATCAGGTAAAAAGGAAACCCATTAATGCAGATAGAAGAAGCAAACCCATTCCTGCTCGTTCAAGTCAGACGCACTGCTTGCTGCCTGCAGCTTCCTGAATTCGACACCTCACCTGCCGTGGTCATTTTTTCATTGAAACGGGGGAAATTTAAGTTCTAGGCCCTAAGCTTTCTTGATTTGCACTTAAGTCTCTATAGTATACTTTATTTCAGAAAAACTTTTTTTTTTTTTGGATAAGAAAGGAAAAACTATTTATTTACATTCACAAAGTTCGTTTCTATGAAATGAATCATTTTGTGTGAAGAGGAAAAGGGAAGTTTCTTGATTATTTTTTGTGAGAGAAAATATTTTATATAGTTTTTAATCCTAAACAATTTTGATCTAGGTGATTATTCGAAGGCGATTTTTTGTCAGATTGATCTGAATTTTTGTGTGGAGCTCTTAGACACATGGAACTTGATTCTGGTTGGTCAAATCATTCATTGGAGTCTTCTATTTGCTCCAGAATTTTCATGATCATTTGTTCACATCTGCTACAGAGCTTTCTAAGTGACTTTAATCACGTCAATGATCATATAGTGATTTCTAGTTTGATTGCCTTGACATTTCCATACATTTAAGTCTTGAATCTGAACGGTGGGATCATGGATTGGAGCTTCCTACCTTCACCATATTTTGCGTGAATGTTGGTATAGGTTCTGTGACTTCAGCTTTTGCTTTTGATGATTTCCAGCACATACAAATTGTGTTTTCACCCAAGAAATGCATATTTTATTGCTCTATTTTCTCTTATATTTTATCAATATAATTCTTTGGTATTTTTGTGGATAAGATGAATTTGTTATCATCCTATAATTGAATTTTGTATTAGAGTATTGAACATTGTATTCCCTTGTTAAGATAATGGAATATTTCGCTTTTGGGCCGTGGTCGTTTGCTCTCATTCACATTGAAGAGAGCTTTTTCCACATTAAATTCTTGTGTCTTTATCTATTATTTTGTTGCTCATTTTGTTTTCTATTTTAATTGACTCCATACAATTATTGTTCATTAGGATGATTTATTATCTGATGCGCTATTCCTAACAATGAGGAAGTCAGCAATTTGAAGTGAATAATGACTCCTATAATGAATGTCATGTAGCAAGTGAGATGCTTATGAGCAAAAATATGAAACATTTGTTCATGGGGAATTTGGTCCAAAGTTTCTGTTTAAAAAGCTTATTATTAAGAAGCATATGAATTCAAGTACAATACTTTTTTCTGCAAAATCCTAAAAAGCACTAATAGTTTCTATGTATAAAAATATATTAGGTCTCTCTAGCTAATAAAACTTTTAAATAGAAAATTTTCACCAATTTTCTTATTATACAATGAAACAGGCAAAAGAAGATAATTTAGAGAAAAAATGCTCTCAAACATTTGTTCAATGATGAACTTGGTGGTTTAAAATAAACCTTTGTTGTGATCTCCTAATATCCTATTCATCATATCAATATATCATAAATTCCTATTCCAACAAGCCAAAACCTCAATGGGCTATAAACATAGTTTACTATTCACAGGCTCATCTCCAACTTTGTTGGGCTTTGTGCAAGCCGTTGCCAATGAAAAGTGATGTTCGGCTTAGCTGTGCTGCCTGGGACTTCTTCAATAAAACTCTAGCCACTTTTTCATTTTCACAATAGCTTCCAAATTGCACAAGAGAAAGGAGCTGCGGAGAACACATACGAGAGGCAAGGTGGCAGAAGTCAACAGCAAAATGAAGACAACCATCCCCTTATCAAGCCGGCTTCTTTACTTTATCTGGCATTGTGCTATTGCATTCATGTTTTCGTCCTCTTCCAAGCATTCCAATCTTGCCAGCTGTGAGCCTCCTCTCTTCTTTTCCTTTCCTCGATGCATTTTCTCTATGAGATGTCAAAATCCTCCTTGGATCTTACTACTAAAATTCAAAATTCAAATTCAAATTTCAATTCACCCTCAACTTTGGAACATCTATATAATTCAGCCACCATCAAGCATTCTGCAAGGCGGTCAGTCACTAGGTCATTGTCATAGGGGAGATGTTTTTAGGTAATCTTCTATTTGCTGATGTTTATTTTTGTTGCTTATGTGATTTGATGTGTCGATCATGGTGCGAGCTTAAACTGATTTGTGCTTTTATCTTACATTCACAAGTTTGGGGGTTCACGGGGAATAACCAAAGTCCTGACGCAATTCTTGGTTCCTCCGGATAATTTTCTTTCTGATAAATGAACATAGTCATTCAAACATATGGAAGCTGTTTGCATGTCATAGGTTCATTTTGAGATGTTTTATATGATATTTACAGTTGAGGTGTCTTACATCTCCTTTTCCCTCTATGTTTTCTCTTTCTCTTGAAGCCCATGTCACAATTTGTGAGTCTCAAACTTTTCTATGGAGGTCACAGGCATCAATTTCTATGAAGTTGTTGTTCTAGCCAAATATTCCATAATGGAAGCAGCTGCTGTCCAAGAATATCATATAAAACTACACCAGAACACATGTAGTTGACTACTATCATCAGCAGATCAAAATGCTTGAGGGGTTTAATGAAATGGATGCCTTTAGCAGAGCCTTGGTTTTCTGGAATGCATCTCTCCCATGGAATTGTATACGCAAATTCTGAGAGCAAGTCTTCATGTGTTAGTTACTAAACTAGTGTTTATGGATATAAGTCATTTCATCCTGAAATAATTGACATTTAATTTGGGATATTTTGAAAAATCAGCGTGGGATCACAAAAATAAATGATTTAGCTAAACTCAACATAGGTCCTGGTAAGTATGCAAAAGTGAAAAAAAAATGAGAAGCCTATAAAGTTCTGATAGATCACGAGAATGCTTTTAAAATTAAAAAAGATCTAATACTCCAAAAGTTGAAGCAAGACAATAAGAGGAAGTTAAACAATCTGACAAAATCTTCTTAGATTACCATAAAAAGAACTGGGAAAATGTTGAAATATAAAAATTGATGGCCATCATGATGGACCTTGGTCTACGTCAATAATTCAAACCATAAAACGAGCTAAATTATAAGCTTTGACACAATTTCTAACAAGGTTACAATTTCTCAGCAGTGACAACTTATGAGCATAATGACAAAATGTGATCCGTGTAGGATAATCCATATACTAGGAAAAAGTTTGTTGTTGTGTCTAATGAGAAGAGATCAGAACATCAGGCATGGCGCAGCTAAAAGAAATATAAATTGCTTTTTTCAATAAACTTGAAGAATTGCCGAGAATTCAAAACAGAAAACAAACCTTGACAAAGGCATAAAGCAATTCTTCATCTCAAGTACATCACCCAGAAAACGAGAATTGTACAACACTCGGCATGTAAAAAATTCTACAGCTAATATGGACTAATCCTGTAACTATATTAGTGTTTTATATTAGATTTATATGATTAAATATTTTGATAGATACTATTATTTTGGACAAATTAAGTTCACAAGAAGCATTGAATATCACAAGAGTACTACTTTTTCATCAAGCAATTATTACTTACTATTGTGTTGGTTCAAATATTTAGATGTATGGATGACTGAATTTTTAAGGAATTTGTCTGTTTTTTTAACACTAGTACAAAAAACATCTTTTAGACCGGCACATTTAAATCGTTTATAGTGGATAAAGTCTAAAAGGTATAAGCGGTGGCAGTTGTGTAATTATAAAAAACTTGTGAGACCGTTTCCCCTAATATAAGGTCTAAAATATATTATTTAGACCGATTTTCTTAAGAACCGGTCTCAAAAGATAAAAATAACTAAAAAAAATATATGCCATACATTTTTTAGACGGGTTTTACTATAACAGGTCTACTATAACTTCTTATTATTAATAACCGGTCTTAAAAGTTAAACAGTAATAAAATAAAATATTTCTTACTTTTAACACCGATTATTTTGGCAATCGGTCCAAAATATGACCTTTTTTAGACCCATTGTTGTCTGGAATCGGTCTAAAAGAATCCGCCATATGCATTTCAAAGTTCTCTATTCCATTCCTCACGCCCAATTCTCGCTCTTTGAATTTCAATCCTCTCTTCTTCGCGCGATTTATCTTTAAGTCTTGTAGACTTGTCCGTCACTCTCTCTCAGAGTAGTGGCTCTGTTCGTTCATTGTCATCGTCTTCGTCTTCTGGGCAGAGAAATGAGGATTACGCCACTTGCTTCACTATTCATGAAGATTAGAGTTCTCCTCTCCGACTAGTGGGGCGAGATCAATGACTCCTCTCTGTGGCAGGACACTATTTACTGCTTCCTCTATGCTGCATATGCTCTCGTTTCCTTAGTAGCTCTGGTTTCTAACAAACAATATCTCCCTCTCTTTTTCTGAAACCGCTGTATATTTTGTGCTTGACTTGCCATGATTCTGGATTTTCCTTCGCGGTTCTCATGATTGTGTTCTTGAGTTGTAATCTTCTGAATTGGAATTTCGCTGTGGTAGATGTTAATTTTCTTTCTTCAGTCGTTTTGTTTTAGCTTAAGCTATTTGGAACATTAGGTATGCGTCTATGTTCTTGATTGATTAATGTACTTGTCTATCAACATTCACTGAAGACTTCAAACTATTTCAAGCTAAATTTCAACTTTATTTCTCCTGTGGTTATGTTTGGTTTCGTCTTGTGTTCTTTTGTAAACATTGCTTTAACAGTTGATTTAAGCTTTGCTAAATAAAGCATGAATGTGATGAACTTATATAACTCCAAGTTTGGCTCTCTGTAGGTCCAATTTCTTTAACTATATCCATGTGGTTGATTCTGGATTTGTTATGCAATTCTTGTGGGCAGATAACTCCAGCAATTCTCACAATTACTTGTTGGTTTTGTATTGTTTACTTGAGATGTACTAATATGAACTGAAATTTCATTATTATCCACATTACTCTCTCGTCCATCTAGCTTAAGCTAAGGAGAATAGTAGGTTTGTGTTGCCACTCTGATTGATGATGTGTCTAGCGACAGTCCTTGCTTAGTTGGACGTGGGTGATGCTTGTATTGTAACGCTGAAATCTTAGTAATTTTGCAATCTCTGGCTGAAAGAGGCTATGAGCTAGTTTCTGGTGGAACTGAGAATCACATGGTTCTGGTGAATCTCAAGAACAAGGTAACAACAACTGCTTTGAACTTCCATTTATGCTTCCTTATTTCTACTTTGGTATAAAGTTATCACTCGTCAATTATTTCTGGGTTCTAGACTTCTACTCGTAAATCTGACATGCTACTTTCTTGTCATCTGGATGTAATTCAAGAATCTCTTGAAAAAACATAGAGCATGTAAGATCCACAACAGTAAACTATAGTTTGTCATTCTGAAAGCTAGTTTTAATACAAGTTCATTGTCTTCTGTTAATTATTTGTGCAGGGTATTGATGGTTCCAGAGTCGAGAAGGTGTTGGAGTCAGTTCATATTGCAGCTAATAAAAACACCGTTTTTGCAGATGTGTCTACTATGGTTCCTGATGGCATCAGGATGGGTATAGGGTCTTCCTTGCTTATTTATTGCTTTTATTTTCTTTAGTTAATTACTCATAGATAGCTGTTGTGGATTTCAGGAACCCCTGCTCTGACTTCTAGGGGATTCGTTGAGGAGGATTTTGTTAAGGTAGCTGAGTACTTTGATGCAGCAGTAAATTTGGCTGTGAAGATTAAGGCAGAAACCAAAGGTATATATATGTCATATATGCTTCATGAGTTTGAGCTTGTTTTATCTTGGTTAGCCTATAAAACTCTTGCTGTAGGCATGTTGGGTGATTGAAAGAACTAAAATGGGGTTGCTACTGAATTTCTGAATCAGGCACGAAGTTGAAGGACTTTGTAGCCACTTTGCAGTCCTTTAACTTCCAATCAAAGGTTGCAAAACTGCGCCACGATGTTGAGGAGTATGCCAAACAATTTCCAACCATTGGTTTTGATAAAGCGACCATGAAGTACAAGAATTGAGAAGAACTAAAATAAATTCCCTTCAGGTATGATTTTTTTCTTCCTGAAGATTAGAGTAAAGAAAAGATTCTTTTAAAAAAAAATTCTAATGTGTGCTAATGCCAGGTCAAGTATTATTTAAAACTAGTTTCCATCCTGTATTTTGCTGCTGTGGACTTGAATGAACTTTTTGATTTTCTTCTGTCCCGATTGTAGAACAAGGGAAATTGAAATAGAGATTGTATGTATAAATAATAGTTGTGTTAACAAAAGGTGGGCTTATTTGTACTGCAGGTCGAATCTGTCACTATCATATGTTTCACCTGCTTTTTGATACGATGCATAATGGTAACTTCTGACTGTATTATCATAACGATCGTTGATATATTCTGAAGTTTAATGTGAGAATGATAGGAAAGAACTAAAGTTGCTGGTTTAAAATTGAGTTATGAATTCCATTATTTTTCTTTCAAACCCTCAAGCAAAACTCTTATGTTGGTGATCATGCAAGTTTTTCTAGCTGCATTTGATACAAATGCATCCCTGGACATTTCAAATCATATCATTCTGGACTTGATATACATTTGAGAAGATGTTTGTCAATAGCCTGCACTCTTTCATAACTTCAAATAGCTATAGTGTGTCACTACTTTCCATTTCTTCCTTTAATTTAAACCAATTGTACATATGGTTGTATATTTCTTACAAAGGCAGAGAAATTCTTACTTTCTAGTTTTTTTGTTGTTTCATTTGTTCTTTTTTTTTTTTTTGGGAATAAGGTGGTTCTCATAGCTCATCCAGAATTTATGTAATGATAAAAATTATAAAGTTTTTTTTTTTGTATTAGAGCTTATTTTTAAAAATAATCTCCAATACGAAAAATATGATAGTACGATATGGCTATTGATATTAACCATAAAGGACAAGAAATAAATTTATTATCCAATATACTGATATGCAATTTTTTTGGTACTGGACTTATGAGCCTTTCTTATGCAATGTAGAGAGAATATTAGATATGAACATTATAAGGCTTCCCATGCGTTGTAATAGCTTTTTGACTGCAAAATGCAATTAAAGAGCATGTCAGGGATATGGGGCTTCCTGTGCATTGTTTACATACAGGGATACGTGGCTTCCCGTCATAGCTTTTAAAAAATAGTTTTTATAATTTACGAGGTAAGTATGTAAAAACGGTTTTGTCTCAACTTATGAAAAAAGGCTTTTGAAACCACGGTTTCGTGGCTTCCCAAACACTCACTTTATCCAATATAAATAGTCCTATATCCCTGTATTATCTTTGTAGTCTATTTCATGGTTAAAGTAACATTATGGGGCTCCTTTACTAAAATTAAGCCGAAAAAAATCTGTTGTCATGGCTTTTTGAAAGAGCATACCAGTAAACAAGTCACAATTTTAATTGTGGCCTCTATTGTGTTAAGAAATTTACTGTGCAGGTTTATAGGTTTATCCTTGATACATAGAAATGGCCATCTATTCACAGATTTGAAAGATCCTTCAGTTGCAACGGTGCATCCCTTATAAACAAGTTGGCATCATTTTCATGCTCTCTAGATTATTGTATAGTGATGTCCTGTAATTGTTGGAATGAAACTTGCTTTGTAACAGTAATTGTTCGTCTTCTAGGATCATAATTCTGGTGTTATGAATGTCTAAATTAAAGTACAAGTTACTGGGGCCAATTTTCCTAATAGGCAAATGACATATTTTGGAGAATCTTTAGTTAAAGAAGCAGTGACATAAGTTTCATGAAAGTTTTAATCCAATATAGAAAAAATTAAATACTTAAAGGAATGCAAGGGGAGCCACTTTACAGATAGATCGCACCAGAATTGATTTTCCTCGTCATGGGAGAGTACAAGTGTAATGAATATCTTCTCCATCTGGGCACACAAGAATTGATTTTCCTCTTTAAATCCAAGCTATAACTAATAAGTGGGCATGTTCATATCTTTGATAAAGGTTAGTGGAGGATAAATCTTAGACAAACTTATGGCTTATTGTTTAATGGAAGATTTTTGTTCTTTTGTGAGGCACAGATGTCCTTCTATTGGAAGTAATTCTATTCAAGGCACTGTCTGGCACTAAATGTGGGTATTTCTCTTAGTGAAAATTAGAATCTTAGTTTGATATTTTGTGAGAGACTAGCCCCTTTTATTATGTTTAATGAAAGTTGCATATGGATAATTATACTTAACAGGCCCTATAATCTTTTATATCCATAATACAACATTACAAAGGGATATAATACAAAAATAAGATAAATCATATGCATGTTTGTTTGAGAAGTGTTAGAGTGAGTAAGAGACAGATTACCTCAAATAATTTTTTCTTGGCGGCAATTGTTTGAGAAGTGTTAGAAGGAGCAAGACTTGTTAACCAAGTCTGTTCTATAATATGTGTCTAATAATTTAATTTAATAAATAATATTTAGTTAGTCACTTTTTTTAATATAATATGTAAGATAATGTTTTTATGTATCAGGTCATTTTATTAGGGTGCGTGGTTAAAAGCTTTTAATCATTTCTTTTATTTTTTATTTGACATATTTTTTTATTAAAATTTTATAACTCTATTTTTTTTTGTTAAACTGAACTCATTAAAATTTCCGCTGACCTTCATTTCCTTCGTGCCAAACCCTAAAGATGCCTATCAATCCTTCGTGCCAAACCCTAAAGATGCCTATCAATATTTGCATCCTGTGCCTAAGCTTTGTCAACAAATCATGAATTTTATGCATACATAATGTACTGGAGAATATATATATATATATATATATATATATAATATTTATACAAATATTTGTAAGACACTTTGTTGTTTCAAAGGCATTTATCATAATTTTTCTGACAATGTAATAATTAATGGCTTATAAATTATAAGTTTAAAACTTACACATGATATAACTAATTATTTAAATACAAGGAAAAAGAAAAGAACTCCAAAATTACAAGCTCCCCTGTGCAATTTGAATTTGCTGATTGGATTCTGGACATTTGTTTATTTTATTTCTTGAGTTGTTGTTTGTGATTAAATAAATGCTCCACGGGTAGCCCATGGTCCATTTTTTAAGAATCAAAACATCATCTTTATCCTAATTTCCAACTGCTCCTCGTCATGCCCAATAATCATAAAGCAAGTGCCAAACAAAACGACAAGGGAATCACATCACAGAAGCATTTTCCACATTCTTAAGGCTTAAGGTAACTAAACAAAAGTCTTAAGCCTTAAGATTACCATCGTGTTGGGAAACTTCACCTTGCGTGCTCCCTCACATTACGCACTAAATATAGGGCAAGCCTTGACAAAATCCATTTTACAAATTTATCTCATCTATTATAAATTATGTTGGAAAAACATCTTCTATTATTAATCTAAATAGGTATTTGATCGGTGACACGCTGGCAATATCATGTACCTTAAATGTTTCTACCGCACAAGATCCTATCCTACGCGCTAACGTGGATCAAGTCCGTTACGAAGCGATCGATTCTATTCTCTCGCTCGCTGCTATATAAGGAGGAGAATACAGAATCGATTTTGCAATTCGAATTGAATTGAATCGAATCTAAACGGAAGAGAAATAGATTGAGGTGGGAAATGGAGGCGGTAGACGGTGGTATTGAGGACATTCCCGGCTGCCAGAACAGCCTTGAGATCGATAGCCTTGCTCGCTTCGCTGTTGAAGACTACAACAAAAAGCAGGTTCGTTATTAATCTTCATTATTACTTCTACTGCTACTCCCGATTAGGTTTTCACTTACTGAAATTCTAGGAAGAAAGCGAAATATGGAGTTATTTTGAAAAGTGTCGGCCACTGATGTTCTGTTTCGGCGTAGATTTGATGGTGTTAACTTCTGGTCGAATCAAATTTCTGAATCCATAGTACTCTTATATTCTCCAGTTTGTCTGATTGGTGATATTTAGATTTGTTAGTTTGTATTATTGGGATTCTCCAATTTTTTTTCTAGGTCAGTTTAATTGAATATTTTCCCCCTTGTTTCTGATTGGGTTTCTTATTATTCTGTTGCAGAATGCTCTGCTGGAGTTTGGGAAGGTGGTAAGTGCGAAAGAGCAGGTGGTTGCTGGCACCATGTACTACATCACGCTGGAGGCAACTGATGGTGGCAAGAAAAAGATTTATGAAGCCGAAATTTGGGAGAAGCCATGGATGAACTTCAAGGAAGTGCAGGTGTTTAAGCCCGTTGGTGATGCTCCTGTTGAACCTTCTAGCTAAGTATTTTACTACACTGCGCTATGTGCTCTGAGAGCAAGTGTTTGAATAAAGTTTTGACGAACGAATGCTATATATCGATTTGTTGTTATCGGTCAATGGAACTGTTGTAAGTATAACTAGCTTGTCCTTCCCAAGCATTGTAGGGGGTGTTTGTGCTTGTGAAACAATTCCATTTTTAATGAGTGCTTGTGGTTGTGGAACAATTCCATTGTTAATGTTATAAATTCACTCATGTTCAATTCTTATCTTCAATCTAAGTAATATTTAGGTACAAACAGATGCAACTGAGGAAATGAAGGATTGTGATTTGTGAAACAATTCCATTGTTAATGTTATAAATTCTCTCTTGTTCAATGCTTATCTTCAATAGGTACAAACAGATGCATCAAAGGAAATGAAGGATTATATATCAAGATACGGAATAATCCGCCTATCTTAGCATGTGCTTCTCCTACGTTGCACAAAAACTTATAAATCTGAGTTTTTATATTTTCATTACATTTAAAAACTAATTCTGACCTAAATATAATAAAGATCCTTTAAAATGAGGCCCAACTTTATAATCCATAATTAGATAATATAGATATATCAATAAAGATCTTTCTTCCCCTACAAAATATTAATGGAAGTTATGCATATATCATTGCGGTGTCCTTTCACATATTAAGAAGAAAAAAATACAAGGTTTATCAAAAGCAAAAATACAATGAAAAGTAACATAAGGTTAAAAAAAATCAAGATAAAAAATCACTGATCATCTCTGGGAATTTCATTTTAATCAAGATCATCTCCAAGAACTGCCATGATAAAAAATCGACTTTAACCACTGCCCAGCTATCATTCCCTCTTATTAGAATACGAAGCTTATGAATTAGTTGGTAAGCAATTAAAATATTGTCTGATATCAATCTCATTTTAGTAAAAGCACTCTGATTTAGCGTAACATAACCCCCCATTAAAATCTTAATTCTATTGCACAACATCTTCTATATGATCTTATAATTAAGGGCTTGTTTGGTAGAGAGAATTAATTGTGATGGAAAGAAAGGGATGGGAGTTAATAGAAAAATTGACCGTCAAAATGTTTAGTGACACGCGTTTGAACGGAAAAATTTATATTTGATTGGATGAAAATGATGACTTAGTGGATAGGAGTGAAGAGAATTAACTTTATTAAAAGTAATTTTTATTAATTATTAGAAATAATAAAGGAAATTTCAATCATGAATAAATTTAACAAATTAATAATAATAATTTTATAATGATATTTTTAGCTATTACTAGTAATTAAATCTCACTCGGTATGATTTACTCTATCATCATCACCATCATCATCAAAAGGAGGGGCATCAATTTTCCTTTATGCAAGTGAAAAGTGGACCTAAATAAAATTGGCTTTCCAAAAAATTAGTCAAACCAAACATTTCAAGCGCACGAGAAAGTTAGATTTTTCCTTGCCCATCTTATATTTTCACTCTGCCAAACAAGTCTAACATTACAAAGACGAATAGAGGGATAATTGAACACTAGGACACAACACTTAGGAATGAGTGTGATTATGGATTTGTTCAATTCCTTGAGTTTTCCGTTATTTAAATCATGTATATCCGTCACTTGTAGTGATTTATTATTCAATAAATGACTGAAAAAAGGATCCACTGATCCAATTCTAAAGTTTGTTATTTTGTACAAAATCTAATCATTCTAAAATTGACTATCCTAATCTTTAAAAGTTTAATATCATATCACATGCATTTTTATTGAACTAAACTCCAAAGCTTCATTAAAAGTTGATGGAGGCGATAAGTGGCCTTACCCCATTAAAAGTTGCCCAGCCATATTTAACTTGCACATAAAAAATGAAATGCTGAATTGTTAAGGTGGTAAATAATTTTCATTTGATATAGTTTGGAATTCATTCAAACCTTGAATTGGGCTGGGCTCACCTACCAGGTCCCCATAGTACAAAATGATTGTCCTTATTGGGTAACGAATCCATTCCGTTGCTGGGCTTTCGCTTTTGGGCCCAAGTTAATTACTTTCCCTTCCATTATTTAAAAAAAATAGGAAAAGGAAATTTCTTTTGCTTTCAAGCAAAAAAATAAGAGCCATACACATGTATTGATGATATACACAAACGCACACTTGTTGGAATTTAGATTTAGAATTACTCTGTAGTATAGTGTTCTTTCCTGCATTCATTATGGGTGAACACAAAATTAATCCACCATCAATTTTATTTACTCTATATTAATGATTATTTTTAAATATTTCTTGATTATCTTAATTTATATGTTTGTTCATATCAAATATATTAAGCAATCATATTTGGAAATATTTTACTATTTTTAAAATTTCTTAATTGCCTTTATTACTAATTTCCTTAAAATGTGATTCATACTGCAGAAAAAATGTCACTAATCAATCCTATAGAGAATTTATAATCATTATTAATTCTTATGTTTCCTTACCTCCTACTTTTCTCAAAACATCGGTTCAGATCCATAGATTAATAAATACACAATATTAATTATTATTTCCTAATATTTTCTAGTTAAACCAAGTTTTGAAGCTTTTTTTGGTGGATAGATTGAGGGGAATCGAATTTGATATCTAAGTAGTCCAAGTTGGTAACATATTTTCCAATGATCACCAAAGGTTTCAGAAATATAACAAAGGTTGAACTTGACCATATTGGCCAATAAAACAATGAATATGAGTTCTTTCTTAGCATTGAGTTTCTTATATTTGTTGTTGCGTTTTTGAGTTTTTCCCTCCTTAAAGTTCGAATATTTTGATTTTGTTGCATTACTTGACTATTAATTTTTTTCTTCATTTCCAAAAACAAATACAAACATATTTTCCACAATGATAGTCAAATTAATGTCATTTAGCTTTTAGGATCGACCTCACTTGTTTATTATCCTCACAACATATTTTGTTAATATTACTACCAACATATATGCCTCTTCATGTACTACTATCACAATTAACCTCTTCTAGGATAACACTCGATATTTTGTTTTATTTAAGTGATGCTATCTTTAATTCTTAATATAAGATTTAGACAATTGCTTTGCGAATATTAAAAAAAAAAAGTTAAATTAACTATTTATAATAAATTGTTGTTTGTTTTCTATAATAACATCTATAATCATGTGCATTTGGGGGGAAAAAAGATAAAAACCCCTAAATATGTATAATAAATGTGAATATAATTTGGAGAAAAAATTGTTGAAGTCTTCTTATATTTAAGAGCGAAGCAAAACATTTTTCTAATTCTTATATTAATTCTGAGGGAGTATTAAATTATTTTCACGCAATCCAAATATCATCCTCAGCTTGAAATGAGCTTGGCATTTTGAAATCAACATTGTATTGATATACTTTGTCTTATTCATATTTGTTTAAAAAAATTACAAATTTGCTACGTATTTTTTCTAATTTCCAACTTCACATTCTCATGCCTGACAATCATAAGGGATGTAATGCCAACAAAATGACAAGAGAATCCATCCCAGAATCATAATATATTTCAACGAAGAGAACGGAGGAGGAATAGAAGGCTGAATTGCATGTGAAATTAAGCTAATGTTATGGGAGGAGCGAGGAGGAAATCACAAAATACTATTCCATTGGGAAAATTGACCGAGTTGCCTCTCCATTAATTCAAATGGCTGATTATCAATAAATGTATTAAATAGGATGAATAGTTTGAATTTGAAATTTGAAATAAGGAAAAAAAAAACAAAAACAAAAAACTATCAATTAAATTTGAATTAATTAGCTTATGGAATAAAATACTCCCATGGTGTGTGTGTGTGTGTGTGTGTGTGTGTGTGTGTGTGTATTTGAAAAAGATCAATGCCATTAAATAAAAAAGATTACACATCATGATTCTACAGTCATAACTGGGCATGATTTGCAGAGAATTGAATACCTTGCAGTGTATTTTTCAACCCAAAGGAAATTCTTCAAAGAGAAGTGAGTAAGAAAAGTATTGATATCAGCATACAAAATGTTGGAAGAATGTTGCCTTGCACCCTCCTTCAGTAATAATTGTTTCTTAATGAAGATCACCTGAAGGTTCTTATTGTCTGATAAAGAGAACAACGGGGCCTTTAAGTAATCCAATGAAGAGACGCCCTAAAGCAAGTCAGAACAAGGAATGCTTGCCCATGAGATTTCTTCCATAGAAGAGATTGGATTGATTGATCTTGAAAGCAGATCCATGATTGACAATAAGTAAAATGATCACTCTTATATTTCTTTAAGAATATAGTCCAACCATCATTCTGAATATTACCAATAACCTCAATGGTTGTAGTGCAAACGAATGAGATACCACATGAGAATGATCTGATGAAAAAGCTAAGCAACATAAAGATGCAGAATGGTCGATTTCTTTGATAACTGCTATTGGGTTAACAGACATGTCCTTATGAATTACCAAGTTTCTCTTCATCCAAATAACTGAAATAATTTTCATCATTTTTGTATCACCAATGCTGACCGTACGAAGCGATAGATTCTACTTTCTGGCCAACCATATAATGAGGAGAAAACAGAACCGACTCTGCGTATTGAATTGAAGTCGAAACGAAAGAGATGGATAGAATGAGAGATATGGCGGCAATCTTAGGTGGTATTTACCACGTTCCAGTGAGCCGGCCGCGCCGATCATAAATATTGCTCGCTTTGCTGTTGAAGGCTACAACAAAACGCAGGCTCGTCATTAATCTTAGTATTACTCCTACTACTGCTCCCTATGGGAATTTCCCTTACTGAACTTGGTTGGGCACTTATTGAAATCCTGGTTGTTCTCATGAAAAAAAAGAAATTTGTCTGGTTGATGGTATGAAGATTGTTAGTTCGTATTTCTAAAATCACAACTGGGATTCTTAGTTTTTCTCAATTTAATTGAATTTTTTTCCGTTGTTTCTAATTGGGTTTCTTATTCTATTGCATACTGCTTCTCTGAAGTTTGGAAAGGTGGTAAGTGCGAAACAGCAGGTGGTTGCAGGAACCATGTACTACATCACGCTAGAGGCAACTGATGGTGGCAAGAAAAAGATGTATGAAACCAAAATTTGGGAGAAGCCGTGGATGAACTTTAAGGAAGTGGAGTTTAAGCTAGTTGGTGATGCTGCCCCGTCATCGTTTTTTTCCAGTCTTCCACTACCTAGAAAAGGGCTCCATAATGCTTTATCAACTCTCCTCACCGGTACCCCGATGACGTTGTTTGAATTTTAACGCTATGATAACTAGTGTTTGACGAAAGTTTTAAGCAAGAGTTAAATGTTACATGCTTTAGTTAGGCATTTTGGGCACTTGCATTTTTGGTAAGACGCTTTAGAGATACACTGCATAATAATTTGAATCCACATTTCTGTGAATTCCATATTGCATTTTAATCAAGACCATCTCCAAGAACCATCTCCAAGAACTTCCATGAGATCGAGTCATAGGCTTTAAGCGCAGCAATTGTTCACTTGTCTTAGAGTATGAAGTATATGAATTAGTTGGGAAACAATTAAAATATTTTTCTTGAGATCAATCTCCCTTTAATAAAAGCACTCTAATTTGGCACCACATATTGCCAAATTTTCATTTTGGTATAGCAACATATTCCCCAATTATATCCTTAATTCTATTACACAAGACCTTCGAGGTGATAGCATAATTAACATTACAAAGACTAACATGCTGATATTCAGGGTGGTATGAGGGATTTGGAGAGAAAGGGAGGGGAGGGAAAATTTTTGTGTTGAATTTTAAAAAATTTAGAAAAGTGGGGTTAAAAGTTTTAATTAATTTCTCATACTCTTTTATCTTACATCTTCTCTATATTAAAATTTTATAACCCCACTTTTCAATTCTTTTAAATTCATCTCTTAAAAAACCAAATTCCAGAGTATGAACCCATTATGGAATGAAACATGTACAGAAAAGAAAATAGAGGGAGCACTTGGGCACTAAGGAATGAGTGTGATTATAGATTCATTCGATTCCTCTAGCAAACATCGTTGTCTTTGAAAGTTTAATAACATATCAAATACCACTTCTAAACAAACCTATATGAAAACCCTCAAGAAATTCCAATGCTATAATTTGTCTCACTTATAACGTTGACATTATAATGTCTTTTTCAAACCGTGCAAGTTATTTAATCTTTACTTACTTCCAAGATTTCGATCAAAGAATCAGTCACACACTCATTTCTTTATAAGCAAAGTTTTATATAACATGCTTTTTCCTCCCAATTGTGTTCCGATTTTTCTGCATCCTTTATTAAAACATTTTTTTTT
Organism: Inga leiocalycina; assembly: GCA_963242795.1. NCBI lineage: Eukaryota > Viridiplantae > Streptophyta > Magnoliopsida > Fabales > Fabaceae > Inga > Inga leiocalycina. The sequence continues at coordinate 61,178,848 of OY725325.1, read as the reverse complement.
TGGATGACAATGTATGATAGGAAGGAGAGAGATCCCAATCTTTTATAAATTGAAAAAGAGTGACAGTACTATTTTAAATTTCAATATTATGTCTGGTGAAAAGATTTTTCTGTTCCTGAATTTAAAAAAAATATTGTTGGACTTTAGATTTAGAATTACTCTATAGTATATATTGTTTTTTTTTTCTCCGACATTCATTAGGGGGAACACAAAATCAATTCAGATCATGGGTTGATTCAGATCATCAATCAATAAATATGGGTTGATTCAGGGGGAACACAAAATCAATGCTATAATTTCTTCGACTCTTCAAAACTCGTAATACCCTATTTAGTAAAAAAATGGGTTGATTCAGATCATCAATCAATAAATTCACTATATTAATGATTGTTTCATAATATTTCTTGATTTTCTTAATTTATGTTTGCTCATATCTAATGGATTAAACAATCATATCAAGAAAGGATTTGATTGTTTCTTAAATTTTCTAATTGCCTTTATTTTCTAATTTCCTCAAAACGTGATCCGTACGGCAAAAACAATGTCTCTAATCAATCCTATTACAAAATTTATGGTCATTATTAATTCTTACATTTCCTTACTTTCTAGTTTTCTGAAAATGTCAGTTCAGATCCGTTAATTAATAAATACACAATATTTATTATTATTTACTGAAATTTCCTAATTTCCTTAATTTATGTTTGTTAATATTTGATTGATTAATAAATCATATTTGGAAATGATTTGATGATTGCTTGAATTCCCTAATTGCATATTTGGATGCTTTGTTGCACGATTTAGAACATGTTGAGTGCATGTCGATCACCCCTGTAATGATATTAATCCAAAGGTGAAGATAGAATGAGGAGAAGAAAAGGAGAAAAAGATAAAGAGATTATCCAAATATTGATTAAACCAAGTTTTCAAGCTTTTTTTTGTATTGGATTTAGGGGATCAAATTTGATATATATATATATACACACACACTTTTTTTTTTTGGGCGATTGAGGGGAATCAAATTTGATATCTAATTAGTCCTAGTATGCACATTCCAACCAGATAATGTGCCAAGACTAGGAAAGTCACTAATCGTCCACATCAAGGCTGCATGCAAGTTGAACAAAGTCTTGCCGTAAGCGTCGTACGTCTCCAAGCTGACATTCCACAGGTCAAGCAATTCCGCAATAAGCGGTTGGAGATACACATCAATGTTATTGCCCGATGCCTTTTTGCCTGGAATGATCATAGACATAATAAAAGAACTTTGTTTCATACGTATCCAGGGGGTAAGTTGTAGGGAACTAAGACTACCGGCCAAATACTGTAACTTGTGCTAAGATTCTCGAAAGGATTGAAACCGTCGCTCGCCAACGCAAGCTGAACATTTCTAGGGTCAGTCGCAAAATCTGGAAAGTCGTTGTCAAACGTTTTCTAAGCATCTGCATCACGAGGATATCTTAATTTACCGTCTTCATTGTTATCAACAGCATGCCACCTCATATGCTCCGCAGTTTTAGACGACATAAATAATCTTTGTAGGCGAGGTTTCAAAGGGAAGTACCTGAGAATCTTTGCAGGTTTCTTCTTCTGCTTTTTCCCCTTCCGAATTGTCTTGTACCTCGATGTGTGACATCTCTTACAAGTCTCCCTGCTGGAATCGTCTCCCCAATACAGCATACAATCATTTGGGCATGCATCAATCTTTTGATAGTTCAACCCTAACCTTTTGATAATCTTCTTGGCCTCGTAGAACGTTGTGGGAATCTCAGCGTCGAGGAATGCATCTTGTAATAATTCGAGCAAGATCGACATTCCCTTATCTGTGATTCCACACAAGCACTTGATATGATACAATTTGATCAAGAAAGATAATTTAGAATATTTTCGACAACCTTGATATAAAGGACGATCTGCTTCATCCATCAAGCTGAAAAAATCCCGAGCTACTTCATTCCTCAGAAAAACTGGCTCAGAACCGTGTACTTCTTCGTTGAAGCTATCACCTTGAAATCCAAATGCATCACGCACAGCATCATTCACAGGATCATCTTCATCTACTTGAATGCCTACTTGAGAACTTCGAGGAAGAGCATCATCATATCTAATGTTGGCCTTCTCACCATGAACTGCCCAGAATGTATAGTCCTCAGGGAAAGGCTTCAGAAGCAAATGTTCCTTCACAACATTTCGTGCATGCCACTTCTTGAACTTGCATCTCTGACACGGACAGACGATCTTGCTGTTACAGCTGGCGTGAGTGAATACGAAATCCAAGAAATTGTTTAATCCGTAAAATTATTTAGGAGAATTGCGCGGCAACCTGATCCATGATTTATCCATAGCTACTAGTGAGAGAGAAGAAAGTATAGAGAAGAAGATGAGTGAATATTGTAGCAGTTTTTTTTATTAACCGCTACAAGTTTTAGCGGGAATTTAGCGCCAAATTTGTAGCGGTTTTTTCTACCTAACCTCTACAAAAAAACGCTACTAATCTGTCGCACCACTTGGCGCGTAGCTTGCAGCTGCAAATTTGTAGTGGTTTAGGTTAAAACCGCTACAAATACTAAAATTTGTAGTGGTTTGATATAACCGCTACAATGCCACCGCTATAGAATACCATTTTTTTGTAGTGACATGTTTCCTAATTAGTGGCCTCCATAAACCACTATATATAAGGTGTGCCTCCTCAATTACAATTCATCCCGCCATTGAGCTTTCTGTCAATTCTTTTCTCTCCTACCATATTTCTGGTTCTGGTGATCTACTGTGCAAATCACAATTAGGCTCTAGTAGTCTAATAATTGTGTGGGCACAATTATGGAGCATTGGAGCTTTGACCCAGATTCAAACATGGATTCGCCCCGGTACACCAATTCTCTCTCCCTCCACCTCCATATTTTTTCCTACAAAGATTTATGAAACTAAAATTTGGGAGAAGCCGTGGATGAACTTTAAGGAAGTGAAGGAGTTTAAGCTAGTTGGTGATGCTGCCCCGTCGTCGGTTTTTTCCGATCTTCCTCTACCCAGGAAAAGGGCTCAATAATGCTGTATCAACTCTCCTCACTGGTACCCCGATGACATTGTTTGAATCTTAACGCTATGATAACTAGTGTTTGACAAAAGTTTTAAGCAAGAGTTATATGTTACATGCCTTAGTTAGGAACTTTGGGCACTTGCATTTTTGGTAAGACGCATTAGAGATACATTGCATAATAATTTGAATCCACATTTCTGTGAATTCCATATTCCATTTTAATCAAGACCATCTCCAAGAACTTCCATGAGATCGAGTCATAGGCTTTAAGCGCAGCAACTGTTCACTTGTCTTAGAGTATGAAGAATATGAATTAGTTGGGAAACAATTAAAATATTTTTCTTGAGATCAATCTCCCTTTAATAAAGGCACTCTAATTTGGCACAACATATTGCCAAATTTTCTTTTTGGCACAGCAACATATTCCCCAATTATATCCTTAATTCTATTACACAAGACCTTCGAGATGATAGTACAATTAACATTACAAAGACTAATATGCTGATATTCAAGGCTTGTTTGATATGAGGGATTTGGAGAGAAAAGGAGGGGAGGGGAAATTTTTATGTGTTAAATTTTAAAAAAATTAGAGAAGTGGGGTTAAACATTTTTAATTAATTTTTCATACTCTTTTATCTTACATTTTCTCTGTATTAAAATTTTATAACCCCACTTTTTCAATTCTTTTAAATTCATCTCTTAAAAAACCAAATTCAAAAGTATGAACCCTTATGGAATGAAGCATGTACAGAAAATAGAGGGAGCACTTGGGCACTCAGGAATGAGTGTGATTATAGATTTATTCGATTCTTCTAGCAAATATCGTTGTCTTTGAAAGTTTAATAATGTATCAAATAGCACTTCTAAAAAAACCAGTATGAAAACTAGGGGTGAGTATGGTGCCTAGTGGCCCGGTGCGCCCACCTGAGCCAGGCAAAAAATTGCCCAGCCCAGCCCTAAAAAAGTGGCCTGAAAAAATTTTGGGCAGCTTTGGGCGGGCCAATAATAGGGCAAGGCCGAGCATTGGGCAAGGGGTGCTGCCCTGCCCATTTGGCTCTACCCGGAAAATTATTTTTATTTATTTAAAATATAAAATTTCATATCAATTAAACATTATTTCATATATATATTTTTATTAAAAATATATATTGTCTATTTTATAATACTCTTATGGTCCTCTCTTTTTTCCCTAGCCACTAAACACTATTTACAAGTATATTTCTTCCTTTCTTCTTTACTTTGTGATATATTAAATTATAGTTGCTTTTTATTTTTTTTTTCTAGATGCTTCATCATTTGATCAATTTTTGGGACATTGAATTGATGCAAACTACTTTGACTTCACGGCTTTAATTACAATCGTTTTGTTTACTTATTTATAATGGATTATGGATGTTGTTTAATTTTTAAAGTATGGATATTTGTTAAGACATATGGTAGTTTTTAAATTTCAAGACTCAAATTGTAGACTTATTTTAAAATATCCCAAGATGTGGAATCATTGAATGTATTTGAAGTTTATATTACTTAGGGCGAAGTTAAGACATATAATATTGATAACTATAGGAATGTTCATGAAATTTATACGGAATTATTTTTTTCATATGTGGACAAGACAAAGCGTTATCACTTGGGCAGGGAAGCCCACCCTGCTGAGCCCACCCTTGCCCAGCTCGAAATGATTAGGGCTTTTAGCGGGCAAGGCCAATCATCAGGCTGCAGTTCATCCTTCGGACTGGGCACCGGGCATGGGTCTTGCCCTGCCTAGCCTTGCCCATGCCCACCTCTAATGAAAACCCTCAAGTAATTCCCATGCTAATTTGTCTAACTTATAACGTTGACATTTAATCTCTTTTTCAAACCGAGTAAGTTGTTTAATCTTTACTTACTTCCAAGATTTCCATCAAAGAATCAGTCACACACTCATTTCTTTATAAGCAGTTTTATATAACATGCTTTTTCCTCCCAATTGTGTTCCGATTTTTCTGCATCCTTTATTAAAACAATTTTTTTTTTGGATGACAATGTATGATAGGGAGGATAGAATCCCAATCTTTTATAAATTGAAAAAGAGTTAGAGTACTATTTTAAATTTCAATATTGTTATGTCTGGTGAAAAGATTTTTCTGTTACTGAATTTAAAAAAATATTGTTGGACTTTAGATTTAGAATTACTCTATAGTATATAGTGGTTTTTTAATCCCGACATTCATTAGGGGGAACACAAAATCAATTCATCAACTTTATTTTTACTCTTCAAAACTCGTAATACCCTATTTAGTTTTTTTTAAAAAAAGGGTTGATTCAGATCCATCAATCAATAAATGCACTATATTAGGCCATGTTTGGTATGATGGAATTAGGGGTGATGGAAATAGAATTGAGGATCAATTCCATAATGATGCTTGTTTAGTATGATGGAATTGGAAAATTTTTCAATTCCATGTGGAAGCCAAATAGGCTCAATTCCACCCAATCAATTCCATCAAAATACTTAAGATTTACAATTCCATGTGATTATTTCCATCTATTACCCTCCACTACCTTCAAAAAAAATAATAAATAAAAAATGGAAGGACATTTTGGTATTTTTATACAAAAATTAGATCTCATTTCCATGACATACCAAACATACTTTTAGTCCCCATTTCCATTTCCATTTCTATTTCCATATCCATATTCATATCCATTTCCATCAAAATCAATTCCAGCATACCAAACAGGCCTTTAATGATTGTTTCAAAATATTTCTTGATTTTCTTAATTTATTATGTTTGTTCATATCTAATGGATTAAACAATCATATTAAGAAAGGATTTGAATGTTTCTTAAATTTTCTAATTGCCTTTATTTTCTAATTTCCTCAAAACGTGATCCGTACGGCAAAAATAATGTCTCTAATAAATCCTATTACAAAATTTATGGTCATTATTAATTCTTACATTTTCTTACTTTCTAGTTTTCTCAAAATGTCCGTTCAGATCCGTTAATTTATAAATACAAAAAATTAATTATTATTTACTGAAGTTTCCTAATTTCTTTAATTTATGTTCGTTAATATTTGATTGATTAATAAATCATATTTGGAAATAATTTGATGATTTCTTAAATTCCCTAATTGCATATTTGGATGCTTTGTTGCACGATTTAGAACATGTTGAGTGCATGTCGATCACCCCTATAATTAGGGGTGGGCATGAGCAAGGTTGGGCAGGCCGAGACCCTTACCCAATGCCTAGCACGAAGAATGAACGGGCTGCAAATGCCCGGCCCTGCCCAATAAAAGCCCTAACCATTTTGGGCTGGGCAAGGGTGGGATTCTCTAGCTACCTAAGTGATGACGCCTACCCTGTTCACATGTGAAAATATAATTCCATGTAAATTTCATGAACATTCCTATAGTTACTAATACCATATGTCTTAACTTCACCTTAAGTAATATACACTTTAAATACATTCGATGATTCCATATCTTGGGATATTTCAAAATAAGTCTACAAGTTGAGTTTTGAAATTTAAAAACTACCATGTGTCTTAACAAATATACATACTTCAAGAATTAAACAACATTCATAATCCATTATAAATAAGGAAACAAAACGATTGTAATTAAAGCTGTGAATTCCAAGTAGTTTGCATCAATTCAATGTCTCAAAAGTTGATCAAATGACGAAGCATCTGGACTAAAAATGAAATGCAACTATAACTTAATACATCACGAAGTAAAGAAGAAATGAAGAAATCTACTTGTAAATAGTGTTTAGCAGCTAGGGCAAAAAAGAGAGGACCAGAAGAGTATTATACAATAGACAATATATATTTTAAATAAAAATATATATAGACTAATATTTAATTGATATGAAATTATATATTTTAAATAAATAAAAATAATTTTCCAGGCAGGGTAGGACCCCCTGGCCGATGCCTAGCCCAGCCCGGTTATTAGTCTGCCCAAAACTGCCCAAAATTTTTTCATTCCACTTTTTGAGGGCTGGGCTGGGCAATTTTTTGCCTAACTTGGGTGGGCACACCGGGCAACTGGGCACCATGCTTACCCCTACCTGTAATGATATTAATCCAAAGGTGAAGATAGAATGAGGAGAAGAAAAGGGAAAAAAGATAAAGAGATTATCCAAATATTGATTAAACCAAGTTTTCAAGCTTTTTTTTTTTTTGTGGATTGAAGGGATCAAATTTGATATATATATATATACAAACACTTTTTTTTCTTTTGTGGATTGAGGGGAATCAAATTTGATATCTAAGTAGTCCAAGTTGATCATGTACTTTCCAATCATCATCAAAAGTTTCGGGAATAGAGGTTGAATTTGACGCTATTGGTCAATAAGACAAAGAATATGAGCTCTTTATTGATATTGGGTTTAATATAGTTGTTGTTGCTTTTGAGTTTTTTCCCCTTTAATGTTAAGTTCAAATATTTTGATTTCGTTGCATTTACAAGACTAGTAATTTTTTTCCTTTATTTCCAAAAACAAATTTGGACATTTTTTCCACAATGATAATCAAATTAATGACATTTAGCTTTTAGGGTCAACGCCATATGTTTATTACTCTATTAACATATTTTGATAGTTATAATATCAAAAAATGTGTCTCTGGATATACATACTACTATCACAACTAACACCTTTTGGGATAACACTACCCCGTACAACATAGGGGATGTAGCTTTTATTTAATAGATACTATTTTTAGTCCTTAATATAAGATTTAGAACTATCTCTTGATAGAAACCCCTAAATATGTATAATAAATATGAATTTTTTGGAGAAAAGCAGTTAAAGTCTTATATTTAAGATTAAAGCAAAACATTTATCTAATTCTTATATTATTATTAGAGGGAGGATTAAATTGTTTTCACGCAATCCAAATATCGTCCTTGGCTTGAAATGAACTCGGTGTTTTGAAATCAACATTATATTCCGAGTGCTGATTGAATCAGTTGTGCACTCGGAATCTTTTGAGATGATTCAAAGTATTGATCACATTGACGAGGATGGATGGATCATTTTTTTGGTGGAAAATATAAGGCTGGCCAAGTATTCTTCTGTCAATCATAGATTTGTTTCCAAGGTCAATCTTTTCAGTCTCTAATATAGAAGGAGATGTCTACTCAGCCTTGTCTTGCTCTCCAATGCTTTACAGCGCGCGACATTGGATTTTCAAATGTCCGCTATAAATCTCTTCTAGTAGAAAGCTTCAAGTGTTTTGCTTCAAAAACAAAAACAAAAAATTCTGCCAAGAGAAGGATTAAGGAGGAACCCGCCTAATATTTTTTTCACAGGGAGATATATATCATCATTTTCATTGTTATTAAACCCGTACCGGTAAGGGAATGAAGTGGACTGGTTGTAGTATTTTTTTTAAAAAAAATCGATTTTTTAAAATTTCTTTATAATTTCATATTAATAAGCCTGAAATCTTCACTCTCTCACCGGTTTGGTCTCGGGTTAGCTTTGGTCTAACTCACTGACCCTTGATTTAGTACTCCGACCGGTTTAGTGACCGGTCCCGATTTAATAACCTTGATAATTTCTATATCATTTGAATTTCAAAGTTTTTTTTTTTGGTGAAATAAATTCACCATAATATTTTGAATTCAGTGCAATCATGCCCTTGTTTGATTGTAGATTTCATATTAATTTAACCATATTTATATATTTTTTTTTTCATAATTAAATTGGGATTTTAATGCATTTTCTAAGGCATTATTGTATGATTAAATACTAATTTTAGTTATAGACAATTGTATTGGATTAATTGCAATTAGAGGCAAAATGATCATAATTTATTAATTATTTTGTGTAATTGTTTCTTAGACTTTTGATGCTATATTGTCCTTTATTTTGTATTGCAATGTTCTTGGAAGAAAATTAGAAATTTTGAAGGTTAGAATTAATATTTTGAGGTCTATGAAAATTATAAAAAGGGTCCCTAAAAATGAGGAAATTACAAGGGCATGAAGAAAGGTCCAAGAAAATAACAGATTAGACCCATGTGTTTTGGAAATTTCATTACTACCTGGCAATTGTCTCAGATATGTTCAATAGAGTCCCTCCAAGAAACTTTTAAACCTTTCCCTTTGGTCCCTGGATCCATCAGCTTTTCCAATTTCCATGCATACATATCCAACATGCATCACGTGAAGTGTGGCGGAAATGGAGAAACTTTAATTAAAAGCAAATATCATCATCATCATTCGGAATCATGATCACCTCCAATTATTCCTCCTGCTTCAAGACACAGATCCGACATGGTTGGCGTGAGTGGCAGTGGATGAGAATATATGACTGGCAAAAAAAGGATGAGAATATATGAGTGGCAACTAGCTGGAAGAACAGCGAAACATGACAGCTAGCTGGAAGAATCATCATCATCACTTTCACCCTTTTTCTTACTTTAAAAACAGACGCAGAGCACCATCATGGGACTATCTTCTTCATTTCCCCTGTTTTCATTGTGTGTCGCCGGCGGCCAGCTTCCCTTCCTCACCATTGCCACCGGCGTCCACCTGGAACCAGGGGGAAGGCGCCACAATCTCAACATCCTTCCTTCTTCTTCTTCTTCCTCCTTCCTTCTTCTTTCATTGTCGCCGGCAGCACTCTCTTTCTCACCATAGCCGCCGGCGACACCCCTCCTTCATAAGCCTTCCCTTATACCTTCAATCTTTTTCCATTTTCCTTGCCAAGGTACTACAGAATGGGGAGTTGAAGGAAGAACGAGGTCACCACTATCACCACCGACCTCTTCCCTTCATCACCACCATTCACCTTGACCAAGCCTCGGCATTTTTCTTTCCACAATTTTCATCACCACCAGCGTTCCCAGCCTCCTCTGTCTTCATCAACGACCATCACCCTTGTCTTCTTCTTTCTCACACCACTCCTCCTTCCTCACCTCTCCATTTCTGTCAACCACCAAGCATCACAGCCGTCTTATTCCTCTCCTCTGTTTTCCCAGCCCAGATTCCGGACCCCAATTTCCGGCGATCAACAGCATCGGTGACCCTCCATTAACAACATCGCACCACCGCCTCTTCCTTCTTCCTCCTTGCCCACTCTGCATACAGACCCGAAAAGAGAGCCTCAACTGTCACTTCATGCACCATCGACACCCACCTCCGACGACCACCATGCTCTGTTTTCCATCGGCCTCTCACACCACCATCAGTTTCCATCATCATTGAATCACCAACGGGCATTTTTCGGTATCTCCGGCGAGTTGCCTTAACTTCCTGCAAGTCTGCAAGTTTTTCCGGCGACCTCAAGTTCCGGCACCCATTCCGGCGAACTCTTGAACGGTCAAAGGATCTAAGAGAGAAAACAGAGGTCATAGCCGAACTGAGTGTGTAGGACGCTGTGCTTCTTATTCATCACTTTCTTATTTCTCTTCAAGCGTGAAGCCATTGGTATGTCTTCTACAATGAATCCGTGCATGATGACATCATCAATATGCATCTCCTCTTTGACTTCATGCACGTCAACAGGAGAGTCATTTAAATTGGTTTATTATATTTTATTTGAAAATTGACCATTGTTTGTATAATGTGTGAATTAAATTTGTGTGGTTAAATTTGTGATTGTGGGATTTATATATATATATATATATATATATATTTTGCCTATGATTTAATTGAGTGGTGTGTTTGTTTATCTATATAATTAGAGAAAATAATTGCATTTAATAAAATACCAAAAATAATAGTTTAGCTTTTAATTACATAGCATTTCTTTTTATTTATTTATTTTCAACAAAAAAAATAAAAATAAAAATCAATTTTCCCTTGTTATATTGTATTTGCATGGCATTTAGATTATCTAGGATTCAATAAAAGACTTTTTAAGTGAGACAACCTGAGTATTACATTGTACTACAATTCTTGAATTAAATATTTTGTATTAGACCGCGAAACACAAATTCACGGTCAAATCACATCTATATAATCATTTGTTTCATTAATGCAGGGGGTTAAAAGTCAATTTTGCTTTGAAAGGTTTTTGGGAGGAATTTTGTCCCATAAATGTCCATTCGGGAGTAATTTTGTCATGACTGTTATTTCAGTTAAACTTGATTGGGAATTGATTAAATATGTTGATCTGACAGCCTACATAACATTCACGTCATTTTTATTAAAGTGCAAATTCATTATTAATTTTCATGTGTCATCTACTTCATTTTTATTCAAAGTTAGCTTTAAAACTTTTGATATAAATTTATACTTTAACAAAAATAATAAGGATGACATATGAACTGCCAACTCAATATATATAATCAACTAACGGTGAAAATTAACTATGATAATGATTAAGATAAAATTGCTCCCTTTTTTGTATTATCAGGGCAAAATTGGCCCTGAACCAAAAAAAAAAAACCCCCTCATTTTCCACATTCTGCACGTTGACGCTGGCCCACAAAGGGTGACCGTGCACGGAGTTGCTATGTTGATAGAGCTTTCAATAAAGAGAACAGAGGAGGAATAGAAGGCTAATGTACGTGCGAAATTAAGCAGTGATGTTCTAGGAGGAAATTTCCCTTTGCGTGCTCCCTCACATCACCCAGATAAAATCAAAGCTGACTACAATTGTGATTGTGAAATTTGATTGGTGACACGCTGGCAACATAATGGACTTCTTTTCTTTTCTTTTTTTCCATAACAGGCAACATAATGGACTTCCGTTACCTTATTTATTTTGTTATATTTTCTGAATTACCTTATTTAGGTTGTAAGTTTCATATTTGTCTTGTAAATGATCAAAATATTTTAAATCTCTCTATCCTTTATTTATCTTCTAAATATCTTTATTTATTTTGTGAATATCCTTATTTATCTTGTGAATTATCTTATTTTTCTTATAAATAATCAAAATATTCTTATCAACTCCTTTGTTTTCTTTGGATTTCTTTATTTATCTTATAAATAATCATATTTATTTTGTAAATTGCTCAAATGAAAAATATAAAGTATGGGAATCATTGTTTTTTTATAAACAAAATTTAATTTCATTTTAACTTAAGAGAGTGTAGTGAAATTTCAAAATTTTTTTGGAGGTTAACCAAAATAAAATTACTTCCACAAGCTAAGTGAAATTTTTCCAAAATATTTGTCTTGTTGATGGTATTTAGATTGTTAATTCGTATTTCTAAAAGCACAATTGGGATTTTTTTTTTTCCTAGGTCAATTTAATTGAAAATTTTTCCCGTGGTTTCTAATTGGGTTTCTTATTCCATTGCAGAATGCTTTTCTGGAGTTTGGAAAGGTGATAAGTGCGAAACGGCAAGTGGTTTGTGGCTTTACGTGCTCATTTGGAATAGTTTATTTTTGGGTAATAAGTGCTTATAAATCGTGATTCACGGTATACGAGGTAAGTATATGAGAGAAGTTTTATCTCGGCTTGCGTAATAAGGATTTATTGTCTAAATATAAGCCCAACCAAACACACACTAAGTATTCCATAACGCTGGACAGCTGGAGGCAACTGATGGTGCCAAGCATAGTTATTAAACCTGGACCGGACCGGTCCGGGAACTGGCGACCCGGTGAGAAAATTGGTCCAGTTCATGAACGGGACCGGTTCAATATTTTTTTTATTTTTTTTTAAAAAATATTTTTTAAAAAAAAATTTCTTTATAATTTCATATTAATAAATCTAAAATTTTCATTCTCTCACCGGTTTGGTCCCGGGTTAGCTCCGGTTTGACTCCAGTCTGACCCACTGACCCTTGACTCAGTATCCCGACCGGTTCACTGACCGGTCCCGGTTTAATAACCTTGGTGTCAAGAAAAAGGTTTATGAGACCCAAATTTGGTAGAAGTCGTGGATAAACTTAGTTGACAAATCCCAATTTTATTATATATTTTTATATTTTATTTGAGGATTTTGTCATACTTATAAAATTTAAAATGCCTTTTTTATGATTAAATTGGCATTAAGAGTAAATTCATTGAATTAGACTAAAAAGGATAAAATTGTCATAAAAAATGTAATTACTCTTAATGATTTATTTTTGAGAAGATTTGAAGTTATGTTTATTATTTTTAATTGTAGGTGCTTCAAAAATGGGATTAAAATGGAAAATGGCAGTTTGGGGCTCAAATTTACAAAATGTCAAATTGGTCTCACGAATTTTGAAATTGCCAGTTTAGTCCACATCAGAACACAGCGTTTTGACAGCATTTAATTAGGTCTGATTCAAAGCTGAGAGTAAAAGATATATAAAACAGATTGATAGCCGCAACAGACTGCATCGAGAGCTTCTCTACTCCATTCCCTTCGCCGTCTTCTTCCTCTCTGCTGGAAAATAGCCTAGTCCATCCTTGGTGAATTGGGCCTAAGCCCAATAGGATTTGGGTCAAAGTATAAATAACATAAATGCTAGGGTAGATATATATAATATTTTCCAAAATGTTATGAGTCATATATTATTTATCCAATGTAATATGACTCTACAAGTGGTATTGTTTCACTAAAACAATATATCTCTCAATCGAAAGGATATCTTGTCTCTCTGATGGAGGGACATGTTAGTAGAAGAGGAAAGGGTACATAGAACCCTATAAATAGGCGTAAAGGGATTCAGTTGCAAGACGCTTGAATTAACATACAGAAACTCTGCCACTTTGATTCCCTATTCCCTCTACTATATTTCTCTTTTCTTCTTCATGTTTGTGGTGTATTTGCTGTGCGTCCTAATCGCTTCCGCAACTGTGATCCGATTAGCGTGGGTACAAGAGATAAAACGGTCGCACTCCAGGTACGCCCAATTATTCTTACATGGTATCAGAGCCAGGTTTGCCTGTATGAGATTATGACCTCCATATTATGATAATATGATGGGCATATTATTATTTTCAAATATCTATATTATCATGTTGCTTCCGTTATGTGTGAGTGTTTTTGTTTTCTTTCGTGAGTTTGAAAGAAAGGATATTGGTGTTTGTGTGAGTATATATATATGGTTTTTGATTTTTCCTGATCTCTGTGATATGTTGGGGTTGGCATTTTTTTATTCTTTCTCTGGATATAATCATATGCGAATAAAGAGAAAAATAAATAAATGAAACACATATAATCGCAGATCGCATGTACATATGTGTATATATATTTTTGGTTCATGCTTATATATATAGTTTTCTCCAGTTCCTACTTATATGTTTGTAAAAGTAAATAATAGAAGCTTAGAACCATAAAACAAAAGAACTTAGAGAGAGAAAGCATAAAAAACGAAATTGTTTTTGGTATTAGGTCATTTTAAAATCAGAGAATTAGGATTTAAAATTAGTCCCATTACGTAGAGCTCGAAAAAACGATGAAAATGGACACCTAGAACGCGCAAAACGGACGTCGGACAGAGGAGATATGGAGGAGAGAAGTTTCCAGGTCGACGGACCTGACCCATGCCTACAATCGGGTCCGGGTCGACCCAGCTGGAGGTTAAAGACAACCTCCAACCTCCTAAAACGACATCGTTTCAGTGTTTTTTAAAAAAATGATTTTTTGTTTTAAAGGTGTCTGGGCCGAAGAATTTAAATAAAAAACAAAAGGATTTTTGGTTTCTTTCAGGCCCAATCTGTAGGCCCAAATAATGAGGCCTGAAACAAAAAAAAGGGGGCCCGAAACAGGAAAAAAAACAAAAAAAAATTTTGGCACAATAGCCGCATGGCGTGAGTCCACGTGGCATATTCTTTTGACACGTAGTGCACACTATCCGACAGCTCTCGGTGCGTGGAGGCTGATGATCCAGCACGTGTCACCGGATTCCTATAGGAAGTTGGCGCGTGGTGTACACGCGCCACTGTGTGCGTGTGTTTTTCTGTTTTTTTTTTATTTTCTACTTTTTTTGTCTTCTTTTGGTGCGTGGGGGCGTATGCAAGATCCGAATGAGACTCGGTTTGCTCTTAAAAATCCATAAATTCATGATCTTTAATATGATATGCTATTTGAGTAGTTTTGACACTAATTAATATATGTTTATGATATTCTAAATGCGTTTATGAATGTTTTAAATTATTTTAAAACTTCTAAAATTCATTTATTGATTTCAATATTTTTCTGTTATATTTAAAATGTGGTATAAACATGTTTTCATATATTATAGAGAGAATATTATCTTATTTATATTATGATGAAGCATGATTTAGTTGACAATTCATTATATTTCTATATGTTTTTGACAAGTGGGAGCTTTTAGGAGTTGTTAGTCCTAAAAGTTAGAGTTGTTAAAGTACATATATATAATTCTTGACAGAATTTTAGCAATGTTGCTAATATTTATGTGATGGGAGATACAAACGTATATTCCTGATAATGAATTTAGTAGTATTACTATTTTTTCTGGTTAAGAATAATATAAGTACATGACATTGTATACTGTATTGTGCTATGTATTGTCGATGATATGTTTAATAGTTTAATTCCTTTAGAGAGACATATTGAATGTGGAATAGATTTGTCACGGAATTGAAAATGGCAACTAAGAACATCATCGCTTAGTTAAATAAAGGGGACAAATTAAATGGTGACAATTGGGATATCTAGCACCGAAAAGTCCAATATATTTTGGAGGAACAAGAGGCAATGGAACCTCTAACAACAGTTGTAGCACAGCCTGCTGCTGGGAATACGGCCGAATATAGGAGAGACCAAGAGGTCTATGAGGCTTAGAAAAAGAAAAATAGTATTGGAAGAATTACATTGTTGAGTACAATGGCAGATGACCTCATGTGTGAATATGAGAAAAATGAAACAGCGCAAGCCATATGGGCAGCGTTGAAAGACAGGTTTGGTGGTACATTCACCTCTAAGCTGAGACGATTAACTATTAAGTTTGATACGTATAAGCTTAGGCCGAATACTTCCATGAAACAACATCTAAGAGAGATGGAAAATATGATTAGAGAATTGAAGGAAGCTGGGCATACTGTGTCTGATGAGCAACAAGTTCAGGCAGTGATAAGATCATTGCCATCTAGTTGGGAGCACATGAAGGTTAATCTAACCCATAATAAAGGCATTAAAAATTTTAATGATGTGGCTAAACACTTGGAACTTGAGGATGAGCGCTTGGAGGCATACAAGTCCTCTGGCCATGCCTACTACACAGAGGGTGCAGGTCCTTCTAATGTAAAACCTGATTCCAAGAAGGGGAATAAATTCCAAAAGAATGGAAAGAAGGACAAGAATAAATTTGTAAAAGGAAAAAAGGAATTCAAGAAGAAAGGAAAAAAGGGCGGGAAGAATAAGAAAAATGACTTAAAGGAGGTCAAATGTTTTGCCTACCAAAAAATGGGTCATTTTGCACGGGATTGCACTAAGCGAAATGAGAGTGAAAAGGTACTAGTGGATTATGTAAATTCACATGTTTCCTATGTTTCTAGCACTGTTTTCCTAATAGAGAATATCTGTTCTTCTTGGATTTTAGACTCAGGTTCAACAGACCACGTGACAAGGGATCGAGGATCCTATGTAGAATACCATTGGTTGCCTGACAGATGTAAGTGGCTTTATGTAGGCAATAATGCAAAGATTGAAGTTAAAGGCATTGGAACTTGCAAATTGACTTTGCATAGCGGAAAGGCTTTAATCCTTCATGATGTGCTTCATGCTCCTGACATCCGACGGAATTTAGGTTCTGTAAAATGTCTTGTAAATTATGGGTTTAATGTAAACTTTCATGATACAGTTACAGACATATTTTATAATTTTGTATTTTATGGTTTAGCTTTCCTTTCAAAGAAGTTCTTTGTAATGGATATTATTGATGATTATAATATACATGATTGCTTTGCTACTTCTTCTGATTCAACTATTGATATGGCTATTTGGCATGCTAGACTAGGGCATATTAATCAAAATAAAATGATTAAACTAGCAAAAGAAGGTTTGCTAGGATCCATATCCAATATGAAAATGTCCTTGTGTGAAAGTTGTCTAGAAGGTAAGGCAACTAGAAAATCTTTTGGTATGGGAACCAGATCAGAACAACCATTGCAAATAATTCATTTTGATATTTGCGGTCCTATGAGTGTGAGGGCAAGGCATGGAGCTTGGTATTTTATCACTTTTATTGATGACTATTCACGATACGGTCATGTCTATTTGATCACACATAAGTCTGAGGCTCTTGAGTGCTTCAGACGATACGTAAATAAAGTTGAAAATCAAATGGACAATAAAGTTAAAGTGTTACGTACTGATCTAGGACGTGAATATTTGTCCGATCAATTTAAAGAGCTCTGTGAAGAAAAAGGGATAATTAGGCAGCTAACTATCCCTGGTACTCCCCAACAGAACGGAGTTGCTGAAAGAAAAAATAGAATGCTTTTAGACATGGTTAGGTCAATGATGGCACAAGCAAATCTACCAATTTCATATTGGGGTGATGCTTTAATGACTGCTACCTTCATACTTAATCGTGTGCCCTCAAAATCAGTTACTTCAACACCTTATGAGTTATGGACAAAACGCAAACTGGATCTTAGTATCCTTAATTAGACCATGGGGGTCAGCTGCATACATTCATGATAATTCTCATAAGTATGGCAAGTTAGGTCCTAGAGGAAAGAAATGTATCTTTATAAGGTACTCTGAACAATCCAAAGGATATGCCTTCATAAGTGAAAATGAAGATGGAACAGTAACTGAAATTGAATCTAGAGATGTTACATTTCTAGAAAATGAATTCCCTAAAAGGGGAGACATTGACTGCACTATATCTCTTTATGAGACATGGGAACAAACAAGTATAGAGCATGTTGGTATGCCTGAATCATCCCAAAATATCGATCTAAGTGGGAGCTTAGAAAGGTCAACACAAAGGCCTAGACAAAAGAAAAGACAAAGGCAAGAAGCTCCTACAAGAAAGAGTAACAGGGAAAGTATCCCTAAAATACGCTTCCAAATAGAAAGCGAAGTACTTATTGTTACTCCTTATGGGGATGATGAACTACGTTCGGTACTAGAGGCCTTATCCAGTCCTGCTAAAGATGAATGGAAAAAGGCAATGGATGAAGAAATGAACTCAATGAGAAAGAATAAAGTTTGGGAATTGGTTGACCTACCAAAAGGGCGAAAAGCCATTGGGAACAAGTGTGTTCTCAAAATTAAAAGAAAAGTGGATGGGTCAATTGATAAGTATAAGGCACGATTAGTTGCAAAGGGGTATACACAGCAAGAAGGTATAGAATATGAAGATACCTTCTCACCTGTGGTACGATTTAATTCTATAATAATTATTCTAGCAACAGTAAACAGTTTAGACTTGGAATTACATCAAATGGATGTTAAAACTGCATTTTTAAATGGTGATCTGGATGAGGAAATATATATGGAACAACCATTAGGTTTCATTGAAAAAGGAAAAGAGAACAAAGTTTGTAAACTTAAAAGGTCTATTTATGGACTCAAGCAATCATCCAGATAGTGGTATTTGAGGTTTCATAAAGCAATAACCTCTTATGATTTCTAAATGATTGAAAAAGACCATTGTGTCTACATCAAACGGTTTGAGGGTAATTTTGCTATATTATCCTTATATGTAGATGATATACTATTGGCTGGAAATAATTTGAATTCGATTATAGCTATTAAAGAATGGCTTTCATCGAATTTTGAAATGAAAGACATGGGTGAAGCAGAATATATACTTGGAGTTAAGATCCAAAGAGATCGTTCAAAAAGAATCCAATATCTTTCACAAGAAAATTACATTAAAAAGATTCTTGAACGATTCAACATGAGCAATTGCAATTCCTTGGATACCTCAGTGGCTTCTGGTGTAACCTTAAGCAATAAGATGTGTCCCAAAACTGAGTCTGATCAAAAGAAAATGATGAAAGTTCCCTATGCTAGTGCTGTTGGTAGTTTAATGTACGCAATGATGTGTATAAGGCCATATATCTGCTTTGCGGTAGGATTGGTAAGTAGGTTCCAGTCCAACCCAGGTGAGCGTCACTGGAAAGCAGTAAAAAGGATCATGAGATACTTAAAAGGCATATCTGACTATGCACTATGCTACGAAGGAAGCGATCTACACCTAGTTGGATATTCCGATGCTGATTTAGGCGGAGATGAGAAAGAGCGAAGATCAACCTCAGGTTATACTTTCTTAATGAATAATGGTGTCATATGTTGGAGTAGCAAGAAGTAAACATGTATTGCTTTACATTCTATGAAAGCCGAGTTCGTAGTATGCACTGCAGCTGCACAAGAGGTATTATGGTTGAAGAGGTTCATTGAACATCTTGGATTTGGCAATGAGAGTACTAATCCAGTATTAATGCATTGTGATAACACTGCAGCCATAGCCTATACTAAAGATCCTAAGTATCATAGTAAGACCAAGCATATAGACATTAAGTATAATTTTGTAAGAGATTATATAGCACAGAAAATTATTGATGTACAACATATTTCGATCAAGAGTATGGTCGCTGATTCCCTGACCAAACCAATTGCCAAGGAAACATTTGAAAAACATGTAAGGGCACTTGGTGTAGGTAAAATGTAAAATTTCTGGCTTTATTACATTTATGATTAATTGAATTACTTATCATTATTAGTATAAATGTCTGTGTGAAAGTATACAATGTCAAGTATGTCGTACAGGCTTGTGAGGTTGTCTTTCTCACACGAGCAACCACCTTTGACACTCAGGAGGGGTGTGTAAAGATGAGACAATTGTGTTCACCAGTAAAGCGGCTAGAATGCTGATATGGTAAAGAAGAAACACAAACTATGTCGCCTTGACAACAGTGTAGCATGTCAAGATGAGATCCATAAATATGAATAAGTATGGACCGAATCATGGACATCCACTTCCATGATGCCTGTAGCCAGATAACAAATTCTTTAGCATTGACGTCTAAGTAGAAAAGGAAGAATTTGGGTTTAGATGCTTGGAGTGTCTAGATTTAAGTCTGTACAGTGTTAACAATAGAATGCAAAACGACGTATGCTCTTATGGTGTAAGAGTAATACTATAGCAGGAATTCATACCGCATGTACTAAAGAACCGCAAACGGGAAGCAAGTAAGACGATCCTTGCTTCATTGTTGTGTGAGTCCTAGGAAGTTTCTAATTCTTCCGTTGATATCCTTTGACTTTGACAATATCATAGAGGTGTGCTTCAGCGTCTGCTACTTTAGCATATGTCCTACAATCATGATAGATGTGATCTATGGTATTATGTTAAGAAAGCGGCTGATGTATATTGAAGTGATATCTGGGCGAAAGGAAGATTACTTGAAATATACACTAATATGCTAGTGTCTGAGACATGTCCTTTATGGTATTATTTTTTATAATTTCATAAATGTGGATACTATGCATACTAGAAAGGCAATCTGAGTTTTATATTGACTCAAAAGGGATTAGATTAGCTATGTGAAAGTGTATATAAGTGAATCTAGGATATTTAAGACACAATATTAAAATCAAGCTACATAATGAAGGTTGTCTTGTGCTAGTCTCTGTAAAAGAGATTTCTAGTACATACACCTATATACAAATGTCATTCCTACGCGGTCATGGCAAAGCATCTAGTATGAAAGAAGGAAGAAAAATAGACATATCTAATCCACCAAGTGTGAGTGGGAGATGTTGGAAAATAGCCTAGTCCACCCTTGGTGGAGTGGGCCCAAGCCCAATAGGATTGGGGTCAAAGTATAAATAACATAAATGCTTGGTAGATATATGTAATATTTTCCAAAATGTTATGAGTCATGTTATTTATCCGATGCAATATGACTCTACAAGTGGTATTGTTTCACTGAAACAATATATCTCTCAATCGAAAGGATATCTTGTCTCTTTGATGGAAGGACATGTTAGTAGAAGAGGAAGGGGTGTATAGATCCCTATAAATAGGCGTAAAGGGATTCAGTTGCAAGACACTTGAATTAACATACAGAAACTCTGCCACTTTGATTCCCTATTCCCTCTACTATATTTCTCTTTTCTTCTTCCTGTTTGTGGTATATTTGCTATGCGTCCTAATCACTTCCGCAACTGTGATCCGATTAACGTGGGTACAAGAGATAAAACGGTTGCACTCCAGGTACGGCCAATTATTCTTACACTCTCTATCGCCGGTGGCTCATCCACCACCGCAGGCCGCCGGCGAGCATCGCTCCATCACCACTAACAGAAGGATAGAGCTGCGGCGACAGAGAGCTGAAGGGAGGGTCGAAAGCTGAGAGTGTAGAGCTGAGGGCGAGCTGGACCTTGGAGGCCGTGAGTGGTGAATCAGGATCAAGGAAGAACAGAGTTTCTGGACTGAATTGGATCTTCATCATCTCTTCACCTCCACCGTCTACTTCCATCATGAGAACAACAGCTGGGAGGAAAGAGCTGAAGGGCCGAAAGCTAGGAGGAGGAGCTGAGCAGAAGCAAGCTTCATTTCTCCAACTATACACCTCACCACCATCCTCACTACACCTTGCATCACTTCCGTCGGCCTTCCTTTGTTTTAAACCATTAGAGACAGTAGCTTTCTCTATTCAAACATTGGCTTTCTTTGATCAGTTTTGTTTTTGGTTCAATCCAGCCCCTGAATTTAATTGGTTTAGTGCTAATTAATCATTTTAATATGTGATTTTATGGCTGGATGTTTGAATCAATGTGTGATTATATTTGTTGAAGCTATTCTCACCATTGGCTAGGCAATCTTGTGCTCTTGGAGATGAATTGGAGATAACTTGAGCTCACATATGCTTAAAAGGGGAGTTTATTTTATCTATAGTTCATTATATTTGTGATTTTTTAGGTTTAAGAATTCATTTATGTAATGAAACTATGATTTTAGTTACGATTTTTATGGATTGAGTTGTTGTGATTTGGAATTTATAATGAGGATTTGTACCCATCAATATATATGATTATATATATGTTTCTCTATGATTTTATTAATTTCTATCTATTTAACATGGTATTGTTGGATTGTTTGATTGAAATAGAATTGTAGTTGAATCTAAATACATTGCTTATTCCATAGTTATTATCTAAGGGGTTTTAATAATGCTTAAATAAATGGGTTCATGAGTTTAAGCATTAGACTCAATGGTAATTGAGGTTTGGTATATTAAAAAACTCAGAGAAACTCATTACACTAAGAGGGCTTAATAGCATTTCAAGAGTAGGGGTTCCTCTCTTGTGATGCTAGACTCAATGGTAATTGAGGTTTGGTATATTAGAAGCTTAGTGAATTAACTCTCCAAATATCTTAATTGAACAAGAATAGCCATTGAAAACCATTTCCAAGGGCATCTCCATCATTTGCATTCCTAATCCATTCCATTCCACTTTTATTCCAAAAATATTAGTTTTTAAAACATTTTAGTTTAATTGCAATTTAGTTAGATAGAAAGCTCAAAAATCATTTTTAACTTGTTTTCTGCCAATTATCACACTTAGTTTCTAGGTAATTAATAAAAGTCTTTTCAAGAGACGATCCGGGTTTGCACTCTACATTGCAATCCTTAGTTATTTTTGAAGAGGTTACCAAGACAGAAAGCCGACAACACCTAATTCTTCAGAAGTGCTGGAGTTTAAGCCCATTGGTGATGCCCCTTAGCCGTTCTACCCCTGAGAAGTTCCCCATAGTGCTTCATCAACTCTCCTTACTTACTGATACATCTCATGGCGTTTTGGAATTCTAACTCTATGATAACTAGTGTTTGATGTAAGTTTTAAAGAACCAGAGATTATGGGAATTGTTAGTATATTTTGTTAATGAAACAACTGTTATTCCAATGAAAGAAACCAAAAAAGTTTGAAGCATCGGAGAAATAAGTAAGTAACAACCATTGTTATCAAATATGCGAATTGACTTTGAGTTTATCATTTTTGTGTTTCTACCCTACAACCTTGATTACAACGACTTAAATCCCGCAAACTATATTTTCTTATCATTTATTATAAGTTGTGAAATCAGAACTTTGTCCACATCCAGATGACTTTGGTGTTCACGGTATTGAGAAGCATAAGGGAGTAGGATTGGATCACTAAACAAGAGCTATCTGTTACATGCTTTAGCCAGGCACTTTGGGCACTTGTATTTTTGGTAAGACACAGTTGAGATACGCCGCATAATAATTTGAATCCACATCTCTAGGAATTCCATTTTAACCAAGGCCATCTCCAAGAACTGCCATGAGATTAAAAAAAAAAATCCACTTTAAGAGTATGAAGTTTATGAATTAGTTGGGAAACAATTAAAACATGATCTGAGATAAGACCTGCGAGATGATCTTATAACTAACATTATAAAGACTAACAAGCTTATACTCCCTAAAAGATTGCGCACTTGGGCACTTCGGAGTGAGTGTGATTATGAATTTATTCGAATAAGGCACTAATGGAATATTGGCGATATATTAATCACTATTCAACTTAGAGAGTTATTACATATATCCAAAATTGCATTCAATTATATTCCAACCTTAACCCTTCAATCAACCACCAGGGGGCTAAGGAATATTCTTGAGACAGGATGCCTATAAAACCAAAATTGAGAAAATCTCTCGTTCACGCCTGTGTATATATGCAATTCTGAATGCATGTTCAATTTTCCATGCATTAAATAATTAAATAACACTTGCCAAACGCCTTGTAGCTTGGTGGTATGAATATTCCCAATATATAAAAGGTTATTGGTTCGATCCCACCTATAACTCAGGCATGTTAGCACATGCCCAAATAAATTGCACTTGAAATTCTGGTATATACTTTCCATTCTTTTTCCTCTTGTATTTCAATTCCATTTAATACTCCCCTTGATCTACAAGGGCATGCCTCCAGTTCAAAGAACACTGACGAAGGTATTTACAGATCATCTACCAAGAAAGTCCTCTATCAAAATTAAGAAATGATAGTTAACTTATTAAATTAGACTTAAACTAAAAGACATTTACAACTTTATCCATATTAAAAAAGGTATTGAAGAAGATAGAAAAATACAAAGAGTCATATTTAAATATTAATTATAGTGGCAAATATAACAAATAAGATGGACTAAGTCATCCTTCTAGAAACAACTTATATTGGGAGTAATAAAGGCACATAAATTTTTGTTTTTCAAAAGCCAAGATTATGAGACTTGCAGAAAACAACTGAAGGCTGATTCTAAATTATTTTCTGAAATACTTGACGGGGACACAGACGTTTGGAATAATAGGAGATAGAATGATCTTGGAGCACGGTATATGTGCGGACATATGAGACATGCAGGCCTCGTGTGTGTGTGTGTGTGTGTGTGTATTAATACAAGAATTTCTCTAAATCTTACAAATGATTGCACACTCAGTAAGCAAAACAAATATAGAGAAGAATAATGGATGAGAGATTGGTTGAAGCTGCAAGAGTGGGAGATGTCATGGCATTATCCATATTAAATAAGGTATTGAAGAAGATAGAAAAATACAAAGAGTCATATTTAAACATCAATTGTAGTGGCAAATATGACAAATAAGGTGGACTAAGTCATCCTTCTAGAAACAACTTTGTTAAAAGTCAAAAGCTCTGTTGGTGCAAGCATGATATTGCTGACTTCCATATTCCTCTCAGTCAATTACTCTAAACTTATCTCTCCGTCTCTTTCATTAATCACTCTTACTTTGTCTATATTTTTTCCTATAAATACCATATAAATCCTCTCAGTTTCCTCTCAGTTTAATATAATCAAATTCAATCTTCTAATTCTCTTCAAACTTATATTGCGCATGGGAGGAAGTAATAATGAAATATAATTTTTTTTTTTTTCAAAAGCCAAGATTATGAGACTTGCAGAAAACAACTGAAAGCTGAGTCTAAATTATTTTCTGAAATACTTGACGGGGACACAGACGTTTAGAATAATAGGGGATAGAATGATCTTGGAGCAAGGTATATGTGCGGACATATATATGAGACAAGCCTTGTGTGTGTGTGTGTGTGTGTGTTAATACAAGAAATTCTCTAAATCTTACAAGTGATTGCACACTCAGTAAGCAAAACAAATATAGAGAAGAATAATGGATGAGAGATTGGTTGAAGCTGCAAGAGTGGGAGATGTCTTGGCATTAAACAGAATTATGGAGGAGGATCCTGATATACTGGAGAGAGCATGTTCAGTTCACTTTGCAGATTCAGCGCTTCATGTTGCAGCACGACGAGGGAAAGCAGAATTTGTGAAGGAGATTGTGACTCGAATGCCTTCGCTAGCCACGGAGACGAACCAGCAAGGTATGATCCCATTGCACTGGGCTTCTTTAAAAGGTCATGTTGAGACAGTGAGGGAGCTTTTGAAGGCAAAGCTTGATGATGAAGTGAATCATCAGTGCCTTTTGAAAGATGACCAAGGCTGGACTCCGCTGCATTGCGCAACGCAGAAAGGCAAAATCAGTGTTATTGAAGAGTTAATCAGGGCATGTCCTCAGTGCTTGGAACAAGTGACGGAGAAAGGAGAAACTGTTCTTCATGTAGCAGTGAAGACTAATCAAGTTGAAGCTGTCGAAGTTCTAGAGGACAGCATCAAGCGTCACAAGTTCCACAATCTGTTGAAAGCACAGGACCAAAAAGGCAAGAGTGCCTATCAACTTGCAGCAGCAAAGAAATTACAGTCTCAGGTATATGAAGAAAAATATTTTAACTGGGCTCTTTAATATAAGTGCTAGTTTACTAATTTAAGAAGATTAAAGAAGCTAAATAAATTATTTTAAAGTATTTATATTGATTGATTTTCTCTAAATTGACTTATCTGACTTATAAAATGATATTCCTTCCATTATTTTTTATAAGATACCATTATTTGAATGTGCATATTCCTTTTTATGAGATACTATTTGGATATATCAAAACATTTAAGAATTATATGTTTTTCTCCTCACTTTTTCCTACTCATTATTTTTTATCATTTTTTCTTCTCATTCTCTCTTCTGCCCACCTTTTTTATAAATAAGGGTGTTTTTGGAAATGAGATGCATTTTTTACAATTGTCTTTAACCAATATGAACTAATTTTTTTATCTACGTAATTCGGTTATTGGTACTTGTAAAAAGGAAAGGAGGGATATAGAATATAATGGTACACATAAATATTTTAAAGAAATCATGCATGTAAATTAAAATATGATAATTAAGTAATCTATTTAGTTTCATTATTAATCTTCCTAAATTAAATAATTGTGTCTTTTATTGAGGACGGGAGGTATAGTACATAATTTGTGCACCACTGTTTATATGTGCTGATTGAAATATAAGTGTGGCAGGTAGTAGAGGCACCAAAGGAAGATGATGAAATAAGAGAGGAACGTCATATAAACATAGAGGTGGAGGGGAATGAAGACAGTGACGCCTCTAAAAAAGAAGATCAGAAGATGAAGAGTAATAATGAAGGGCAGTCGTCGGAGCGGGATGCAATACTAGTGGTGGCGACCTTAATTATAACACTCACATACCAAGCTTTGGCAAATCCTCCAGCAACCTTTTTTACAAATGGAAGCACTAAAATAGACTGGGGATGCGTTAACAAGGAGCAGAGATCACACGGTCTCACAAACAACCTCAAGGAGTGTCCAGCCATTTTGCCTTCTTTATTCCTGGTGTACAACACAATGATCTTCCTCCAATCCATCTACATCGTCGTTTTGGCTCTGAGCGGCGTAAGGATATTATTCGCTGTGCAATGGCTTACGGTGACCCTCGTCATATGTTATAGTATCTTGCTCACGGCTGTCAACTATAATGCCGTTTATTTTTCAATTCCCCTTGCAGTTATAGCGGTTCTCGCCGGCTTATTGTTCTCAGTAAAGGATTTGGTTAAAAAATTGGCGTCAAAACTCAAAAGGATAGATTTGACAAGGTGTCCGGCCACATCAGCAACCTGAAGGATCATAATCAATATAATGAAATTTTGTTTTAGAATGTAATGTAATGAGATCTTTCTCTTATCCCACATTCTACCTTTAAGTATATATATAGGGCATGCCACTTACTTGTTTAGTTGTATGCGTGGGTTGTATTCAGTTGCATGGGAGCAGCTAGCTTCTTTCCCTAATCCATTTTACAGTTGTGAAATGTTCAGACAGTTTAAATTTATTTATATAAAATTATAATAATATTTTTATGAATAATAATAAATTTGGATCCAATAATGATGAATGGGGTTAAAAAGAGGAAGAGTAGGGGCACGCAACTGCTAGCTCCCTCCCTTGCATATGTGCATGTACTCTCCACTGAATGAGAGAAGCGAATGATTCAATAAAACAAAGGACAACATCCTGAATATATGGGGAATTCCTTCGTGGGAAATTACTTTTTTTAGTCTCTATAGTTTTTTTTAGCTCCTACATTTTGATTTGATGCAACTCAGTCCCTGTAGTTTTTACTCAATTATAACTTAGCCCCTTAATTTTAACTCACTATAATCTGGTCCTTGTAGTTTTAACTATTTTATAATTTAGTCATTGACCTTTATTACATATGATTCTTATTTTTAAACATAAGGACTAAATTAAAAATAGTTAAAACTATAACGATTGAGTTGCAGTAAGTCAAAATTTAGGGATTGCATTACAATCGAATCAGAACTATATGGGCTAAAAAAATAATTTTCTTTTCACTCATTTTCCTTTCTCTTGTTTTGTTATTTCTCATTTGAAATTCATTTCTACAATTCACACACACACACAATTTGTGCGCAAAGCCGCAAACACGTGACATGGTATATGGTCCTTTCACAAAATAGATAAACATATGGTCGATTTAGTCATGAACGCCAATTCATTTCAATATCCATCCATAATTAGATAGAATAATATATATCTCAAAATCATGAAAAAGTGTATCATTTTATCAGGCATGCATAATAATTAATACTCTACGTATAACAGAATATAATGCATGCATAACTAAACATATATGACCATCAGAGATCCATTGATTTTAATTAATCGGTAATCTTAACAGGTACTAATAATTTTTTTTTTCCATTTTAATGATTGAAAATGGAGAGTAAGTCTTGATTGAATGGTAAAGCTTATTGTCATGTGACTTAGAAGTCACAAGTAAAAATCATGAAAATAGCCTCTTTTTTTTTTTTTTTTGCCAAAATGAAAATAGCTTATTTACTTGTGAGGGTAATGTTGTGTACATATATTCTTTCTTAGGCTCCACCTAATGAGAGCCTTATATGCTAGGCCACTTGTTTTTTATTGATTCAAAATTCTTAAACTACTTATCTCTTAATTCATACGAACAGTTAGAAGTAGCTTATATTAAAGAACAAAGCAATAGAATTTTAGATTTCAATATTATTTTGTGAGTTAAGTGGCATTTTTGTTCTAGAAGTTTTAACCGAAGGGCAATTTTGCCCTAGAATTTTTTCAAATGGCAACTTTGCCTGAAAAGTATTAAAAATGGAGCAATTTTGCCCTGGCCATTATCCCAATCAATTTTAATTATTAATTGACTAAATATACTGAGCTAGAAGTCCACATCTCATCCATGTTATTTTTTTAAGGAGCAAATTTGACTAGAGGTTTTAAATAAAACTTTGAAAAAAGACGAAGTAAATTTTTTTTTTGGCCAAAAAAAGATGAAGTAAATGACACATAGAATTTTGCACGCAAATTTACACCTTAGTAAAAATGACGTGGATGATATGTGGACTGCCAGCTAACCATATTTGGTCAACTAATGGTCAAAATTAACTGAGATAACGGTAAGGGCGAAATTGTTCTTTTTTTTACACTTTCAGGGAAAATTCCCCCTAGAAAACTTTCGAAGCAAAATTGCCCCTCGGTGAAAACGGTGAAAAATTACCCCTTAACCCTTATTTTGTTTGATCAAAAGATTTCAATCTTGTTAGACTAAAAATATGGGAAAATTAATCTTCTTGTCACTATAGTTTTGACTCGATTGTAATCCATTCTCTACACTCTGACACAGTGAAACTCATTTCATATAGGTTTGACTCGGTTATAACTCATTCCTTGAACTTTGGCTCATTACAACTTAGTCCCTATAGTTTTAATCAATTTTAATTTAGTACATAAAATAAAATCATATATATAATAAAGGTTATGTACTAAATTAAAATTGGTTAAAACTATATGGACCGAGTTATAGTGAGTTAAAGTTCAAGCACCGAGTTATAATTAAGTTAAAACTATAAGGACTGAGTTGTATCAAGTCAAAGTATAGAAACTACGTTATAACTAAGTTAAAACTATAGGGATTAAAATATTAATTTTCCAAAAAAAAAAATTGTTAGATTTCAAATGTAGAATTACTCTAGCATATTATATTGTTTTCATCTTGATCTAGTGATAGACCAACTTAGACGATGAACTGAGTTTGAATTATGCCTGATATACAGAAAGACCTCTAAGGAGAGGCATTCTTCGATCCTAATTAATTGTTTGTTCCTATGCTAGATAATAGGATCCTGAAATGGTATTGGATACATAGTGGCCAACAGGGTTATAAAAAATAGTGTTTTTTCCTGTGTGAATACAAAATTTTGTTTAAGAGATACTCCCTTCATTCCTTTTATAAGATAAAATTGTGGGATATGCTCTGTTCGTTTTTGTAAACCCCATTTTACCCTCACTTATTACAAAATTATTTATATCACTATTATATTTAATTTCTATATTTGACTAAAACACTCAATAAACATATTATCTCAGTTCCATATAAATGAAGGCATTTTTGGAAAAAAAAATTCATTTTTTATGTTTATTGTACATAACTAATTTTAACTAACTTTTTAAACAACGCAGTTTGATTAATTACATATATTATGAAAAGAAAGGAAGGGTGTATTAAATTGTTTTCACCAATCCAAGTATCATCCTTCGCTTGAAACAAACTTGATATTTTTTTACGGCAAAAAAAAAAAACAACAACAACAACTTGGTATTTTGAAATCTAATTTGTATTTATTTCCTATATTGTCCTATCATCATTATTTTTATTTTGAGTGACCTGTTCATCATTATTTTTAAAAAATAAAATTGCAAATTGCGACGTCTTTTTAATCACATCCAACTGCTCTTCCTCATGCCCAGTAATCATGAATCAAAGCTCACCCTGTTGAAAATCACATCCCATAAACATACCCTCGTTCTCAACATTCCATAAACATGCCCTCATTCTCAACATTCTTCATATCCACAGATTTTAGATTTCAAACCACACTGGCCCACTCTTGCGTATCCAACCAATCCTTAAGGCTTAAGATAAATATCGTGTTGAAAAATTTCACTTTGCGCGCTCCCTCACAGTACCCAACTGAAATCAAAGCTGACTTTTCATTTGACAAATGTGACTCTGAAATTTAATTGGTGGCACGCTGGCAGCATGCCGATTTTAAATTTTTAGGAGAATTATATTCACGTTTTAAGGAAGTGGAAAAATAAAGAAATAGTTTCTATAAATTGCAAAATAAAAAAATGAGGAGTTGTCAATACAGATTCCTGAAGTTGTCAACGAGTTATCAATACATATTTATGGAGTTGTTAATGGAAACATTTTTTCATTTTGTAATCTTCAAGTTATTTCTTTCCTTTTTTTTTCTACAGGACCAAAGTGCAATGCTCCCTGAATTTTTCCGCCTCACATGATCCCATCCGACGCGCCAGTGTTGACCCGTACGAAGCGATCGATTCTACTCTCGCTACTATATAATGAGGAGAAAACAGAATCGACTCTGCGTTGAACTGAAATCGCAACGCGAGAGAGAGAGGGGGAGAGAGAGAAATGGCGGGAATCCCCGGTGGTATTAAGGACATTCCAAGCAGCCAGAATAGCCTTGCGATCGATAGTCTTGCTCCTTCGCTGTTGAAGATTACAACAAAAAGCAGGTTTGTTATTAATCTTATTATTTTTACGGCTACTTCTTCCGATTTGGTTCTGTTTTGATGTGGATTTGATGGTGTTAGCTTCTTGTTGAATCGAATTTCTGAATCCTGATTCTCCTTGTATTCTCCAATTTGTCTGATTGACGATATTTAGATCGTTAGTTCGTATTTCGAGGAGCACAATTGGGATTCTTTTTTCCCCCTAGGTCAATTTAATGGAATATTTCCCCCTTGTTTCTGATTGGTTTCTTATTATTCTGTTGCAGAATGCTCTTCTGGAGTTTGGGAAGGTGGTAAGTGCGAAAGAGCAGGTGGTTGCTGGGACCATCTACTACATCACACTGGAGGCAACTGATGGTGGCAAGAAAAAGATTTATGAAACCAAAATTTGGGAGAAGCCATGGCTAAACTTTAAGGAAGTGCAGGAGTTTAAGCCCGTTGATGATGCCCCTGTTGAATCTTCTAGCTAGGTATTTTACAACACTGAACAATATGCTCTGGTCGGATTCAATGTTTGAAATTATTCGCGTTTGTCTTCTGAGTGAACAATTTCTTGTTGTTATTAACATCTGGAACTATCCATAGGAACTCTAAATTTAGTTGCAAAAGGTGTTCAAATTTTAACCCTCTGAGAAATAGTGTTTGATGAAAGTTTTACAGAACGAAAGCATATGGAATTGTTATTGTAGTTTGTTAGTGAAACTGTTATTCTAATGGAACGAACCAAAATGCTTGAAGCCCAGGAGAAATAAGTAGGAATGGCTCAAATACCGGATTGTAGACTATATATTTTGTTATCCTTTACTATGATAAGGTGTGAATCAGAACTCTGTCCTCATGCAGATGACTTGGGTGTTCATGACATCGAGAAAAATAACCTTGTCATTTATTTTGCCTTTGCTCCATCAAGAATAAGGAAGTAGGATTTAATCACTAAGCACGAGCTATCTGTTACGTGTTTATGGAACATGCATAACATGTTGAAATTAGGCCAAGCATTTTGCTGCTTTTGCTGTTCTATGGTAGGCATAAGAATTTGATCCTGTGATAGCCTTAAAATTGTGAAAAAGGAACAGATCATTGATAACTACATGTTAAATTAGTGTTTGCGCTGAAAGATTAATCCTTTTGATGAGGATAAATTAGACAATATCTTTTACAAGCACCTTCAAATTGGACAGTCTCATTGTATGATCTTAATCACCCATTCTTTTGTATGTCTCTCTGCTGTTCAATAACAGGACCTGTATGATTTAGCTTTAAGGGATGTTTGCTCTATTGTCCTTCAGTCATGGTTTTGTCATTTCATTTCTTTCCTTTGTTCAATTTTCCCGTCATCTATAATGATTTTGGTTTTACCATCTGAATTTCCGGTTGTAATGAACCTCTTATTTACATCTGACTTTGGGGTTTGATGCGCCTTCAATGCAATTTGTTTAGTGGATTTAGTAAAAATATGCTTTGATTTTTCCTTTTTCAGGTTAAAGAAGATTCTAAGTGGCTGACTTGGCTTGAAGGTGGAGTTATCAGGAAGTCAAAAGTATGCAATATATAGAACAAAAATGGCTTACTAGTTATCTTCGGGATTGATATTCAAGCCCTTACTTATTATGAAAGATCTATGCTTTTGTAATCCTTTTGTAAATTCAAGTACAAGAAATATGGTGTATTATGCGTAGATATTTATAACTGATGCTGTGAAGCAAGAAAATAAGGACAACATAAAGATGCCTATGTTAGGGACCGCTTCTAATTGCACCATACATATTATATATAACTAGTGGAAGTAAACTCTTTTTTTTAGGAAAATCAAATCCATATTCCATATATATTAAGTGCATATTCCCTCAAACCATGGTTTTAAAAGCTCTTTTCCCTGAGTTGAGACAAAACTTCTCATACATACTTTATAAATTGTAAAAGCATTTCTAAAAAGCAAAAACAAACAAGTATAATCTAAAATTTTACAAGAAATCATATAAAGTAAAAGGCACAAACAGTATTACTCATTCTCTTTGTAAACCTTCGGTTCCATTGTCTACTACTCCCTCTGGTCCTTTTTATAAGTATTTTTTATCTTCATTGTGCAAAACAAACATGTGGTTAAGATTAGTTAAAAACAATAAATTTGTCAAAGAAGAGGCTAAAAAAGAATAAAGTTAGTAAAGATTAAATAAGAATATTTAATTATAATTATGTGTATATAAGTGATAACTCCCCATTTTTAATATATTTGAGACATATTTTGATATAATTGGGGAGTTATCAATGATAATTTAAGATGATTTTCTTGAGATTTTATAAGATATCAAGTTGGTGCAATATTTGGGAATTTTATTTTTTAAATATTATAGTTTTAAATATTTTTAAAAAAAAATTAAAAAAAAATATTGATTTGGCTTTATGTTAGTTTTTGGTTATTATTATTAAATAGTTTTTTTTTCCATAGGTGATGAAGTGACGTGATTTTGGGCTGGAAAATTGGTGGGTCAATTGGACCTAAAATAATAAAAAGGGAGAGCCGACGTTGGAGTATGGACTTTGGGCTGGAGGGAAGACCTAAAGGAATGAAAAAAAAAACAAAAGAAAGCTACGGACAGAAAAAGAGAGGAATAAAAACAGAAAAAAAAGTCACAGCCGCACAGTGAGAGAGAGCAAGAACAGAAGCAGCCACACAAGGGAATTCATCTTCATCATCTATCAAGAGCGTGAACCAGAGGAGCAGCAGCGAAGAGTGTGTTGAAGGTGGGACCTGGGGAAGCTCTATTTGTCCCTGATTCATCTTCTTCTTCCCCAGGTCCTCGACGGTGACATTGAGCTGGAGCAGAATCGGTAGAGGCAGCTGGTTGAGGACAGTTACTGTTCAGTTCTCTTGGAGCTTCTTCACCGCGAACCAGAACAGAGGAGGCGAGAGAGGGAAAGGAGACGTGTTGCACAGTGATTAATTTTTGTTTCTCTTGCCTTGATGAATCTGAATCTGAATTTTGATTTTACTGAGATGATGACTTTGTTGACAGCAATGTGTGGCTAATTCTTTTTGAACCTAGAGTAGCTATGAACTAATTTGAGAATTTTGAGCATGTATGAACCATTTAATTGTGTTTAGTGTTAATTTTTGTTTACTTAATATTGTATTATTTTATCTACATAGTGCTTGATCACCATTAAGTATGAATTTAGGGAATTTAGATTATCCTTGGAAGAGGGATCTTAATTGGACCATAGGATTAAGTAATATGGGATTAGAATTTATTCTAATTTGGCAATAGGATAGGAATATACCTATTAGACCCATATAATCATATTAGAGTGAATTTGGACATTTATTGCCTCTTGAGTAAATTAGTTAAGAATAACAATTTTAACTTGAGAGAGGAGTATAAGTGATTGGAAGATACTTATATTCATTTAAACTCTAGATTAACAATTTAACATTAAATACTTTTAATTGGGTAAATGCATGCTCTAAAACTTAAAGAAGGGATTAGCCACTCTAGGTTGTTTTTATCAATTGAAATCTTTAAATCATTAGATTTATTTCTTTTGCATTTGTTTAAAATTGTTTTTCAATCTCTTTCTTTGATTTGTTCAACTTAAATGAAAATGGGAACTTTAATGCCTAATTATCTATTACCTTGAATCTCTGTGGGATGACCTTGATTTGCTACTATACTATTCCAACGACCCGTATACTTGCGGTGCTTATTTAAAATTTAGTAGCATCAAGTTTTTGGCACCGTTGCCGGGGATTCAAAGCAATTGGTGATTAGAATTAGAAATCCTTTAGTAATTTAATCTTGAGCTTTGTGACTATTTTCCTTTTGTTTTCTTGTGTGTGATTTACTTTATTTTCATTTTTTTTTGTCTTTGAAAAAAAAATTTTGAAAAAAAAAATGGATCATTCACATCATTTATTTGACTCAACCAATGATAAATTAGCATATCTTGGTTCTTTATTAGGAATGCATGTGGATGGAATAAGACAAGAAAATATAAATGCTGGTTGGATTGAAAATGTTAATTCTTCTCCTTATAATTGCTTTTCTTGTGTTTATTGTGGAGATAGTCATTCACATGAGTATTGTCCATATGTCAATCCCAGTCACTATGTGAGAGATGATTTCACTATGAATCAAAGAAGAGACTAAGAAGTCCCACATTGACTAGATAAAAAGAAGAGGGACTTCTTAGGGCCTATATATAGGAGTAGTGAGGTAGACTCAATGTGCAATTTTTCTACTTTCGCATGCAATCGGGGCAGCATTGGTAAAATATTATTTATGTTTTTACTAACCGTTACATTGGGCTGAAATTTGGGCATCCCATCTAAGACATTCAATCAGTCACCCTCAATGGTTGGATTAGAAATTACTGTCGTGAGTTATGATTAGAAATTAATGTGAAATCATAATTTGTGCTATGTAAGGTTGTGTGTAAATCTGTCGTGTTGGA
This sequence comes from Inga leiocalycina, assembly GCA_963242795.1. NCBI lineage: Eukaryota > Viridiplantae > Streptophyta > Magnoliopsida > Fabales > Fabaceae > Inga > Inga leiocalycina. Next base: position 61,143,504 of record OY725325.1, on the reverse strand, counting down.
TGCTTAATGTGGGTACGGATCATAAAAAATGCGTATAGGTTTGCATGAGTAAATTAAAGGTTTTTGAGGCTTGATTGAAGTGCATTAATAACTTTCAAGAGTAATATGTAAATAAGTACATATAAGTGGTACGTATCCATTTGTGATATGTCAAGCAACATTAGTCTATTAATTTAAGCATATTGTAGGATATATTTCTTTTAAAACTAAAGGGTTTATATATTCTTTGATTGAGTAAAAAGTTAGAGTTGGCTTTTTAAAATAAGTTTGGCCAAAGAAACCCATTAGGGAAACCATGTTGATAGTATGCAGATTGTATATGATCATGTACATAAATATTTAGTTTATTTATCATGAGACAAACTAGATAAACTAATTATAAAACTTGATCTCTCTCTGAGACCATGAGCGGAGTATCTCTCTATACCCCTAGTGGTGGCTTCTCAAGTGATATTTTCAGTCTTCTGTACTGTTTTAACCATCGAATTTAACTCTTTCTGAGTCGAAATCGTTATGGAAGGGATGCAGTTGGATAGGTGAAAAAGTTTAGACTAGGAGCAGGAGGACAAGTTGGAGTTCCAGTGGAAGGAAATTGAAGGTGATGCTAAGGATGAGTTTATTTTGGTTGGAAGGGTGTTTGCACAAGCGACGATTGGTTTACGAACTGACATCAATAATGTGGAACCAATCTAGAAGGTTGAAGGAAATCTTACTATCAAGAAGATTGGTACAAATAATTTCTCTTTCACTTTTGAAAATGAAAGTGAGGCTGTCTGGATTCTTAGCAAAAGCCCATGGTTTGTTCGTGATAATATTTTATCTTTACAAGTTAGGCCTCCTTTTGCAAGTGATAGTGAACTTGATTTCTCAAGGTGTGCTTTTTGGGTGCAGATTCACGATGTTCCGCCTGAAAGAATGCAAGGTATGGTAATTGAATATCCGAAACATGGCTGCACGAGTGGGTAAGGTCATTGAATATGAGGATCCTCAAGATAAGAATGGCCCGAAAAGAAGCTTTGGAAGAGCTAGAGTTGAGATTAGTGTAGAAAAACCTTTAGTGATATGCTTCTGTGTGCCGAGACCTGACCAAAAAGATGATGCTTGGGTGAAGGTTAGGTATGAAAAACTCAGGAGATATTGCTTCAATTGTGGAAGGCTCGGTCATGAAAACAGGGCATGTGATAAACCAGTTAATCAAGGTGAGAGTAGCAATCAAAGAAAAAGATATGATATCAATCTGTGTGCTCCGGCGATACGAGGGGGAGCAACGGTGGCGGTGACCATTGGAGGTCCGACGAGACATGTGGACCGGCGAGAAGATACGGGAAACGCCATGCATGGGACTTATACCAACATTGAATGCATGGATGGAATCTCGATGCATGCTGAGTCTCCCAATATGGATGGGGAATGTTTTTCTAGAAAATCTAAGGTGGCATTAGGAAGTCAAAGGGGTTTAACCGTTTAAGTATTAATGAGCCGAGTGAGAATTCGAAGAGAATTTTAAATCCTAATGGGGATATAGTTCTAGGTCCCACTTTATTGAAAAGCCAAAAATGATTTTTAATGATGGGCTTTTCTTTGAGAGGCCCAACCCATTTGGGTTTTATAATAATCAAGCAAAGAAGGGCATATAGGTGAGAAGGGATAGGCCGATGTGGTTAAATAATATTGGGCTGGGAGTTTTGCATGGTGTAAATGAGTATGGGGCCCGTTTTCATGTGGACTATGTAGAAGAGGCTGATGATAATGTGGTAAATGAAAATGCTATTGTTCCTGTTGAAGGAGAACCAGAAGTCCTGGATTAATTAATCAGATTGATCGAGTGGCTTTGAAGAGAGGTGCAAGCGAGACTTGGGATTCACCTGTTGCAAAACGACGAAAGAGTTCTGAATTTGACTCTCCAATTAAAGCTGAACTGAGAGCTTTGGAGGAAGTTAGGGAAAGTGAAGAAAAGGCAGCGAATGAGCAAAGGTTACAAGAAGCAGAAGAGATTTGAAGGAGAAAGAATGCTTGGTTTACCCGAAATGCTTTTGAGTTTGCAGTAAGTCTTTTATTTTCTAAAGGTGTTAAGGATGTCGAAGATGAAGCAATAAGGAAAAGGAAAGGAAAAGCTAAAAGGGAGCTTTTTAAAGGTAAATCCTCTTCCTCAGTTAGTATTACTAAGGATAATGAGGATGATAACAATGGAAATAGGGGTTCTAATGTTACTAAAGGAAGGCATGGTGGCTGGCCATCCACAGCCACCCGGGCGCCATAAGTTGCTTAGCTTGGAACTGTCAGGGTTAGGGGACCACCTTGACAGTTCACCATTTAAGGTTCCTATGTAGGAAGGTTAAACCCTCTATTATTTTCTTATCCGAAACAAAAATGAGGAAGAATAAATTTGAGAAAATTGGAAGGAAATTAGGGTTCTTAAATGCAGTTTATTTTGACCCCATTTGTAGGTCTGGAGGGCTTGTGGTGTGGGGGAATAATGGTGTGGGGGTAAAGTTCAGTTTGATCAGTAGGCATATAATACATATTGAAGAATTAATTATCAGTGGGATGAAGTTTAGTGCCTTAACATGTGTGTATGGGCCTATAGAGGTGGCATAGACGAGAAAGTGGTGGAATAATTTGAGATCCCTTCAACCAGGTTCTTAGTTTCCGTGGGTGATAATCGGTGATTTTAATGAATTATTGTATCATTTTGATAAAGAAGGTGGAAGAAATAATACTGAAAGATACCTGGACAGATTTCGTTCCTTCATGGTGGATTGTGATTTACTAGAGGTAGAGATGAAAGGGGGAAAATTCATGTGGATGAACAATTGCAATGGGGAGGAATTTATTAGAGGAAAACTCAATAAGGTGATTGGAAATTATTACTGGAGGTTGAAATTCCAGAAAGAGTTGGCTCAGATTTTGAATGCTATTGGCTCAGATCACTGTCCCATTTTATTTGAGTATGAACACAAGGAAGATCTAGCACCAAAATTGTTGAGGTTTGATCTAAGGTGGTTTAATCATCCTTAATTTGAAGAGCTAGTGAAGAAAAATTGGAAGGGGGTGCTAATCAAATTGTGCTGAAGGACTTTGTAGAAAATTTGAATGAGTTGAGTGTGTTGTTGACCCAATGGAGTAAAAAGGAATTTGGCAATAATATAAGGGTAACTAATGCGCTTATGGATGAGATTAATAATTGTTTGAATCGAGAATGGAATGAGGTTTCTGCTAAGGAGCTAACTGATTTGAAACAGAAGCTGAATGCTGTATGGGAACAAGAAGAGTTATATTGGGCCCAAAAATCTTGAGTCCAATGGCTGAAATGTGGGGATAGAAATACAAGCTTTTTCCATTTGATTGCAATCCAACGTAGAAGCAAGAACAAAGTTCTAAGGTTAAAAAAATGAATGAAACATGGATAAAAGATGAGGGAGAAATTGGAGAATGTTTTGAAGACTTCAATTCAAGCCTTTTCAACTCAGTGGGACAACGGAACTTTGATGAAATATTGGGATATATAGATGCAATGGTGACAGATGATGGCAATAGAATCCTTATGGGAGAAATATCTGATGATGAAGTCAAAAGAGTTGTGTTCGAGTTGGGAGGTTCCATGGCGCCGGGATCCAATTGCTTTACTGGAGCTTTCTTTCAGAAGGAGTGGCCTACCATTGACAAACAGTTTGTAATCTGATTCGAAAATTCTTTCTTGAAGGTTTTGAGCTTGATGAAGTTAATATAAATGACTTGGTTTTAATCCCAAAAGTAGAGAATCCTGAAACTGTTAATGATTATAGACCTATTAGCCTTTGCAACTTCATTTATAAAATCTTTTCAAAGGTTATTGCAAATAGGTTGAAGCCTCTACTTGGAAATTTAACCTCTGAGAGCCAAAGAGCCTTTGTTCCAGGAAGGCTTATTCAGGATAATACTATTATTGTCCATGAGATTTTTTATCATTTGAAAAGGAAAAATGTGGCTGGATTGGCTCTAAAGCTTGATATGAATAAAGCATTTAATAGGGTTGAATGTGATTTTTTGATTGCTTTGTTAAGAAAGATGGGTTTTTATTTTGAATGGGTTAAAAGGATTTTTTGGTGTATAGCCTCATGAATTTTTCAGTTATGTTATCTGGGAAAATGATGTCACAAGTTAACCTTACTGAAGATTTAGACCGGGAGACCCTCTATCCCCATATCTTTTCATTTTGGTGAGTAACATTTTGTCAAAGATGATTGAGAAGTGGGAGGGGCAGGGTTATATTAAAGGAATCAATATATATTTAAATACTCTTCCATGCAGCTCATCTCGAAGCCGAAACACAATATCGGCTCCTCTCAGTAAACACTGTTCACAAGACGTAATTCACTGTTCACAAGAGCAACCAACTCTGTTTTGGGCTCTGTTCAGCCAGAACCTAACATCGGGCTGCGTGCTTGTCTTGGGTGCGAGTCAAATTCAAAGTCCGGATCTGCCGCGTATTTCTCCCCCACTTTTCAGAATCAAATATCCATTCCAATAATTCTTATGGAACGACAACAAACTTAATGTCAACCTCCTTCTCTGCTTTTGTCCTATATAATGCCAACCACATCCAGTTTTTTATATCTTCACATTAGAAGCAACTTCCCTCTCAAACACAAACTTAATGGACCACCTGCGGAAAGCTTTGTTGGACGAGATCTATCCTGGGGTGACTGCTGCCCAGATCACAGTGCGTGTTGATCGTCTCTTTAGGAGGGAGAACATTCGTCTGCCAAACCCAAACGCACCCCGTCCTGTGAAGGAAGTTGTTTCGGTAGATGTAGTCCTCTTTGACGAGCGGGTTAGTTTATGATTGCTTAGTAGTTCTATCATATGCAATACATCCTCATCTTATCGGATAATACCGTCTGATCGTGTCTTCAAATAATCTTTGTTGCAGGGAACTCGGATGCTAGCTGCTATGTACACCGAAGATGCCAAGGTGCGCTTCATGTCTAGGCTTTCCAGAGGAAGATGCTATGACATATCGGGTTTTACTGTGAGGGTAGGAGGACAGTGTATCCATGATCATTACCATCTAGTGTTATCGCGGTCGACAATGATCAACGAGTCGGACGACAACTCTCCGACGGTGTGCCTGCGGCTCAAGTGTGTGTCTGATATTCCGTGGGCTATGGTTTACATGAGCGGTTTTTTTGGTCTGTTAATATGTTGGTTTTTAACATAGTGTTTCCTCCTTCTTTGGTTAATGTGAACATCAAACCATTTCTGTCCGTGATGCAGATTTGTGCGGTTTTGTTCGTTACTTCTCTCCAGTGCGCATGCGGAAGTACATGGGATACGACGAAAAGGAGCTAACTCTTATTCTTGAGACTTGCATGAGGGATACCAAGTGGTCCGCACGTTTTCCTTTCCCCTCTTTCCATTCACTGATCATTTCATATCACTTAGTGTTTCCATTGTCGTCAAAACCATAGGGCTAAGGATCAAGTGCAGTGTTATCTTCGAGGGTCCTGGGTTGAAGATGTGGAGAGGAAATTGATGGCAAAAACAGGGATACCCGGGCCTGTGTTTGTGCTTCTTCGTTACGTCATATCCACAACCCCCACTGCTGAAGGTTTGGTCAGACGCTGTATCATGTTATAGTCAACTGGTAAATATCAGCTGAACTTGCTTTCCTTTCATTTTCTGTAGGTTGTCCAACTGTCAGCTCAATGAGTGATGCTACAACATTTGAGATTGATCCCAACATTTCACAAGTGCAGTCCATGAAAGAACTAATGAAATACAATTACGCTGCCATTTAGATATGTTGCCTATTTCACAAGTGTTGTCCAGTTGTTGGCAATGTTTGACATCATTTTTTGGTTGGTCATTGTATGAATTGAAGGATTTCATCATTCCCGTCAATTCCAGTAACATCATTATGCCATTCAATGTGAACTTTAAACTTCAACACCATGTCTTGCCATATTTGAATTTCGCATAGTTTCCTATTCAGAGGAGTTGCTGAGTATCAATGAATTAGTAAAAACTGCTAATGTTAACGTTTGTTTTGTGCTTTTTGCATATGATTGTCAGCTTAGTCTTTTACTGTTAGGAGTAAGTGCACCCTTTGCACCAGCTCTTTCTACAACATAAAAAAACACAATATGGAAGATCGACTCTGATATGTTAAAAAAAACTGGGAATAAAAAGGAGGTATTATATGCTAAGCTTTGACAATTTCTGGATCATTAGGCGTACGTCATTCCTAGCTATGGGCACAATGTCGACCGCATCAATTATATACCTCTGGAATAAACATGATAGAAGATTGCAACCTATGTAATTGACACAAATCATATTGGCTTGAAAATCAGCACTATTCAACCAAGTAATGAAAGTAAATGCAGATGAAACCAGATCATACATAACTTCATACAGATCGAAGAAAGATTTGGCAGCACCTTTAGCAAGTCCAATATCACTTCGAATCTAACACAGATAATAATTGTCATAAATCTAAAACATACAATCTACAAACAACACCAACTAATGTTTGTTTCAGTTTAAACCTCAAAAAAAGTGCACATATTTGTAATCTTTTAACGTCACGCAAAAGACTTGAATGCAATGGATAATGTGAAGTAATAAAATAAATTTGAAATAGCCCTCTAAGACAGTCTGATCAAAATAAACACCATCCATTTGCTGCTCAACGCTATAGCAGTAGCATAAAAAATAAATGAACCATTTAATCAACTAGAATCATCAGAAATCCATAGTTAAGAGGGCCAATATTCTATCCAATATTGATCTACTCAATTTTCTAATAATAGCTCTAAGATATTCTGTATAACTGGCTTCATTTAAAACATTCCACTTTTGTCACTTTTGTTTTTATATATTAAACATTCAATTTCTCAATGTAGAGCATCGAGCTTTTTTAGTAGCCCTCCAACTTTTTTTAATAAAATTTAGCTCTAAAAAAAATCGCTATCTCTACATTTATGCCTTCATCTCATTTTTATATACAATCACTTAATCCATTTATATTGTCTACAACTCATTACGTCCAAACAAGTTGCTTTTAATGATGCTACACTTTGGTTCAACCAAGTTGCTTTGACATGGTAATGACGTTGTCAACCTAAACACAAAATAGTAGGAAGACTAAATAGTTATGGGCATTGAAGATGACCAACCACAATATATCGAATATGCTACTTAAGTGTGGAACAGCAAATTTGTCCACCGACAGATAGGAATGACGTCATTAGGTTCTCAAAACCTAATGATGATGACGCACCACTTTTGCCCCAAACAACAGCGATGGATTAAACCTCCCACTTTCGTTCTAATGTCCGAAAAACACTATAATTAATCTGAAACAAATCCGAAACCCATTCCTATTTCAGCCGCTGAAGGCAGTCGATCTACTACATCAGCTGCCGATTCGTCGTTGTCATTGCCATTGCCATTGTCGCCAATGTTGATGTTTCGCCTCAGTAGGTTCCACCGAAATCCTGATGTTTCAGGTAATCGATTCAGCATTCCGCTGTTGCACGGCATTATCCTCAAGTACGCATGATTTCCCATGTCTTGGATCAGTAGGGGTTCACTTCCGTCTCGCGGTAATTTCAGTCTCAGGTAATGGATATTTGCTAAGATCATTTGCATGTATTGGTCTGTGTATGCCGGGTTTATTCTTGATTCCCATTCATTGTTCCTGAAACCCATATCTTTTAGAATCCCCCATACGCACTTGAAGAGGAAGTATCGTCTTCCATTCCATCTGTGACAGCCAACAGGAACAGGGGATCGTTCTGTTGTAACTAGCCTCGACACGGAAGTGCATTTTACCATTTGAATGTCTTGGACCCCAAACAAATATGCATAGTACACAATAACATTCAGGACCTCATAATCAACTTCTATTTCTTCAACTATATCAAGTGGTCCACACCATAGTCGTACGTGTCGTATATTACATGCTCTCCATCCTCGAAGCAAACTAACCATCTGTAACACAAACGGATGGTGCTCATCAGACATGGGAACTTTTTTTGTTTACTGGCAAGTGATCTGTAATTCAAGTAATACAGTAATACAGTAATTGATGGCCACTCTCTTATAATGGGTTATATTGTTCAAAATAGTCGGCCGCTTTTGTTCAAGTTCACATAAGTAATTCCAATTTCAGTAAATCAAATATGTCATGCATGTCCCCTGAAATCTAATCCCGTCCAACTTAAACCGGACACATTTCTCAAGTATGTATTATTACTCAGCATAGGTTTTAGACATTTTATACCAGAACGCCTGCTGTGGTTAAAGTGCCCATAAAGTTATGGTGTTGTCATTAACCTTTTTTCATATATCCTACCTTCCACACGTCTGGTGCTATTCTCCTATTATTTTCATTCTTTTGAGGAGTCCTCTTCCTTTTACATAGTCAAAGTAGTCAATCAGGATATATTTAAGACTTGTCATAATTTTGTGATTGCTGTGGTTAAAGTGTCCATAAAGGTGTTGTGTTGTCATTAACCTTTTTTGAAAGCACCTACCTTCAACACGTCTGGTGTTATTCGCCTATTATTTTGATTCTTTTGTTAAGTTCTTTTCTGTTTTCATAGGCATAGTAGTTATTCAGGAAATATTTAAGACTTTTCATAGTTTAGTGATTGCTGTGGTTAAAGTGACCATAAAGTAGTTGTGTTGTTATTAACCTTTTTCATATATCCTACCTTCCACACGTCTGGTGCTATTCTCCTATTATTTTAATTCTTTTGGGAGGTTCTGTTCCTTTTACATAGTCAAAGCTGTCATTCAAGATATATTTAAGACTTTTCATAATTTTGTGATTGCTGTGGTTAAAGTGTCCATAAAGGTGTTGTGTTGTCATTAACCTTTTTTGAAAGCACCTACCTTCAACACGTCTGGTGTTATTCGCCTATTATTTTGATTCTTTTGTTAAGTTCTTTTCTGTTCTCATAGGCATTGTAGTTATTCAGGAAATAATTAAGACTTTTCATAGTTTAGTGATTGCTGTGGTTAAAGTGACCATAAAGTAGTTGTGTTCTTATTAACCTTTTTTCATATATCCTACCTTCCACACGTCTGGTGCTATTCTCCTATTATTTTAATTCTTTTGGGAGGTTCTGTTCCTTTTACATAGTCAAAGTTGTCATTCAAGATATATTTAAGACTTTTCATAATTTTGTGATTGCTATGGTTGCTGTGTCCATAAAGGTGTTGTGTTGTCATTAACCTTTTTTGAAAGCACCTACCTTCAACACTTCTGGTGTTATTCGCCTATTATTTTGATTCTTTTGTTAAGTTCTTTTCTGTTTTCATAGGCATAGTAGTTATTCAGGAAATATTTAAGACTTTTCATAGTTTAGTGATTGCTGTGGTTAAAGTGACCATAAAGTAGTTGTGTTCTTATTAACCTTTTTTCATATATCCTACCTTCCACACGTCTGGTGCTATTCTCCTATTATTTTAATTCTTTTGGGAGGTTCTGTTCCTTTTACATAGTCAAAGTTGTCATTCAAGATATATGGAAGACTTTTCATAATTTTGTGATTGCTGTGGTTGCTGTGTCCATAAAGTTGTTCTGTAGCCAATGTGTTTTTTTCGTATGCCCTACCATCCACGTGCTATACTTCTTATTCTTTCAAAGGTTTTGTTAACTGCTTTCATTTTTGTATGGTCGAAGTAGTCTTACGATATATTTAAGCCTTTTTATAGTTTTGTGAATATTTTCGTTAAAGTCTCCATAAAGTTGTTGTCTATCCATTAGCCTTTTTTTTTATATCCTACATTTCACGTCTGGTGCTTTGTGTTGTTCTTTTATTCCAACAGGGTAAGCAGGGAGGAGCATGGATTGTCATTTTCACAATATGTAGATATATTGTCACAGTGGACTAATATTTTCACTTCAAGAATAAGGTTCATCTTTAAGTAAGTGAGACTAATTGCGTTCAAACCATTCCCTGCACAGTCATCTTTCATAGTTCATTCGGTCAAACGTGGTGAGTTTCTATATGAAATTTAATTATGCACCTCTAGATATGGTTTGCCCAGTTCACAGTCAAAGCAATTAACCATTTGACAGCCAACCTACATGTAGAGTCACTGTAACCTATGCCTTATTTGTTACTTCATTATTTATAGTCTATTACCCTCTGCTCTTTTTCTTCGTCAATGGATTTAACATTAATCTAGCAATGTTCCCTACCTGGCCCTTAGATTGCTCAAATTAGGGACATCTTGTAGGACTACAAAAAATTAAAAGCAGTCAGCACCATAATGCCTACTATTTCCTTTTCCTTTTCCATTAAGTTGTTTACCGTCAACCCTTATCATGACCTTTCAATATCGTCTAGGGTTTGACTGTATAGGTCCCCTCATATCATGTATGGAAAATTACTTTATAGCTTTACTTAGCCATCCATATGTTTTTGTTTAACCTCTGTTCTTCCTGGGTCGGCTTTGTTGACCGTGCCAAACACAAAACAGGTATGTACTCATAGTCTTTTAGCATTGCACCCCTACTATCCTTAATCCTTAAACAACATGGAACTCTATGCCCTCTATTCACACTTTCACAGTCATCCTTCCCCGTTGGTGACAAACATGTGAATCAAATTCAACCTTCCCATCCATTTCTTGAACTTTGTCATTCCTACACATTTTCATCATGCCTTCTCTTCTCTTTTGGCCCCCAAAATTCAAACTTCCCCGCTCCATACCTCCATCCCTTTCCTATAAGTATATTCACATCTGGTCCCCTTCCCTCCATTATCTACTGCACATTTCCTTCCCATTCATCTTCCATTGCATATTACTTCACGTACCTCCACCATGTCCACCCACTCAATGTTGAGAGAGATCCACAATGGCACTGATATGTGGACTATCATTGTGAAGGTGTTTAGGAAATGGAATGTCTATCAAAAGACAGCTCCGTCCGAGCTGTTTTGTGTTTCGTTGCTTTTGGTTGATGCTGAGGTTTTGTCACTCATTTTATTTTCCATTTCTGCTTCGTTCCATTTACATTACTTTCTCTAAAAACAGCACCTTCTGTCCTTTTTATGTGGTGAACATGCTCAGATTTGATAACACTTTTCATCTCTAATGCTAACTTACATTCTTAACACAGGGGACAAAGATACAAGCCTCGGTTCTGTTGAAGTCTATGCATGCCCAATTTTGCCAGTCTATTCTGGAAGGCAAAACTTACGAATTTGCTAACTTTGTTGTCTCCCCCAACAACTTCAAGTATAGGCCAACCAACCATCCATTTAAGTTAACATTCACCAACTATACATGTATATCTGAAGAACCAACTTCCCTCCCACCCTACGCATATTCATTCAAGTCAATCTCTGATATCCTCAACCTTGATGATGGAGAGGATTTTGATTATTTGTTTGGTAATACATTCTATTTTCCAATTGCAATGTTTGCAAGGACCAAGAAAACATGATTTAAAAACCTTTTGTTTATTTCCTTTGTTTGCAGATGTTATAGCATTTGTGAAATCCATTGGTTCACTAGATGAGCAACGAAAAGATAATGTCACAAAGTATTGGCTGCGCATGATATTAGCTGATATGGAGTAATGACTTAAACTTTTCTCTTCGTTTTTCATCATTTTTTTATCACAACCTTATAACAATCCCACATTTTCCTTGACAGTGACAATGAAATAGAATGCGTTCTGTTCGATCAATGTGCTTCTGATGCTTTCATGGCTCAGCTTGAGAATCATGACACTCCTGTTGTTGTCCTTTTATCTCTTGCTAGGACTGGATGGACTGAAGACAGTTATTATCTTTAACCGATATGACTACATTCTGTTTTACGTTATGTACTTAACTACTATTTAGCAAGCTACTTTTGGACAGTCTGATCTTTTGTTCCTATTTGCAGAAAAGAGACAAATTTCAAGCTCTTTCACTGCCACACGTGTGGCTTTTAACCCTCCAATCAAGGAGGTGAAGGATTTAATCCAAAGGTTTGACTGTCCACATCCAATCATCATGTCACCCATTAAACGTTAAACATTAAGTCATTCCCTTTATGATAATGTTTATGTGATTCCCTTATAGTGCTAAGGATCGAAGCTCCCCTTTACTAACTACCCTCACCCAGTCAATGCCCACACCAATGAGCTGTGCTTCAGGAAGCTCTTCCTTGCATACACAGCCCAAAGTCACATTGGCCAACATCAACGACCAAGGAACAGTACGTATTCAACCTATCCTCTTACTTTGTTTCACAAGGTGCATACATAATTTACTTAAAATATTTGGCAGGGAAGTACATTTGTTGTAAGCTGTGAGGTTTAGAAGTTCGAATCTAAATATGGTTGGATCTATGATGGGTGTTCAAAGTGCTCTTCGAAGCCCAAGCCCAAGGATGATAATAATCCTAATGGTCCATTACTATGTCCCGGTTGTAGAAACACACCAGCCTCACTTGAGCCAAAGTACATTCCCATACCTCTCATTCCCAGGAATGTCTGCACCTACTTATATTTCGCAAAAACCAATAACCAACTACATGTATACAGGATGAAGCTGCACTACATTGTCAAAGATGAGACAGGAGCAACTTCAGTTATTTTCTGGGATAAACTTGCAGTCCAGTTGTTGGACAAGAATGCAGTACAAATGAAGCTACTGGTCCCTGAGGTCACTGATTCACTTCCTCAGTATTAATGTTATACATGTTTTTTTACGACTATGAACAAATTATTTTCTCTCTTGCAGAAACATAAAACTAATGGCTTCCCAAACGCTGTTGAGGATCCTATTGGTAAGAAACTATTGTTGAAGCTCAAACTTAATGACTACAACAAGAAATTTCCAGGGTCCAGCATCAGTGTTTGTGAATTCACAGTGTGTGAAGACTTGATGCAGCAGTTTGATGCTGTCCCTACTGAGGTGGGATTGCATTACTATTTGACTGTCATGCCGCAATCTAGAAACCATTCTTTACGCTACTTAGTGAAGTACATTAATAACTTCAATTTACAGGATGGAGGGCTGCCTGTCACCGTGTCTGAACTGGTGCGGTTGTTTCCATTTTCCTTTGACCTTTCAAATTATGCCATTGTTGTGAACGTTGTTAAGTTTCGTTACATGTCCTTCATATCAGGATACCATATCTGAAGACTGTGGTGATTCGTCCAATGCTCTTTCTGATCAACCAGGACGTGATGGAACAACACGTGGGAAAGATCCCATTGTTGTTGAGGATACCACTTGCATTAACCTGACTCAGCCTGGTACACAAGCTCTTCCCAAAGGAAAAAGGAGAACCTACCTTAAGAGAAGCGGAGGAAAAGATGAATCCCTTAATCTGAGCCAGGAATCCAAAGTATCAAATCAAGATGAGAGAATTCTCAAACTGATAAAGCAGGAGAAGTAGTCTGCTATTGCACCCGCCCGACCTGTTTTGTTGTCTTCCTTTCTTTTCTACTGCACGTTAGGATTAGGTGGTCCTTTGTCATTTGTACCAGCATCAGTTTTTCATTTTGTTTCCCTGCACACCTGTGACCGTTGTTTACGTCTCCTGTACTTCAGTTTGTTCACTTTCTTTTGCAATCAATTCCACGTTTTGACTATGAGGCGTACGTTAATTCTAGCTCTGGGCAGAATGTTCCATGTTTCAATTATTTCCTCTGGAATCAATATGATAGAAGATTGCAACCTTGAAAACATATATAAATCACAGTATCTTGAAAATCTTTACTATTCAACCAAGTACCTTAAACTATGCAACTCACAAATCATGCAAGCCATTCACACACATATAAATTGAAATGAAACACAGGTGCCTATAATGTAACTATAAAACTGATATGGGTGTATATATATAGTGCTATAATTATAAGTTTCAAAGATTTAAAAACATTATAGTTAGGTCTGGAATCATCGTTAAAATGCTATTAAATGTATTTTAAATAGTTTTAAATTTCAAAAAGTTAAACATTTACGCAAAACGTTTTTTTGCATCATGTGCCAGCAACTTCTGAGAACATTTGTAATAAGAACACACATCTAGGCACAATGAACCTACATGTGTCAGCAATCCTTGAGAAAAGTTTTTTAAAATAATTCCCCACATAGCTTAAACACTACCAGCTCTTTTTAATAACCACACTTATCCTATTTCTTTAAATCCACCTCATAAAATTCAACCATTCACTCGCTTTCCCTTTTGCCAAACAGACTCATAAGATCAGATAGGCATTGATAATTCCATTTTAGAGTTCTGGAAGATTAATCCTTTATAAACTCATGTTGTGAAACTAAACAGCAATGTTATAAAATGATACTTTATGATTCAAACCGCATGTTTATGGCATTTTCATTTTCCAACTTGCCCTATACATTTCCTTCAATTAAAAATTACTTTTGCGTTGGACAAGCTGCGGCTATTCCTACAAATGTCATTGTCATACATTTAAAGTGTTTTGGCCATATGTGTTCCATTTGTTCTTTACTGACATGTGCCGCCTGATATATTGACTAGGTTTCCAATGATCCTCCCTTGTGTTCACCTAGACATGCTGGACTAGAAGGCATTTCTTCCTCACAGATTAACAACTCCCCGCATAGCTTCCAACATTGGACAAAAGTATCAGTCTACGCTTTCAAAGTTGTTGTTCCACACCACATATTCTTATGGAAAAAGGTTTGCTCTTCTGTATATCCATGCCAATTTTTTCTCCAACTTTTTTGGCATGCTAACTTACTGTTATTGCCTCCTCATTGTAACAGAGAACTCAACGCCTCTATTTCATGGAATTAAGAGCAGCCTCATAAATGAAGAACATGCCCCCCATCAATGCCATGCGTTACAGAATATTAGCAGTGAATCCATTGGTCAATCCCACCAGAACACACCATCCTCACAGGAACAGCCCTATACACAACCGTCTGTATTGCATACACAAATTTCTCAAACCCATTTTGATTGTAAACGCAGACGCAAGCGGTCATGTGTCTTACAAGACGTAAGTAATGTCCAAACAAATTTAGCTACACGTTATGAAGGTGCCATTCATGCACCTCTAGCAAGATTAAATTTTTCCCTTCATTATTAGTTCAAACGTAGTCTCAGGAATAACTGAACTCAATCTATACAAAACTCTTTCTGTCATGCAGCTGATAGCATCAATGAGTCTTTAAAGCATGTGTTTAAACGTAAGAGTGCAAGGCGGAGTGCGTTAGACCATTATGTTGCTCAACATGAAGATGCAAGTGAAAATATGTCTACCATAATGAACCAAGGACAACATTCTAATAGCCATTGTGGCCTTCATCAGTCCGCAGTCAGTCATTCGACTGGTATGCCATTATGCAGGTTTAGAGTCGGTTTAACGGTTTATTGCATTTAACACTTCATCAGTCTGCAGTCAGTCATATGTGTCTTCATTTTATTTAACAGATTTTTGTTTAGTCTTATTTGTTGGGTGAAAGGAAGCTAATAGGAAAAACGTGCATTAAAAATATACATGTTTACATTCAGATGATGTTGTTAATGCCTCTTTGGATCACGTTTTCACGCGTAAAAGTGCCAGACGGAGTGGCTTCCAGCAAACTGAAGTCCATGTTCAAGATAGAAGGACAAAGAAGGATGCAACAATATACCGTGGAAAAAGTTCTGATAGCCAAAATACAATTTCCCAAACGCTCCCCATTGGTTAGCTGTTCAATTCCATTACAAACATTCATGAAATGTTGTTTCCCTTTATCTTATTGTTTCTCCATCATAGTTTACCTTTTCCGTAACCTGTGTACTTTTACTTACATCCAACGAATGCATACTACCATATACTGTCACTTGGGTCTCATTTTTCTGCATTCCAACTAGCTACACTAATCATTTATAATTGCATATAACCATCCCATTTACCAAAATAAATAATTTTTCCCTCATTCCGTGTTAATGTATATTTTCAGAGTTCCTGTCATCTGCGTGTTGGTTTCATTATATAGTTATATGGGAAATTGCTGAACATTAATTTTTTTCTTCAAGTAAATTGTGTCCCATGTTTTTTTTCGTGCATTAGCTGCTCAACAACAACAATATTATCAGAACATTGAGTTCAACTTTGAGTTGGAACAATGTGAAGCTAGCAACTCTGAGGACGACGAATCTGAACTTTGTCTAGGTCACAACCACTTTCTAATTGATCTTTTCTTTTACGACACATGAGTCCAGTTATTAAATAATTATACACTGGACATAAAGTAATATTCATGATTGATGGTGGCAGCTCAAGATTCGCACCAGTCCCAAGACCAAAATTGTGCGAGTAAAAATGAAAGAGTTGGACAACACTCTGACCAAGTTTGTTATCAAGGTAAGTGTTGCTCATCACTTTTTCACATTGAGTGACTTAATACAACTTTAATACAATTATAGGTGACATTTAATTTAATTGCTGTTCATTTCGAATCAGATGAAGGGGACCCAATATATCAATGCAAGTTTTGTGATGCACAACTTTGGTTTAATGAAAGGGTGAAGAAAGATAGGAAGCAAAACATTGTGGATACATTTTCCCTATGTTGCTTGAAAGGCAAGGTTGTGTTACCTCCTGTAAAAATGCCCCCACCTTTCTTTGAGAGCTTATTCTGTGACAAACATTCAGCAATGTCTCGCAATTTCCACTCAAATATAAGGCAGTATAACAACATGTTCTCTTTCACATCAATGGGAGGAAAAATAGATCATTCAATAAATTCAGGTGGTGGACCATACACATTTGTGTTGTCGGGTATGAATTATCATACAATTGGAAATTTAATGCCACCTGAAGGAGCGAGCCCTGTGTATTCTCAACTCTACATTCATGACACTGATAATGAAGTCTCTAATAGAATAGCTGCTGTTAGGTTCATAAATTGTCTAATCTTAACTTATGCCATTGTTCCTTTTAACACTATATATCTATTAACCTTTAATGTTTTTTGGTTAATATAGCAAGCATCAAAAGGAGGAGTCCATTGATCCATTAATTGTGGATCAAATAAAGAACCAATTAGATGACATCAATCCCTACGTGAAGCAATTTCGCTTAGCATCAACCATGCTGAGCAATAGCAGTCCAAGTGCATTGAAAATGATCTTGCTTGGAAGTAGACAACACGATGGTCGCTTGTACAATTTACCATCTGCCTCAGAGGTTGCAGCATTAATAGTGGGTGACATAGATTTGGATTTCCATGTCAGGGATATAATTTTGGAAACACATGAAGGTCATCTTCAACGCATCAATGAATTGCATGCCTCATACCTACCTCTACAATACCCTCTACTTTTTCCTTTTGGTGAAGATGGTTATAGGGATGACATTCAACATAGAGAAAATACACTAATTACCACGAAGACACGTAAAAGAGTTAGTGTTCGAGAGTTCCTCAGTTACAGATTAATGGTTCGGGCTAATGAACTCTGCTCATTACATCATGCTTCAAGGTTGCTCCAGCAGTTCATTGTTGATGGGTATACGATGATTGAGTCACAACGATTGTTGTGGGTAAGGACCCACCAGAAGGATCTAAGAGCTGATTTGTACCAAGGATTATCCGATGCAGTCATAAATGGAGAAAGAAACGCTTCTTCGATAGGAAAAAGGATTATACTGCCATCATCTTTCACAGGAGGAGCAAGATATATGATCAGGAATTACCAAGATGCTATGGCCATATGCCGTACTGTTGGTTATCCAGACCTGTTCATTACTTTCACTTGCAATCCAGCATGGCCTGAAATAACGCGATATTGTGATGAGTATGATCTACATCCTTCTGATTGCCCACATATGTTATCTAGGATATTTCAGATGAAGCTTGCATCATTAATGAAGGTGTTGAAAAGCGACAAGATTTTTGGAACTATTCGTGCAGGTATGGTTTTAACATATGTTATTGTACTACCATTCTTTTATTCAAATGCCACTTCAGATCCACTTACTATTACTTCTTCTTTTCCATGTCCCAGAGGTGTACACTATCGAATTTCAGAAGAGAGGCTTGCCTCATGCACATATCCTGTTGTTCCTAGACATAAACGACAAGATAAAAGATCCTGAGTTGATCGACAAGATGATTTGTGCAGAAATACCCGATGAGAAGTCCTCACCACTTCTGTATGACTTAGTTAAGAAATTCATGATTCATGGCCCCTGTGGAACAAGTAGACATAATGCTCCATGCATGAAAGAAAAAAAATGCACAAAGTATTTCCCAAAGAGGTTTAATCAGCATACAACAATCGATGATGATGGTTATCCAACATATAGGCGGAGGGATGATGGAAAATCAATTCAGTTAAAAGGCATCCCTTTAGACAACCGGTACGTTGTGCCTTACAATCCTATTCTACTACAAATGTTTCAAGCACACATAAATGTTGAAAAATGCAATCAGTCAATTGCTATTAAATACTTATTCAAGTATATTAGCAAGGGAAATGATAGAGTTGTGGTTGGATTGTTTGATAGTACCACGGATGGGACAGGTCGAAAAGTCATTGATGAGATACAACAATATTATAACTGTCGTTACATTTCAGCCTGTGAAGCATCTTGGCGGATTTTTGGGTTTAACATTCACCATAGGTACCCTGCTGTTGAACGACTCAGTTTTCATCTCCCAAATCAACAATTTGTCATTTACTCCAGTACAGATGACATCTCCGAACTAATGGACAAACCCCGTGTTTGTGAATCACAATTCCTGTCATGGATGAAAATTAATGATAATGACACTTTTGCAGCAACGCTTACATACTCTGAATTCCCAAACCACTATGTATATCAGAGGGATAGGTGGCAATGGAAACGAAGGAAAAGAGGATTCTCTGTAGGTAGAATGGCTCATGTTTCACCATCTTCTGGTGAACTATATTACCTGCGTATGCTTCTAACACAAGTACGTGGCCCCAGTTCTTTTGATCACATAAAAACAGTTGATGGGCTAAAACACAAAACATTCAAAGAGGCATGTTTTGCATATGGTTTGTTGGATGATGACAGTGAATATGTTGCTGCTTTGAAAGAAGCATCTTTTTGGGCATCTGGTCATTCCTTAAGGAAGCTATTTGTTACTATGTTGCTTTGTGGTTCTTTGCAACGTCCTGATTATGTCTGGAAAGAAACCTCTAAATTGCTTTCTGATGATATGCTCTACATTCACCGGGAAAGGCAAATCAATTCAGGTACGTTTCATGATTAACGGTTTCTAAAACATCATATATCACGTTTAATATTTGTGTTGTATTATTATTAAGACAATTGTTCATACATATATTATGTCACCTAAATTAGGTTCACAAGTTCCAGAGAGTGCAAAGGAACAAGCAGCATTGAAAGAAATTGATGCCCTTCTACGTCTTAATGGGAAGACTTTACATGACTTCAGCACACTCCCAATACCAAATGCATTACCAACCATTGATGTAAGCAACCATCTTATTATGCAGGAGCTAAGTTATGATAGAGAGGCTTTAATGTCAGAAGTTCAAACATTTTTGCAAGCACTGAATGCAGATCAAAGGGCTGTGTATGACAACATATTGGAAGCATTGGAATCACCTAACGGTGGTTTCTTCTTTGTTTATGGATATGGTGGTACGGGCAAAACATTCTTATGGAATGCTTTGGCGTCTACAATTCGTGCCAAAGGAGATATAGTCCTTACTGTTGCATCAAGTGGGATTGCTGCAACATTACTACCCTCTGGACGGACAGCACACTCAAGGTTTGCAATACCAATACAAATTACTGAGTCCTCAATGTGCTCAATTTGGCAAAACTCTCCATTAGCAAACTTACTTAAGAGCACGAAGTTAATTATATGGGATGAGGCTCCTATGGTGCAACGTTATTGTATTGAAGCATTTGACAGGACACTAAAGGATATAATGCATTGTGGAAGGCCTTTTGGAGGTAAATGCATCGTTATGGGTGGAGATTTCAGGCAAATACTTCCTGTTATTCCGAAAGGAACAAGAGCATCCATAGTAAATGCTTGCATAAATTCATCGCACTTGTGGCAGCACTGTACCGTTTTTCGTTTAACAAAAAACATGAGACTCAATGCTTCAAATGATAGTAGTGTTAACGAAAAAATAGAATGGTTTTCAAGATGGTTACTAGATGTTGGTGATGGTAATCTAGGTGACTCTGTTGACGGTGTTGCTGATATAGAAATCCCAAATGAAGTGATGGTACAAGATAGCCATGATCCACTAAATGCAATTGTCCATGCAACATATGAAGACCTTCTGGAAAATCTTACATTCAATGAGTACTTCAATGATAGAGCAATCCTAGCCCCAACCATTGAAATGGTTGCTAAGGTCAATGAGCACATGTGCTCTATGCTACCAGGAGATCAATTTGAGTTTCTTAGCTGTGATTCAGTTTGCAAATCAACTGAAGATTCTGACAGTTTTGACAACCTCTACACAACAGAATTCTTGAACACTATCACTTCTTCAGGTTTGCTACCTCACAAGCTTGTACTAAAAGTTGGCGCACCAATCATGTTACTGAGGAACATTGATCAAGCAGCCGGATTATGTAATGGAACACGGCTACGTGTGTCTATGATAGGGAATAAGGTCATTGAAGCGGTCACCTTAAATGGTTCTAGGCCAAATGAAAAGGTGTTGATACATAGGATGGACATGAATCCTTCTGAATCTAGATGGCCATTTCGCATGCAAAGGAGACAATTCCCAATTACACTTTCATTTGCAATGACAATTAACAAAAGTCAGGGCCAATCTTTGAGACGTGTTGGATTGTATTTATCAAAACCAATATTCACACATGGCCAATTATATGTTGCATTATCAAGGGTACGAAGCATGGATGGTCTGAAGATTGTTGTGGGAGAAGATGCAAACAGCCCAATTAAGACAACTAAGAATGTTGTATACAAGGAAGTGTTTAGAAATGTGTGTTGATTAGCTAGAACCAGTAATGACAATTGTACCTGTTATTTATCATTATTTTTCTCCCAATTTCATTTATAGACATGTTGGTTTTCATGGACTGAACATTGGTAAGATCGATCCGCTCTATTGTGATATAATTATTCGCTTTATCAATTATTTTCATTTCTGTCGTTCAATGATGACGGAAAAAAGTTCGTTCTATCAATGATTTAACATCTAGAATTCAATACACCCCGTGCAACGCACGGGAAGGGCTAGCTCGTTAAGGTGAATAATAGATGTCCAATGATCACACACTCCTTATTTGCTTATGATTCGGTTTCTTCTTGAAAGCTGATATTGATAATTGTAAAAATTTAAAGTATATACTTGATTTGTATTGTGAGGCCTCTGGACAATTGGTGATTGTAAACAAATCTTGTATTTATTTTTCTAAAGATATCCCTGACTCAATGAGAGAGGAGATTGGACAAATCTTTCAAATTTCTGCAGTCAATATCCCAGGAAACTATCTTGGCTTACCCATAACTTGGGGTGCTCTAAGACACAAGCAGTCAATTTTGTCATAAATAGAGTTAAAAAAAGAGTCGAGGGGTGGCAAAGGAATTTTCTGTCTAAAGCGGGAAGGGAGGTGCTTATTAAATCAGTTGCTAATTCTATTCTTGTGTACCCCATGTCTTGCTTCCTTTTCCCAAAAAATGCTCTATTGAGTTTGGATAGGATTATTACTAGCTTTTAGTGGAAAGAGAATAATAACAAGAGAAAAGTTCATTGGCTTTCTAAGGAAAATTAAAAAAAGAAAAGGAAAATGGGGGATTGGGGTCCAAAGACTTTGAGGCTTTTAACTTAGCTATTCTAGCAAAACTTGGGTGCCGAATCTTGAAAGAACCTGATCAGTTGTAGGTTAAACTTATGAAATGTAAGTATTTTTCTAATTATAAATTCCTTAAGGCTAAGAAGAGATGTAGAGCATCTTGGGTATGGCATAGTATTATTGAAGGAAGGAATATTCTTAAAGGAAAGGTTCTGGTTAGTGTAGGTAGTGGATAGAATACTAAAGTGTGGGGAGATCCATGGATAAAAGGGTTGAGTGGATTTAAGTTGTTCTCTCCATGTCCTGATCCTTCTGTTGCTAATCTAAGAGTAGCTGACATTAGGAAAAATGGGGGATGGGATTTGTCATGGCTAGCTCAGTTTATTATTGAGACAGAATGTAGTGAGATTAATTAGGATAGCTATGTCACAATGAGACGATGGCTGGATATGGACAAGGGCCAAAAGGAACAACTATATGGTTAAAGAGGGATACTATGTTGCTACGGAATTATTGCATGGAAGTGAGCTGGATATTCCTGAACCATCTAATTCTGTAGTTAGAATACCGTGGAAACAAATATGGAAGCTAAAAGTGCCTCATAAAGTAAGAAATTTCATGTGGTGATTATTGTCCAATTCACTACCTACCATGGACAAGCTTGCTAAGAGGCATTGCGCTGTAACTAATTTATGTTTTATTTGTAAATTAAATAGAGAATCAGCTGACAATCTCTTTTGGTCTTGTGAATGGGTGAAAAAGACTTGGTTTAGAAGCTACTTTTCTTTTAAATTGCCAAAATCTCATGATGTTGATCTGAGGCATTGGATTGAATGGCTTTTTATTGAAGAAAATCTGGCTGAATGGCACAAAGCTTTTGTCTCTATGTTCTTATGGAAGATCTGGAAGAGTAGATGTAATTTTATCTATCAAAATGTCTAACTTGATCCAGGTTTCATTGTATCTCAAACAGGTATTCTACTTCAAGAATATTGGGATGCTAATCAGTGGATGGTGGTGGAGAATGAAAGTCGTAATATGGAAGATAAAGAGCCATGGCGAATTGCTCACTGGATTGCACCAAGAGGTAATTATCTTAAAATAAAATTTGATGGTGTTTTCTCTTTTGATAATGGATTGGCGGCTATATCCTTTGTAGTAAGAGATTCCAATGGTGGGATCTTCGATGGGCTCAGTCGGTTGGTTAGTGCTGACTCACCCTTTATGGTGGAATTTATGGCTTTGTTTGAAGCTTATTGCTATGCTGCTAAAAATGATTTAGATTATGTTATTTTTGAATTGGACTGTCTTGATTTGGTCAATTGCATTACTAAAGGAAGCTCATCTCCAGAATGGGGGTGTGATATCCTGATTGAAAACATCCTTAAACAAAGGAAATTAATTAGAAACCACTCTTTATTGTGGGTTTCCAGGGAAGTGAATTTAGTGGCTGACTGGGTCGCTAAAGCTTCAGTTAAGGGGTCATGTCCTACAGATTGTATTTGGAGACCTCCTAATTGTTTGAGAAAGCTGATAGAGAAGGATGTTAGAGAAGTTTTTGATGATCATGGATGGATTGTTGCTTGATCTATGTTTACTTTATTTAGTATATTTCTGTATTTCGTTTTCTGTGTTGTACTAGACTTGTTACGTTTAAGTTTTATAATATCATCTTTTCCGACAAAAAAAAATTGTAAAACTTGGTAAATAGGGTGAGCTTAATAAAGGTAGCAAATAAATTCGTTATTAAATGTATTAGTAAGAAAGAGAAACCCTAATAGGAAGATTGATGTTAGGGAGTCAAATTAGATGTTGAGTATAAACTATGAGACCCAAAAAAAAAAAGCTACCCTTCAAATGATTTTTTTTCTTAAAACAAGATAAAATGATGAAAAAAATATTAAGGATAAATATTTAGTTGTCTTCATGAAAATTTCAAATGTGTCTCCCAAATTTTAATTTTTGTCTGCGAATTTCAAATATTTTGTATTGAATAGAATTTCTTCTTTTGAATTACCTTTTAATAAGTTTTATACTCTAAGCAAATTTTCTTTTCATATATTGTGAAATTATCATGTTGTTTTGAAACTCAATATAATTAGGAGTTAAGCAAGAATTTATTAGAGAACCACCGGCTGCAGCATCAATGGTGTCTTTGTTGTGATCAAGCAACCCATCATAAAAGTACTCTACCAAGTGTGGTTGGGAAATTTGATGGTGGGGGCATTTGGCAGGGAGTGCCAAAAATCGAGTCCAATATTCATACAAGTTCTCACCCATTGCTTGTTGAATGCTATAAATTTCTTTCCTCATCTTAGCTATTCTTGTAGCTGGAAAGAATTTCTCCAAGAAAACTTTCTTCATTTGCTCCCAAGTCAAGGTTGCAAAGTGGTGAGGAAGCATATAAAGCCACTCCTTAGCTTTTCCCTCCACAAAAAAGAAGAAAGCATGGCTCATGACTTCATCCACGTCAGCACCCGGAGGCTTCATGGATGAGCAAACCACATGGAGAGTCTCCAAATGCCTATGTGGATCTTCACCTTCATTACCATGAAATTTAGGTAAAGCACTTATCAATTGTCCTTTCAATTCAAAATTAGCATTGAAATTATAGAAGCCATAAGGATTATAATCAGCATTGGAAGGAATTATATCTCTTATGCTCCTATTTCCTACATCGTCATGCACATGATTATTATTGTGAGGTACTCCATTATGGCCATTATTAGGAACCTCATTATCTTGATGTTCAATGTGTCCATCCATGTTTTGATTTAGCACAATATGATTATCAATGAGAGGGCAATCAATGAGGTTAACAAAGAAATCACCACTATCAATAGCAATTTCCAGCTTTTCACACACAAAATGACAGCAAATCTGATTCAAAAACAGAGCAATTTCACACATAAATTTCCTTTTAGATAACACCAAGAAAAAATGCAGCAAGGTGTTCAATCTTAATGCAAGCACAATATCTCAGAATATAGTCAGATTTTCTTTAAAATTCACAAGCTCAAAGAATTTCAGCAAATTCCCAATTTCTAGCCAACAACTCCTAAGTGAAAAAGACAAAAAAAGCAATCACACAATTGTAGCAGGGAATTTGATATCATAGCAGTAAGTATTCACACTTTCAGCATGAATTCAGCAGCAAATAACTATCCTGAACCAATCAATTTCAAGTGCAAAGTTCATGATGACAGCAAAATCTCAGCAAAAACCAATGGCCAAGATTATCACATGTAAGAAAGAGCAAATCAGCAAATATAGCAGCAAGTGTATGAGTAAAACAGCCAATAAACTATGCCAAAATCCTCAGCAGTAAATATAATAAAGCACACAGAGCACACAAGTGAGAGACAGAGAAATTTCACAGCAAAAATTCAGCTTGAAGATTAAATCTGAGTCAAAAATTCAGAAATGTTTCTAGAAATCTTGAAATGATTCTTGGAACAAATTTACCATTGCTAGAAATGTTGTTTATAGAGACTGAGGGCTGAGAAACCGATGAATCAGACTGGACTAATGCAAGCAGCTTATGATATTGTTCTGGTGTGAAACTATATGTAGGATTAGCAACCTGTTGAATGTCAGATTGACTCTTGCTAGCAGAAATAGACTCAGTTACAGCAGCATTCACAGTAGGAGTTTGAAATTTGAATCCAGGAGGAAATCCATGCTTCTTATAGCATGTAGCTTCGATATGTTTAAAACGTCCACAGTAAGTACATTTCTTAACTGAACCTTGGTTATTTGCTCTATTACCCTGTCTCGGTTGTCCATTCACTGGTGTAGTGGACATGTTTGTGTTGGTAATCAATGTTGTAACATCAGTAACTTGTAATTCCATCTCCCTTTCTTGTTGTTGTACCAAAGAGTATACCTTATTCATGGTCGGTAAAGGATCAAGAAGCATAATATTTGATTTAATAGAAGCAAATCGATCACTAAGCCCTTTTAAAAAATGTATGCATAATCCTGTTCCATTCTCTGTCTATACAGTTCAGCAATACCACAGATGCAAGCAGGAGTGCAAGAACATCGTAATAAAGGCCTTAATGTCAGAAATTCATCCCATAGCAATTTCAGTTTAGTGAAATAATCACTTACACTGAGATCTCCTTGGCGCAAAATCTGAATATCTTCTTGGAGATCAGCAAGCCGGAATATATCATTTTGAGAAAATCTATCCTTCAAATCTTCCCAAACATCACTCACACAATCAAGCCATAGGATACTCTGTGCAAGAGTTGGTGAAATCGCGCAAGTTAACCAAGACAAGACCATCATGTTGCACCTCTCCCATGCTGGATAGATCGGATCAATACTTGTTGGAATTGGAAAGGATCTGTTGATGAAACTCATCTTGTTCTTTGAAATCAAAGCCATCCGCATTGCTCATGTCCACGAATGATAATTGGAGCCTGTTAATACAGGAGAAACAATAACCAACGACGGATTCTCATTATGATGAAGATAATAGCGATTTGAGACGTTCTGGAGACTCTCTGGATGTGAAGAATCGCCGATGATACTCATGGTGATCGCGACTAGGGTTTAGAGAGGAAAAAGAAGAGAGAACTGTAGTCGAAAAGGGACGACAGAAGACAGAAGACAGAAGAGAAATTGAAAGGGGGAAACAATTTGAGAAGAAAAATGCAAGATAAGTTCAAATACCTTCCTTCTCTGATACCATATCACAATTAGGAAGAAGAGAAATGAAATTGAATTAATTTCTTATCACCACAGTCGTACATCTGGTCTTATATAGAAAAATATAAATAGCTAGATTCCTAATATCTATTCTAACTAATTTTGTTACAATAATAAACTAATAACTATTACAATCATTTCTATTGATAAAGCCCAGGAGGCCCAATACTTACTTCCTAATTTTCTCAAAACGTCGGTTTAGATCCACAGATTAATAAATACACAATATTAATTATTATTTCCTAATATTTTCTAATTATTTTTACTTATGTTTGTTCATATTTGATTGGTTAATAAAACATATTTGAAAATAATTTGATTATTTCTTAAACTAAATTTCCTAATTGCATATTTGGATGCTTTGTGACTCGAGTAACAACATTTTGAATGCATGTCGATCACATCTGTAATGATATTAATCCAAAGGTGAAGATAGGATGAGAAGAAGCAAACGAGAAAAAAAATGGAGGATCCATATCTATATTAAACCAAGTTTTGAAGTTTTTTTTGGGCGGGATTGAGGGGAATCAAATTTGATATCTAATAAGTAGTCCAAGTTGATCTTGTATTTTCAAACGATCATCAAAAGTTTCAGGAATATAGCAGAGGTTGAGTTTGACCATCTTGGCCAATTAGACAACAAATGAGTCACTGCTACAAATAGGGGTTTTAACGTCCAAAGTAAAATTTTTTTAATTTACTTTTTTGGCCCTAGTGGAAATCTTTAGGTGTCTCTAAACTCTACTTTAGGGGTCCCAATTCAATTTGGGACACCTAATGTTGCGATTTCACTACTTTATTTACAGAAATGCCACTGCCTCTATGTTTTAACCTCCTTTTTTTAAAAAAAGGGATGTCTATTGGGGTAATAATATCTTCCATCTGTAGTAGTGAGTACTCTTTTGCATGGAGTTTAATATGGTTGTTGTTGTTTTTTGAGTTTTTTGTCCTTTAATGGCAAGTTCAAATATTTTGATTTCATTGTGTTACAAGACTATCAATTTTTTTCCTTCGCTTCCAAAAACAAATTTGGACATTTTTTCCATTATGAGACTCATAAAAATACTCATCTTTCTCAATAATTATTGTTAGCTAATGGGTGTGTGTGTGTGTGTGAGAAAAATTGGTTTATTATGAATTATTGTATTATTGTTTAATCAACGAGCATTTACTCTCTCTCGCGTGATGCGTGGGAAGCAACTGATTAAAGAATAACATCACGAGAAAATAAGAGGGCATAAAAAAAGCCACTGCTGAAATAACATAAAAGCACATGCGGTGAAGTCATGCATTCCACACACGAAATTCAAAAAAATATCCACTAAAAAATGGAGTTGCGAAAGTCCAAAATAGAGCAAAACAAAAGATCAAATAGGTCTTCGCACAGACAACCAAAAACAAAAACATAAAAGGGTTCCGCATGCGTACAAGCTCAAGTCGGCGATCAAACGGTAATTTCTCACCCGATTGTCCTGAAATTTGGTGAATGTATTCGAGACATATGGATTTTGAATATGAATGGTGAGATCATGGATTGAAGCTTCCTACTTTCTCCAAATTGTGCGTGAATGTTGGCATACGTTTTGTGACTGCAACTTTTGCGTTTGGTGATTTCCAAATTATACATATTGTATTTTCGTCCAAGAGATACGTATTTTATTGCTCTATTTGCTCTTCTATTTTATTAATATAATCCTTTGGTGATTTTTGTGGATGCAGTGAATTTGTTGTCATCTTATAGTTGAATTTTTTATTAGAGCATTGAACATTAAATTCCTTTTTTAAAATAGTGGAATCTTTCGTTTTGGGCCATGGTCATTTGCTCTCACCCACACATTAAGGGGAGATTTTTCCACATTAAATTCTTGTGTCTCCATCTATTATTTTGATGCTCATTTTATTTTCTACTTTAATTGATTCCATAGATCATTTTTAACTAGGAAGATTTATTATCCAATTCGCTCTTCCTAACAATGAGGACGTCAGCAATTTGAAGTGAATAATGACTCCTATAACGAGTGTCAAGTAGCAAGTGAGATGCTTATGAGCAAAAATATGAAACATTTGGTCATGAAAAATTTGGTCAAAAGTTTCTGTTTAAAAAATTTATTATTAAGAAGTATATGAATTCAAGCACAATACTTTTTTTTCTATGAAGTCCTAAAAGACACTAATAGTTTTTATGTATAAAAATATATTAGGTCTTTTCTGTCTAATAAAACTTTTAAATTGACATTTTTCACCAATTTTCTTAGTGTATATTTGAATTCACTTTTAGAGAATAACTTTTATGATTTATGAGTTAAGTGTGTGTGAGGAGTTTTGTTTCGGCTTGCCGAAAAGGGCTTTTGAAACTACGGTTTCATAGTTACCTAAACACTCGCTTATTATACAATGAAATAGGTAAAAGAAGATAATTTAGAGAAAAATTGCCCTCGAATATTTGGTCAAAGATGAACTTTGTGATTTGAAATAAACTTTTGTAGTGATGTCCTAATATCCTTTTAATGGTATATTTGGAACTTGGTGATTTGAAATAAACTGTTGTAGTGCTCACCTAATATCCTTTTCATCGTATTTTTTTAATCATCACAACATCATCTTTATCCTAATTTCAAACTGCTAATCTTCATGCCCAATAATCATATAGCATGTGCCAAACAAAACGACAAGGGAATCACATCACAGAGAATCAAATTCTTAAGACTTCAAGATAACTAAACAAAATCGCTTAAGATAACCATCGAGTTGGGAAACTTCACCTTGCTTGCTCCCTCACATTACGCAACTAAAATCAAACCTTACCTTTTTTACCACAACTAGGTATTCTCCGTCGTGCAATGCACTGGACATTGTTTTTTGTTTATGTCATATTCAAGATATTAATGTTTAAATTAGAGACAAATTAAATAAAATGATATTGATTAAGAGGTTTACTAATCATACTTCACATTTGTTTATATATAGATACTATTTTCATCTACTGAAGACATATGATCATGGGAACGCTTGTCATATTCAGTTGTAATATTTTTAAGAGCTAAAGTAAAATGAGTCAAAATATGACTTGCATGTAATCACAAACATAAATCACGCTGCTCTTATATAAAAATTTAATGGAGAACACTTGTCATATTATATTATAATATTTTTTTAGAGTTAAAGTAAAATGAGTGGAAATATATATGTCTTGCATGTGAATACAAACACAAATCGCTCAGCTTATTTGACAATTTTACTATGGTGTTAAAGTAAAATGAGTGGAAATATATATAACTTGCATGTGAACACAAACACAAATTGCTCAGCTTATTTGACAATTTTACTATGGTGTATTAATTAAATTAATTTTAATTATTTATTACTTATTATTAATTAAGTGTTAACAAGTCTTTTTAGTTCTCACTCGTTCCATTGTGTTAAATATGGATAAAGTTCAAAAGTTACTCCTCTGTTTCAATTTCCCTTTCGTCAATTATTGTATAAACTTTGTTCTTATAAGATATAGTGTTATATTAAATAGGGATGCAGTTAGAATACAGAATCGATTTTGCATATTGAATTGAATTGATTCGAATCGAATCGAAACGGAAGAGAGATAGAGTGAGGTGAGAAATGGCGGCGTTTGACGGTGGTATTGAGGACGTTCTCGGCAGCCAGAACAGCCTTGCGATCGATTGTCTTGCTCGCTTCGCTGTTGAAGACTACAACAAAAAGAAGGTTCGTTATTAATCTTCATTATTACTTCTACTGCTACTCCCGAATAGGTTTTCACTTACTGAAATTCGAGGAAGAACGTGAAATATGGAGTTATTTTGAACAGTGTTGGCCACTGATGTTCTGTTTCGGCGTAGATTTTGGTGGTGTTAACTTCTTGTCGAATCAAATTTCTGAATCCATAGTACTCTTGTATTCTCCAGTCTGTCTGATTGATGATATTTAGATTTGTTAGTTCGTATTATTGGGATTCTTCAATTTTTTTCCAGGCCAATTTAATGGAATATTTGCCCCCTTGTTTCTGATTGGGTTTCTTATGATTCTTTTGCAGAATGCTCTTTTGCAGTTTGGGAAGGTGGTAAGTGCGAAAGAGCAGGTGGTTGCTGGCACCATGTACTACATCACGCTGGAGGCAACTGATGGTGGCAAGAAAAAGATTTATGAAGCCGAAGTTTGGGAGAAGCCATGGCTGAACTTTAAGGAAGTGCAGGAGTTTAAGCTCGTTGGTGTTGACCCTTCTAGCTAGGTATTTTACTACAATGCACTATGTGCTCTGAGAGCCAGTGTTTTAATAAAGTTTTGAAGAACGAAAGCCATGCATATCGATTTGTTATTATGGATCATTGGAACTGTTGTAAGTATAACTAGCTTGTGCTTCCCCCGTCAGGGTGCTTGTATTTGTGAAACAATTCCATTTTTAATGCCACAAATTCGCTCATGTTCAATGCTTATCTTCAATATAAGTAAAATTTAGGTACAAATAGATGCAATAGAGGAAATGAAGGATTACATATCAAGCAATAATCTACCTATCTTAGCATGTGCTTCCTCTGTGTTGCTTGGGAAACTTATAAACTTGGAGTTTTTATATTTTCATTACAATTAAAAAATAATTCTCACCTAAATACAATTAAGATCCTTTAAAATTAGGCCCAACTTTATAATACATAATTAGGTAATATACATGTATCAAAAAATATCTTTCTTCTGCTACAAATGTTAATGAAAGTTATGCATAATTATTGCGGTGTCCTTTCACATATCAAGAAAAAAAGAAATAAAATACAAGGTTTATTAAAAGCAAAAATACAATGAAAAGTAACATAAGGTTACCGAAGGTGGATTATCTAACTCTATTGATATTCATTCCCTTTTTACTAATCCAATCTTATCTAAACTTTTTTCCTTATTTATAAAATGTGTAATTGAATTTTTTTCATGCAGTTTTAAATTAATTAGATTAAATTAAAGAAAAACACATAGTATATATATTTTTTTTTTGGTTTTAAATCAAATTATATTACAGACATGAAAGAAAGTAAAGGTATATAGAGCATAATTATTTAGCTTAGGTTTCCATTAAACTATCAGGCATATGATTTTTCAAGAGTACCTTTCATTAACCTTTATCTAAGATATAAACTTGCCCACTTTATTAGTTTTAGCTTGCATTTGAGAGGAATATCATATCTGAGGTGGCTAGATTTGAATATATTCACTACTCTTTTGAGGAGGAAAATTAATTTTGGTAACTCCCTCCTTAGCTTGCAATTCTTACCGAATGCCTTAATATATTCATTATGCAAATTTTATTAAACTTTTATATAGGATTAAAGCTTTCTCCAATCGATATATTAAAAGGGAAACTACTGGTCAAAAGATACCATTGGGTTTAGCCTCCCCCAAACGAAGATCAAAATGTTATATAATTTGAATACACAAATTGCACAGCATTAATTGTGGATAGCAGAGTATTCATGGTTTCAGTAAAATATCAGAAGGCCATGCTTCACGACTCAATCCGTTTCCCCTAAACCTAATGACTCTCTATATGTGCACAGTTTGTGTGACCTTCCATGGGTATCTTCAATTGGAAAATGTGCCTTACACAAATAAGATAAGTTATACTTAAAATATGTAGACCCCCAAAGCATGACCAATAAAAGACAAGAAAACAAAACTGTCATATTCTTTGCCAGTGCGTCTTTTACCATCAACCCACCCCCATCCTTCTTTGTTAGAGTAACTCCATCAGTTTTAGGAAAGCATGACTTGCCTTAGCTGTAAGCAAAAATAACTTGCTTCATCAATTTAAAATTGAATATATGAACTTGTTGGTACAAGTATTCAAATTTTGACAATCCCATGACTTTGTCATTTTTTTTAATGTTTGCATTAGCTGTAACTGATAAAGGCATTGTCTTCCTGCATCAAAAATTTGGATAGTTAGCTTGAGATGTCTCATAAATTAATATATCTTCATCTTCAAACTATATGTACTTGATCGTTAATGCATCACAACACGAAAAGGGAACAGTTGGTTCAGCAGTCAATGGTTATAATGAGATGACGCTTTCACAATCAACAAATTAGACCTAAGAAATAACTTACAAAGTTTGGACTTCTTGATGCAACTAAGTACCTAGATCAGTCATAACTTGCCAAGTAGAAGACTTGCTTTCATATAATATGGACACATCTTTAGAGGTTTACATTTTCAGATGAAATTAAAGACATTATTATATCTTGTAAGCAACCACCAAGACTTGCTACAATTGTGAAAGTCTGTCAGGTAGATTACGATAATTTGAAACATCTTCCCCTGACACGGTTACAAATGAATTAAAACAGAAATATTAGTAGTTTTACTTCTCTCAAAGCAATATATTTTCTAAAAATTTTACATGTAGGTGCCACTCCCATTTATATATTAATAAAGAAAATGAAAACCTGGAAATTATTAATGCACTGTCTTAGTGCTTCTACATGAATAAGCATAGGAGATAGAACTCAATAACTTGTTTCAAAGTAGCCTTCCCTAGTCGTTGCCTTGGTTTAACCCACACCACCACATGAAAAGAGAGGAATTTGCCAAAGGCAATCTTCAACCAGTAAAGGATGTCATAAAAAATAAAGCCAATCCAAGAAAAGAAACAACAATTGAAGCCAAATCAACTGTGGATTTTTGGAGTCAAGATTTACTACCTATAACCATATTTGGATGCCTGTATTTCTGCCTCTAGCTCTAAACCCCCCATCACTTGCTATTACTCATTCTCTTTGCTCCTGGTCACAGTTGAGTTGAAAAGAAATGAATTCCACTATTGAGTTAAAAAGTAAACCGCGAACCATATCCAGTACCAAAAATCAAGTAATAAACAATAATTTCATAACAACCTAAATCTAGCACCAACATTCAAAAATAAATTTAAATAGATTACATGACATATAAGACAAACAAAAAGGGAGAGAAGCTAGAAGAACAAACACCAATCACATACTTTAAATTCCAAAGCAAAACCAAAGGATGCAACAGAATGAAAATGAAGAAGGGGAGAGAGCATTCATATGTCATGTACTCAGTAAAGATATAACATGAAACATTTAATGAGAACGCATTCATAATAAACCTATCAAAAATAAAGGAAATATAGAGCACAAACAGCCAAAACGTTTTCTTTGATCTATCGTTCCAAAATGAAAACATAATGAAAATGAAGAAGTAGAGAGAGCAGAAACGAAGGGAGATTACAAACCTTTTCGGTAATGGGAAATTAGTCCATCGTTGCATCCTAGCGGTGAAAAAGCTCATAGCATGTTCATCTCAGAAATCGACAAAGCCGCCTCCCCACTATTGCAGCCTCGCCTGAAGTCACCATGAATGCCCCTCTCTGCCTGTATTGCAATGAAAACTCCCTGCTATATTGCATCCACAAATAAAATCACTGTGAATAATCACAATTGGTCATATGCAAAAGGATGAGATAATAATGACCCACAAAAAGAAAAGGATAAGTTTTATTGTGAAGACCTCGAGGAAGAAATTATTGGAAAGCATATTGGTTTGAAATTTCTTCTACTCGGGACCCACACTGATGTACGACAATACAGCGAAACGAAAGAAGGAATAGACAGAGAAAATGACAAAGATGAAGGAAAATAAAGAACAAAAACAAATAACACCTACCAATCGCGTTATTTTTCCCTTCTTCCATCCATGGTGTATCATGAAATGTCGTGACTTTCGACTATAGTAGATGAAAAGGTTGAAGTGTTGAGAGTTCCATGGTGCCGGTGAGAACTGAGAAACAAAAAGGAGTGGGAGTCTGGGGGATGTGGTGTGATGCTCAAACCAAGCTTTTGATCACGTGATATAAGTAATGCTCATTTTCCAGATTTGTCCCTATAATTAATACTCATTTCTAATTGTGTACACTCATTAAATTTTCAAATACATTTTTGAATAAGGTAAAAGATAAAAAAATTTCTAGTTCATGACATATTTAATGAGTTAATTGTCACGCCTACACATACTAAAGCATGACCGGCACAAAGTATAGTGTTCTTACTTCGTAAGCCTATTTAATTTAATATTTTCTACTTACAATCAGCAAGATCTACTTTGTTAATATAATGTCAAATGACGTTATAATATTTATCCATGAACCTTTGTGTAAATAGTGAACAAATATCTCTTTAAATATTGGATTTTCCAAATATATTTGTAACAATCAAACAACCAAATTCCTAAAGAATAATATTAAGACTTTCTCTCAATATATATACACACACAAAAGGGAAGTGAACATCATGTCTACAAGATTTTTGGAACGACCTTTCTTCACAACAAACAAATAAATATAATTCATCTTAAAATTAACTTTACAATTTCAATTAATGCAATCATTTGATAAGTGATCCATTCCATAATTCATATGAAGTAGTAAGCTTATTTATGCTCTTTAGAACACAAATAACTTGACAAGTGAACAAAATCTCGATACAAAACTTATTACTAAAATACTTGAAATAAATTTGTACTGATGCAAATAGGTCTATAAAATTTCATACTATAAATGAGATAAAAGCTATCATTGAAATATGTATAAA
Source organism: Inga leiocalycina (assembly GCA_963242795.1). NCBI lineage: Eukaryota > Viridiplantae > Streptophyta > Magnoliopsida > Fabales > Fabaceae > Inga > Inga leiocalycina. The sequence continues at coordinate 61,108,418 of OY725325.1, read as the reverse complement.
AACCATAGTACAAAAAACCCGACCGGACTGACCGGTCAGTGGTCCGATTTGGTTCACCCATTGGGCCGTGAACCGGTTTGAGGTCAAAACTGGATTGAATCGGTTAAAACCAGGAACACTAGTGGTTTAACTGGTTGGACCAATTTCATTTTTTTATTCTTCTAACTATTATCTCGCACTTTTTTTAACGGGAACATGAAAGGTTGAAGACCAAGATGAAGAGAAAAATAGGTAAAGAATAAATAAAAAAGAATATGATGATGAAAAAAATTATTTAAAAAGATATAATAATTATAGGAAAGAAGATATCATTATATAAGTATAGGCGTTATAACTAATACTAATAGATTTTAAGCATTTTTTTTCTAAAGATCTTCATTTTTATGTATAAAATTTTAAATATATATATATATACATATTGCCACTAATAAATTGTAATATTTTAATATGGTAGGTCCAACTATCGGTTAAACCCCGGTTGACCCATTGACCATTGAACCTGTACCGTGACTGGTTCGTTGCCCGGTCCGATTTTTTGTTCCTTGATAAAAACTAGTTGTCAGACTTAGCATAATATATTATTGTATTTAAAAAAATAGTAATTTAAGAAATTAATCATAAGTTCAACAAAAATAAAAATTCAATAAAGTAATTTCTTTTCATTAATAAATAATGATGAAAACATGTTCTTTTCCCAAAAACTTGTTTCATCATAGGAACCATCACAAAGCAAATAACAAGCGCGGCTCGAAGGCTATGAAACAAACACAGCTTGAAGTCATGAAGACAAGCGTGGACATACAATTCATAAGGGTAAATAACCAAGCACAGCACAAAGCCACAAAAACAAGCGCTTTGTGTCTAGTTCCTCTGACAAAAGAGTTTACAAGTTTATAGAAAATCATTTCTTTCGATTTATGATAATTTATCTTGTAAAGAATTCTATACACCATTCATTAGCTATATTTCCAATCCTTTTATAATGACTTAGAGTTTGAGCATTTACCTAAGTTAAAGGCAAAGTCAAACTATAACCACTTTCAAAAATTAATAATATCATGTATGTTTATATCTCCTCTCATTTAAGGAAATTTAACAAACAAGTAGTACACATTAAAACTCAATCACATAAATCATCTTCATGCCGTATGTAACCCCCTTCCGTAATTATATCCGAAATACGTGATTAAAATGAATTAGAGACCATCAGATATTTAAATTCATTTAAAATCACATCCTTGAGATAGGGTTTTCACAAATACTTTTTGAAAACTAATAGACCTGGTCTCATATTCAAATTTCGAATACAATTACGTCACATGGAATATCACATTTATACAAATATCAGAGTGCACAACAATATCATCCCCGCAACTCCCGGGTTTATATCTTTACTAAATATACACAGGGCACAATTACCCATTACAATTTCCACATGGGGATTACACAAATCATCTCAAATACATATACAATACCCCAAATGCTCATTCTAATTAACCAAATATACATTTGAAACATGTACAATATCTAAATATACATAATCCCAATCATAATGATAACCAACTACCCAATTGACAACCTGAAGGAGTCTTCGCCGCCCTTGGTTGCTTGCTCCATCCTCGATCCACCTACCCTGTCTAAAATATTGGTAGGGGAGGGTGAGACTCAAGAGAATCTTAGTAGGTAAACATTACCAATATCCATGCAAGATAGATATTTAATGCATGACATGCTTGCATAACTCATGCTTACACACAATAACAAATCTGTAAGCTCAATGCTTCGAATAACATATATATGGCCATAGCATACATTGAAACATTGCTTCAAATCATTCATACATGTTTCACATAATCAAGCAAAGCCATAACATGCATCAATACCAACACAAATATCATATACATGCAAGAGAAGTAAGTTTCCTACCTTTGTTCTTTCCACGTATGCTCTAGTATCGGCTACTCACGATTTGAGCGAATATCCAACTCTATAACCAAATCAACGACATAGGGTCAATCTCAATTCCAAATCCTTACTTCCGTATATTACTTAAGGTTGGTTATCATTCACACCCTTTAGATGGCTATAATAAGCTCAACGAAAGCCTAAAGGATTGGGACTACTAGGTTGTAAATCACTTTTCAAAATCACCAAGTAATTAAAATGGGGGTTGGCTGCAGTCAAGAACCCTCTGGCTGCAGCCAAAACGCGCACAGAAGGATTTTGGCTGCAGCCAAGGCAACCTCGAAAATTTATAATTAATTCTAGAAAAATCAAAATGAGGTGCTCCCAAAGCCAAATGAAAGCTATTTAAGTCCTCTTCATAGGAAAAATATGGATAATTACTGGAAATCACCACAAAAATATACAATTACACACATATCCACACTGCTCCAGAATTACGTCCAGTTTTGACCTCAAACTTTGGGCAAACATAACTCCCAGTTCAAAAAACGAAATGACACAAATTATATGTCCATATTGAAGCTTAAGATGTGAACTTCAAGAATGGAAAGTTTCAGAATTTTTAGAGACCATTTAGTCATTCAAAACGTTCACACAAACTGACTGCCCAAAATAGACTTTCAATGACAGCATTTCTAGTTTTGGCAATTTCATACCAAACTTCATTCCCACACAAGTTTTCACAAGGAATCCATTGGAAACACCAAAACAACCAAATTCACATTATATTAACATGTTTTACAGCAATCTCAACATGTCACACAATTTCACATTTCAAACTCTAACATTGCAACTTTTCCATTTCCAATGCCAAACCAATTCCAATGATATCAAAACACAATATGACACCATTTTTACCACAATACACAAACCAATTCTGCCAATCCAAAATTACATGAAAATCAGAGAAAAATTCAAAATTCACAAAGCTTAACCACAATTCTCACTGAATCACCAACAACACTTCGCATCTTTCCATCTAGGCACAATATGCACCTTCCCTCTATTTTAAGTCAATTTAGATGTTAATCCACAATTGAGCTTAAATACAGGGTTTTGGAGCTGCTCATAACACAAGTGACTACAATCCACTTCATATTCTCCAAAAGGATTTATTTATCACTAACCACATCCACTTTTGGAGTCATTATCCATTAATCCACATTTGGAATCTTGCTAAACCAGGGCTTAGCAATTCACTAATTTCAAACTTATTCTTTAGCCTCAAGTCTTAGAATTTGGGGTATTACACCGTATAAGCAGTCTTCCAACATTTTCTTTGGCACAAGGTGAGCAACAACAATCATATAAGCAATGACAAATTCTTACTTGTACTTGCAATCTTTCCACAATACACATAGCTTAATTTCATCACAATTTACCTTTCAATCAATAAATCCCTCAATGCTTTCAAAGCAACTTTTTTTATCCTTTTCCATGTTTCAACCTAAAAAGTGAACACCTTTTTAGCAACAAAATTATATTAACCGAACTTGATTGCTCGTTTTAACTAAAATTCCTTATGAAACATCTTGTCAAATAGTTGATCTGCATATAAAAAAAAGCACTAAATTTTAAATCATTGACCAAACAATTTGTTTGCATTAACAAATCTTAAAAATTTCATCAACCAAAATAAAACCCTCAGCTTCTTGTCTATGTTTTGATTTAAAAGAAGGATAATTCCAAAAAGAGAAAAACAGAACACATCAAATTCGAGCAAATATGTACCTGGTTCAAATGAGCTCTCCTTTGAACCTTCAGCTGAACATCTTTCTAACACCCCCCATGTTACTTGCATTACAGCAGCAAGGACAAGGAAGAACAGAGAACTTTTACACCTCCGCCTCATACACACACGACACATAGAATATCAAGAAGAGGGGAGATAAACCATTGAAGAGCAAAGGGGAAAAAAATCAAAAGCCACCTCAAGCCTCCATTCATACAGAAAAATCAAAAAATATAAGAAAGCTGGATTGATTGGCACCCAACCCACCACCCACGCCAGAAACAAGGAGGAAGAAGAGAACCATAGTGATTGTGGCACACCAGCGTTTGACCAAAACAGAGGAGGAGGATGTTTAGCTCACTCCCACACGAGGACGCACTAAACAGAGGCAGATTGATGTTGTAGAAACTCACAAACAAGGAGGGGGAAAAAAAAAGGAAGTAAGCGGTTGAGAGTGTGGTGCCATATGCGACTATGATAAAGAGCTTCCAGAAATTTCCCTCTTCTGGTGTTCAGCAACTAGTTCAAATATATGTGAAGGGAAGAATTAGCAATGTTGTGAAAATCAGACCGGACGGTCGGACTGGTCCGGCCAGTGTCCGGGAGGGCTTTCGGCTCGTTCAGCATGGTTCATCCGTTTCATCATTTAGACCGTTTCAGCTCAACTGTTGGATCGGGAACCAGGGAACTAGGGTGGTTGAACCAAGAACCGGCTGTTGGTATTATTGACATATTATTGTGTTATTTTTAATGATTTCAATGTATTAGAACTTGGGATTTTGGAAAGATGATGCATATAAGCTTTTGTATGTGTTTTATTTTTAAGTAATGTTAAAATTTCATATGTATTTTTTATATTCATATAATTATATATACATATAATATTATTTTTATTTAATTATTATGTCATCGGTCCGACCGCTAGTCCAACCATGCAACCCATGACCCGTTAGTCTCTCCAGTTCGACGTTCGGTCTGATTTTTAAAATATTGAGAATGAGAGCCTCCCAAAATATCCAATGGCCTTTTTTTTTTTGGAAGATTGGCTCTAAGGAAATTTCTTAATGGTAAAATTAAAAAAATAGAGCCCATTCAGTACATGTCTCCCCTTTATTTTCTTTCTTTTGTTTTATGTTATAATATATCTTGTTAAATAAAAAGAATATGAGTAGAGTTTATAGTGAGATTCCTTTATATCTCCCTAATATCTTGTAACATCTCATGTAAAAGAAGACATTATATAAAATTTAATTTAATTGGTATAAAATATTCATAAGTTTATCTAAATATACCCAAAAATCTAGCTACACATATCTAATTATATACTTATCAACATATAAAGTATTCGAACTCCCTACCCATCAAACAACAGACAAGAGTTTTTACCAAACCATCAAACAACTTTTGTCACAAATTATAATTAAGGAGTTAACGATTATTTTACACTATTTTTCAAGCCTAAATGAACTTGATAAACTATAAACAAATAATGAGATAATTATCATATTTTATTTTTAGGGCTATTACATTAATGGTCATGTTATTAAAACTGGATTGGACCGGCTGGTTCGACCATGAAAACTATCTGGTCATCTAACTAGTTCAGTCCAACCGGTTCAACCGTTTTAATATTTATTCATATTGTCCTGATTTCAAAAATTCATATTTAATTCTACATATTTCCAAAAATTACAAATTAAGATTCTATGGAAAACTTGAAATGTCTACTTTCTAATGTAAAAAGAATCACTCAAAAATATTATCATTTGATCCTAAAAAATTATGAAATTTTAAAACTATTCTAAAAAATATTATTGTTCAAGTTCACTTCCTACCGGTTTAGCCTCGAGTTTGTTTCGGTTTGATTCCAATCTGACCCATGACCCTTGACCTACAACTCAGACCGGTTCAATGGTCAGTCCGGGTTTAATAACCTGGGTTAATGATCACTTCTTTTTTCCCAAAGTTAGTTATAGTGCCCTATATTATGAATCCGATGGAGTACCTATTGCTAGCTTAAGTTGGTGACTTGTATTTTTGGTAAACACCAAAACAAACTCAGCATAATATTCCGTTTATCTGCAACTGATAAGACACCGTAGCGACACACAGCATAGCAATTTGAATCCACGTGTCTCTGGGAATTTCATTTTAATCAAGATCATCTCCAAGAACTGATGCCATGATAAAAAATTCACTTTAACCACTGCCCAACTATCATTCCCTCTTATTAGAGTACGAAGCTTATGAATTAGTTGGTAAGCAATTAAAATATTGTCTGATATCAATCTCCTTTTAGTAAAAGCACTCTGATTTAGCGTAACATATTCCCCATTAAAATCTTAATTCTATTGCACAACATCTTCTATATGATCTTACAACTAAGGGCTTGTTTGGTAGAAAGAATTAATTGTAATGGAAAGAAAGGGATGGGAGTTAATAAAAAAATTTTGACCGCCAACATGTTTAGTGATACGCAATTGAATGGAAAAAATTATATTTGATTGGATGAAAATGATGACTTAATGTGGATAGGAGTGAAGAGAAATTAACTTTATTAAAGGTAATTTTTATTAATTATAAGAAATAATAAAGACAATTTATGTCATGAATAAATTTAACAAATTAATAATAATAATTTTATAATGATAATTTTATCTATTCCTAGCTAGCAATTAAATCTCACTTGGTATGATTTACTCTATCATCACCACCATCATCATCAAAAGGAAGGGGTATCAATTTTCGTTTATGCAAGTGAAAATTGGACCTAAGGAAAATTGGCTTCCCAAAAAATTGTCAAACCAAACATTTCAAGCATACGAGAAAGTTAGATTTTCCCTTGCCCATCTTATATTTTCACTCTACCAAACAGGTCTAACATTACAAAAAAGAATAGGCGCATAATTAAACACTAGGACACAACACTTAGGAATGAGTGTGATTATGGATTTATTCAATTCCTTGAGTAATATCCTAGTCTTTGAAAGTTTAATGTCATATCACATACATTTTTGTTAAACTAAATTCCAAGGCTTCACCACCAAGTGTTGCTGGAGGCGATAAGTGGCCTTGCCCCATTAAAAAGTGCCCAACCATATTTAACTTGCATGTAAGAAGGGAAATACTAACTCGTTAAGGTGGTAAATAATTTTCAGCTGATATAGTTTGGAATTCATTCAAACCTTGAATTGGGCTGGGCTCACCTACCGAGTCCCTATGGTACAAAATGATTGTCCTTATTAGGTAACGAATACGTTCCGTTGCTGGGCTTTTGCTTTTGGGCCCAGTAAATTACTTTCCTTCCATTATTTAAAAAATAATAGGAAAATGAAATTTCTTTTGCTTTCAAGCAAATAAATAAGAACGGGAACAACAAGATTATTTGTGTTCAGCAAGTTGTTCAAAACATAGCATACTTCCTGTGTTTTTTATGTGTTTGGGGTGCGTAGCTACAACATCCAAAGAGAGTGAGGTTGTTGCAAAGAATATCATACTTAAGATGGGAACTAGGATCTTATTAAAAAAAAGGACAGGAACCAAATGTAAGAGCCTTACACACTGGTATACAGACACATGTATTGATGACATACACAAACACACACTTGTTGGAGTTTAGATTTAGAAGTACTCTATAGTATAGTGTTTTTTTTCCTGCATTCATTATGGGTGTGAACACAAAATCAATCCATCATTAATTTTATTTACTCTATATTAATTATTATTTATATTTCTTGATTATCTTAATTTATATGTTTGTTCATATCAAATAGATTAAGCAATCATATTTGGAAATATTTTATTATTTTTTAAATTTTCTAATTGCCTTTATTACTAATTTCCTTAAAATGTGATTCATACTGCAGAAAAAAGTGTCACTAATCAATCCTATTAGAGAATTTATAATCATTATTAATTCTTATGTTCCCTTACTTCCTACTTTTCTCAAAAAGTCGGTTCAGATCCATAGATTAATAAATACACAATATTAATTATTATTTCCTAATATTTTCTAGTTAAACCAAGTTTTGAAGCTTTTTTGGTGGATAGATTGAGGGGAATCAAATTTGATATCTAAGTAGTCCAAGTTGGTAACATATTTTCCAATGATCACCAAAGGTTTCAGAAATATAACAAAGGCTGAACTTGACCATATTGGCCAATAAAACAATGAATATGAGTTCTTTCTTAGCATTGAGTTTCTTATATTTGTTGTTGCGTTTTTGAGTTTTTCCCTCCTTAAAGTTCGAATATTTTGATTTTGTTGCATTACATGACTATTAAATTTTTTCCTCATTTCCGAAAACAAATACAAACATATTTTCCACAATGATAGTCAAATTAATGTCATTTAGCTTTTAGGATCGACCCCACTTGTTTATTATCCTCACAACATATTTTGTTAATATTACTACCAACATATATGCCTCTTCATATACTACTATCACAATTAACCTCTTTTAGGATAACACTCCATAGAACTTGTTTTATTTAAGTGATGCCATCTTTAGTTCTTAATATAAGATTTAGACAATTGCTTTGCGAATATTAAAAAAATAGTTAAATTAACTATTTATAATAAATTGTTGTTTGTTTTCTATAATAACATCGATAATCACGTGCATTTGGGGGGAAAAAAGATAAAAACCCCTAAATATGTATAATAAATGTGAATATACTTTGGAGAAAAAATTGTTGAAGTCTTCTTATATTTAAGATCGAAACAAAACAATTTTCTAATTCTTATATTGATTCTGAGGGAGTATTAAATTATTTTCACGCAATCCAAATATCATCCTCAGCTTGAAATGAGCTTGGCATTTTGAAATCAACATTGTATTGATATACTTTGTCTTATTCATATTTGTTTAAAAAAATTACAAATTTGCTACGTATTTTTTCTAATTTTCAACTTCTCATTCTCATGCGCGACAATCATGAGGGATGTTAAGCCAACAAAATGACAAGAGAATCCATCCCAGAATCATAATATATTTCCGACATTCTTCATTTTGACACCGGCCGACAGAGGGTGACAGTGCATGGAGCTGCTATGTTGATTGAGCTCGACGTCAACGAAGAGAATGGAGGAGGAATATAAGGCTGAATTGCATGTGAAATTAAGCTAATGTTATGGGAGGAGCGAGGAGGAAATCACAAAATACTATACACTTGCTTCCATTGGGAAAATTGACCGAGTTGTCTCTCCATTAATTCAAATGGTTGATTATCAATAAATGTATTACATAGGATGAATAGTTTGAATTTGAAATTTGAAATAAGGAAAAAAAACAAAAGAAAATTATCAATTAAATTTGAATTAATTAGCTTAGGGAATAAGATACTCCCATGGTGTTTATATATATATAAATATATATTTGAAAAAGATCAATGGCATTAAATAAAAAATATTACACATCTTGTTTCTACAGTCATAACCGGGCATGATTGCAGAGAATTGAATACATTACAGTGTATTTTTTCAACCCAAAGGAAATTCTTCAAAGAGAAGTGAGTAAGAAAATTAAAGAATTGATAACAGCATTCAAAATGTTGGGAGAATGTTGCCTTGTACCCTCCTTCGGTCATAATTGTTTCTTAATGAAGGTCACCTGAAGGTTCTTATTGTCTGATAAAGAAAACAACGGGCCTTTAAGTATCCAATGAAGAGACACCCTAAAGCAAGTCAGAACAAGGAATGCTTGCCCATGAAATTTCTTCCATAGAAGAGATTGGATTGATTGATCTTGAAAGCAGATCCATGATTGACAATAAGTAAAATGATCACTCTTATATTTCTTTAAGAATATAGTCCAACCATCATTCTGAATATTACCAATAACCTCAATTCGTTGTAGTGCAAACGAATGAGATACCACATGAGAATGATCTGATGAAAAAGCTAAGCAACATAAAGATGCAGAATGGTCGATTTCTTTGATTACTGCTATTGGGTTAACAGACATGTCCTTATGAATTACCAAGTTTCTCTTCATCCAAATAACTGAAATAATTTTCATCATTTTTGTATCACCAATTCCTGTCTGTCCTTGAATAAATTCAACAGTGTAGATTTGTACCATCTTTTAAAACCATACAAAATATTAACAGGTAGTGTAACAGATAAACCTTTAGGATAAATTTAGGATAAATTTGCACCTTAATCCTAAAATTAAAGCTGATTACTATTGTGCTTGTGAAATTTGATTAGTGACATGCTGGCATCATAGTGGACTTTAAATGTGTCCACCCCACCCGACACCGACCCGCCAATGCTGACCGTACGAAGCGATAGATTCTACTTTCTGGCCAACCATATAATGAGGAGAAAACAGAACCGACTCTGCGTAGGGAGAAGGGTGTCTCCATTGATTTCCCTCTCCATTTACTCTCCATTGAGTGTATCTACCATTAGATCAATTTTCAATGGTTCAGATTTAATAATATATAAAGAATAACATTATAATAAAAATCTATCATGGTAAATCTCAACCATTAAAAGGTAAACTAATGGTAGATACATTCAATGGAGAGTAAATGGAGAGAGAAATCAATGGAGACACCTATCTCCCCTCTGCGTATTGAATTGAAGTCGAAACGAAAGAGATGGATAGAATGAGAGATATGGCGGCAATCTTAGGTGGTATTTACCACGTTCCAGTGAGCCGGCCGATCATAAATATTGCTCGCTTTGCTGTTGAAGGCTACAACAAAACGCAGGCTCGTCATTAATCTTAGTATTACTCCTACTACTGCTCCCTATAGGAATTTCCGCCCACTTACTGAAATCCTGGTTGTTCTTATGAAAAAAAAAATTGTCTGGTTGATGGTATCAAGATTGTTAGTTCGTATTTCTAAAAGCACAACTGGGATTTTTAATTTTTTCCTAGGTCAATGTAATTGAATTTTTTCCGTTGTTTCTAATTGGGTTTCTTATTCTATTGCAGACTGCTTCTCTGAAGTTTGGAAAGGTGGTAAGTGCGAAACAGCAGGTGGTTGCTGGCACCATGTACTACATCACGCTAGAGGCAATTGACGGTGGCAAGAAAAAGATTTATGAAACCAAAATTTGGGAGAAGCCGTGGATGAACTTTAAGGAAGTGAAGGAGTTTAAGCTAGTCAGTGATGCAGCCCCGTCGTCGTTTTTTTCCGGTCTTCCTCTACCTGGGAAAAGGGCTCCATAATGCTTTATCAACTCTCCTCACCGGTACCTTGATGACGTTGTTTGAATTTTAACGCTATGATAACACTACAAAAAAAAAGGTATTTTGTAGCGGTGGACTTGTAGCGGTTATATTAAACCGCTACAAATTATGGCATTTGTAGCGGTTTTTACCTAAACCGCTACAAATTTGTAGCGGCAAGAATATTTGTAGCAGTTTCGTAAAAACAACCGCTACAAATTTGGCGCGAAATTCCCGCCAAAACTTGTAGCGGTTACTTTGTAGCGGTTAATGCACATAAACCGCTAAGGTCAGAATTTTGTAGCGGTTTTCAGTAAAAACCGCTACAGAATTTCAAGAGACTCCAAATTTGTAGCAGTTGTGGGCAATAACCGCTACAGAATTTAAAACGTTGTGAAGATTTGTAGCAGTTATTGTAGAACCGCTACAAATTTGGATATTTGTAGCGGTTAGAGTAGCGGTTATTTTAATAACCGCTACTAATTACTGGCCTATTTAAACCCCCCTCCTTCATTTCTCCGTTTGCTCATTTTGTTTCCTGAGGTTTCTCTGAGTGATTTCTTCGAGATTTGAGCATTCAGACGTCTCTATAGGAGTTTTGCTCAGTATTCCGCAGTATTTGCACTTGAGGTACGTATATAACACGTATTTTTATTTATATTTTTATTTTTATTATATTTTTGTATAATAATGGACTAATTTTTTTTTTTAATTTGTACAGTTGATATGGCTTCAGGACAGGATAAGGGAAAGGCCCCTATGGTCCCCAGACCGACTTTACGGGGTGGCAGCAGCCGGGCAGGGGGCAGAGGGAGGGGGCAGCGCGCAGGCAGGGCTACCGAGGCATCTCAGCCCATCCTCCCACAGGAACCGCAGACGATCCCACAGGCGACGACTGCAGGAGAGGTGCCTGAGGTGGAGGGGCCAGAGATTAGCGTTGAGGACTTCCTCAACGAGGAGGAGTTCGATATGCCGATGGGGTTCAGGGAGATGGAGCGGTTCCTCGATGAGGAGGATGCTCGGGAGCAGAACAACCCACGAGGGTCGTCTTCGTGATCCACTGGGTTTGAGGTGCAGGTCGAAGGCAAATTAATATTTTAATTTAGTAAATTATTTATTTAAATTAGAAATGTTAACTTTGAATTATAATTTATCTAACGTGCGGTCAACTGTGCAGATGAGCAGGGGAACGTGTCGACGAGGAGGCTGGATGTGGCCGGTCTGAACAGCATGGACCGGTCCCTGCGAGTGATAGTGCCGTGTAACGAGGGCACTGACCAGCCGATCCACAATGGGGGTCACCTGCTCAACCGCTTCTTGAGCGACCTGGGAGCGAATTGGATGCGGTTCCCCCTTCACTTCCCGACCTGGAGGCACATTCTGAGGGGGCCGAAGGACCAGGCTTGGGAGGAGGTGATTCAGGTAATTAAAACTATTTAATTAATATTTTTTTAATTAATTCTATTTAATTATTTTATTTAAATTATGGTTTTTATAATTATTGATATTTAAATGTATTTTTTTCAGCTGCGGTTTGCCCTCCGGGCCAACTGGAAGAGGTACGCCCTCGTGAAGATGGGTGACGCCTGGAGGAACAGGAGGAACCGTCTCTTCCACAGTGTGGACGGGGATGGGACGATGCCTCTGGAGCAGCTGCAGGAGAGCGTCCCGGACGGCGTGCCGCCGAACAACTGGGCGCGTTTCGTCCAGTTCAGGAGGAGCCCTCAGGCGCAGGTAACGTATTTATTATATTTTTGATATATAATTTTGTAAATATTAAATATTAAATTATAATTTCAATTTAATTTGTATTTAATTTTAAATTATAATACATTTAATTATTTATTTTTCCAGGAGGTTTCTCAGAGGAACACTGCGATCCGGGCGCAGCAGACGATCCACCACACAGCAGGATCGAAGACCTTCGCTGTGACCTACAGCGAGCTGGTAAGTTTTGAAAAGATCACTTACTTTTAGCTGATTGATTCATAACACTAATTATTGTTTTGTAATTGTTTCAGGAGACGAAGGCACAGCAGGAGAACCGTCAGACGGACTATGCGGAGCTGTACGCCATCACACACAGACACCGTGACGGGACTGCGACCTCTCAGCAGGCAGAGGCGGCCATTGTAAGTTATTTTATTATTATAGATTTTATAAAACCAAGTTAATAATGAAAAATGGTAATTATTAATTGTTTCATAAAATGGCAGGAGCGGATGCAGCAGTCGCAGGCTGAGCTGCGACAGACCCAGCCTGAGGAGTCACAGGCGTGAGTGGACCCGACGGCTCCTTTGAAGGCGGGTCTGGCTCAGCCTGAGCACCCCGGACGAGTGCGGGGGATGGGGATAGGCGCCAGACCCAGCATGATCTACGACAGGAGCGCCGCCTCTGAGGCTGGCAGCTCTAGAGGGGTCAGACGTCGGAGGGACAAGTCGATTAACTAGCTGCGGTCAGATTTGGAGCAGACGCAGCAGCAGATGGCGCACCAGCAGCAGCAGATGGCGCAACAGCAGCAGCAGCTGCAGCAGATGCACGTGCAGCAGCAGCTGCAGCTGCAGATCCACGCAGATATGATGTACGCGCAGCAGACACAGTGGCGTGAGATCGCGAACACCATGCTCGAGGGAGCATGGAGTCACCTGTTCCCGGACGAGCAGCATCCAGCGGTCCCCCCTGTCCCTCGCTACGTCGTCCCGAGCACTACTCCAGCTGCTACAGCTCCTCCTCTTGCTGATGAGGATGGTACGGTTCAGTCTGCGCAGCGGCCCGATCCAGCGGCATCTGAGGGAGCCCCACCTGAGGGAGCACCAGAGGATCAGCCCCCAACTCCTTAGTTTAGGACATTTTCTTTTCTTTTAAACATTTGTAAATATTTATGAGATTTTATTTCAGAATTTTCTTATTGTGTTTTATATAATGATATTTATATTATTAGATCGCATTGAAATAATTTATAAATGATTTATATCTAAATTTAAAAAATAAATAAATTATATATATATTTGTAGCGGTTTTAACTTAAAACCGCTACAAATGCATATATTTGTGGCGGTTATTAGTTCATAACCGCTACAAAGATATATATTTGTAGCGGTTATGAACTCATAACCGCTACAAATTTTTATGTTTGTAGCGGTTATACACTAATAACCGCTACAAACACTCAAATCATTTGAATTTTGAAATTTGCCGCCTTTCTGCACATTTGTAGCGGTTATCTTATGTATAACCGCTACAAATGAGAAAATTATTTTTATATTTAATGTCCAACGGCTTTAATATTAGTAGCGGTTTAATATATATAACCGCTACTAATTCGTTGAACATTAGTAGCAGTTTTATATATATAACCGCTACAAATACTCAACAAGTACATTTTGAATTTCCCACCAATTAACGGCTTGAATATTAGTAGCGGTTTTATATATATAACCGCTACAAAATTATAAACATTGGAATTTCTGTAGCGGTTGGTGTAGCGGTTTAATAACCGCTACAAAATTATAAACGTTGGATTTTCAGAATATAAGGTTCTAGGCATTATTCATTATCTTCTCACTCATCTTCTTCTCTATACTTTCTTCTCTCTCACTTGTAGCTATGGATAAATCTTGGATAAGGTTGCCGCGCAATTCTCTTGAATATTTGTACGGATTAAACAGTTTCTTAGATTTCGCATTCACTCACGCCAGCTGTAACGGCAAGATCGTTTGTCCGTGTCGGAAATGCAAGTTCAAGAAGTGGCATCCACGAAATGTTGTGAAGGAACATTTGCTTGTGAAGCCTTTCCCTGAGGACTATACGTTCTGGGCAGTTCATGGTGAGAAGGCCGGCATTAGATATGACAAGGCTCTTCCTCGAAGTTCTCAAGTAGGCGTTCAAGTAGATGAAGATAATCCTGTGAATGATGCTGTGCGTGATGCGTTTGGATTTCAAGGCGACAACTTCAACGAAGAAGTGCACGGCTCTGAGCCGGCTTTTATGGGGAATGAAGCAGCTCGGGATTTTTTCAGCTTGATGGATAAGGCAGATCGTCCTTTATATCAAGGTTGTCGCAAATATTCTAAATTATCTTTCTTGATCAAATTGTATCATCTCAAGTGCTTGTGTGGGATCACGGATAAGGGAATGTCGATGTTGCTTGACTTATTACAAGATGCATTCCCCGACGCCGAGATTCCCACAACCTTCTACGAGGCCAAGAAGATCATCAACAGGTTGGGGTTGAATTATCAAAAGATTGATGCATGCCCAAATGATTGTATGCTGTATTGGGGAGACGATTCCAGCAGGGAGACGTGCAAGAGATGTCACACATCGAGGTACAAGACAATTCGGAAGAGGAAAAAGCAGAAGAAGAAACCTGCAAAGATTCTCAGGTATTTCCCTTTGAAACCTCATCTACAAAGATTATTTATGTCGTCTAAAACTGCTGAGCACATGAGGTGGCATGCCGTTGATAAAAATGAAGACGGTAAATTAAGACATCCGCGGGATGCAGCTGCTTGAAAAACGTTTGACAACGACTTTCCAGATTTTGCGACTGACCCCAGAAATGTCCGGCTTGCGTTGGTGACCGACGGTTTCAATCCTTTCGGGAATCTTAGCACAAGTTACAGCATTTGGCATGTGGTCTTAGTTCCCTACAACTTACCCCCCTGGATGTGTATGAAGCAAAGCTCTTTCATTATGTCTATGATCATTCCAGGCAAAAAGGCACCGGGCAATGACATCGATGTGTATCTCCAACCGCTTATTGCGGAATTGCTTGACCTGTGGAATGTCGGCTTGGAGACGTACGACACTCACAGCAAGACTTTGTTCAACATGCGTGCAGCCTTGATGTGAACGATCAGTGACTTTCCTGGCCTTGGCACATTATCTGGTTGGAATGTGCACACTGGGTCGGCGTGTCCGGCTTGCAATTTCGACTCTGACGCACTGCGCCTTCCCCACAGCCGAAAGTGGTGCTTCATGGGGCATCGGAGGTTTCTCGATGGAACGCATAAGTTCAGATTGCAACGGAATCGCTTCAATGGGAAACCAGAGAAAAGAGGACCACCTCAGACTTTGTCCGGTACAGATATCTTACAGCAGCTTGAGCATGTTGACTTCGAGTTTGGAAAAAGCGACGATTCAGCACAAACTCGCCAAAAGACGCGCAGGACTTCGGCGCCTCAGCAATGGAAGAAGATAAGTATCTTCTTCACGCTTCCGTATTGGAGATCTAATTTACTTCGCCACAGTCTTGATGTAATGCACATTGAAAAGAATGTTGCGACAATGTGCTGTATACGCTGCTTAACGAACCCGGCAAGACAAAAGATCACCTTCAAGCTAGGAAAGATTTACGCGACATGGGAGTTCGTGAAGACGCTTGGCCAGATGAGCATGACAGATTTACACCGGCAAAGTTTACCCTCACAAAACCGAACAAGGATGTGTTCCTCGCGACGTTGAAGAAATTAAAAGTTCTTGATGGGTATTCAAGCAAGATTTCTCGATGTGTCGACTTGCAGGCCCGAAAGGTTGCTGGCCTGAAGAGTCACGACTCACATGTTCTTATGCAGCAGTTACTCCCTCTGGCTATAAAGAATACACTTCCTCCCGATGTTTCCATCGTTTTGGTGGAACTTTGTTCTTTCTTTCGGAAGTTGTGTTCTAAGGTTTTGATCGTTGAGGAGCTCGATCAGCTGCAGTCGAAAATCATTCTTACGCTTTGTCACTTGGAGATGATCTTTCCTCCGTCCTTTTTTACTGTGATGGTTCACCTCACAGTCCACCTCGTTCATGAAACAAAGCTCGCTGGACTAGTACAATATCGTTGGATGTATCCGATTGAGAGGTACTCATTTTAAATATGTGCTTTCATTTATTGTCCGTATTTAATGTTTGCTCGTCGTCCTTTTCATCATTTTATATCAATTTTCTCTTATGTACTTCGTAGGTTCCTTGGGAAATTAAAATCTTACGTGAGGAATAAGGCGTGGCCAGAAGGTTCTATAGCTGAAGGCTATATAGGGGATGAGGTGCTATATTTTTACTCAAGGTACTTTGATGATCTTGAGACGGCTTTCAACCGCCCGCCTTGTGTTGACGATTGTCCTGAACCTGCGCCGACATCAGGAGAATTTATCCCTCGTGTTGGTAAACCAGTTGGAGCAACTGAGAACTTCAAACTAACGGCAACTGAGAAGTTCCAAGCACATAGACATGTCTTGATTAATTGCACTCAAGTTGAGCCTTTCATACGGTAAGAATTGTACACTCACATATATGTTATTCGATCTATATCTTTCGTAACATTTCTCACTTTCATTTCACTAACGCCTTTCCATTATTAATTGCAGGGAATTCAGAAGTCATGTCAAGCGTCAGCTCAGGATCCGTACACAGACATCCTCGGAAGTTGATAGGAGGGTCCACAGAGAATTCCCGGGCTGGTTTGCTCGCAGAATACTAAATGACCACAACCCACACTCACCAGATTTCAGAGCTCTCGCAATCGGCCCTCTTGATCATGCAAAACGGTTTACAGCATACAATGTCAATGGTTTTAAGTTTTGCAAGGTTTCACGGGATCAGGGATTGCAAACACAGAATTCGGGTGTTTATGGCACATTTGGGACAAGGAGTTATGCGAGCAGCAGTGACGCCAACATGCAGTTCGGAGGCGTCCCTTACTATGGCAAGCTTCTTGATGTGGTCGAGCTTAATTATCAAGGCCGTTTCACCGTGACGCTGTTCAAGTGTTTGTGGGAAAATACCACTACTTCTCGGGGACTGACAACTGACGACCTAGGGATCACATCAGTCAATTTCTCACGCCCGATTCATACTGGTATTTCTCAAGATGATGAGCCGTATATTCTAGCTTCAGAGGCACATCAGGTTTATTATGTCGAGGACGAGCGGCATAGGGATTGGCACATGGTCATTCATTTAAAGCCAAGAGACCTTTACGACATGGGTGAAGGCGATAACATCGCCTACGAGAATGAGCCATTTCAGCCAGCTGATTTTGAAAACTACTTCCCTGAAGGCGATGCCAATTTACCTTTACTGCGGTGAGTTTTTTTAAGTCCACGTCATTTCAATTAAATTTTTTAAATTTAATAATACATCAATAACAATAATTTTTCTACAAAATTTCTGTAGGGATGGCGACGATGAGTGATCAAATTCAACTGTAAAAAATTTGTCTTTACAAAAAATGCAAAAAATTTGTGTTAAAATAAAATGTAAAAAAAATCAAAATAATATTTGTAGAATTCAAGTGTAAAAAATTTTTCGTTACAAAAAATGCAATAAATTTGTGTTAAAATAAAATGTAAAAATAAAATTTTTAAAAAAATTAATATAATATTTGTAGCGGTTATTAAACCGCTACAAAAAAATAAATAACCGCTACTAAACAATAACCGTTACATAAACCGCTACAAATAATTAAACCTCTGCAAAAATATAAATAACCGCTACTAATTAGTAACCACTACATTAACCGCTACAAATAATACGTGAATCCCTATAAATACCCTTATCACAATTCATTTCAAACACTCCCCAATTTCTTTTCACCTTACCCTTCTTTCATTTCCTCTCATTTACAACTTCTTTCGTATGAGTAGAGGAGCTGAATAATACGATCAAATATGGTAACAAGATTTTCAATTTCTTTTAGAATACTTCTTTCCTTTCTATAAAATTTATTCTAAACATCTTTTCTTCTAGATATATCATAACTCTATCTCATTTTCATCTATTTTTCATATACAATTACATTATATTATAAAACATAATAATTACTTATTACCTAACTATCCTTAATAATATTATTAATATAAATTTTATACTAATCATATTCAATTACATTTTTTCTTTTTAATTTATTAATAAGTTAAACTATTAAATAATAAACTAATTGAAATAGATAAAATAATAACAAATTAAACTATTTAATATAATATTGAAAAAAAAGAAAAAAATCAACGTATATTTTTATAAAAAATTTAAATATTTGTAGCGGTTATTAAACCGCTACTAAATAACACGCCTTTTTAAAGCTAAGATTAAATTTTTTGGCGCCAATTTTGAATTTCATGAAATTAGTAGCGGTTTTTAAAACCGCTACTAATTTCATGAAATTCAAAATTGGTAGCGGTTTCTTAACCGCTACAAATAAAAAATGTCATTTTTAACAAATTTTCATTTTTATATATTTGTAGCGGTTTTTAAACCGCTACAAAAAAAATTGTTTTTTAAAGCTCTCAATAAAATTTTTTATATTTGTAGCGGTTATATAACCGCTACAAATATCTCTTGATTTTGTAGCGGTTACTATCAACCACTACAAAGGTTGTAGCGGTTATTTTTGATTGAGTAGCAGTTTTATAAAACCACTATAAAACTGCTTGCAACGTACGATTTAGTAGCGGTTTTCGTAACCGCTACTAATCTTGTTTGTAGCGGTTAGAACCGCTACGAATACCTATTTTTAACCGCTACTAAATCACGTTATTTTTGTAGTGTAACTAGTGTTTGACGAAAGTTTTAAGCAAGAGTTATATGTTACATGCTTTAGTTAGGCACTTTGGGCACTTGCATTTTTGGTAAGACGCATTATAGATACACTGCATCATAATTTGAATCCACATTTCTGTGAATTCCATATTCCATTTTAATCAAGACCATCTCCAAGAACTTCCATGACATCGAGTCATAGGCTTTAAGCGCAGCAATTGTTCACTTGTCTTAGAGTATGAAGTATATGAATTAGTTGGGAAACAATTAAAATATTTTTCTTGAGATCAATCTCCCTTTAATAAAAGCACTCTAATTTGGCACAACATATTGCCAAATTTTCTTTTTAGTACAGCAACATATTCCCCAATTATATCCTTAATTATATTACACAGGACCTTTGAGATGATAGTATAATTAACATTACAAAGGCTAACAACATGCTGATATTCCCTAAGGACCTGTTTGGTATGAAGGATTTTGAGGGAAAGGAAGGGGAAGGAAAATTTTTTAAGCGTTGAATTTAAAAAAATTAAGTGAAGTTAAAAGTTTTTAATTAATTTTCATATATAACCCCACTTTTTTAATTCTTTTAAATTCATCTCTTAAAAAACCAAATTCAAGAGTATGAATCCATTATAGAATGAAACATGTACAGAAAATAGAGGGAGCACTTGGGCACTCAGGAATGTGTGTGATTATAGATTTATTCGATTCCTCTAGCAAATATCGTTGTCTTAATTTGAAAGTTTAATAACATATCAAATAGTACTTCTAAAAAAACCAGCATAAAAACCTTCAAGTAATTCCAACGCTAATTTGTCTAACTTATAACTTTGACATTACAATCCCTTTTTCAAAATGAATAAGTTATTTAATCTTTACTTCCAAGATTTCGATCAAAAAATCAATCACACTCATTTTTTTTATAAGCAAAGTTTTATATAACATGCTTTTTCCTCCCAACTGTGTTCTGAGTTTTCTGCATCCTTTTCTAAAACAATATTTTTTTTCTTGGATAACAATGTATAGGAAGGAGAGAGATCCCAATCTTTTAATTATAAATTGAAAAAGAGTGAGAGTACTATTTTAAATTTCAATATTGATATGTCTGGTGAAAATATTTTTCTGTTCCTGAATTTAAAAAAATATTGTTACTTTAGATTTAGAATTACCCTATAGTATAGTGCTTTTTCCCCCCCGACATTCATTAGGGGGGAAACAAAATTAATTCATCAACTTTATTTTTACTCTTCAAAACTCGTAATACCCTATTTAGTAAAAAAAAAAAATGGTTGATTCAGATCCATCAATCAATAAATGCACTATATTAATGATTTTTTCATAATATTTCTTGATTTTCTTAATTTATGTTTGTTCATATCTAATAGATTAAACAATCATATTGAGAAAGGATTTTATTGTTTCTTAAATTTCCTAATTGCTTTTATTTTCTAATTTCCTCAAAACGTGATCCATACGGCAAAAATAATGTCTCTAATAAATCCTATTACAAAATTTATGGTCATTATTAATTCTTACATTTCCTTACTTTTTAGCTTTCTCAAAATGTCAGTTCAGATCCGTTAATTAATAAATACGCAATATTAATTATTATTTATTGCAATTTCCTAATTTCTTTAATTTATGTTTGTTAATATTTGATTGATTAATAAATCATATTTGGAAATGATTTGATTATTTCTTAATCACTAGTACAAAATTTCCTTTTTAGACCGCCATATTTAGACCGGTTATAGCGGATAAGGTCTAAAAAATTTGACCGGTGGCAGTTCTGTAATTATATAGAACTTTAAAAACCGGTTTTAAAAAATTTATTTAGACCGGTTATAAATAAAACCGGTCTTAAAATATCAAAATATTTAAAAAATAAAAAATTTTAAACTTTTAAGACCAGTTATTTATAATAACCGGTCTTAAATATCAAACATTTCAAAACTTTTAAGACCGGTTGTTAAAATAACCGGTCTTAAAAGTCATACTTTTTAGATCGGTTCTTATAATAACCAGTCTAAAAAGTGATATTTTTTTTTAAAAAATATGGATTTTTTTTTTAAAATATGAAAATTTAAAAAAAAAATTTCACCCTTTTAAGACCAGTTTTATTTATAACCGGTCTAAAATATCGACCCTAAATTTTTGAATCTCCTCTTTGTCGCGCCTAATTTTTGCTCTCTTAATCTGAAACCTCTCTTCTTGGTGCGATTACTCTGTGAGCTCGGTCATCTTCGCTCGATCTCATTCTCATGTTTGTTGCTGCGATGCTTTCACCCTTGCACTAAATGAGTTTGCCGCCGCCACAACCTCGCTTGCTCTGATATTCTTCGTCGTGACTTTTCACTGTAGTTGCTTTTCTATCTCTAGTATGGGTCTTGCTTTGTTTGGTCACATAGACTTGTACCATGAATGTGATTTGCAGACTCAGCATTTTAGAAAAGGTTGAAGAAGAGAACATCAACCTTGCGTTGTTGCGAAGGAAGCATCTTTTCGCTTTTTTAGTTTTAGTATACTGTAAGTGACGATAAGAAAGAGGAGGTTCTTGAAATTAGTATTCTTCTTTCCCTCTTTAATTATTTATGATTTTACAACATTGTTCTGCTTTGTGTTTCGTTTGATTAGCTATGCAAGAATTTTTTTGCAGTTTCGGATGGGGCTGAGACTCCATTTGCTAGTTTAAAAAAGAAGAAGAAGAAGAAGAAGACAGTAAGTGATTCAGTATTTATGTAGAATATTTTTGCACACAATCTCTGCCGAAGCCATTGGAATATATAATTATATGGGGGCAATATGATGCTTGTTTTTTGATTGAAGGTTGAAACTCGTAACTTTACTAATGAAGGTGGAGATGCTGGTGAAGATTTAGATGGTAAGCAGTTGTATTATTTATTGATGTGTGATAAACTGAATTCAATGACTGTATGTGTGTTATACTCTTGATGTCAAGTGAAGTTAGCTGAATAAGTGATGAGCATCTAATAAATTTTGAACTCATTACATTGAATAAATTTAAGATAAGTTGCTCTTATCTCAGAGATATAGATTGATAGAAAAGTTGAGTGAATATGATAAAAAGATGATTCTTTCTTTTCTTTTTTTTTCTTTGTTTTGTTCTGTTTCTCATTGCCCTTTGTTCAGAGTCTAGAGTGAAAAGGGTGATACAGGTAGAGCACTGCAAAAAAAAAAAAAAGCCATATTTATTTTTTAAAAAAAATATCACTTTTTATACCGGTTATTCTAAGAACCGGTCTAAAAAGTATGACTTTTAAGACCGGTTATTTTAAGAACCGGTCTTAAAAGTCTTGGAAAAAAAATTTTTAGACCAGTTTTTAAACAACCGGTCTAAAAAGTATGGACTTTTTAGACCTAATCTTCTAACAACCGGTCTAAAAAATGATTTTTAAGACCGGTTGCTTAACCTGTCTAAAAAGTAACAGACTTTTTAGACCGGTTGTATCAAGACCGAATCCAAACCCGGTCTAAAAAGTCATTTTTCCACCAGTGTAAATTCCCAAATTGCATATTTGGATGCTTTGTTACACGATTTAGAACATGTTGAGTGCATGTCGATACCCCTGTAATGATATTGGTTCAAAAGTGAAGATAGGATGGGGAGAAGAAAGGAGAAAAAGATAAGGAGATTATCCAAATATCGATTAAACCAAGTTTTCAAGACTTTTTTTTTTCCAGATTGAGGGGATCAAATTTGAGAGATATATATATATATTTGGTGGATTGAGGGGAATCAAATTTGATATCTAAGTAGTCCAAGTTGATCATGTATTTTCCAATGATCATCAAAAGTTTCAGGAATAGAGGTTGAATTTGAGCCTATTGGTCTATAAGACAGAATGTGAGCTCTTTTTTGACATTGAGTTTAATATAGTTGTTGTTGCTTTTTGAGTCCCCCCCCCCCCAAACCACATAATGTTAAGTTCAAATATTTTGATTTCGTTGCATTTACAAGACTATTAATTTTTTTCCCTTTATTTTCAAAAACAAATTTGGACATTTTTTCCACAATGATAATCAAATTATTAATGATATTTAGTTTTAAGGGTCAACGATACATGTTTATTACTCTATCAATATATTTTGATAGTTATACTACCAAAATATGTCTCTAGATATACTACTATCACAATTAACACCTCCTAGAATAACATTGCCTCATACAACATAGGGGATGATGTAGCTTTTGTTTAATAGATACTATTTTTGGCCCTTAATATAAGATTTAGAACCACCTCTTGATAGAAAATCCCAAATATGTATAATAAATATGAATACTTTGGAGAAAAATGATTGAAGTCTTATATTTAAGATTAAAGCAAAAACATTTATCTAATCTTTGTATTAATTATTAGTGGGAGGATTAAATTGTTTTCACGCAATCCAAATGTCATCCTTGGCTTGAAATGAACTTGGGGTTTTAAAAATAATAAACATCTTATTTTTATAATTGTCTTTAATTCAGATAATACTTTTTAAACTGGTTATTTTTAGAACCGGTCTAGAAAATATATTACATATATTTATTTTTTTTTAATTGTATATATTTTAAGACCGTTTTTTGTTATAACCGGTCTTTAAATTATTTTCAAGACTGGTTTTTAGTATAACCGGTCTTAAAATTATTTTTAAGATCGGTTTTTACTATAACCGATCTTAATATTTCATCATAATTATAAAAATGTCACATGTCATATTTTTAAAACCTTATCCGATATAACCTGTCTAAATATTCCGGGCTAAAAATCATTTTCTATACTAATGATTATAGATTTGTTTCCAAGGTCAACCTTTTTGCTCCTTAGCCTTGTCCTGCTCTCCAATGCTTTAGAGCGCATGACGTTGGATTTTGAAATGTCCGCTATAAATCTCTTCTTCTAGTAGAAAGCTTCAAGTGTTTTGCATCAAAACAAAACAACAAAAAAAATCTGCTAAGAGAAGGATCAAGGAGGAAACCGCCTAATATATATATTTTTTAACAGGGGCATATATATCATCACTTCTATATCATTTGAATTTCAAAGTATTTTTTTTGGGTGAAATAAATTCACCATAATATATATATATATATTTTTTGGTTACAAAGGCAAGCAAAGCTTGAAAGAGATAAGTCTATAGGCTAGTTCCTACAGAATGATCATGAGGTGTCAGCCCATGATCCAAAGCAAAAAGTAGAGTACATTCAGTAGGGGAAGTCCCTAATTCCTCGTAATCATGCGGAATCCTATGCGCCTCGCCTGCCAAAAAATCTGCACATCTAATACTTTCCCTATGGGTGTGGGAAATTTCTACCTCTCAGTCACTATAAATGAGTGATCTGGGATCCAAGATAACATCATACAACGGATGATTAGAATCACAACGATTGGACAAAAGGTGGATTGCCTATAATAAGTCCGTGAACAACTTGATTTTCTTGAGTCCCATCTACTTACATAGTAGAAGGCCGCGACGGATTGCATGGATTTCTGCAGCAGCTGGGAAAGTACGTCCTAGCTTCTGTTGAAATCCACGTATCCAGTCACCTCGGTGATCTTGAATAACACCTCCACATGCAGCTTGGCCTGCCCTCCATACCGATCCGTCAACATCTAGATGGTGGATTCCCGGAACTGGGGGATACCAGTGAAGTAGTCCTCGTTCTGGAACCTGGAATATCTGATGCCGAAACCTGCCGTTCTCCACACCTTCTGAGAGATGGTACATGCATCTGTGAACTATCTGCTTAGGGCTGTCCGATGACCCTTCAAAGGCTTGACTGCACCGGTTCTTCCAAAGTAGCCAGCATGTTGAGCTGAATACTTTTTGCCAAGACCATCTCGCCATCCTGTTGTTTCCCGGTGAGTGTTGTGAATTCCAATTGAGCCAGTCCTGCAAATTACCAGAAAAAAACATACTATAATATAGGGGGTTAGTTAAAGCTGACCACACTCTTTGGGCTTGCTCACAATCTCTCAGAATATGAAGTATACTCTCCACACTATCACATTGAAAAGGGCAGGTGTTTAGGACGCTCGGATTATGTCTCGCTCTTAACTCATTAGTAGGAAGCCTCTCATGGAATACTTGCCACAAAAAGATTTTGACTCTTTCAGGAATTCCTTGATGCCATAGAGACTGCCAGCGAGGTTGGCGCCTGGAACCATTATGATGATATATAGCGTCATAGGCAGACTTAACGCTGAAGGTCCCATCAGGAGCATTCCTCCAACAAACCACATCATCTTCAGTGCCCGAAGGTGGGGGCATCAACATTATTTTATCGACCACCCATGTAGGAAGGTATGATTCCCATTTTGCTCTATCCCAGTAACCCGATTGAGTTACGAAAGATCGTACAGTGGCATTCACATCAACCAAGTAAACGTTATGATCAATATGGAATTCCAGAGGGTTGTCCACCGGAGACCAACACTCCTTCCAGGCTAACGTACTATGACCACTTCTCAAGCATTTGTCAAGGCCTCTTTTAAAATCATCCCAAACAGTCACAATGCCACTCCAAACAGCCGATTGTTTTTGCCTCTTTAGGACAAGAGGGTCAGTGAGCGAACCACATGCGTATTTAGCACGTAAACATTTCACCCAGTAATCATCCGGTTTCTTAATAAGACACCAGCATAACTTCATGAGGAAGGCTTTATTTTGACAGTGTAAGTCTTTAAACCCCAAGCCGCCTTCACACTTTCTTTGTTTTAGCACATCCTAGGAGAGCAGATGCAATTTTTTGGAGTCCTCATGATGATTCCAGAAGAAGTCACGGCTAAGCTTTTCTATGGTTAAAAGGACACCCTTCGGGACAAGTGTTGATTGCATCTGATATTGAGGGATTGCCGAGAGGACCGATTTAATGAGAGTCGACCGGCCCGCCATACTTAGGAATTTACCTTTCCAGTTTGCCAATTTTAATCTCACCTTCTGGAGGAGCGGAGAAAAGGTCCTCTTAACCATCCTTTTGTGTAAGAGAGGAACACCCAAGTATTTGCCAAGGTCTGCAGTCAAGCCAACACCTACAATCTGGCTCATCTCATAAGCCCTGTTGAAATGAACGTTTTTTGAAACGAACATCTTGGATTTGTTCAGATTAATCCTGTGACCAGAAACTTGACAAAATAGAGCCATGACGTTTCGAATCTCCACCATCTGCTCATTTGAAGCCTCTCCAAAGAGAATCAGATCATCAGCAAAGAAGAGATGGGAAATATTAGGACCAGAGGAGCTCAGTTTGAGAGGGTGCCATTTTCCCAGCTCCACTTCTTGGTGAATAAGTTGGCTGAGCAGCTCTATACAAAGGACGAACAAATAAGGACTCAGGGAATCACCTTGTCTCACACCCCTAGAGGGGCGAAAACGCTCAGAGGCGATGCCATGCTGTTCCAAATAATGCTCATGGAAGTGGAAGATACACAGGACATAATCAGCTTGATAAAGCTAGCACCAAGACCCAAGCTGTGCAGAGTGAACTCAAGAAAACGCCAGTCAAGTCTGTCAAAAGCCTTTTCCATGTCAACTTTCACTGCAAAAAAGCCCTTGTTACCACGCTTGGTTCTCATAGTGTGAATTGCTTCCTGGGCAATAATGATATTATCCATCCCCTGTCTTCCTGCGATGAAACTACATTGGTTTTCAGCGATCAGGTGGTTCATGACACCTTTGAAATGGTTGGCGATAACTTTGCTGACAATTTTGTAGCTCACATTGCATAACGAGATAGGCCTGAAGTCTTTTAAGGATAAGGGATGGTCAGATGAGAGTGATATTCGTATGGTTAATATCCTGAATGACCTCCGGATTATCAAAAATCCTAGTGACCAGATCGCAAATCTTTTTCCCAATATGATTCCATTGGGTATGAAAGAAATGGGGATTTAAATCATCCGGACCAGGAGCTTTAAACGCTCCCATCTCAAAAGCAGCATTCTTTATCTCCGTAGGGGTAACAAGGCCTTGCAGAGAGTCCAATTGCAAATCATTGAGAGGTGGGAATCTAGCCGGCCAAGGAGAAAAAGGGGAAGAGTTGTTCGCCGAAAAGAGGTTTCTAAAGTAATCAAGAGCCATACTTCTTAACATAAACTCATCGGACACCCAGTTCCCATAAGCATCTTGCATAGCCTCAATTCGGCTTCTTTTCCTCCTTGCAGATGCACATGCATGAAAGAATTTCGTGTTTTTGTCTCCACCACTGATCCATTTACACCTTGACTTTTGAAACCAAATCAATTCCTCTTGTAATGCGATTTTCTGATACATGCCCCAGAGTTGCTTTTCAATCTTGAAAAGACCATTTAGCCCACCCCTATTGCTTCTGGCCCGATCAATCCCTTCTAGTCTACGGATGATATCTCTCTTCTTCTTGGCCACGTTCCCCACTACTCTAGAGTTCCACTCCGAGGCTTCCTTCGAGAATTGCTCCTGACCTTGCGTCCAGTTTTTCCCCTGCCACGCCTTGCTGACCACATCACTAAAACCATCTTCGATGCACTACGCTGCCTAGTATGATAATTTTCTACCCCTTTTGCAGCCAACCTTATTGTTACTATCCGTAACAACAATCACCCGGTGGTCAGATTTAAACTTAAGGTTATGATAGGCCTTGGTGTTAGGATTAAGAATATCCCACTCAAAATTGCAAAACACCCAGTCCAGCCTTTCCCTTACGCCGGTTTTTTCCCAAGTAAACTTATCACCAACCACCGGAACCTCAATAAGATTACAGCAGTCAATACAATTTTGAAAATCCTTCATAGAGCTAGTAGCAGGGACTACCCCACCCTCTTTATCACTAGGATTAATGAAGGTATTGAAATCACCCAGAACCAGCCAAGACGCGTTGACCGTTTGCTTGATAACATGCAATGAATCCCACAGATCTCTCCTCTTAAGGATACTAGTATCCCCATACACAAAAGTCACAAATGAAGGATTGAGGTTATTCCTAGGCAGAATCTTGCAGTGGAGAATTTGGGTGTTTGAAGAAATATACTCAAGACTGAAATCCCAATTATTCCATAAAACCCATATGCCCCCGGCAAAACCCGTTGCCTCAATTCTCAACCAATCATTGAAACCCAACATTCTAACAACTCTATCAGCTCTATTACCACTAATCCTTGGCTCAATTAAACACATCACATTTATACCATATTTATGGACAATGTCCTTCAACACACGCGGGAAAGAGCGACCACCCGCCCCACGACAATTCCATGCAGAAATAATCATAAAATAAATACAAGGATGAAAATGGAAAGAAAACTTACTTGTCTGGAGGTTTCTCTTCCATCAGAACCACCACTTCTAGATTGGATACGGAATGAATTTTTGATCTAGACTCATCGGCCTCAACTTGGGCGACAACATCCTCTTGTTGGGGTAAAGCCAATTTCGGCTGGTCTAGATTGGAAGAAATGGTTAGGACCCCATGGCATTTCCTTGGCTGACTCTCCTCTTGAGAAGGAATCTGATCACGGACATGAGAGGAGGCTGGATTGTGGCTCAAATGGTCCAAATCCGAGGGTCCTTGAACAGCCGAAATCACTTGCAAAGGCCCAGAGGTTTGCATACACCCCTTAATGACGTTATGGGTCCTAATAGAAGAAGGGTTTGTGGACTTAGCTTTTTTAAAACCATTTAGACCGTGAGTGATCTCCTGGCCTAAAGGGATGCTCAACTCTTTCTTACCATTCAAACTAGGAACCATTCCATTCTTGGGCTTCCTCACTTCAGCCCACTTTTTGGAGCCCACATGGAATCCCTTATTTCCCTTCCTTTGACCCATTCTTTCCTTCCTCTGCGCAGCTTGCTTGGGAATTAGAGCAACGGCCATCTTTTGCGCAACCTCACCCAACTGGGCCTTCTCCATATTCTGCTTCAATTTCAAATTGAGCTCAGGGACCGCATCATCACCCACGTCCGCGCCTGCCAGACACGCAAATCTCGATTGAGTAGGACTGCCCATGCCCCTACCTTCTGCAGAATCTGTATGGCACTCCACTCCTACTCTGGCTCTGTTGTCTCGTTTTCTTGAGATTTGCGATTTAGAAGCATTTCGAGCAATCATCCAAGGGCTATAGTGATCATCACTGATCGGAGGGAGCTTTGAAGATGACGGTGGAGCTTGACTATGACTGTCCAGAGATATAGGATCCACCATCTCTGGAGGAGCTCTGCTCGAAGACACCCCAGAAGGTCCAACGCCATCCACCTTCGTAGCTTGACAGCGATCTTTCCTTGTGTGGCCACGGAGCCAGAGAGTATGTCCTTGTATGATGCAATAGCCTCTGTTCTGCTAGGAGATTGCACCAGACTTACTCCCGCGAGCTCCACTTCCAGACAAGCAGGACCAGTGAGGCTTGGAGGATAAGAATGGGTTCCAATTGGAGCCTTCTCAGCGACAGCTAACAACTCAGCCGGTTCCAGAGAAGCCAGCGATCTCCCCGGCGGTGAAACTAGAGCGCCGGGGTCATCCATCCGGAGTCAAAATATCACAGGCACAACTTCCAATACACAGCTTCTCTCACTAACTTATCTCAACAATCACACTTAGAAATGTTGTTTTAATTCACCAAAATATTTTGAATTCAGTGCAATCATGCCCTTGTTAGAATGTAGATTTCATATGTATAATCATTTGTTTCATTAATGCAGGGGGTTAACGGCCAATTTTGCTTTGAAAGTTTTTCGAGGGGAATTTTGTCTTGTAAATGTCCATCAAGGAGTAATTTTTTCATGACTATTATTTTAGTTAATTTTGATTATTAATTGGCCAAATATGCTGAACTGACAGTTTACATATCATCCACGTCATTTTTGTTAAGGTGTAAATTTGCCCTTAAAGTCCATGCGTAATCTACTTCACTTTTATTTAAAGTTAGCTTTACAAATTCTTGTGTAAATTTGCGCTTTAACAAAAATGATATGAATAATAAATAGACTGATAACTTAACATATTTAGTCAACTAATGATAAAATTAACTAGAACAACGAGTAAAGTAAAATTGCTTCATTTTTCGCATTATCAGGATAAAATTGCCCCTACCCAAAAGAAAAAAAAAACCTCATTTTCCACATTCTGCGCGTTGACGCTGGCCCACAAAGGGGGACGCGGCTTCTCTCCTTTGATATTACCGTCCGCTGCCCTCCTTTGCCTTTAAACTGCGCCGTTTTGGCGCAAAACACAGCACCCAGTTTTTTTTTTTTTGAAAATCACTATTTAACATTCTGATGTATTTTTTCAGTACAGTCAGTTTCCTAAAATATTTTTTCAAGATCCTAAAATAATTTTTTAGTACTATCCAGTATTTTGAAAAACACTATTCAACATCATGAAGTATTTTTTCAGTACTAGTCAGTTCCCTAAAATATTTTTCAAGATCCTAAAATAATTTTTCAGTATTATCTAGTATTTTAAAGTATTTTGATAATTTCAGTCAGTACTCTAAAATATTTTAAAGTCCATGCGTAATCTACTTCACTTTTATTTAAAGTTAGCTTTAAAAATTCTTGTGTAAATTTGTGCTTTAACAAAAAATGATATGAATAATATATAGGCTGATAACTTGACATATTTAATCAACTAATGATAAAATTAACTAGAACAACAAGTAAGATAAAATTGCTTCATTTTTCGCATTATCATGATAAAATGAGGTTTTTTCCACATTCTGCGCGTTGACGCTGGCCCACAAAGGGTGACAGTGCATGGAGTTGCTATGTTGATGGAGCTTCCAATAAAGAGAACAGAGGAGGGCCCACAAAGGATGACAGTGCATAGAGTTGCTATGTTGACAGAGCTTTCAATAAAGAAAAGAGCGGAGGAATAGATGGTTAATGTGCATGCGAAATTAAGCAGTGACGTCCTAGGAGGAAATTTCCCTTTGCGTGCTCCCTCACATCACCCAGATAAAATTAAAGCTGACTACAATTGTGATTGTGACATTTGATTGGTGACACGCTGGCAACATAATGGACTTCTTTTCTTTTTTTTCATAACAGGCAACATAGTGGACTTTTTTTTTTGGACAATAACAAAATGGACCTAAGCACTTAACTGTGGCCGCCTCACCCGACCGGACGCGCCCATCTTGACCCGAATGAAGCGATCGATTCTGCTCTCTCGCTACTATATAGAGCCGGGAAAACGGGCCGAGCCCGTCGGGCCGGCCCTTTTAGGCCCTGGCCCTTCAAGGGCCGGGCTTGTAAATTGTAGCCTCAAAAGAAAGTCGGGCCTAAAAGGGCCGGCCCTGTAGGGCCTCGGGCTTAAAAGGGCCGGCCCTGGAGGGCCTCGGGCCGGCCCTTTAGGCCCGTTTATTTTTTATTTTGTATACTTGGAAAGAAATTATGTTACATTTTTGAATTACCTTATTGAATCTATATGTCACTCTGTCCTTATATTGTATATAGTATGATTTTTGAGTATATTGTTTTGTCTAATTGAATCATATTGTGATTTTTGAGTATGATTTTTGAGTATATTGTCCTGCTTATTTAGACTAAAATCATATTATATACTATTCTGCCTGATAGAGTATGATTTTTGATAGAGGTTGTGATTATTTGACTACTTGAACCTACTGCTCAAAGTGAAATACAATCAAATGTCTTTGAAATTGATGATAGTGGCGAAGAAGGTGAAAATGATAGTCGTCATACTCATGTTGTTTAGAGGTTAGAGTATTTAGCTTATTGCCTTCTTATACTTTGGCCTTTGTGTGAGTTATTTATAGACATGATTTTACCTTTGATTATACATTAGCAACTGTGTTTGTTTGTTGCAAGAGACGTGTTATTTAAACTTTAATGTTGACAACATTTATGTCTTAAATTAGAACTTTAATCATTGTTATTTACTAATTATATCTCTTTGGGGAAAAAACGCAGGAAAAATAGTTAAATATTGTGAAAAGGATTTCCCGGCCCTGCGGGCTGGCCCTGGCCCTGATGCTCTCGGGCCGGGCCTTGAAAAACTGCAATTTTCCTGACCCCGAGCCCTTTAGGGCCGGCCCTGTTAGGCCCTGGCCCGTCAAGGGCCAGCCCTGTAGGGCCGGGCCGGCCCTGATTCCCAGCTCTACTACTATGTAACAAGGAGAAAACAGAATCCACTCTGTGTATTGAATTGAAATCGAAATCGAAACGTAAGTGAGAGAGATAGAGTCAGAGAAATGGCGATAATCTGCTGTGGTACTTGCGCCGTTCCAGTTAGCCGGGCGATCATAAGTCTTGCTCGCTTTGCCGTTGAAGACTACAACAAAACGCAGGTTCGTTATTAGTCTTATCTTACTACTGCCGCTGCTGCTCCCGATTGGATTTTCCCTTACTGAAATTCGATGAGGAAAGTAATTTATGGAGTTATTTTTGAACTTGGTTGGGCACTTATGATCTGTTTCGGTGTCGATTTGATGGTGTTACCTTCGTGTTGAATAAAATTTCTGAATCTTGGCTGTTCTTGTTTTCTCCAATTTGTTCGGTTGGTTGGCAAAAGACATGGGGAAAATATTATTTAGCCCGGTGGAAGCAATTTTATTTTAGTCAGATTCATGGGTGTGTTTGGTTCAGCAAATGTTAAGTTAGATGCGATTTATTAAAATTAGGTTAGGAGAGATTATAAGCTTTATTTGGGTCAATAATAAGAAATGGAAGGTTTGATGGCTTGTTTGGTTCAGAAGGCAGGTAAGGGCAGCTAATTATAAGTGAATAAATATACCATTTTTTTTTTATCTATATATTTTCTTTCTTCTTTTATTTTTTATTTTATAAATCTCAAAAAACTTGTGAAATTTTACTATGGTCAAGATAAAATTAAATTTTATGGGTGGAAAGATAACGACGCGTTTATTGTATTTTCTGAATTATCTTATTTGTGTTGTAAACTTCTATATTTATCTTGTAAATAAACTTCTATATTTATCTTGTAAATTATCGAATTTTATTTATCTTGTAAATATCTTTATTTTTTTTGTAAATATCCTTATTTGTCTTGTGAATTATTTTATTTCTTTTGTAAATGATTAAATTGTTCTTATCAACTCCTTATTTTCTTTGAATTCTTTGATTTATCTTTTAAATAATCATATTTATTTTGTAAATGCTCAAATGAAAAATATAAAGTATGGGAATCATTGTTTTTTTTATAAATAAAATTTCATTTAATTTTAACCCAAGAAAGTACAGTGAAATTTTAGAATCTTTTAAGGTTCACTTAAATAAAATTGCTTTTCAATGGGTTTAGAGAAATTTTCCCAAAATATTGTCTTGTTGATGATATTTATATTGTTAGTTCGTATTTCTAAAAGCACAATTGGGATTCTTTATTTATTTTTTCCTAGGTCAATTTAATTGAATATATTTCCCGTTGTTTCTAATTGGGTTGCTTTTTTTTTTTTTTGCCATGAAAATTGGGTTGCTTATTCCATTGCAGAATGCTTTTCTGGAGTTTGGAAAGGTGACAAGTGCGAAACGGCAAGTGGTTTGTGGCTTTAAGTACTCCGATCCGTAACGCTGGAGGCAACCGATAGTGGCAAGAAAAAGGTTTATGAAGCCCAAATTTGGGAGAAGTCGTGGCTGAACTTTAAGGAACTACTGGAGTTTAAGTCCATTGGTGATGCCCCTTAACCGTTCTACCCCTGATAAGGTGTAACCCTCTCCGTAATTATATCCGAAATACGCAATTAAAATGAAATAGAGACCAATAATAATCAAATAATATTTACTAACCCATCACATGACGGGGTTTTCATAAATACTTTTCGAAATCATTTATAAACTTGGTCTCATATTCACATTTCGAATATAATTATTACGCGAAGATAAATCACATTCATATAAATATCAGAGTGCACAACATAATCATCCCGGCTACATACCTCCGTTAAAGATATACAGGGCACAATTGCCCATTACAATTCTTCAAATGGGAATTACACAATCTCATCTTGAAGGAGTCCTAGCCGCTCCCTCCACGAGCTACTTGCACTGTCTAAATTGTTGGTAGGGGAGGGTGAGATTTGAGAGAATCTTAGTAGGAAACAGATACCATAATGTATGCATGATAGATGCTATGTATATGACATGTTAGCTTTATCTAGATGTATGCCCCAAAATGACATTTTTGCATGCTCAATGTTTCATGTAACAAAACTATGGCCACAGCAAAACAGAAACAGAGCTTCATTTATTCAAATATGCTCTACACAAACAAGTAAAGCAATCACATACATCACTACACAAGCAAAGATATCAAATACATGCAAGTAAGGTAAGTCCCCTACCTCCAGTCTTTTCTCCTCGATTTGCGCGCCAGCAACTTGGGGCTTCACATTCGATCCTACAATGTCAAATGTACTATTTAGACACTTTCATAGTGTTTATGGGGGTTATATGAGGCTATATTGAAAATTTACTAAAATACCCCTAGGGACCCGGCCCGACCCCGCCGTACCCGGTCCGGCTGTACTTTTCTTGAAACTTTGACATGGGCTATTCTTACATATTTTCGCCCAAGGAATCCATTTTCCAACTCGGAATTATCAAATTCAATGTCAATTTACAAATTTACCCTTGGCAGCCCCACTTTACGGGTTTCAGGGGTGTTTTCATAATTATGCTTTTTCAGTCTTTTCCGAAAAAGTGACCAACTGTAACCCCACTTAATTTTCGCTCCTGAACTCAATGGAATCATCAAATCATTGAAAATCCATCTCTAACCCCTCCAAACTAGGCTTGGCCGAAATTCTCAATTCCCCAGGAAAAATTGGGGTTTTTCGGTTTCGGCTCCGTAAACGCGTTCCTTTCTACTCCTAACCACTTTATTGACCATTACATTGGGTTAGAACTACCATTTAGTATCAATTTGGGTAGCATAACACCTAGGCCAACCCATTTTCCAAATTTACAAAAAAAGACAATCCGGTGAAATTTCACCGATTAAATCAACCACAGCAGCCAGAACAATCAAAGATTGAAGTTTCGGAAGTTACCTCAAGCTCCTTCTGGCTTTTACTCAATATGGCTGAAACCTAGCCCCTTTTAAACCATAAAAATTGAGCTTCCAACACCTTAAAGAACATGAAAGAGAAGCTTAGAAGCAAGGTTATACGCGTTAGGAGCTAGATCGTTGGAGAAATCAGCTTACCTTGCGAGATTTCTCCTCTTTCTCTCTCTAAGAGCTCTCAACTTTCTCTCACTAGTTTCAACTGGTTCAGCACGACAGAAAATGAGAGCTGAAGAAGATGAGAAAATATTTAATTCCATGCTGATGTCATCTTTTCTTGAGATGATGTCATAATTTCCATTTTTGGATTTTCTGGCAGATTTTCTATCCGAACTTTGAAAAATCATAACTAATTTTAGAAAAAATCTAAATGAGGTGATTCCAAAGCCAAATGAAAGGTATTTAAGTCCTATTCATTGAAAAAATATGAGCCATTACCAGAAATAACCACAAAATTCCAGAATTACACAAATTTCATCACTGCCCTAAAACAGAGTCCATTTTCGACCTCAAACTTTGGACAGTCATATCTCCCAGTTCCCAAAACGAAATGGCACAAATTTAAGACTGGAACGTTTCATAATTTTTGGACATCATTTGCCTAGTCAAAACATCCACACGAGAAGACTACCCAGAATAGACACTACTACAAAAAACCAAATTTGTGGCGCTTATAATTGCATTAGCTGTGGCGCTTGCGAAATGCCACCTATCTTAACGCTACTAAAAAAAGCTGTGGCGCTTGAAAGCGCCACAGCTATTTAAATTTTTTTTTTTTTAAATAGCCTTTTGTGGCGCCTAACCAGCCAGGCGCCACAGGAGGCTACCTTCCTGTGGCGCCTGGTCAGCCAGGCGCCACAGGAGGGATGGCCTTTTGTGGCGCCTGGCCAGCCAGGCGCCACAGGAGGCATCCCTCCTGTGGCGCCTGGCTGGCCAGGCGCCACAAAAGGCCTTTTTTTTTTTTTTTTTTTGCGTTTTCTTTTTCTTTTCTTTCCTGTGGCCCTTTTTTTTGCTTCCTGATTGTGAAGCTTTATTTTATAATGAGTTGCTTTCATGTTTATCATCTCTCAAATTTTCAATCTTTCTATTTTATATATCAACCTATTATATATATATATATATAATTTTCACATTTAAAATTCAAGTTCCCCAACAATAATTTTCTTACACAACAATATATTTATTGTCATTTCCTCAATAATAATGTTCTTACATTAATACTTTCCAAAGCTAACATAAAAAATATCACAATACAAGAACTTGATATGTGAACACAGTACATCAACAACTGATTAAGTAAATTAAAAGATTACTAAAAAAATTTAAACAAAGCAAGCTAGAATGAAACAATCTTCTTCTTATGTTGGTGACGCTAGCTTGAGTGACGAGGATGAGCAAATGTGAGCTGTGGAGTGGATCAGTAGGGATCAACTATAGTGAGGTTCAAAAGAGGAAGAGAGACAGAGAGTATGAAGAAAAGGGAACAACTAGGAACAAAAGTGGGGACAGACGAAACAAAATGGAAAAAGGGACAAGAGAATTTAATGTAGAAGACGAGTGTGTGTTTTTGTTGTGCAAGAGAAAGTGATATCTTTTACGGGGGAGAGGCGTCAACATGAGCTATGGAAGAGGGAATAAAAAGGAAAAAGGGAGGG
This sequence comes from Inga leiocalycina, assembly GCA_963242795.1. Classification (NCBI taxonomy): domain Eukaryota; kingdom Viridiplantae; phylum Streptophyta; class Magnoliopsida; order Fabales; family Fabaceae; genus Inga; species Inga leiocalycina. The sequence goes on along the minus strand of OY725325.1, from coordinate 61,071,338 downwards.
AAAAGATAAAAAGTAAAGTTAAAGGAGGAAATCTGATTGGCGGGAGAGTTGAAAAAATTCATTATTCAAGCAATTGTGGCACTTCTTTAAAGAAGTGCCACAGCTGCCCTTTTTTTTTTTTTAATTTTTTTTTTTTTGGGACCAGCGGGCCAATTGTGGCGCCTGGCAAGGCAGGCGCCACCTTTGGGTGTAACCAGCTGTGGCGCCTGGTCCACCAGGCGCCACAGCTGGCCAATTGTGGCGCCTGCCTTGCCAGGCGCCACAATTGGCCCCACCAGCTGTGGCGCCTGGTGGACCAGGCGCCACAGCTGGTCCCAAAAAAAAAAAATTAAAAAAAAAAAAAGGGCAGCTGTGGCACTTCTTTAAAGAAGTGCCACAAAATATGCGCCACCTTTCAATCTTTTTGTAGTAGTGAGAGTTTCACTGGACAGAATTTCAGATTTTGCATCTTTGCTTCCAATAGTTCAATTTTCATACCAAACATCATTCCCACATAAATTTTCACAAGGAATTCATTGGAAACACCAAATCAATCAAATTCACATCTCATTGATATGTTTTCACAACAATCTCAACATGTCAACATAATTCACATTTCAAAACCTAACATTGCAACATTTCCATTCCAAAGTTCCAAACCAATTTCAATGACATCAAAACACACTATGACAACATTTCCAACACAATACCCCCTTCAATTCTTCCCTCTATTCTAAGTCAATTTGGATGTTAATCCACAATTGAACTCAAATACAGGGTTTCGGCGCTGCTCACAACACACACAAATCATATTCGAGTGCCAAATCACATCATATTCTCCAAAAGGGTTATTTATCACTAATCACATCCACTTTTGAAGTCATTAACCCTTAATCACAATTTGGGATCTTGCTAAACCGGGGCTTAGCAATCCACTAATCTCAGGCTTATTCTCTAGCCTCGAGTCTCAAAATTCGGGGTATTACACAAGGTCTCCATAGTGCTTCATCAACTCTCCTTACTAATACATCTAATGGCGTTTTTGGAATTCTAACTCTATGATAACTAGTGTTTGATATAAGTTTTAAAGAACCAAAGATTATGGGAATTGTTATTATATTTTATTAATGGAACAACTGTTATTCCAATGAAACAAACCAAAAAAGTTTGAAGCATCCGAGAAATAAGAAGTAACAACCATTGTTATCAAATTGCGAATTGACTTTGAGTTTATCATTTTTGTGTTTCTACCCTACAACCTTGATAACAACGACTTAAATCCCGCAAACTATATTTTCTTATCATTTATTATAAGTTGTGAAATCAGAACTTTGTCCTCATCCAGATGACTTTGGTGTTCACCGCATTGAGAAGCATAAGGGAGGAGGATTGGATCACTAAGCAAGAGCTATCTGTTACATGCTGTAGTTAGGCACTTTGGGCACTTGTATTTTTGGTAAGACACAGTTGAGATACGCCGCATAATAATTTGAATCCACATCTCTGGGAATTCCATTTTAATCAAGGCCATCTCCAAGAACTGCCATGAGATAAAAAAATCCACTTTAAATGTATGAAGTTTATCAATTAGTTGGGAAACAATTAAAATATGATCTGAGATAAGACCTGCGAGATGATCTTATAACTAACATTATAAAGACTAACAAGCTTATACTCCCTAAAAGACTGCGCACTTGGGCACTTAGGAGTGAGTGTGATTATGAATTTATTCTAATAAGGCACTAATGGAATATTGGCGATATATTAATCACTATTCAACTTAGAGAGTTATTACATATACCCAAAATTGCATTCAATTATATTCCAACCTTAACCCTTCAATCAACCACCAGGGGGCTAAGGAATATTCTTGAGACAGGATGCCTATAAAACGAAACTTGAGAAAATCTCTCGTTCACGCCTGTGTATATATGCAATTCTCAATGCATGTTCAATTTTCCATGCATTAAATAACACTTGCCAAACGCCTTGTAGCTTGGTGGTATGAATATTCCCAATATATAAAAGGTTATTAGTTCGATCCCACCTATAACTCAAGCATGTTAGCACATGCCCAAATAAATCGCACTTGAAATCCTGGTATAAACATTCCATTCTTTTTCCTCTTGTATTTCAATTCCATTTAATACTCCCCTTGATCTACAAGGGCATGCCTCCAGTTCAAAGAACTCTTACGAAGGTATTTTCAGATCATCTATCAAGAAAGTCCTCTATCAAAATTAAGAAATGGTAGTTAACTTATTAAATTAGACTTAAACTGAAAGACATTTACAACTTTATCCATATTAAAAAAGGTATTGAAGAAGATAGAAAAATACAAAGAGTCATATTTAAATATTAATTATAGTGGCAAATATGACAAATAAGATGGACTAAGTCATCCTTCTAGAAGCAACTTATATTGTGCATGGGAGGGAGTAATAATGGCATATAAATTTTTTTTTTTTTCAAAAGCCAAGATTGAGACTTGCAGAAAACAACTGAAGGCTGAGTCTAAATTATTTTCTGAAATACTTGACGGGGACACAGACGTTTGGAATAATAGGAGATAGAATGATCTTGGAGCAAGGTATATGAGACATGCAGGCCTCGTGTGTGTGTGTGTGTGTGTGTTAATACAAGAAATTCTCTAAATCTTACAAGTGATTGCACACTCAGTAAGCAAAACAAATATAGAGAAGAATAATGGATGAGAGATTGGTTGAAGCTGCAAGAGTGGGAGATGTCATGGCATTATCCATATTAAATAAGGTATTGAAGAAGATAGAAAAATACAAAGAGTCATATTTAAACATTAATTGTAGTGGCAAATATATGACAAATAAGGTGGACTAAGTCATCCTTCTAAAAGCAACTTTGTTAAAAGTCAAAAGCTCTGTGGGTGCAAGCATGATATTGCTTTGCTTGCCTTTGTAACAAAAAAAAAAAAGCTCTGTCGGTGCAAGCATGATATTGCTGACTTCCATATTCCTCTCAATCAATTACTCTAAACTTATCTCTCCGTCTCTCTCATTAATCACTCTTACTTTGTCTATATTTTTTCTAATAAATACCATATAAATCCTCTCAGTTTAATATAATCAAATTCAATCTTCTAATTCTCTTTAAACTTATATTGTGCATGGGAGGGAGTAATAATGAAATATAATTTTTTTTTTTCAAAAGCCAAGATTATGAGACTTGCAGAAAACAACTGAAAGCTGAGTCTAAATTATTTTCTGAAATACTTGACGGGGACACAGACGTTTGGAATAATAGGAGATAGAATGATCTTGGAGCAAGGTATATGAGACATGCAGGCCTCGTGTGTGTGTGTGTGTGTGTTAATACAAGAAATTCTCTAAATCTTACAAGTGATTGCACACTCAGTAAGCAAAACAAATATAGAGAAGAATAATGGATGAGAGATTGGTTGAAGCTGCAAGAGTGGGAGATGTCATGGCATTATCCATATTAAATAAGGTATTGAAGAAGATAGAAAAATACAAAGAGTCATATTTAAACATTAATTGTAGTGGCAAATATATGACAAATAAGGTGGACTAAGTCATCCTTCTAGAAGCAACTTTGTTAAAAGTCAAAAGCTCTGTGGGTGCAAGCATGATATTGCTTTGCTTGCCTTTGTAACAAAAAAAAAAAAAGCTCTATCGGTGCAAGCATGATATTGCTGACTTCTATATTCCTCTCAATTAATTACTCTAAACTTATCTCTCCATCTCTCTCATTAATCACTCTTACTTTGTCTATATTTTTTCTAATAAATACCATGTAAATCCTCTCAGTTTAATATAATCAAATTCAATCTTCTAATTCTCTTCAAACTTATATTGTGCATGGGAGGGAGTAATAATGAAATATAATTTTTTTTTTCAAAAGCCAAGATTATGAGACTTGCAGAAAACAACTGAAAGCTGAGTCTAAATTATTTTCTGAAATACTTGACGGGGACACAGACGTTTGGAATAATAGGAGATAGAATGATCTTGGAGCAAGGTATATGTGCGGACATATGAGACAAGCCTTGTGTGTGTGCGTGTGTATTAATACAAGAAATTCTCTAAATCTTACAAGTGATTGCAAGATCTCAAGCAGTTTATCAGGTTGGAGGAGATAGATGCAGGCTGGGTGAAATTTGCAGTCCGGTAAGTTTTTTTTTCAATTTTCCCATAGAATTCATTTAGTGGTTTTTTGATTTCATACATTCAATAATTGATTCCTTATTTTAATTCTATTATAGCACCTTCCACGATCTCTGCACAAACATGGAAAGACGTGATTGGTATGGATTCTTATGTCCTGCGAATACGACAGGGGATACTTGTACTGTGGCGCATAGGACTCACTATGTCGGCTACGCAATGGCACAAACCAAACTTCGTTGTTATCTAGCACCCATTGTCCAACGGTTCATAATTACATTTTGTCAATTTAAGAAGTTTAATAAATAATTGTCTTCTCATCTAACTTCATTTTAATGTGTACATGTTGTTAAAGTTACCACTGGAGTTTGTGTGTTATATGTCCCCGCCGCAACGTAGTCTATTGGTTTGATCCCTTGAGTAAAAAGCCAGACAGAGATACAAAATCCGTCTTCGACACGTAAGTTATTCTGTTTGTATTTCATTGACTCTTAAAAAAATGAATGGTTCTAATTTCTGTTCATTTTGCTTTTCATGATAGTGCTTGTCAAACATATAGAGTCATAGGTGGGTCACGCGAGGGTACAGTTGTTAAAAAGCCAAAGTGGTTTTATCCGATAGTAAGTACATTCGATCCTACCTAATTGTTTCATTGACGGTCCTTTTAGACATACCTTTATTGATTTTAACAACCAATTGCATCCCTTTGATTTAAAGTGCCCTCGGCAACCTGGCAACACTGAATGCGGATATTATGTTATACTTTATATGTATAACATAACTCAAAGTGGAATTACTAGCGATTTTGAAAAGGTAATCGCTTCTTCATTCTCAAATGATAATATTTTTGGTGTTCTAATCGAAATGCTAATTAATTCATTTGCTTGAGATTCATTTCATCAAAGCTTACTTTCTAATTTTCATATTTTTGATAATGAAGATGCCTACCTACGTGAAGACCTTGATTTGATCAGAGATCTTTTGGCTGGACATCTTCTTCAACATATAGAGCAGTAAACTTTTTATTTTATATTAGTTTGTAGTTGTGTGATGACAGTGTTTTGACACTTTCTGGTTGTTTTTGTTGATATATGTAGTAGTAGGTTGTATAAAAGGTTATTGTATGTATATAAAGTAAAGATTGTGGTGCTGGATGTCCTTACCAGTTTGTAACGGACAGTGTGGTTTATCTTCTATTCTATTTCTGCAATTTGAATTCGCTGGGTAATACAGAATGTAAATTATGGTATAAAAAAAACCTAACTTTTAGACGTCCCAAATTAATAATTGGGACGTCTAAAGTCCCCCAGGGAGGGACTCTAGACGTCCCAAATTACAATTTGGGACGTCTAAAGTCTCACTTTAGACGTCCCTAATATTTGGGACGTCTTTTCTTACAACTTACTACGCCCCCAGTATATACGTCCCCCCGTTTTGGGACGTTAAATGTGCCAAATTTGGGACGTTATAGCCACTTTTTGTAGTAGTGTCCGCAACTAGCTCGGAAATCCAGCAGTATTCTAGCAAGCAAGATAGCACCAAACACCTTCAAATAAAAATCCAAAATCATAGAAATGATGCTTGGGATGAGTGGAATAAGGTATTTTGAGAGAAAGCGCAGATTCGGTAGTGTTTCGACGGATTGAAGTTCTAAAAAGTTACTATTCATCACCTTTTATCTCTCCTCTACCAATTTTGTGATATTTTTGACAATTTTTCTTATTTATTTGGACAGCTTGGATGAAATTTTGTTTGTTTTGCCTTTGAATCCCAACAACTCTAGGTCCTGCCAAAATAATATTTATATATATATATATAAGGAATGATTGCTATTATCCAGCGACCAAAAAAGGCAACAGCTAAATAGTAAAAGCAAATTTAATTATGTAAATTGTTCCTTCCTAGTTCCTATTCTACTTTGCCATGAAGCCTCCAACTTTAAAAAAAAAAAAATCAGGATACTGTCAATTAGAGGATGATTATGTTTCAGAGTTTGGTTTCATTTATTTTAAGTGATTTTATGTTTTATGAGGTAAATATGTGAGAATAGTCTTGCCTTATAAAGCATAAAAGTGCTTTTTTAAGTGGAGGCAAACAAGAAAAATTCATTCCATAGTCTATGTCAGTAAACTTCTCAATTACTAAATACTCTAATTGATAATCATAGGGTCTATTTGGGAACACGTTGGAGAAAAGAAAAAACCCATCTACTTCACAAAATCTGTCAGAAGCTCAATTGTGATAACGAAGCACAGTTGGGATGGCCTTTTTTTCCACTGGGCTTCTTCCAAAAAAAGGAGTTTCTAAGAGAAGCTCATCTCAGAGCCGAAGAAACAACTTTTGGGTGTGTGACCGTTGGGCATAATTAATGACATTTCAAAAATGAGAGATGATATGTTGTGCAGCAATTACTCCTCCACCATTAATCCCATCTACTCCTCTGCAAACCATTTCTTGTCGACTTGCTATCAGTAATAAACATGTGCATATGTGTCTGTGTGTCCGTATCAAACTGTTTATTTAGCTGGTCCATTGACTACTAGTTGTTGACTTTAAGTTGCACCAAAGTCAGCGTAATGAAAACCCATGAATTGCTTTAAGCTAATATTATTTTCTGACAGATTGACTATTAGTTTTTTATGTGCGGACAGATGAGACAGGCCGTGTATATATATATATATATATTAATACAATGAATTCTCTAAATCTTACCAAGTGATTGCACACTACAGTAAGCAAAACAAGTATAGAAAAGAATAATGGATGAGAGATTAGTTGAAGCTGCAAGAGTGGGAGATGTTATGGCATTAAACAGAATTATGGAGGAGGATCCTGATATACTGGAGAGAGCATGTTCAGTTCACTTTGCAGATTCAGCGCTTCATGTTGCAGCACGACGAGGGAAAGCAGAATTTGTGAAGGAGATTGTGACTCGAATGCCTTCGCTAGCCACGGAGACGAACCAGCAAGGTATGATCCCATTGCACTGGGCTTCTTTAAAAGGTCATGTTGAGACAGTGAGGGAGCTTTTGAAGGCAAAGCTTGATGATGAAGTGAATCATCAGTGCCTTTTGAAAGATGACCAAGGCTGGACTCCGCTGCATTGCGCAACGCAGAAAGGCAAAATCAGTGTTATTGAAGAGTTAATCAGGGCATGTCCTCAGTGCTTGGAACAAGTGACGGAGAAAGGAGAAACTGTTCTTCATGTAGCAGTGAAGACTAATCAATTTGAAGCTGTCGAAGTTCTAGAGGACAGCATCAAGCGTCACAAGTTCCACAATCTGTTGAAAGCACAGGACCGAAAAGGCAAGAGTGCCTATCAACTTGCAGCAGCAAAGAAATTACAGTCTCAGGTATATGAAGAAAAATATACTAACTGGGCTTTTTAATATAAGTGCTAGTTTATTAATTTAAGGAGATTAAAGAAGCTAAATAAATTATTTTAAAGTATTTATATTGATTGATTTTCTCTAAATTGACTTGTCTGACTTATAAAATGATATTCCTTCCATTCTTTTTTATAAGATACCATTATTTGAATGTGCATATTCCTTTTTATGAGATACTATTTGGATATATCTAAACATTTAAGAATTATATGTTTTTCTCCTCACTTTTTCCTACTCATTATTTCTTATCACTTTTTCTACTCATTCTCTCTTCTGCCCACCTTTTTTATAAATAAGGGTGCATGTTTTTGGAAATGAGTTGCATTTTTTACAATTGTCTTTGACCAATTTGAACTAATTTTTGTATCTACATAATTCGGTTATTGGTACTTGTAAAAAGGAAAGGAGGGGTATATAATATAATGGTACACATAAATATTTTAAAGAAATCATGCATGTAAATCAAAATATGATAATTAAGTAATCTATTTAACTTCATTATTAATCTTCCCAAATTAAATAATTGTGTCTTTTATTGAGGACGGGAGGTATAGCACATAATTTGTGCACCACTGTTTATATGTGCTGATTGAAATATAAGTGTGGCAGGTGGTAGAGGCACCAAAGGAAGATGATGAAATAAGAGAGGAACGTCATATAAACATAGAGGGGGAGGGGAATGAAGACAGTGACGCCTCTAAACAAGAAGATCAGAAGATGAAGAGTAATAATGAAGGGCAGTCGTCGGAGCGGGATGCAATACTAGTGGTGGCGACCTTAATTATAACACTCACATACCAAGCTTTGGCAAATCCTCCATCAACATTTTTTACAAATGGAAGCACTAAAATAGACTGGGGATGCCTTAACAAGAAGCAGAGATCACACGGTCTCACAAACCTCCTCAAGGAGTGTCCAGCCATTTTGCCTTATGCATTCCTGGTGTTCAACACAATGATCTTCGTCGAATCCATCTCCATCGTCGTTTCTGCTCTGCAGGGTGTAAGGACAAGGATATCATTCGAAGTGCAACTTCTTACGTTGACCCTCACCTTATGTTATAGTATCTTGCTCACGGCTGTCAACGAATATACCGTTTATTTTTCGATTCCCTTTGCAGTTATAGTGGTTGTCGCCATCTCATTGGTCTTAGTAAAGGATTCGGTTAAAAAATTGGCGTCAAAACTCAAAAGGATAGATTTGACAAGGTGTCCGGCCACATCAGCAACCTGAAGGATCATAATCAATAAAATGAAATTTTGTTTTAGAATGTAATGTAATGAGATCTTTCTCTTATCCCACATTCTACCTTTATGTATATATATAGGGCATGCCACTTACTTGTTTAGTTGTTTGCGTGGGTTGTATTCACTTGCATGGGAGCAGCTAGCTTCTTTCCCTAATCCATTTTACAGTTGTGAAATGTTCAGACAGTTTAAATTTATTTATATGAAATTATAATAATATTTTTATGAAATAATAAATTTGGATCCAATAATGATGAATGGGGTAAAAAAGTGGAAGAGTAGGGGCAAGCAACTGCTAGCTCCCTCCCTTGCGTATGTGCATGTACTCTCCACTGAATGAGAGAAGCGAATGATTCAATAAAACAAAGGACAACATCCTGAATATGTAGGGAATTCCTTCGTGGGAAAATTAATTTTTTTAGTCCCTATAGTTTTTTTTAGCTCTTACATTTTGATTTGATGCAACTCAGTCCCTATAGTTTTTACTCAATTGTAACTTAGCCCCTTAATTTTAACTCACTATAATCTGGTCTTTGTAGTTTTAACTATTTTATAATTTAGTCATTGACTTTTACTATATATGATTCTTCTTTCTAAAACATAAGGACTAAATTAAAAATAGTTAAAACTATAAGGGCTGAGTTGTAGTAAGTCAAAGTTTAGGGATTGCTATACAATCGAATCAGAACTATATGGACTAAAAAATTAATTTTCTTTTCTCGCATTTTCCTTTCTCTTGTTTTGTTATTTCTCATTTGAAATTCATTTCTACAATTCACACACACACACAATTTGTGCGCAAACACGTGACATGGTATATGGTCCTTTCACAAAATAGATAAACATATGGTCGATTTAGTCATGAACGCCAATTCATTTCAATATCCATCCATAATTAGATAGAATAATATATATCTCAAAATCATGAAAAAGTGTATCATTTTATCAGGCATGCATAATAATTAATACTCTACGTATAACAGAATATAATGCATGCATAACTAAACATATATGACCATCAGAGATCCATTGATTTTAATTAATAGGTAATCTTAACAGGTACTAATAATTTTTTTTTCCATTTTAATGATTGAAAATGGAGAGTAAGTCTTGATCGAATGGTAAAGTTTATTGTCATGTGACTTAGAAGTCACAAGTAAAAATCATGAAAATAGCCTCTCTCTCTTTTTTTTTTTTTTGTCAAAATGAAAATAGCTTATTTACTTGTGAGGGTAATGTTGTGTACATATATTCCTTCTTAGGCTCCTCCTAATGAGAGCCTTATACGCTAGGCCACTTGTTTTTTATTGATTCAAAATTCTTAAACTACTTATCTCTTAATTCATACGAACAGTTAGAAGTAGCTTATATTAAAGAACAAAGCAATAGAATTTTAGATTACAATATTATTTTGTGAGTTAAGTGGCATTTTTGTTCTACAAGTTTTAACCGAAGGGCAATTTTGCCTTAGAAGTTTTTCAAATGGCAACTTTGCCTCAAAAGTGATAAAAATGGAGCAATTTTGCCCTGGCCATTATCCCAATCAATTTTAATTATTAATTGACTAAATATACTGAGCTAGAAGTCCACATCTCATCCATGTTATTTTTTTAAGGAGCAAATTTGACTAGAGGTTTTAAATAAAACTTTGAAAAAAGATGAAGTAAATTTTTTTTTTGGCCAAAAAAAGATGAAGTAAATGACACATAGAATTTTGCACGCAAATTTACACCTTAGTAAAAATGACGTGGATGATATGTGGACTGCCAGTTGAGCATATTTGGTCAACTAATGGTCAAAATTAACTGAGATAACGGTAAGGGCGAAATTGCTCTTTTTTTTACACTTTCGGGGAAAATTCCCCCTAGAAAACTTTCGAAGCAAAATTGCCCCTCGGTGAAAACGGTGAAAAATTACCCCTTAACCCTTATTTTGTTTGATCAAAAGATTTCAATCTTGTTAGACTAAAAATATGGGAAAATTAATCTTCTTGTCACTATAGTTTTGACTTGATTGTAATCCATTCTCTACACTCTGACACAGTGAAACTCATTCCATATAGGTTTGACTCGGTTATAACTCATTCCTTAAACTTTGACTCATTACAACTTAGTCCCTATAGTTTTAATCAATTTTAATTTAGTACATAAAATAAAATCATATATATAATAAAGGTTATGTACTAAATTAAAATTGGTTAAAACTATATGGACCAAGTTATAGTGAGTTAAAGTTCAAGCACCGAGTTATAATTAAGTTAAAACTATAAGGACTGAGTTGTATCAAGTCAAAGTATAGAGACTACGTTATAACTAAGTTAGAACTATAGGGATTAAAAGATTAATTTTCCAAAAAAAAAATTGTTAGATTTCAAATGTAGAATTACTCTAGCATATTATATTGTTTTCATCTTGATCTAGTGATAGACCAACTTAGACTATAAAGTGGATGAAGTGAGTTTGAATTATGCCTGATATACAGAAAGACCTCTAAGGAGAGGCATTCTTCGATCCTAATTAATTGTTTGTTCCTATGCTAGATAATAGGATCCTGAAATGGTATTGGATAAGTGGCCAACAGGGTTATAAAAAATAGTGTTTTTTCCTGTGTGAATACAAAATTTTGTTTAAGAGATACTCCCTTCATTCCTTTTATAAGATAAAATTGTGGGATATGCTCTGTTCGTTTTTGTAAACCCCATTTTACCCTCACTTATTACAAAATTATTTATATCACTATTATATTTAATTTCTATATTTGACTAAAACACTCAATAAACATATTATCTCATTCCATATAAATGAAGGCATTTTTGGAAAAAAAAAATTCATTTTTTATGTTTGTTGTACATAACTAATTTTAACTAACTTTTTAAAGAACGCAGTTTGATTAATTACATATATTATGAAAAGAAAGGAAGGGTGTATTAAATTGTTTTCACCAATCCAAGTATCATCCTTGGCTTGAAACAAACTTGATATTTTTTTACGGCAAAAAAAAAAAAAAAAACAACAACAACTTGGTATTTTGAAATCTAATTTGTATTTATTTCCTATATTGTCCTATCATCATTATTTTTATTTTGAGTGACCTGTTCATCATTATTTTTAAAAAATAAAATTGCAAATTGCGACGTCTTTTTAATCACATCCAACTGCTCTTCCTCATGCCCAGTAATCATGAATCAAAGCTCACCCTGTTGAAAATCACATCCCATAAACATACCCTCGTTCTCAACATTCCATAAACATGCCCTCATTCTCAACATTCTTCATATCCACAGATTTTAGATTTCAAACCACACTGGCCCACTCTTGCGTATCCAACCAATCCTTAAGGCTTAAGATAAATATCGTGTTGAAAAATTTCACTTTGCGCGCTCCCTCACAGTACCCAACTGAAATCAAAGCTGACTTTTCATTTGACAAATGTGACTCTGAAATTTAATTGGTGGCACGCTGGCAACATGCGGATTTTAAATTTTTGGGAGAATTATATTCAGGTTCTAAGGAAGAGGAAAAATGAAGAAATGGTCTCTATAGATTGCAAAATGAAAAAATAATCCCGTAGAGTTGTCAATACAGGTTGATGGAGTTATTAATGAAAACGTTTTGCAATCTACATGACCTTTTTTTTTTTTTCCTACAGGACCAAATTGCAATGCTCCCTAAATTTTTCCGCCTCACATGATCCCATCCGACGCGCCAGTGTTGACCCGTACGAAGCGATCGATTCTACTCTCGCTACTATATAATGAGGAGAAAACAGAATCGACTCTGCGTTGAACTGAAATCACAACGCGAGAGAGAGAGGGAGAGAGAAATGGCGGGAATCCCCGGTGGTATTAAGGACATTCCAAGCAGCCAGAATAGCCTTGCGATCGATAGTCTTGCTCGCTTCGCTGTTGAAGATTACAACAAAAAGCAGGTTTGTTATTAATCTTATTATTTTTACGGCTACTTCTTCCGATTTGGTTCTGTTTTGATGTGGATTTGATGGTGTTAGCTTCTTGTTGAATCGAATTTCTGAATCCTGATTATCCTTGTATTCTCCAATTTGTCTGATTGACGATATTTAGATCGTTAGTTCGTATTTCGAGGAGCACAATTGGGATTCTTTTTTTCCCCTAGGTCAATTTAATGGAATATTTCCCCCTTGTTTCTGATTGGTTTCTTATTATTCTGTTGCAGAATGCTCTTCTGGAGTTTGGGAAGGTGGTAAGTGCGAAAGAGCAGGTGGTTGCTGGGACCATCTACTACATCACACTGGAGGCAACTGATGGTGGCAAGAAAAAGATTTATGAAACCAAAATTTGGGAGAAGCCATGGCTAAACTTTAAGGAAGTGCAGGAGTTTAAGCCCGTTGATGATGCCCCTGTTGAATCTTCTAGCTAGGTATTTTACAACACTGAACAATGTGCTCTGGTCGGATTCAATGTTTGAAATTATTCGCGTTTGTCTTCTGAGTGAACAATTTCTTGTTGTTATTAACATCTGGAACTATCCATAGGAACTCTAAACTTAGTTGCAAAAGGTGTTCAAATTTTAACCCTCTGAGAAATAGTGTTTGATGAAAGTTTTACAGAATGAAAGCATAATGGAATTGTTATTGTAGTTTGTTAGTGAAACTGTTATTCTAATGGAACGAACCAAAATGCTTGAAGCGCAGGAGAAATAAGTAGGAATGGCTCAAATACCGGATTGTAGACTATATATTTTGTTATCCTTTACTATGATAAGGTGTGAATCAGAACTCTGTCCTCATGCAGATGACTTGGGTGTTCATGACATCGAGAAAAATAACCTTGTCATTTATTTTGCCTTTGCTCCATCAAGAATAAGGAAGTAGGATTTAATCACTAAGCACGAGCTATCTGTTACGTGTTTATGGAACATGCATAACATGTTGAAATTAGGCCAAGCATTTTGCTGCTTTTGCTGTTCTATGGTAGGCATAAGAATTTGATCCTGTGATAGCCTTAAAATTGTGAAAAAGGAACAGCTCATTGATAACTACATGTTAAATTAGTGTTTGCGCTGAAAGATTAATCCTTTTGATGAGGATAAATTAGACAATATCTTTTACAAGCACCTTCAAATTGGACAGTCTCATTGTATGATCTTAATCACCCATTCTTTTGTATGTCTCTCTGCTGTTCAATAACAGGACCTGTATGATTTAGCTTTAAGGGATGTTTGCTCTATTGTCCTTCAGTCATGGTTTTGTCATTTCATTTCTTTCCTTTGTTCAATTTTCCCCTGTCATCTATAATGATTTTGGTTTTACCATCTGAATTTCCGGTTGTAATGAACCTCTTATTTACATCTGACTTTGGGGTTTGATGCGCCTTCAATGCAATTTGTTTAGTGGATTTAGTAAAAATATGCTTTGATTTTTCCTTTTTCAGGTTAAAGAAGATTATAAGTGGCTGACTTGGCTTGAAGGTGGAGTTATCAGGAAGTCAAAAGTATGCAATATATAGAACAAAAATGGCTTACTAGTTACCTTCGGGATTGATATTCAAGCCCTTACTTATTATGAAAGATCTATGCTTTTGTAATCCTTTTGTAAATTCAAGTACAAGAAATATGGTGTATTATGCGTAGATATTTATAACTGATGCTGTGAAGCAAGAAAATAAGGACAACATAAAGATGCCTATGTTAGGAAACCGCTTCTAATTGCACCATACATATTATATATAACTAGTGGAAGTAAACTCTTTTTTTTAGGAAAATCAAATCCATATTCCATATATATTAAGTGCATATTCCCTCAAACCATGGTTTTAAAAGCTCTTTTCCCTGAGTTGAGACAAAACTTCTCATACATACTTTATAAATTGTAAAAGCATTTCTAAAAAGCAAAAACAAACAGGTACAATCTAAAATTTTACAAGAAATCATATAAAGTAAAAGGCACAAACAGTATTACTCATTCTCTTTGTAAACCTTCGGTTCCATTGTCTACTACTCCCTCTGGTCCTTTTTATAAGTATTTTTTATCCTCATTGCGCAAAACAAACATGTGGTTAAGATTAGTTAAAAACAATAAATTTGTCAAAGAAGAGGCTAAAAAAGAATAAAGTTAGTAAAGGTTAAATAAGAATATTTAATTTTAATTATGTGTATATAAGTGATAACTCCCCATTTTTAATATATTTGAGACACATTTTGATATAATTGGGGAGTTATCAATGATAATTTAAGATGATTTTCTTGAGATTTTATAAGATATCAAGTTGGTGTATTATTTGGGGATTTTATTTTTTAAATATTATAGTTTTAAATATTTTTTAAAAAAAATTTAAAAAAAATATTGATTTGGCTTTATGTTAGTTTTTGGTAATTATTATTAAATAGTTTTTTTTTTCCATAGGTGATGAAGTGACGTGATTTTGGGCTGGAAAATTGGTGGGTCAATTGGACCTAAAATAATAAAAAGGAAGAGCCGACGTTGGAGTATGGACTTTGGGCTGGAGGGAAGACCTAAAGGAATGAAAAAAAAAAACAAAAGAAAGCTACGGACAGAAAAAGAGAGGAATAAAAACAGAAAAAAAAGTCACAGCCGCACAGTGAGAGAGAGCAAGAACAGAAGCAGCCACACAAGGGAATTCATCTTCATCATCTATCAAGAGCGTGAACCAGAGGAGCAGCAGCGAAGAGTGTGTTGAAGGTGGGACCTGGGGAAGCTCTATTTGTCCCTGATTCATCTTCTTCTTCCCCAGGTCCTCGACGGTGACATTGAGCTGGAGCAGAATCGGTAGAGGCAGCTGGTTGAGGACAGTTACTGTTCAGTTCTCTTGGAGCTTCTTCACCGCGAACCAGAACAGAGGAGGCGAGAGAGGGAAAGGAGACGTGTTGCACAGTGATTAATTTTTGTTTCTCTTGCCTTGATGAATCTGAATCTGAATTTTGGTTTTACTGAGATGATGACTTTGTTGACAGCAATGTGTGGCTAATTCTTTTTGAACCTAGAGTAGCTATGAACTAATTTGAGAATTTTGAGCATATATGAACCATTTAATTGTGTTTAGTGTTAATTTTTGTTTACTTAATCTTGTATTATTTTATCTATCTAGTGCTTGATCACCATTAAGTATGAATTTGGGAAATTTAGATTATTCTTGGAAGAGGGATCTTAATTGGACCATAGGATTAAGTAATATGGGATTAGAATTTATTCTAATTTGTCAATAGGATAGGAATATACCTATTAGACCCATATAATCATATTAGAGTGAATTTGGACATTTATTGCCTCTTGAGTAAATTAGTTAGGAATAACAATTTTAACTTGGGAGAGGAGTATAAGTGATTGGAAGATACTTATATTCATTTAAACTCTAGATTAACAATTTAACATTAAATACTTTTAATTGGGTAAATGCATGCTCTAAAACTTAAAGAAGGGATTAGCTACTCTAGGTTGTTTTTATCAATTGAAATCTTTAAATCATTAGATTTATTTCTTTTGCATTTGTTTAAAATTGTCTTTCAATCTCTTTCTTTGATTTGTTCAACTTAAATGAAAATGGGAACTTTAATGCCTAATTATCTATTGCCTTGAATCTCTGTGGGATGACCTTGATTTGCTACTATACTATTCTAATGACCCGTACACTTGTGGTGCTTATTTAAAATTTAGTAGCATCAAGTTTTTGGCGCCGTTGCCGGGGATTCAAAGCAATTGGTGATTAGAATTAGAAATCCTTTAGTAATTTAAGCTTGAGCTTTGTGACTATTTTCCTTTTGTTTTCTTGTGTGTGATTTACTTTATTTTCATTTTTTTTTGTCTTTGAAAAAAAAAATTTGAAAAAAAATGGATCATTCACATCATTTATTTGACTAAACCAGTGATAAATTGGCATATCTTGATTCTTTATTAGGAATGCATGTGGATGGAATAAGACAAGAAAATATAAATGCTGGTTGGATTGAAAATGTTGATTCTTCTCCTTATAATTGCTTTTCTTGTGTTTATTGTGGAGAGAGTCATTCACATGAGTATTGTCCACATGTCAATCCCAGTCACTATGTGAGAGATGATTTCACTATGAATCAAAGAAGAGACTAAGAAGTCCCACATTGACTAGATAAAAAGAAGAGGGACTTCTTAGGGCCTATATATAGGAGTAGTGAGGTAGACTCAATATGCAATTTTTCTACTTTCGCATGCAATCGGGGCAGCATTGGTAAAATATTATTTATGTTTTTACTAACCGTTAGATTGGGCTGAAATTTGGGCATCCCATCTAAGACATTCAATCAGTCACTCTCAACGGTTGGATTAGAAATTACTGTCGTGAGTTATGATTAGAAATTAATGTGAAATCATAATTTGTGCTATGTAAGGTTGTGTGTAAATCTGTCGTGTTGGATGCTCAATGTGGGTACGGATCATAAAAAATGCGTGTAGGTTTGCATGAGTAAATTAAAGGTTTCTGAGGCTTGATTGAAGTGCATTAATAACTTTCAAGAGTAATATGTAAATAAGTACATATAAGTGGTACTTATCCATTTGTGATATGTCAAGCAACATTAGTCTATTAATTTAAGCATATTGTAGGACATATTTCTTTTAAAACTAAAGGGTTTATATATTCTTTGATTGAGTGAAAAGTTAGAGTTGGCTTTTTAAAATAAGTTTGGCCAAAGAAACCCATTAGGGAAACCATGTTGATAGTATGCAGATTGTATATGATCATGTACATAAATATTTAGTTTATCTATCATGAGACAAACTAGATAAACTAATTATAAAACTTGATCTCTCTCTGAGACCATGAGCGGAGTATCTCTCTATACCCCTAGTGGTGGCTTCTCAAGTGATATTTTCAGTCTTCTGTACTGTTTTAACCATCGAATTTAACTCTTTCTGAGTCGAAATCGTTATGGAAGGGATGCAGTTGGATAGGTGAAAAAGTTTAGACAAGGAGCAGGAGGACAAGTTGGAGTTCCAGTGGAAGGAAATTGAAGGTGACGCTAAGGATGAGTTTATTTTGGTTGGAAGGGTGTTTGCACAAGCGACGATTGGTTTACGAACTGACATCAATAATGTGGAACCAATCTAGAAGGTTGAAGGAAATCTTACTATCAAGAATATTGGTACAAATAATTTCTCTTTCACTTTTGAAAATGAAAGTGAGGCTGTCTGGATTCTTAGCAAAAGCCCATGGTTTGTTCGTGATAATATTTTATCTTTACAAGTTAGGCCTCCTTTTGCAAGTGATAGTGAACTTGATTTCTCAAGGTATGCTTTTTGGGTGCAGATTCACGATGTTCCGCCTGAAAGAATGCAAGGTATGGTAATTGAATATCCGAAACATGGCTGCACGAGTGGGTAAGGTCATTGAATATGAGGATCCTCAAGATAAGAATGGCCCGAAAAGAAGCTTTGGAAGAGCTAGAGTTGAGATTAGTGTGGAAAAACCTTTAGTGATATGCTTCCGTGTGCCGAGACCTGACCAAAAAGATGATGCTTGGGTGAAGGTTAGGTATGAAAAACTCAGGAGATATATTGCTTCAATTGTGGAAGGCTCGGTCATGAAAATAGGGCATGTGATAAACCAGTTAATCAAGGTGAGAGTAGCAATCAAAGAAAAAGATATGATATCAATCTGTGTGCTCCGGCGATACGAGGGGGAGCAACGGTGGCGGTGACCATTGGAGGTCCGACGAGACATGTGGACCGGCGAGAAGATAGGGGAAACGCCATGCATGGGACTTATACCAACATTGAATGCATGGATGGAATCTCGATGCATGCTGAGTCTCCCAATATGGATGGGGAATGTTTTTCTAGAAAATCTAAGGTGGCATTAGGAAGTCAAAGGGGTTTAAGTATTAATGAGCCGAGTGAGAATTCGAAGAGAATTTTAAATCCTAGTGTCGATATAGTTCTAGGTCCCACTTTATTGAAAAGCCAAAAATTATTTTTGATGATGGGCTTTTCTTTGAGAGGCCCAACCCATTTGGGTTTTATAATAATCAAGCAAAGAAGGGCATGTAGGTGAGAAGGTATAGGCCGATGTGGTTAAATAATATTGGGCTGGGAGTTTTGCATGGTGTAAATGAGTATGGGGCCCGTTTTCATGTGGACTATGTAGAAGAGGCTGATGATAATGTGGTAAATGAAAATGCTATTGTTCCTGTTGAAGGAGAACCAGAAGTCCTGGATTAATTAATCAGATTGATCGAGTGGCTTTGAAGAGAGGTGCAAGCGAGACTTGGGATTCACCTGTTGCAAAACGACGAAAGAGTTCTGAATTTGACTCTCCAATTAAAGCTGAACTGAGAGCTTTGGAGGAAGTTAGGGAAAGTGAAGAAAAGGCAGCGAATGAGCAAAGGTTACAAGAAGCAGAAGAGATTTGAAGGAGAAAGAATGCTTGGTTTACCCGAAATGCTTTTGTGTTTGCAGTAAGTCTTTTATTTTCTGAAGGTGTTAAGGATGTCGAAGATGAAGCAATAAGGAAAAGGAAAGGAAAAGCTAAAAGGGAGCTTTTTAAAGGTAAATCCTCTTCCTCAGTTAGTATTACTAAGGATAATGAGGATGATAACAATGGAAATAGGGGTTCTAATGTTACTAAAGGAAGGCATGGTGGCTGGCCATCCACAGCCACCCGGGCGCCATAAGTTGGTTAGCTTGGAACTGTCAGGGTTAGGGGACCACCTTGACAGTTCACCATTTAAGGTTCCTATGTAGGAAGGTTAAACCCTCTATTGTTTTCTTATCCGAAACAAAAATGAGGAAGAATAAATTTGAGAAAATTGGAAGGAAATTGGGGTTCTTAAATGCAGTTTATTTTGACCCCATTTGTAGGTCTGGAGGGCTTGCGGTGTGGGGGAATAATGGTGTGGGGGTAAAGTTCAGTTTGATCAGTAGGCATATAATACATATTGAAGAATTAATTATCAGTGGGATGAAGTTTAGTGCCTTAACATGTGTGTATGGGCCTACAGAGGTAGCGTAGACGAGAAAGTGGTGGAATAATTTGAGATCCCTTCAACCAGGTTCTTAGTTTCCGTGGGTGATAATCGGTGATTTTAATGAATTATTGTATCATTTTGATAAAGAAGGTGGAAGAAATAATACAGAAAGATACCTGGACAGATTTCGTTCCTTCATGGTGGATTGTGATTTACTAGAGATAGAGATGAAAGGGGGAAAATTCATGTGGATGAACAATTGCAATGGGGAGGAATTTATTAGAGGAAAACTCAATAAGGTGATTGGAAATTATTACTAGAGGTTGAAATTCCAGAAAGAGTTGGCTCAGATTTTGAACGCTATTGGCTCAGATCACTTTCCCATTTTATTTGAGTATGAACACAAGGAAGATCTAGCACCAAAATTGTTGAGGTTTGATCTAAGGTGGTTTAATCATCCTCAATTTGAAGAGCTAGTGAAGAAAAATTGGAAGGGGGTGCTAATAAAACTGTGCTGAAGGACTTTGTAGAAAATTTGAATGAGTTGAGTGTGTTGTTGACCCAATGGAGTAAAAAGGAATTTGGCAATAATATAAGGGTAACTAATGCGCTTATGGATGAGATTAATAATTGTTTGAATCGAGAATGGAATGAGGTTTCTGCTAAGGAGCTAACTGATTTGAAACAGAAGCTGAATGCTGTATGGGAGCAAGAAGAGTTATATTGGGCCCAAAAATCTTGAGTCCAATAGCTGAAATGTGGGGATAGAAATACAAGCTTTTTCCATTTGATTGCAATCCAACGTAGAAGCAAGAACAAAGTTCTAAGGTTAAGAAAATGAATGAAACATGGATAAAAGATGAAGGGGAAATTGGAGAATGTTTTGAAGACTTCAATTCAAGCCTTTTCAACTTAGTGGGACAACGAAACTTTGATGAAATACTGGGATATATAGATGCAATGGTGACAGATGATGGCAATAGAATCCTCATGGGAGAAATATCTGATGATGAAGTCAAAAGAGCTGTGTTCGAGTTGGAAGGTTCTATGGCGCCGGGATCCAATTGCTTTACTGGAGCTTTCTTTCAGAAGGAGTGGCCTACCATTGACAAACAGTTTGTAATCTGATTCGAAAATTCTTTCTTGAAGGTTTTGAGCTTGATGAAGTTAATATAAATGACTTGGTTTTAATCCCAAAAGTAGAGAATCCTGAAACTGTTAATGATTATAGACCTATTAGCCTTTGCAACTTCATTTATAAAATCTTTTCAAAGGTTATTGCAAATAGGTTGAAGCCTCTACTTGGAAATTTAACCTCTGAGAGCCAAAGAGCCTTTGTTCCAGGAAGGCTTATTCAGGATAATACTATTATTGTCCATGAGATTTTTTATCATTTGAAAAGGAAAAATGTGGCTGGATTGGCTCTAAAGCTTGATATGAATAAAGCATTTAATAGGGTTGAATGTGATTTTTTGATTGCTTTGTTAAGAAAGATGGGTTTTTATTTAGAATGGGTTAAAATGATTTTTTGGTGTATAGCCTCGTGAATTTTTCAATTATGTTATCTGGGAAAATGATGTCACAAGTTAACCTTACTGAAGATTTAGACAGGGAGACCCTCTATCCCCATATCTTTTCATTTTGGTGAGTAACATTTTGTCAAAGATGATTGAGAAGTGGGAGGGGCAGGGTTATATTAAAGGAATTAAGGTGAATAATAGATGTCCAATGATCACACACTCCTTATTTGCTTATGATTCGGTTTCTTCTTGAAAGCTGATATTGATAATTGTAAAAATTTAAAGTATATACTTGATTTGTATTGTGAGGCCTCTGGACAATTGGTGATTGTAAACAAATCTTGTATTTATTTTTCTAAAGATATCCCTGACTCAATGAGAGAGGAGATTGGACAAATCTTTCAAATTTCTGCAGCCAATATCCCAGGAAACTATCTTGGCTTACCCATAACTTGGGGTGCTCTAAGACACAAGCAGTCAATTTTGTCATAAATAGAGTTAAAAAAAGAGTCGAGGGGTGGCAAAGGAATTTTCTGTCTAAAGCGGGAAGGGAGGTGCTTATTAAATCAGTTGCTAATTCTATTCTTGTGTACCCCATGTCTTGCTTCCTTTTCCCAAAAAATGCTCTATTGAGTTTGGATAGGATTATTACTAGCTTTTAGTGGAAAGAGAATAATAACAAGAGAAAAGTTCACTGGCTTTCTAAGGAAAATTAAAAAAAGAAAAGGAAAATGGGGAATTGGGATTCAAAGACTTTGAGGCTTTTAACTTAGCTATTCTAGCAAAACTTGGGTGCCGAATCTTGAAAGAACCTGATCAGTTGTAGGTTAAACTTATGAAATGTAAGTATTTTTCTAATTATAAATTCCTTAAGGCTAAGAAGAGATGTAGAGCATCTTGGATATGGCATAGTATTATTGAAGGAAGGAATATTCTTAAAGGAAAGGTTCTGGTTAGTGTAGGTAGTGGATGGAATACTAAAGTGTGGGGAGATCCATGGATAAAAGGGTCGAGTGGATTTAAGTTGTTCTCTCTATGTCCTGATCCTTCTGTTGCTAATTTAAGAGTAGCTGACATCAGGAAAAATGGGGGATGGGATTTGTCATGGCTAGCTCAGTTTATTACTGAGACAGAATGTAGTGAGATTAATTAGGATAGCTATGTCACAATGCGACGATGGCTGGATATGGACAAGGGCCAAAAGGAACAACTATATGGTTAAAGAGGGATACTATGTTGCTACGGAATTATTGCATGGAAGTGAGCTGGATATTCCTGAACCATCTAATTCTGTAGTTAGAATACCGTGGAAACAAATATGGAAGCTAAAAGTGCCTCATAAAGTAAGAAATTTCATGTGGTGATTATTGTCCAATTCACTACCTACCATGGACAAGCTTGCTAAGAGGCATTGCGCTGTAACTAATTTATGTTTTATTTGTAAATTAAATAGAGAATCAGCTGACAATCTCTTTTGGTCTTGTGAATGGGTGAAAAAGGCTTGGTTTAGAAGCTACTTTTCTTTTAAATTGCCAAAATCTCATGATGTTGATATGAGGCATTGGATTGAATGGCTTTTTATTGAAGAAAATCTGGCTGAATGGCACAAAGCTTTTGTCTCTATGTTCTTATGGAAGATCTGGAAGAGTAGATGTAATTTTATCTATCAAAATGTCCAACTTGATCCAGGTTTCATTGTATCTCAAACAGGTATTCTACTTCAAGAATATTGGGATGCTAATCAGTGGATGGTGGTGGAGAATGAAAGTCGTAATATGGAAGATAAAGAGCCATGGCGAATTGCTCACTGGATTGCACCAAGAGGTAATTATCTTAAAATAAATTTTGATGGTGTTTTCTCTTTTGATAATGGATTGGCGGCTATATCCTTTGTAGTAAGAGATTCCAATGGTGGGATCTTCGATGGGCTCAGTCGGTTGGTTAGTGCTGACTCACCCTTTATGGTGGAATTTATGGCTTTGTTTGAAGCTTATTGTTATGCTGCTAAAAATGATTTAGATGATGTTATTTTTGAATTGGACTGTCTTGATTTGGTCAATTGCATTACTAAAGGAAGCTCATCTCCAGAATGGGGGTGTGATATCCTGATTGAAAACATCCTTAAACAAAGGAAATTAATTAGAAACCACTCTTTATTGTGGGTTTCCAGCGAAGCAAATTTAGTGGCTAACTAGATTGCTAAAGCTTCAGTTAAGGGGTCATGTCCTACAGATTGGATTTGGAGACCTCCTAATTGTTTGAGAAAGCTGATAGAGAAGGATGTTAGAGAAGTTTTTGATGATCATGGATGGATTGTTGCTTGATCTATGTTTACTTTATTTAGTATATTTCTGTATTTCGTTTTGTGTTGTACTAGACTTGTTACGTTTAAGTTTTATAATATCATCTTTTCCGGCAAAAAAAAAATTATAAAACTTGGTAAATAGGGTGAGCTTAATAAAGGTAGCAAATAAATTCGTTATTAAATGTATTAGTAAGAAAGAGAAACCCTAATAGGAAGATTGATGTCAGGGAGTCAAATTAGATGTTGAGTATAAACTATGAGACCCAAAAAAAAAAGCTACTCTTCAAATGATTTTTTTTCTTAAAACAAGATAAAATGATGAAAAAAATATTAAGGATAAATATTTAGTTGTCTTCATGAAAATTTCAAATGTGTCTCCCAAATTTTAATTTTTGTCTGGGAATTTCAAATATTTTGTATTGAATAGAATTTCTTCTTTTGAATTACCTTTTAATAAGTTTTATACTCTAAGCAAATTTTCTTTTCATATATTGTGAAATTATCATGTTGTTTTGAAACTCAATATAATTAGGAGTTAAGCAAGAATTTATTAGAGAACCACCGGCTGCAGCATCAATGGTGTCTTTGTTGTGATCAAGCAATCCATCATAAAAGTACTCTACCAAGTGTGGTTGGGAAATTTGATGGTGGGGGCATTTGGCAGGGAGTGCCAAAAATCGAGTCCAATATTCATACAAGTTCTCACCCATTGCTCGTTGAATGCTATAAATTTCTTTCCTCATCTTAGCTATTCTTGTAGCTGGAAAGAATTTCTCCAAGAAAACTTTCTTCATTTGCTCCCAAGTCAAGGTTGCAAAGTGGTGATGAAGCATATAAAGCCACTCCTTAGCTTTTCCCTCCACAAAAAAGAAGAAAGCATGGCTCATAACTTCATCCACGTCAGCACTCGGAGGCTTCATGGATGAGCAAACCACATGGAGAGTCTCCAAATGCCTATGTGGATCTTCACCTTCATTACCATGAAATTTAGGTAAAGCACTTATCAATTGTCCTTTCAATTCAAAATTAGCATTGAAATTATAGAAGCCATAAGGATTATAATCAGCATTGGAAGAAATTATATCTCTTATGCTCCTATTTCCTACATCGTCATGCACATGATTATTATTGTGAGGTACTCCATTATGGCCATTATTAGGAACTTCATTATCTTGATGTTCAATGTGTCCATCCATGTTTTGATTTAGCACAATATGATTATCAATGAGAGGGCAATCAATGAGGTCAACAAAGAAATCACCACTATCAATAGCAATTTCCAGCTTTTCACACACAAAATGACAGCAAATCTGATTCAAAAACAGAGCAATTTCACACACAAACTTCCTTTTAGATAACACCAAGAAAAAATGCAGCAAGGTGTTCAATCTTAATGCAAGCACAATATCTCAGAATACAGTCAGATTTTCTTTAAAATTCACAAGCTTAAAGAATTTCAGCAAATTCCCAGTTTCTAGCCAACAACTCCTAAGTGAAAAAGACAAAAAAAGCAATCACACAATTGTAGCAGGGAATTTGATAGCATAGCAGTAAGTATCCACACTTTCAGCATGAATTCAACAGCAAATAACTATCCTGAACCAATCAATTTCAAGTGCAAAGTTCATGATGACAGCAAAATCTCAGCAAAAACCAATGGCCAAGATTATCACATGTAAGAAAGAGCAAATCAGCAAATATAGCAGCAAGTGTATGAGTAAAACAACCAATAAACTATGCCAAAATCCTCAGCAGTAAATATAATAAAGCACACAGAGCACACAAGTGAGAGACAGAGAAATTTCACAGCAAAAATTCAGCTTGAAGATTAAATCTGAGTCAAAAATTCAGAAATGTTTCTTGAAATCTTGAAATGATTCTTGGAACAAATTTACCATTGCTAGAAATGTTGTTTATAGAGACTGAGGGCTGAGAAACCGATGAATCAGACTGGACTAATGCAAGCAGCTTATGATATTGTTCTGGTGTGAAACTATATGTAGGATTAGCAACCTGTTGAATGTCAGATTGACTCTTGCTAGTAGAAATAGACTCAGTTACAACAGCATTCACAGTAGGAGTCTGAAATTTGAATCCAGGAGGAAATCCATGCTTCTTATAGCATGTAGCTTCGATATGTTTAAAACGTCCACAGTAAGTACATTTCTTAACTGAACCTTGGTTATTTGCTCCATTACCCTGTCTCAGTTGTCCATTCACTGGTGTAGTGGACACGTTTGTGTTGGTAAACAATGTTGTAACATCAGTAACTTGTAATTCCATCTCCCTTTCTTGTTGTTGTACCAAAGAGTATACCTTATTCATGGTCGGTAAAGGATCAAGAAGCATAATATTTGATTTAATAGAAGCAAATCGATCACTAAGCCCTTTTAAAAAATGTATGACATAATCCTGTTCCATTCTCTGTCTATACATTTCAGCAATACCACAGATGCAAGCAGGAGTGCAAGAACATCGTAATAAAGGCCTTAATGTTAGAAATTCATCCCATAGCAATTTCAGTTTAGTGAAATAATCACTTACACTGAGATCTCCTTGGCGCAAAATCTGAATATCTTCTTGGAGATCAGCAAGCCGGAATATATCATTTTGAGAAAATCTATCCTTCAAATCTTCCCAAACATCACTCGCACAATCAAGCCATAGGATACTCTGCGCAAGAGTTGGTGAAATCGCGCAAGTTAACCAAGACAAGACCATCATGTTGCACCTCTCCCATGCTGGATAGATCGGATCAATACTTGTTGGAATTGGAAAGGATCTATTGATGAAACTCATCTTGTTCTTTGAAATCAAAGCCATCCGCATTGCTTGTGCCCACGAATGATAATTGGAGCCTGTTAATACAGGAGAAACGAGAACCAACGACGGATTCTCATTATGATGAAGATAATAGCGATTTGAGACGTTCTGGAGACTCTCTGGATGTGAAGAATCGCCAATGATACTCATGGTGATCGCGACTAGGGTTTAGAGAGGAAAAAGAAGAGAGAAATGTAGTCGAAAAGGGACGATAGAAGACAGAAGAGAAATTGAAAGGGGGAAAAAATTTAAGAAGAAAAATGCAAGATAAGTTCAAATACCTTCCTTCTCTGATACCATATCACAATTAGGAAGAAGAGAAATGAAATTGAATTAATTTCTTATCACCACAGTCGTACATCTGGTCTTATATAGAAAAATATAAATAGCTAGATTCCTAATATCTGTTCTAACTAATCTTGTTACAATAACAAACTAATAACTATTATAATCATTTCTATTGATAAAGCCCAGGAGGCCCAATACTTACTTCCTAATTTTCTCAAAACGTCGGTTTAGATCCACAGATTAATAAATACATAATATTAATTATTATTTCCTAATACTTTCTAATTATTTTTACTTATGTTTGTTCATATTTGATTGGTTAATAAAACATATTTGAAAATAATTTGATTATTTCTTAAACTAAATTTCCTAATTGCATATTTGGATGCTTTGTGACTCGAGTAACAACATTTTGAATGCATGTCGATCACATCTGTAATGATATTAATCCAAAGGTGAAGATAGGATGAGAAGAAGCAAACGAGAAAAAAAATGGAGGATCCATATCTATATTAAACCAAGTTTTGAAGTTTTTTTTGGGCGGGATTGAGGGGAATCAAATTTGATATCTAATAAGTAGTCCAAGTTGATCTTGTATTTTCCAACGATCATCAAAAGTTTCAGGAATATAGCAGAGGTTGAGTTTGACCATCTTGGCCAATTAGACAACAAATGAGTCATTGCTACAAATAGGGGTTTTAACGTCCAAAGTAAAATTTTTTTAATTTACTTTTTTGGCCCTAGTGGAAATCTTTAGGTGTCTCTAAACTCTACTTTAGGGGTCCCAATTCAATTTGGGACACCTAATGTTGTGATTTCACTACTTTATTTACAGAAATGCCACTGCCTCTATGTTTTAACCTCCTTTTTTTAAAAAAAGGGACGTCTATTGGGGTAATAATATCTTCCATCTGTAGTAGTGAGTACTCTTTTGCATGGAGTTTAATATGGTTGTTGTTGTTTTTTGAGTTTTTTGTCCTTTAATGGCAAGTTCAAATATTTTGATTTCATTGTGTTACAAGACTATCAATTTTTTTCCTTCGCTTCCAAAAACAAATTTGGACATTTTTTCCATTATGAGACTCATAAAAATACTCATCTTTCTCAATAATTATTGTTAGCTAATGGGTGTGTGTGAGAAAAATTGGTTTATTATGAATTATTGTATTATTGTTTAATCAACGAGCATTTACTCTCGCTCGCGTGATGCGTGGGAAGCAACTGATTAAAGAATAACATCACGAGAAAATAAGAGGGCATAAAAAAAGCCACTGCTGAAATAACATAATAGCACATGCGGTGAAGTCATGCATTCCACACACGAAATTCAAAAAAATATCCACTAAAAAATGGAGTTGCGAAAGTCCAAAATAGAGCAAAACAAAAGATCAAATAGGTCTTCGCACAGACAACCAAAAACAAAAACATAAAAGGGTTCCGCATGCGTACAAGCTCAAGTCGGCGATCAAACGGTAATTTCTCACCCGATTGTCCTGAAATTTGGTGAATGTATTCGAGACATGGATTTTGAATATGAATGGTGAGATCATGGATTGAAGCTTCCTACTTTCTCCAAATTGTGCGTGAATGTTGGCATACGTTTTGTGACTGCAACTTTTGCGTTTGGTGATTTCCAAATTATACATATTGTATTTTCGTCCAAGAGATACGTATTTTATTGCTCTATTTGCTCTTCTATTTTATTAATATAATCCTTTGGTGATTTTTGTGGATGCAGTGAATTTGTTGTCATCTTATAGTTGAATTTTTTATTAGAGCATTGAACATTAAATTCCTTTTTTAAAATAGTGGAATCTTTCGTTTTGGGCCATGGTCATTTGCTCTCACCCACACATTAAGGGGAGATTTTTCCACATTAAATTCTTGTGTCTCCATCTATTATTTTGATGCTCATTTTATTTTCTACTTTAATTGATTCCATAGATCATTTTTAACTAGGAAGATTTATTATCCAATTCGCTCTTCCTAACAATGAGGACGTCAGCAATTTGAAGTGAATAATGACTCCTATAACGAGTGTCAAGTAGCAAGTGAGATGCTTATGAGCAAAAATATGAAACATTTGTTCATGAAAAATTTGGTCAAAAGTTTCTGTTTAAAAAATTTATTATTAAGAAGTATATGAATTCAAGCACAATACTTTTTTTTCTATGAAGTCCTAAAAGACACTAATAGTTTTTATGTATAAAAATATATTAGGTCTTTTCTGTCTAATAAAACTTTTAAATTGACATTTTTCACCAATTTTCTTAGTGTATATTTGAATTCACTTTTAGAGAATAACTTTTATGATTTATGAGTTAAGTGTGTGCGAGGAGTTTTGTTTCGGCTTGCCGAAAAGGGCTTTTGAAACTACGGTTTCATAGTTACCTAAACACTCGCTTATTATACAATGAAATAGGTAAAAGAAGATAATTTAGAGAAAAATTGCCCTCGAATATTTGGTCAAAGATGAACTTTGTGATTTGAAATAAACTTTTGTAGTGATGTCCTAATATCCTTTTAATGGTATATTTGGAACTTGGTGATTTGAAATAAACTGTTGTAGTGCTCACCTAATATCCTTTTCATCGTATTTTTTTAATCATCACAACATCATCTTTATCCTAATTTCAAACTGCTAATCTTCATGCCCAATAATCATAAAGCATGTGCCAAACAAAACGACAAGGGAATCACATCACAGAGAATCAAATTCTTAAGACTTTAAGATAACTAAACAAAATCGCTTAAGATAACCATCGAGTTGGGAAACTTCACCTTGCTTGCTCCCTCACATTACGCAACTAAAATCAAACCTTACCTTTTTTACCACAACTAGGTATTCTCCGTCGTGCAATGCACTGGACATTGTTTTTTGTTTATGTCATATTCAAGATATTAATGTTTAAATTAGAGACAAATTAAATAAAATGATATTGATTAAGAGGTTTACTAATCATACTTCACATTTGTTTATATATAGATACTATTTTCATCTACTGAAGACATATGATCATGGGAACGCTTGTCATATTCAGTTGTAATATTTTTAAGAGCTAAAGTAAAATGAGTCAAAATATGACTTGCATGTAATCACAAACATAAATCACGCTGCTCTTATATAAAAATTTAATGGAGAACACTTGTCATATTATATTATAATATTTTTTTAGAGTTAAAGTAAAATGAGTGGAAATATATATGTCTTGCATGTGAATACAAACACAAATTGCTCAGCTTAATTGACAATTTTACTATGGTGTTAAAGTAAAATGAGTGGAAATATATATAACTTGCATGTGAACACAAACACAAATTGCTCAGCTTATTTGACAATTTTACTATGGTGTATTAATTAAATTAATTTTAATTATTTATTACTTATTATTAATTAAGTGTTAACAAGTCTTCTTAGTTCTCACTCGTTCCATTGTGTTAAATATGGGTAAAGTTCAAAAGTTACTCCCCTGTTTCAATTTCCCTTTCATCAATTATTGTATAAACTTTGTTCTTATAAGATATAGTGTTATATTAAATAGGGATGCAGTTAGGATACAGAATCGATTTTGCATATTGAATTGAATCGAATCGAATCGAATCGAAACGGAAGAGAGATAGAGTGAGGTGAGAAATGGCGGCGTTTGACGGTGGTATTGAGGACGTTCTCGGCAGCCAGAACAGCCTTGCGATCGATTGTCTTGCTCGCTTCGCTGTTGAAGACTACAACAAAAAGAAGGTTCGTTATTAATCTTCATTATTACTTCTACTGCTACTCCCGAATAGGTTTTCACTTACTGAAATTCGAGGAAGAACGTGAAATATGGAGTTATTTTGAACAGTGTTGGCCACTGATGTTCTGTTTCGGCGTAGATTTGGTGGTGTTAACTTCTTGTCGAATCAAATTTCTGAATCCATAGTACTCTTGTATTCTCCAGTCTGTCTGATTGATGATATTTAGATTTGTTAGTTCGTATTATTGGGATTCTTCAATTTTTTTCCAGGCCAATTTAATGGAATATTTGCCCCCTTGTTTCTGATTGGGTTTCTTATGATTCTTTTGCAGAATGCTCTTTTGCAGTTTGGGAAGGTGGTAAGTGCGAAAGAGCAGGTGGTTGCTGGCACCATGTACTACATCACGCTGGAGGCAACTGATGGTGGCAAGAAAAAGATTTATGAAGCCGAAGTTTGGGAGAAGCCATGGCTGAACTTTAAGGAAGTGCAGGAGTTTAAGCTCGTTGGTGTTGACCCTTCTAGCTAGGTATTTTACTACAATGCACTATGTGCTCTGAGAGCTAGTGTTTTAATAAAGTTTTGAAGAACGAAAGCCATGCATATCGATTTGTTATTATGGATCATTGGAACTGTTGTAAGTATAACTAGCTTGTGCTTCCCCCGTCAGGGTGCTTGTATTTGTGAAACAATTCCATTTTTAATGCCACAAATTCGCTCATGTTCAATGCTTATCTTCAATATAAGTAAAATTTAGGTACAAATAGATGCAATAGAGGAAATGAAGGATTACATATCAAGCAATAATCTACCTATCTTAGCATGTGCTTCCTCTGTGTTGCTTGGGAAACTTATAAACTTGGAGTTTTTATATTTTCATTACAATTAAAAAATAATTCTCACCTAAATACAATTAAGATCCTTTAAAATTAGGCCCAACTTTATAATACATAATTAGGTAATATACATGTATCAAAAAATATCTTTCTTCTGCTACAAATGTTAATGAAAGTTATGCATAATCATTGCGGTGTCCTTTCACATATCAAGAAAAAAAGAAATAAAATACAAGGTTTATTAAAAGCAAAAATACAATGAAAAGTAACATAAGGTTACCGAAGGTGGATTATCTAACTCTATTGATATTCATTCCCTTTTTACTAATCCAATCTTATCTAAACTTTTTTCCTTATTTATAAAATGTGTAATTGAATTTTTTTCATGCAGTTTTAAATTAATTAGATTAAATTAAAGAAAAACACATAGTATATAATTTTTTTTTTGGTTTTAAATCAAATTATATTACAGACATGAAAGAAAGTAAAGGTATATAGAGCATAATTATTTAGCTTAGGTTTCCATTAAACTATCAGGCATATGATTTTTCAAGAGTACCTTTCATTAACCTTTATCTAAGATATAAACTTGCCCACTTTATTAGTTTTAGCTTGCATTTGAAGAGGAATATCATATCTGAGGTGGCTAGATTTGAATATATTCACTACTCTTTTGAGGAGGAAAATTAATTTTGGTAACTCCCTCCTTAGCTTGCAATTCTTACCGAATGCCTTAATATATTCGTTATGCAAATTTTATTAAACTTTTATATAGGATTAAAGCTTTCTCCAATCGATATATTAAAAGGGAAACTACTGGTCAAAAGATACCATTGGGTTTAGCCTCCCCCAAACGAAGATCAAAATGTTATATAATATGAATACACAAATTGCACAGCATTAATTGTGGATAGCAGAGTATTCATGGTTTCAGTAAAATATCAGAAGGCCATGCTTCACGGCTCAATCCGTTTCCCCTAAACCTAATGACTCTCCATATGTGCACAGTTTGTGTGACCTTCCATGGGTATCTTCAATTGGAAAATGTGCCTTACACAAATAAGATAAGTTATACTTAAAATATGTAGACCCCCAAAGCATGACCAATAAAAGACAAAAAAACAAAACTGTCATATTCTTTGCCAGTGCGTCTTTTACCATCAACCCACCCCCATCCTTCTTTGTTAGAGTAACTCCATCAGTTTTAGGAAAGCATGACTTGCTTTAGCTGTAAGCAAAAATAACTCGCTTCATCAATTTAAAATTGTATATATGAACTTGTTGGTACAAGTATTCAAATTTTGACAATCCCATGACTTTGTCATTTTTTTTAATGTTTGCATTAGCTGTAACTGATAAAGGCATTGTCTTCCTGCACCAGAAATTTGGATAGTTAGCTTGAGATGTCTCATAAATTGATATATCTTCATCTTCAAATTATATGTACTTGATCGTTAATGCATCACAACACGAAAAGGGAACAGTTGGTTCAGCAGTCAATGGTTATAATGAGATGACGCTTTAACAGTCAACAAATTAGACCTAAGAAATAACTTACAAAGTTTGGACTTCTTGATGCAACTAAGTACCTAGATCAGTCATAACTTACCAAGTAGAAAACTTGCTTTCATATAATATGGACACATCTTTAGAGGTTTACATTTTCAGATGAAATTAAAGACATTATTATATCTTGTAAGCAACCACCAAGACTTGCTACAATTGTGAAAGTCTGTCAGGTAGATTACGATAATTTGAAACATCTTCCCCTGACACGGTTACAAATGAATTAAAACAGAAATATTAGTAGTTTTACTTCTCTCAAAGCAATATAATTTTCTAAAAATTTTACATGTAGGTGCCACTCCCATTTATATATTAATAAAGAAAATGAAAACCTGGAAACTATTAATGCACCGTCTTAGTGCTTCCACATGAATAAGCATAGGAGATAGAACTCAATAACTTGTTTCAAAATAGCCTTCCCTAGTCGTTGCCTTAGGTTTAACCCACACCACCACATGAAAAGAGAGGAATTTGCCAAAGGCAATCTTCAACCAGTAAAGGATGTCATAAAAAATAAAGCCAATCCAAGAAAAGAAACAACAATTGAAGCCAAATCAACTGTGGATTTTTGGAGTCAAGGTTTACTACCTATAACCATATTTGGATGCCTGTCTTTCTGCCTTTAGCTCTAAGCCCCCCATCACTTGCTATTACTCATTCTCTTTGCTCCTGGTCACAGTTGAGTTGAAAAGAAATGAATTCCACTATTGAGTTAAAAAGTAAACCGCGAACCATATCCAGAACCAAAAATCAAGTAATAAACAATAATTTCATAACAACCTAAATCTAGCACCAACATTCAAAAATAAATTTAAATAGATTACATGACATATAAGACAAACAAAAAGGGAGAGAAGCTAGAAGAACAAACACCAATCACATACTTTAAATTCCAAAGCAAAACCAAAGGATGCAACATAATGAAAATGAAGAAGGGGAGAGAGCATTCATATGTCATGTACTCAATAAAGATATAACATAAAATATTTAATGAGAACGCATTCATAATCAACCTGTCAAAAATAAAGGAAATATAGAGCACAAACAGCCAAAACGTTTTCTTTGATCTATCGTTCCAAAATGAAAACATAATGAAAATGAAGAAGTAGAGAGAGCAGAAACGAAGGGAGATTACAAACCTTTTCGGCAATGGGAAATTAGTCCATCGTTGCATCCTAGCGGTGAAAAAGCTCATAGCATGTTCATCTCAGAAATCGACAAAGCCGCCTCCCCCACTATTGCAGCCTCGCCTGAAGTCACCATGAATGCCCCTCTCTGCCTGTATTGCAATGAAAACGCCCTGCTATATTGCATCCACAAATAAAGTCACTGTGAATAATCACAATTGGTCATATGCAAAAGGATGAGATAATAATGACCCACAAAAAGAAAAGGATAAGTTTTATTGTGAAGACCTCGAGGAAGAAATTATTGGAAAGCAGATTGGTTTGAAATTTCTTCTACTCGGGAGCCACACTGATGTACGACAATACTACAGCAAAACGAAAGAAGGAATAGACAGAGAAAATGACAAAGATGAAGGAAAATAAAGAACAAAAACAAATAACACCTACCAATCACGTTATTTTTCCCTTCTTCCATCCATGGTGTATCATGAAATGTCGTGACTTTCGACTATAGTAGATGAAAAAGGTTGAAGTGTTGAGAGTTCCATGGTGCCGGTGAGAACTGAGAAACAAAAAGGAGTGGGAGTCTGGGGGATGTGGTGTGATGCTCAAACCAAGCTTTTGATCACGTGATATAAGTAATGCTCATTTTCCAAATTTGTCCCTATAATTAATACTCATTTCTAATTGTGTACACTCATTAAATTTTCAAATACATTTTCGAATAAGGTAAAAGATAAAAAAATTTCCAGTTCATGACATATTTAATGAGTTAATTGTCACGCCTAAACATACTAAAGCATGACCGGCACAAAGTATAGTGTTCTTACTTCGTAAGCCTATTTAATTTAATATTTTCAACTTACAATCAGCAAGATCTACTTTGTTAATATAATGTCAAATGACGTTATAATATTTATCCATGAACCTTTGTGTAAATAGTGAACAAATATCTCTTTAAATATTGGATTTTCCAAATATATTTGTAACAATCAAACAACCAAATTCCTAAAAAATAATATTAAGACTTTCTCTCAATATATATACACACACAAAAGGGAAGCGAACATCATGTCTACAAGATTTTTGGAACGACCTTTCTTCACAACAAACAAATAAATATAATTCATCTTAAAATTAACTTTACAATTTCAATTAATGCAATCATTTGATAAGTGATCCATTCCATAATTCATATGAAGTAGTACGCTTATTTATTCTCTTTAGAACACAAATAACTTGACAAGTGAACAAAATCTCTATACAAAACTTATTACTAAAATACTTGAAATAAATTTGTACTGATGCAAACAGGTCTATAAAATTTCATACTATAAATGAGATAAAAGCTATCATTGAAATATGTATAAAAACCATAGAACAAAAAAGCCGACCGGACTGACCGGTCAGTGGTCCGATTTGGTTCACCCATTCGGCTGTGAACCGGTTTGAGGTCAAAACTGGATTGAATCGGTTAAAACCAGGAACACTAGTGGTTTAACTGGTTGGACCAATTTCATTTTTTTATTCTTCTAACTATTATCTCACGCTTTTTTTAACGAGAACATGAAAGGTTGAAGACCAAGATGAAGAGAAAAGTAGGTAAAGAATAAATAAAAAATAATATGATGATGAAAAAAATTATTTAAAAAGATATAATAATTATAGGAAAGAAGATGTCATTATATAAGTATATGCGTTATAACTAATACTAATAGATTTTAAACATTTTTTTCTAAAGATCTTCATTTTTATGTATAAAATTTTAAATATATATATATATTGCCACTAATAAATTGTAATATTTTAATATGGTAGGTCCAACTATTGGTTAAACCCCGGTTGACCCATTGACCATTGAACCTGTACCGTGACTGGTTCGTTGCCCAGTCCGATTTTTTGTTCCTTGATAAAAACTAGTTGTCAGACTTAGCATAATATTTGATTGTATTTAAAAAAATAGTAATTTAAGAAATTAATCATAAGTTCAACAAAAATAAAAATTCGATAAAGTAATTTCTTTTCATTAATAAATAATGATGAAAACATGTTCTTTTCCCAAAAACTTGTTTCATTAGAGGAACCATCACAAAGCAAATAACAAGCGCGGCTCGAAGGCTACGAAACAAACATAGCTTGAAGTCATGAAGACAAGCGTGGACATACAGTTCATAAGGGTAAATAACCAAGCACAGCACAAAGCCACAAAAACAAGCGCTTTGTGTCTAGTTCCTCTGACAAAAGAGTCTACAAGTTTATAGAAAATCATTTCTTTCGATTTATGATAATTTATCTTGTAAAGAATTCTATACACCATTCATTAGCTGTATTTCCAATCCTTTTATAAGGACTTAGAGTTTGAGCATTTACCTAAGTTAAAGGCAAAGTCAAACTATAACCACTATCAAAAATTAATAATATCATGTATGTTTATATCTCCTCTCATTTAAGGAAATTTAACAAACAAGTAGTACACATTAAAACTCAATCACATAAATCATCTTCATGCCGTATGTAACTCCCTTCCGTAATTATATCCGAAATACACGATTAAAATGAATTAGAGACCATCAGATATTTAAATTCATTTAAAATCCCATCCTTAAGATAGGGTTTTCACAAATACTTTTTGAAAACTAATGGACCTGGTCTCATATTCAAATTTTGAATACAATTACGTCACGTGGAATATCACATTTATACAAATATCAGAGTGCACAACAATATCATCCCGGCAACTCCCGGGTTCATATCTTTACTAAATATACACAGGACACAATTACCCATTACAATTTCCACATGGGGATTACACAAATCTTCTCAAATACATATACAATACCCCAAATGCTCATTCTAATTAACCAAATATACATTTGAAACATGTACAATATCCAAATATACATAATCCCAATCATAATGATAACCAACTACCCAATTGACAACCTGAAGGAGTCTTCGCCGCCCTTGGTTGCTTGCTCCATCCTCGATCCACCTACCCTGTCTAAAATGTTGGTAGGGGAGGGTGAGACTCAAGAGAATCTCAGTAGGTAAACATTACCAATATGCATGCAAGATAGATGTTTAATGCATGACATGCTTGCATAACTCATGTTTACACACAATGACAAATCTGTAAGCTCAATGCTTCGAACAACATACATATGGCCATAGCATAAATTGAAACATAGCTTCAAATCATTCATACATGTTTCACATAATCAAGCAAAGCCATAACATGCATCAATACCAACACAAATATCATATACATGCAAGAGAGGTAAGTTTCCTACCCTTGTTCTTTCCACGTATACTCTAGTATCGGCTACTCGTGATTCGAGCGAATATCCAACCCTATAACCAAATCAAGGACATAGGGTCAATCTCAATTCCAAATCCTTACTTTCGTATATTACTTAAGGTTGGTTATCATTCACACCCTTTAGATGGCTATAATAAGCTCAACAAAAGCCTAAAGGATTGGGACGTACTAGGTTGTAAATCACTTTTCAAAATCACCAAGTAATGAAAATGGGGGTTGGCTGCAGTCAAGAACCCTCTGGCTGCAGCCAAAACGCGCATAGAAGGATTTTGGCTGCAGCCAAGGCAACCTCGAAAATTCATAATTAATTCTAGAAAAATCAAAATGAGGTGATCCCAAAACCAAATGAAAGCTATTTAAGTCCTCTTCATAGGAAAAATATGGATAATTACTGGAAATCACCACAAAAATATAGAATTACACACATATCCACACTGCTCCAGAATTACGTCCAGTTTTGACCTCAAACTTTGGGCAAACATAACTCCCAGTTCACAAAACAAAATGACACAAATTATATGTCCATATTGAAGCTTAAGATGTGAACTTCAAGAATGGACAGTTTCAGAATTTTTAGAGACCATTTGGTCATTCAAAACGTTCACACAAACTGACTGCCCAAAATAGACTTTCAATGGCAGCATTTCCAGTTTTGGCAATTTCATACCAAACTTCATTCCCACACAAGTTTTCACAAGGAATCCATTGGAAACACCAAAACAACCAAATTCACATTATATTAACATGTTTTACAGCTATCTCAACATGTCACACAATTTCACATTTCAAACTCTAACATTGCAACTTTTCCATTTCCAATGCCAAACCAATTCCAATGATACCAAAACACAATATGACACCATTTTTACCACAATACACAAACCAATTCTTCTAATCCAAAATTACATGAAAATCAGAGAAAAATTCAAAATTCACAAAGCTTGATCACAATTCTCACTGAATCACCAACAACACTTCGCATCTTTCCATCTAGCCACAATATGCGCCTTCCCTCTATTTTAAGTCAATTTAGATGTTAATCCACAATTGAGCTTAAATACAGGATTTTGGCGCTGCTCATAACACAAGCGACTACAATCCACTTCATATTCTCCAAAAGGATTTATTTATCACTAACCACATCCACTTTTGGAGTCATTATCCATTAATCCACATTTGGAATCTTGCTAAACCAGGGCTTAGCAATTCACTAATTTCAAACTTATTCTTTAGCCTCAAGTCTCAGAATTTGGGGTATTACACCGTATAAGCAGTCTTCCAACATTTTCTTTGGCACAAGGTGAGCAACAACAATCATATAAGCAATGACAAATTCTTACTTGTACTTGCAATCTTTCCACAATACACATAGCTTAATTTCATCACAATTTACCTTTCAATCAATAAATCCCTCAATGCTTTCAAAGCAACTTTTTTTTATCCTTTTCCATGTTTCAACCTAAAAAGTGAACACTTTTTTAGCAACAAAATTATATTAACCGCACTTGATTGCTCGTTTTAACTAAAATTCCTTATGAAACATCTTGTCAAATAGTTGATCTGCATATAAAAAAAAGCACTAAATTTTAAATCATTGACCAAACAATTTGTTTGCATTAACAAATCTTAAAAATTTCATCAACCAAAATAAAACCCTCAGCTTCTTGTCTATGTTTTGATTTAAAAGAAGGATAATTCCAAAAAGAGAAAAACAGAACACATCAAATTCGAGCAAATATGTACCTGGTTCAAATGAGCTCTCCTTTGAACCTTCAGCTGAACATCTTTCTAACACCCCCCATGTTACTTGCATTACAGCAGCAAGGACAAGGAAGAATAGAGAACTTTTACACCTCCGCCTCATACACACACGACACATAGAATATCAAGAAGAGGGGAGATAAACCATTGAAGAGCAAAGGGGAAAAAAAATCAAAAGCCACCTCAAGCCTCCATTCATACAGAAAAATCAAAAAATATAAGAAAGCTGGATTGATTGGCACCCAACCCACTACCCACGCCAGAAACAAGGAGGAAGAAGAGAACCATAGTGATTGTGGCACACCAGCGTTTGACCAAAACAGAGGAGGAGGATGTTTAGCTCACTCCCACACGAGGACGCACTAAACAGAGGCAGATTGATGTTGTAGAAACTCACAAACAAGGAGGGGAAAAAAAAGGA
Source organism: Inga leiocalycina (assembly GCA_963242795.1). Lineage (NCBI taxonomy): Eukaryota > Viridiplantae > Streptophyta > Magnoliopsida > Fabales > Fabaceae > Inga > Inga leiocalycina. The sequence goes on along the minus strand of OY725325.1, from coordinate 61,031,937 downwards.
AGTAAGCGCACTACAAAAAAAAAGGTATTTTGTAGCAGTGCACTTGTGGCGGTTACATTAAACCGCTACAAATTATAGTATTTGTAGCGGTTTTTACCTAAACCGCTACAAATATGTAGCGACAAGAATATTTGTAGCGGTTTCCTACAAAAAACTGCTACAAATTTGGCGCGAAATTCCCGCCAAAACTTGTAGCGGTTATTTTGAAGCGGTTAATGCACATAAACCGCTACAAAATACCAAAGGTCAGAATTTTGTAGCGGTTTTGGGCAAAAACCTCTACAGAATTTCAAGAGACTCCAAATTTGTAGCGGTTTTGGGCAATAACCGCTACAGAATTTCAAACGTTGTGAAGATTTGTAGCGGTTATTGTAGAACCGCTACAAATTTAATTATTTGTAGCCGTTAGAGTAGCGGTTATTTTAATAACCGCTACTAATATCTGGCCTAGTTAAACCCCCACCTCCTTCATTTCTCCTTTTGCTCATTTTGTTTCCTGAGGTTTCTCTGAGTGATTTCTTCGAGATTTGAGCGTTCAGACTTCTCTATAGGAGTTTTTGGTTAGTATTTCATAGTATTCGCACTTGAGGTACGTATATAACACGTATTTTTATTTATATTTGTATTTTTATTATATTTTTGCATAATAATGGACTAATTTTTTTTAATTTGTACAGTTGATATGGCTTCAGGACAGGATAAGGGGAAGGCCCCTGAGGTCCCCAGACCGACTTTACGGGTGGCAGCAGCCGGGCAGGGGGCAGAGGGAGGGGGCAGTGCGCAGGCAGGGCTACCGCGGCATCTCAGCCCATCCCCCCACAGGCACCGCAGACGATCCCACAGGCGACGACCGCAGCAGAGGTGCCTGAGGTGGAGAGGCCAGAGATTAGCGTTGAGAACTTCCTCAACGAGGAGGAGTTCGAGATCCCGATGGGGTTCAGGGAGATGGAGCGGTTCCTTGATGAGGAGGACGCTCGGGAGCAGAACAACCCACGAGGGTCGTTTTCGCGGTCCACTGGGTTTGAGGTGCAGGTCGAAGGTAAATTAATTTTTTAATTTAGTAAATTATTTATTTAAATTATAAATGTTAACTTTGAATTATAATTTATCTAACGTGGGGTCAACTGTGCAGATGAGCAGGGGAACGTGTCGACGATGAGGTTGGATGTGGCCAGTCTGAACAGCTTGGACCGGTCCCTGCGAGTTATAGTACCGTGGAACGAGGGCACTGACCAGCCGATCCACAATGGGGGTCACCTGCTCAACCGCTTCCTGAGCAACCTGGGAGCGAATTGGATGCGGTTCCCCCTTCACTTCCCGACGTGGAGGCACATTCCGTAGGGGCCGAAGGACCAGGCTTGGGAGGAGGTGGCTCAGGTAATTAAAAATATTTAATTAATATTTTTTTAATTAATTCTATTTAATTATTTTTTTTATATTATGGTTTTTATAATTATTGATATTTAAATTTATTTTTTTCAGCTGCGGTTTCCGTCCGGGCCAACCGAAAGAGGTACGCCCTCGTGAAGATGGGCGACGCCTGGAGGAACAGGAGGAACCGTCTCTTCCACAGGGTGGATGGGGACGGGACGATGCCGTTGGAGCAGCTGCAGGAGAGCGTCCCAGACGGCGTGCCGCCGAACGACTGGGCGTGTTTCGTCCAGTTCAGGAGGAGCCCTCGGCGCAGGTAATGTATTTATTATATTTTTGATATATAATTTTGTAATTGTTAAATATTAAATTATAATTTCAATTTAATTTGTATTTAATTTTAAATTATAATACATTTAATTATTTGTTTTTCCAGGAGCTTTTTCAGAGGAACACCGAGATCCGGGCGCAGCAGACGATCCACCACACAGCAGGATCGAAGACCTTCGATGTGACCTACAACGAGCTGGTAAGTTTTCAAAATATCACTTACTTTTAGCTGATTATTTCATAATACTAATTATTGTTTTGTAATTGTTTCAGGAGACGAAGGCACAGCAGGAGAACCATCAGACGGGCTATGCGGAGCTGTACGCCATCACACACAGACACCGTGACGGGACTGCGACCTCTCAGCAGGCAGAGGCGGCCATTGTAAGTTATTTTATTATTATATTTTTTATAAAACCAAGTTAATAATGAAAAATGGTAATTATTAATTGTTTCATAAAATGGCAGGAGCAGATGCAGCTGTCGCAGGCTGAGCTGCGACAAACCTAGCCTGAGGAGTCACAGGGGTCAGTGGACCCGACGGCTCCTTTGAAGGCGGGTCTGGCTCAGGCTGAGCACCCCGGACGCGTGCGGGGTATGGGGATAGGCGCCAGACCCAGCATGGTCTACGGCAAGAACGCCGCCTCTGAGGCTGGCAGCTCTAGAGGGGTCAGACGTTGGAGGGACGAGTCTATTGACCAGCTGCAGTCAGATTTAGAGCAGACGCAGCAGCAGATGGCGCAGCAGTAGCAGCAGATGCAGGTGCAGCAGCTACAGATGCACGCAAATATGATGTACGCTCAGCAGACGCAGTGGCGTGAGATCGCGAACACCATGCTCGAGGGAGCATGGAGTCGTCTGTTCCCGAACGAGCAGCATCCAGTGGTTCCCCCTGTCCCTCGCTACGTCGTCCCGAGTACTACTCCTCCTGCTACAGCTCCTCCTCCTGCTGATGACGATGGTGCGGTTCAGTTTGTGCAGCGGCCCGATCCAGCGGCATCTGAGGGAGCCCCACCTGAGGGAGTACCAGAGGATCAGCCCCCAGCTCCTTAGTTTAGGACATTTTCTTTTGTTTAAACATTTGTAAATATTTATATGAGATTTTATTTCAGAATTTTCTTATTGTGTTTTATATAATTATATTTATATTATTAGATCGCGTTGAAATAATTTATGAATGATTTATATCTAAATTTAAAAAAAATTATATATATATTTGTAGCGGTTTTAAGTTAAAACCGCTACAAATCTATATGTTTGTAGCGGTTATTAGTGTATAACCGCTACAAAGATATATATTTGTAGCGGTTATAAACTCATAACCGCTACAAATTTACATATATATATTTGTAGCGGTTTACCTTCAGAAACCGCTACAAATGTATATGTTTGTAGCAGTTATACACTAATAACCGCTACAAACACTTAAATCATTTGAATTTTTAAATTTGCCGCTTTTGTGCACATTTGTAGCGGTTATGTTATGTATAACCACTACAAATTAGAAAATTATTTTTATATTTAATGTCCAACGGCTTTAATATTAGTAGCGGTTTCATATATATAACTGCTACTAATATGTTGAACATTAGTAGCGGTTTTATATATATAACCGCTACTAATACTCAATAAGTACATTTTGAATTTCCCACCAATTAACGGCTTGAATATTAGTAGCGGTTTTATATATATAACCGCTACAAAATTATAAACGTTGGAAACTCTGTAGCGGTTGGTGTAGCGGTTTAATAACCGCTACAAAATTATAAACGTTGGAATTTCAGAATATAAGGTTCTAGGCATTCATCATTATCTTCTTACTCATCTTCTTCTCTATACTTTCTTCTCTCTCACTTGTAGCTATGGATAAATCATGGATAAGGTTGCCGCGCAATTCTCCTGAATATTTGTACGGATTAAACAGTTTCTTAGATTTCGCATTCACTCACGCCAGCTGTAACGGCAAGATCGTCTGTCCGTGTCGGAAATGCAAGTTCAAGAAGTGGCATGCACGAAATATTGTGAAGGAACATTTGCTTGTGAAGCCTTTCCCTGAGGACTATACGTTCTGGGTAGTTCATGGTGAGAAGGCTGGCATTAGATATGATGAGGCTATTCCTCGAAGTTCTTAAGTAGGCGTTCAAGTAGATGAAGATGATCCTATGAATAATGCTGTGCGTGATGCATTTGGATTTCAAGGCGACAACTTCAATGAAGAAGTGCACGGCTCTGAGCCGGCTTTTATGGGGAATGAAGCAGCTTGGGATTTTTTCAGCTTGATGGATGAGGCAGATCGTCCTTTATATCAAGGTTGTCGCAAATATTCTAAATTATCTTTCTTGATCAAATTGTATCATATCAAGTGCTTGTGTGGGATCACAGATAAGGGAATGTCGATGTTGCTCAACTTATTACAAGATGCATTCCCTGACGCCGAGATTCCCACAACCTTCTACGAGGTCAAGAAGATTATCAACAGGTTGGGGTTGAATTATCAAAAGATTGATGCGTGCCCAAATGATTGTATGCTGTATTGGGGAGACGATTCCAGCATGGAGACGTGTAAGAGATGTCACACATCGAGGTACAAGACAATTCGGAAGGGGAAAAAGCAGAAGAAGAAACCTGCAAAGATTGTTAGGTACTTCCCTTTGAAACCTCGTCTACAAAGATTATTTATGTTGTCTAAAACTGCTGAGCACATGAGGTGGCATGCCGTTGATAAAAACAAAGACAGTAAATTAAGACATTCGTGGGATGCAGCTGCTTGGAAAACGTTTGACAACGACTTTCCAGATTTTGCGACTGACCCCAGAAATGTTCGGCTTGCGTTGGCGACCGACGGTTTCAATCCTTTCGGGAATCTTAGTACAAGTTACAGCATTTGGCCGGTAGTCTTAGTTCCCTACAACTTACCCCCTGGATGTGTATGAAACAAAGCTCTTTCATTATGTCTATGATCATTCCAGGCAAAAAGGCACCGGGCAATGACATCGATGTGTATCTCCAACCGCTTATTACGGAATTGCTTGACCTGTGGAATGTCGGCTTGGAGACGTACGACGCTCACAGCAAAACTTTGTTTAACATGCGTGCAGCCTTGATGTGGACGATCAGTGACTTTCCTGGCCTTGGCACATTATCTGGTTGGAATGTGCATACTGGGTCGGCGTGTCCAGCTTGCAATTTCGACTCTGACGCATTGCGCCTTCCCCACAGCCGAAAGTGGTGCTTTATGGGGCATCGGAGGTTTCTCGATGGAACGCATAAGTTCAGATTGCAACGGAATCGCTTCAATGGGAAACCAGAGAAAAGAGGACCACCTCAAACTTTGTCCGGTATAGATATCTTACAGCAGCTTGAGCATGTTGACTTCGAGTTTGGAAAAAGCGACGATTCAGCACAAACTCGCCAAAAGACGCGCAGGACTTCGGCGCCTCAGCAGTGGAAGAAGATAAGTATTTTCTTCACGCTTCCGTATTGGAGATCTAATTTACTTCGCCACAGTCTTGATGTAATGCACATTGAAAAGAATGTTTGCGACAATGTGCTGTATACGCTACTTAACGAATCTGGCAAGACAAAAGATCACCTTCAAGCTAGGAAAGATTTACGCGACATGGGAGTTCGTGAAGACGCTTGGCCAGATGAGCATGACAGATTTACACTGGCAAAGTTTACCCTCACAAAACCGAACAAGGATGTGTTCCTCGCGACGTTGAAGAAATTAAAAGTTCCTGATGGGTATTCAAGCAACATTTCTCGATGTGTCGACTTGCAGGCTCGAAAGGTTGCTGGCCTGAAGAGTCACGACTCACATGTTCTTATGCAGCAGTTACTCCCTCTGGCTATAAAGAATACACTTCCTCTCGATGTTTCCATCGTTTTGGTGGAACTTTGTTCTTTCTTTCGGAAGTTGTGTTCTAAGGTTTTGATCGTTGAGGAGCTCGATCAGCTGCAGTCGAAAATCATTCTTACGCTTTGTCACTTGGAGATGATCTTTCCTCCGTTTTTTTACTGTGATGGTTCACCTTACAGTCCATCTCGTTCATGAAACAAAGCTCGCTGGACCAGTACAATATCGTTGGATGTATCCGATTGAGAGGTACTCATTTTAAATATGTGCTTTCATTTATTGTCTGTATTTAATGTTTGCTGGTCGTCCTTTTCATCATTTTATATCAATTTTCTCTTATGTACTTCGTAGGTTCCTTGGGAAATTAAAATCTTACGTAAGGAATAAGGCGTGGCCAGAAGGTTCTATAGCTGTAGGCTATATAGGGGATGAGGTGCTATATTTTTACTCAAGGTATTTTGATGATCTTGAGACGGCTTTCAACCGCCCGCCTCGTGTTGACGATTGTCCTGAACCTGCACCGACATCAGGAGAATTTATCCCTCGTGTTGGTAAACCAGTTGGAGCAACTGAGAACTTCAAACTAACGGCAACTGAGAAGTTCCAAGCACATAGACATGTCTTGATTAATTGCACTCAAGTTGAGCCTTTCATACGGTAAGAATTGTACACTCACATGTATGTTATTCGATCTATATATTTCGTAACTTTTCTCACTTTCATTTCACTAACGCCTTTCCATTATTAATTGCAGGGAATTCAGAAGTCATGTCAAGCGTCAGCTCAGGATCCGTACACAGACATCCTCGGAAGTTGATAGGAGGGTCCACAGAGAATTCCCGAGCTGGTTTGCGCGCAGAATACTAAATGACCACAACCCACACTCACCAGATTTCAGAGCTCTCGCAATCGGCCCTCTTGATCATGCAAAACGGTTTACAGCATACAATGTCAATGGTTTTAAGTTTTGCACGGTTTCACGGGATCAGGGATTGCAAACACAGAATTCGGGTGTTTATGGCACATTTGGGACAAGGAGTTATGCGAGCAGCAGTGACGCCAACATGCAGTTCGGAGGCGTCCCTTACTATAGCAAGCTTCTTGATGTGGTTGAGCTTAATTATTAAGGCCGTTTCACCGTGACGCTGTTCAAGTGTTTGTGGGCAAATACCACTACTTCTCGGGGACTGACAACTGACGACCTAGGGATCACATCAGTCAATTTCTCACGCCCGATTCATACTGGTATTTCTCAAGATGATGAGCCGTATATTCTAGCTTCAGAGGCACATCAGGTTTATTATGTCGAGGACGAGAGGCATAGGGATTGGCACATGGTCGTTCATTTAAAGTAAAGAGACCTTTACGACATGGGTGAAGGCGATAACATCGCCTACGAGAGTGAGCCATTTCAGCCAGCTGATTTTGAAAACTACTTCCCTGAAGGCGATGACAATTTACCTCTACTGCGGTGAGTTTTTTTAAGTCCACGTCATTTCAATTAAATTTTTTAAATTTAATAATACATCAATAACAATAATTTTTCTACAAAATTTCTGTAGGGATGGCGACGATGAGTGATCAAATTCAAGTGTAAAAAATTTGTCTTTATAAAAAATGCAAAAAATTTGTGTTAAAATAAAATGTAAAAAAAAAAATTTAAAAAAAAATTAAAATAATATTTGTAGCGGTTATTAAACCGCTACAAAAATATAAATAACCGCTACTAAATAATAACCGTTACATTAACCGCTACAAATAATTAAACCGCTACAAAAATATAAATAACTGCTACTAATTAATAACCGCTACATTAACCGCTACTAATAATACGTGAATCCCTATAAATACCCTTATCACAACTCATTTCAAACACTCCCCAATTTCTTTTCACCTTACCCTTCTTTCATTTCCTCTCATTTACAACTTCTTTCGTATGAGTAGAGGAGCTGAATAATACGATCAAATATGGTAACAAGATTTTCAATTTTTTTTAGAATACTTCTTTCCTTTCTATAAAATTTATTCTAACCATTTTTTTTCTAGATATATCATAACTCTATCTCATTTTCATCTATTTTTCATATACAATTACATTATATTATAAAACATAATAATTCCTTATTACCTAACTATCCTTAATAATATTATTAATATAAATTTTATACTAATCATATTCAATTACATTTTTTCTTTTTAATTTATAAATAAGTTAAACTATTGAATAATAAACTAATTGAAATAGATAAAATAATAACAAATTAAACTATTTAATATAATATTGAAAAAACAGAAAAAAATCAACGTATATTTTTTAAAAAAATTTTAAATATTTGTAGCGGTTATTAAACCGCTACTACATAACGCGCCTTTTTAGAGCTAAATTTAAATTTTTTGGCGCCAATTTTGAATTTCATGAAATTAATAGCGGTTTTTAAAACCGCTATTAATTTCATGAAATTCAAAATTAGTAGCGGTTTCTTAACCGCTACAAATAAAAAATGTCATTTTTAACAAATTTTCAATTTTTTATATTTGTAGCGGTTAGTAAACCGCTACAAAAAAAAATTATTTTTTAAAGCTCTCAATAAAATTTTTTATTTTTGTAGCGGTTATATAACCGCTACAAATATCTCTGGGTGTTGTAGCGGTTACTATAAACCGCTACAAAGTTTGTAGCGGTTATTTTTGATTGAGTAACGGTTTTATAAAACCGCTACAAAACCGCTTGCAACGTACGATTTAGTAGCGGTTTGGGTAACTGCTACTAACCTAGTTTGTAGCGGTTAGAACCGCTATGAATACCCATTTTTAACCGCTACTAAATAACGTTTTTTTTGTAGTGGCGGTTGAGAGTGTGGTGCCATATGCGACTATGATAAAGAGCTTCCAGAAATTTCCCTCTTCTGGTGTTCAGCAACTAGTTCAAATATATGTGAAGGGAAGAATTAGCAATGTTCTGAAAATCAGACTGGACGGTCGGACTGGTACGGCCAGTGTCCGGGAGGGCTTTCGGGTCGTTCAGCATGGTTCATCCGTTTCATCATTTAGACCGTTTCAGCTCAACTGTTGGATCGGGAACCAGGGTGGTTGAACCAAGAACCGGCTGTTGGTATTATTGATATATTATTGTGTTATTTTTAATGATTTCAATGTATTAGAACTTGGGATTTTGGAAAGATGATGCATATAAGCTTTTGTTTGTGTTTTATTTTTAAGTAATGTTAAAATTTCATATGTATTTTTTATATTCATATAATTATATATACATATAATATTATTTTTATTTAATTATTATGTCATCGGTCCGACCGCTAGTCCAACCATGCAACCCATGACCCGTTAGTCTCTCCAATTCGACGTCCGGTCCGATTTTTAAAATATTGAGAATGAGAGCCTCCCAAAATATCCAATGGCCTTTTTTTTTTTGGAAGATTGGCTCTAAGGAAATTTCTTAATGGTAAAATTAAAAAAAAAAAAGCCCATTCAGTACATGTCTCCCCTTTATTTTCTTTTGTTTGTTTTATCTTATAATATATCTTGTTAAATAAAAAGAATATGAGTAGAGTTTATAGTGAGATTCCTTTATATCTCCCTAATATCTTGTAACATCTCATGTAAGAGAAGACATTATATAAAATTTAATTTAATTGGTATAAAATATTCATAAGTTTATCTAAATATATCCAAAAATCTAGCTACACATATCTAATTATATACTTATCAACATATAAAGTATTCGAACTCCCTACCCATCAAACAACATACAAGAGTTTTTACCAAACCATCAAACAACTTTTGTCACAAATTATAATTAAGGAGTTAGCGATTATTTTACACTATTTTTCAAGCCTAAATGAACTTGATAAACTATAAATAAATAATGAGATAATTATCATATTTTATTTTTAGGGCTATTACATTAATGGTCATGTTATTAAAACCGGATTGGACCGGCTGGTTCGACCATGAAAACTGTCTGGTCATCTAACTGGTTCAGTCCAACCGGTTCAACCGTTTTAATATTTATTCATATTGTCTAGATTTCAAAAATTCATATTTAATTCTACATATTTCCAAAAATTACAAATTAAGATTCTATGGAAAACTTGAGATGTCTACTTTCTAATGTAAAAAGAACCACTCAAAAATATTATCATTTGATCCTAAAAAATTATGAAATTCTAAAATTATTCTAAAAAATATTATTGTTCAAGTTCACTTCCTACCAGTTTAGCTTCGAATTTGTTTCGGTTTGATTCCAATCTGACCCATGACCCTTGACCTACAACTTAGACTGGTTCAATGGTCAGTCCGGGTTTAATAACCTGGGTTAATGATCACTTCTTTTTTCTTAGAGTTAGTTATAGTGCCCTATATTATGAATCCGATGGATCGAGTACCTATTGCTAGCTTAAGTTGGTGACTTGTATTTTTGGTAAACACCAAAACAAACTCAGCATAATATTCCGTTTATCTGCAACTGATAAGACACCGTAGCGACACACAGCATAGCAATTTGAATCCACGTGTCTCTGGGAATTTCATTTTAATCAAGATCATCTCCAAGAACTGATGCCATGATAAAAAATTCACTTTAACCACTGCCCAACTATCATTCCCTCTTATTAGAGTACGAAGCTTATGAATTAGTTGGTAAGCAATTAAAATATTGTCTGATATCAATCTCCTTTTAGTAAAAGCACTCTGATTTTGCGTAACATATTCCCCATTAAAATCTTAATTCTATTGCACAACATCTTCTATATGATCTTTACAACTAAGGGCTTGTTTGGTAGAAAGAATTAATTGTAATGGAAAGAAAGGGATGGGAGTTAGTAAAAAAATTTTGACCGCCAACATGTTTAGTGATACGCATTTGAATGGAAAAAATTATATTTGATTGGATGAAAATGATGACTTAATGGATAGGAGTGAAGAGAAATTAACTTTATTAAAGGTAATTTTTATTAATTATAAGAAATAATAAAGACAATTTATGTCATGAATAAATTCAACAAATTAATAATAATAATAATTTTATAATGATAATTTTATCTATTCCTAGCTAGTAATTAAATCTCACTTGGTATGATTTACTCTATCATCATCCCCATCATCATCAAAAGGAGGGGGTATCAATTTTCGTTTATGCAAGTGAAAATTGGACCTAAAGAAAATTGGCTTCCCAAGAAATTGTCAAACCAAACATTTCAAGCGCACGAGAAAATTAGATTTTCCCTTGCCCATCTTATATTTTCACTCTACCAAACAGGTCTAATATTACAAAAAAGAATAGGCGGATAATTAAACACTAGGACACAACACTTAGGAATGAGTGTGATTATGGATTTATTCAATTCCTTGAGTAATATCCTAGTCTTTGAAAGTTTAATACAGGGTTCTCAGACCCAGATCGGACTGGCTGGTTCGGCCCGGAACCCGCCGAACCGGTCAGTAGACCGGTCCGGTCCGGGTCCCGATTTTAAAAAAAATAAAATTTTGTTTTTAACTTTTTCCTTTAGAATTTCATACTATAAGCCTAAAATCTTCAATTACTCAACGGTTTGATTACGGTTTAGTTCCGGTTTGACCCCGATTTGACCCACTGACCCTTAACCTAGTATTCCGATCGGTTCAATACCTGGTCCGGGTTTCAATACCTTGGTTTAATATCATATTACATATATTTTTGTTAAACTAAATTCCAATGCTTCACCACCAAGTGTTGATGGAGGTGATTGTTCGCAACCGCAAGTGCACGGATCGCGTCAAGTAATACAGTGATAAGTGAGATCGTTCCCTCGAGGATTTGAATAACAAATAGTCAAACAATGGCCTGATGTATTCGATTAAGTTGATTCCGACAAAATATGTTGGGTTTAAGAAAAAAAGATCTACAAATTGAAATGACAGCAACTAAGGAAAAATACTGACAGAGTATGCTTCTTTGAGAAATTAATCAAGTGGAGTGAATCTAGGATTGCTCTCTCCTTTTGTATATCATGAACTCAATCTATTTCCTCTTCAACATTACTGTTTATGGGTTGTATATGTGTCAGTCTGAGGTTCAATATTTGGTTAAGCTCTCTCAAGTCATAACCAAGTTTATATTTTCCAATTAAATGCACAATCTCTTGCTACACTTAAGGGAAAATAATCATTAAACAACCTCCTCACCTTGACAATGCTAGGTTAATAGCTATGTCTCCATGTCATTAACAAACCCTCCATTTAATCCTCTAAACTTTAGGTCTAGTATAACTCTACCCACGTTCTTCAATTAGATTAACTCTCTCAAGCTTAATCTAGTTGAACATGTTATTCATAGTGCTAGCAATTCATGAATGTCAGTGAAAACAGAGAAGAGTTAACACATATAAACCATTAGCTAAAGAAGAGGAAAAAGAGTTCGAGTTCAATCCATACAAAAGTGTTGAACAATCCTAGAATAAGAGAATCTAGCTACTCATGTTCAATGGCTGATTACAAATAACAAGAATTAAAGAAGTCATAACAGAATCACAGTGGAGAAGGGATAGAATACAGAAGTATCAGAAATCTGAAATGAAATCTCTTCTGATCCTCAAGCCCACTTGATTCTCCTTGCTTCCAGCAATTCCCAGCTCTTAGAACCTCCTTAGCCGCCTCTGTTGTTCTTTCCAAAAGTGGGAACGCCCCTTCTCAAACCCTGGGTTTTCCTTTTATATCCCCTCAGATGTCAAAACGCAGATGTTCATTTTCGGGGTTGGGCCGCGGCCTAAGAGATGGTGGGCCGTGGCCCAAGAGTCTCTGACCTCAGGTTGGTACTTGTGGGCCGCGGCCCACACCTTTCTGTGCTCCTGTTACTTTCATGGGCCGCGGCCCAAGAGTTTCTGTACTGCTCTGGAATTCCTGGGCCGCGGCCCACCACTTTCTGTGCTAGTATGGCATCCTGGGCCGCGGCCCACAAACTCTCTGGGCTCCTTTTGTTTTGTTCTGGTCTTCCAGCTGATCTTTTATTCACTGGTTGTGAGCTTCAACTTCCTTCCTCTCTTTTTCACTGCCTGCAGCTTCCTCTGGGTTAGCCTTGACTTAATCTGTACCAGTTCACACAAAGAACTTTCACACAAGGTTAGGCATTCATAGCAATTAGGGAGTAATGTCCTTCACAATTTCATTTTGCTGTGCATAACATGAGAGAAACACAATTCATCACTTTAATCCTTTCTAATGCCCACTTATGCATCCAAAGTGAAGTGAAACAGTATGAAATATGAAATTCTAGTAAGAATTTCCTGAAGTTAACAGTGATAAGTGACCTTGCCCCATTAAAAAGTGCCCAACCATATTTAACTTGTAGGTAAGAAGGGAAATACTAACTCGTTAAGGCGGTAAATAATTTTCATTTGATATTGTTTGGAATTCATTCAAACCTTGAATTGGGCTGGGCTCACCTACTGAGTCCCTATAGTACAAAATGATGGTCCTATTAGGTAACGAATCCGTTCCGTTGCTGGGCTTTTGCTTTTGGGCCCAGTAAATTACTTTCCCTTCCATTATTTAAAAAATAATAGGAAAATGAAATTTCTTTTGCTTTCAAGCAAATAAATAAGAACGGGAACAACAAGATTATTTGTGTTCAGCAAGTTGTTCAAAACATAGCATACTTCCTGTGTTTTTTATGTGTTTGGGGAGCGTAGCTACAACATCCAAAGAAAGTGAGGTTGTTGCAAAGAATATCATACTTAAGTGTTCGTTTGGGATAACTTATTTTTGGGCAATAAGTGCTTATAAATCGTGATTTACGGTATACGAGATAAGTATGTGAAAGGAGTTTCATCTCGACTTTCGTAATACTCCCTCCGGTCCTAATTATAAGACAAAGTTGACTTTTTTGGAGAAATTAAGGAAGCCAATTAAATTACTTTAGACTGTTTATATTTTTAGTATCCTTATATTATATATTAGTTTATTAGTTAAATTAATTAGTTTGGAGAAAAAAATAAAAATAAAAATACTCTAAAGTAATTTAATTGACTTCCTTAATTTCTCTAAAAAAGTCAACTTTGTCTTATAATTAGGACCGGAGGGAGTAAGAACTTATTGCTTCAAAATAAGTGATGTCAAACACATGCTAAGATGGGAACTAGGATCTTATTAAAAAAAAGGACAGGAACCAAATGTAAGAGCCATACACACTTGTATACAGACACATGTATTGATGACATACACAAACACACACTTGTTGGAGTTTAGATTTAGAATTACTCTATAGTATAGTGTTTTTTTCCTGAATTCATTATGGGTGAACACAAAATCAATCCATCATTAATTTTATTTACTCTATATTAATTATTATTTATATTTCTTGATTATCTTAATTTATATGTTTGTTCATATCAAATAGATTAAGCAATCATATTTGGAAATATTTTATTATTTTTTAAATTTCCTAATTGCCTTTATTACTAATTTCCTTAAAATGTGATTCATACTGCAGAAAAAAATGTCACTAATCAATCCTATTAGAGAATTTATAATCATTATTAATTCTTATGTTCCCTTACTTCCTACTTTTCTCAAAAAGTCGGTTCAGATCCATAGATTAATAAATACACAATATTAATTATTATTTCCTAATATTTTCTAGTTAAACCAAGTTTTGAAGCTTTTTTTGTTGCTAGATTGAGGGGATTAATCAAATTTGATATCTAAATAGTCCAAGTTGATAATATATTTTCCAATGATCACCAAAAGTTTCAGAAATATAACAAAGGTTGAACTTGACCATATTGGCCAATAAACAACGAATATGAGTTCTTTCTTAACATTGAGTTTATTATATTTGTTGTTGCTTTTTGAGTTCCCCCCCCCCCCTTAAAGTTCGAATATTTTGATTTTGTTGCATTACATGCCTATTAATTTTTTTCCTCATTTCCAAAAACAAATACAAACATATTTTCCACGATGATAATCAAATTAATGTCATTTAGCTTTTAGGATCGACGCCACATGTTTATTATCCTCACAACATATTTTGTTAATACTACTACCAACATATATGTGCCTCTTCATATACTATTATCACAACAAGCCTCTTCTGGGATAACACTCCATATAAGTTGTTTTATTTAAGTGATGCTATCTTTGGTCCTTAATATAAGGTTTAGACAATTGTTTTGTGAATATTAAGAAAATTAGTTAAATTAACTATTTATAATAAAATGTTGTTTGTTTTCTAAAATATCATCTATAATCACGTGCATTTGGGGGAAAAAAAAGATAAAAACCCCTAAATATGTATAATAAATGTGAATATACTTTGGAGAAAAAATTGTTGAAGTCTTGTTATATTTAAGATCGAAACAAAACATTTTTCTAATTCTTATATTGATTCTGAGGGAGTGTTAAATTATTTTCACGCAATCCAAATATCACCCTCAGCTTGAAATGAGTTTGGCATTTTCAAATCAACATTGTATTGATATGCTTTTGTCCTATTCATATTTGTTTTAAAAAAATTACAAATTTGCTACGTATTTTTTCTAATTTTCAACTTCTCATTCTCATGCGCGACAATCATAAGGGATGTTAAGCCAACAAAATGAAAATCCATCCCAGAATCATAATATATTTCCGACATTCTTCATTTTGACACCGGCCGACAGAGGGTGATGACAGTGCATGGAGCTACTATGTTGATTGAGCTCAACGTCAACGAAGAGAATGGAGGAGGAATATAAGCTAATGCTATGGGAGGAGCGAGAGGAGGAAATCACACAATACTATACACTTGCTTCCATTGGGAAAATTGACCGAGTTGCCTCTCCATTAATTCAAATGGCTGATTATCAATAAATGTATTAAATAGGATGAATAGTTTGAATTTGAAATTTGAAATGAGGAAAAAAATTTTAAAAAAATATCAATTAAATTTGAATTAATTAGCGTAGGGAATAAAATACTCCCATGGTGTGTGTGTGTGTGTGTGTGTGTGTTTTTGAAAAAGATCAATGCCATTAAATAAAAAAGATTACACATCATGTTTCTACAGTCATAACTGGGCATGATTGCAGAGAATTGAATACATTACAGTGTATTTTTTCAACCCAAAGGAAATTCTTCAAAGAGAAGTGAGTAAGAAAAGTATTGATATCAGCATACAAAATGTTGGAAGAATGTTGCCTTGTACCCTCCTTCGGTAATAATTGTTTCTTAATGAAGATCACCTGAAGGTTCTCATTGTCTGATAAAGAAAACAACGGGCCTTTAAGTATCCAATGAAGAGACGTCCTAAAGCAAGTCAGAACAAGGAATGCTTGCCCATGCGATTTCTTCCATTAGAAGAGATTGGATTGATTGACCTTGAAAGCAGATCCATGATTTGCAATAAGTAAAATGATCACTCTTATATTTCTTTAAGAATATAGTCCAACCATCATTCTGAATATTACCAATAACCTGAATTCGTTGTAGTGCAAAAGAATGAGATACCACATGAGAATGATCTGATGAAAAGCTAAGTAATATAAAGACGCAGAATGCTCGATTTTTTTTATTACTGCTATTGGGTTAACAGACATGCCCTTATGAATTACCAAGTTTCTCTTCATCCAAATAACTGAAGTGATTTTCATCATTTTTGTATCACCAATTCCTGTCTGTCCTTGAATAAATTCAACAGTGTAGATTTGTACCATCTTTTAAAACCATAAAAAAGGCTAACAGGTAGTGTAACAGATAAACCTTTAAACCAAACAGCCTTCACAAAAGGACAAGTAACAAAAAGATTATCCATTGTTTCCAGATCCTGACAACCAAATGCACAATTACTAGTAACATTTATTAAGTGGTGCCTTATCAAAGTTTCCCCAACTGGGAGAGCCTCATAGAGTAATTTCCACACAAGCAGCATATCTTTCATAGGCAAGGACATTGACGATAGAAATTTCCAGAAAGCATCAGTTGATGATGTAGCATCCTGTGCAATAATAGTTCGAAAGCCGCCCTTGCTAACCAAATAGTCTCCTGAAGGATTTAAATTCCAGACTAATTTATCTTGGATATTGGAGAAAGGAATTGGAATACTAAGAATGGCAGTTGCAGTGTCATGTGAGTAAATCAAACGCACTAAAGGAACATTCTATCTAACTGAGTACCAACTAGAGGAAAGATGCAGTAGATCATTAATCGTATGAAGACCTTCAACGATTTGTGATCTAGATTGAATAAAGGTGAGAGAGAGAGAGAAACAACTCTAAATATATTAATTTATTCTGGATGCAATCAAAATGAGATTTGAAAAATGATTACGTGGATTAGAGGTATTCAAGGAATGAAAAATAGTGATTTAAAATAATGACATAAGTAATAGTGACTTGAGACTGAATGATTAATTGATAATGGATTGATTGATTATTGATGAAGATTAATTGATTGATATGGAGTTGGAAAGTTTCTCTTGGTGTGCTCCCTCACATCACCCAAATAAAATTAACGTAAAGGTGTAAATATGTCTTAAAAGTTTTTATTGAGGAGCAATATTATTCTGAAAATTTTTTTAGGTTCAATATCACTCAGAAAATGTCAAAACTTAACAATGTGGCCTTATTTTATTAAAAAAAAATGTTGATCATTAAAAAATTGACGTTAATCATCAATTTTTTTTAACGGAAATGGATAATATTACTCCTTTTTAAAACTTTTAAAGTAATATTAAACTTCAAAAAACTTTCGAGGTAACGTTATTCTTCAACAAAAATTTTTAAAATAAATTTACACCTCAACCCTAAAATTAAAGCTGATCACCATTGTGCTTGTGAAATTTAATTAGTGACACGCTGGCATCATAGTGGACTTTAAATGTTTCCGACCCGACCCGCCCAATGTTGACCGTACGAAGCGATAGATTCTGCTTTCTGGCGAACCATATGAGGAGAAAACAGAACCGACTCTGCTTATTGAATTTAAATCGAAATGAAAGAGATGGATAGAATGAGAGATATGGCGGCAATCTTAGGTGGTATTTACCACGTTCCAGTCAGCCGGTCGATCATAAATATTGCTCGCTTTGCTGTTGAAGGCTACAACAGAACGCAGGTTTGTTATTAATCATGTTATTACTCCTACTACTACTCCCTATGGGAATTTCCCTTACTGAAATTCGAGGAGGAAACTGATTTATGGATTTATTTTTGAACTTGGTTGAGCACTTACTGAAATCCTGGTTGTTCTTGTAACCAAAAAAAAATTGTCTGGTTGATGGTATCAAGATTGTTGGTTCGTATTTCTAAAAGCACAACTGGGATTTTTAATTTTTTTCCTAGGTCAATTTAATTGAATATGTTTTCCTTTGTTTCTAATTGGGTTTCTTATTCTATTGTAGAATGCTTCTCTGAAGTTTGGAAAAGTGGTAAGTGCGAAAGAGCAGGTGGTTTCTGGCACCATGTACTACATCACGCTGGAGGCAACTGATGGTGGGAAGAAAAACATTTATGAAACCAAAATTTGAAAGAAGTGATAAATTCTAATTTTATCATATATTTTTATATTTTATTTAAGGATTTTGTCAGACTTATAAAATTTAAAGTATATTTTTTATGATTAAATTGATATTAAAAATAAATATATTAAATTAAATTAAAAAGGATAAAATTATCATAAAAAATATAATTATTCTTAATAATTTATTTTTAAGAAGATTTAAAGTTGTGTTTATTATTTTTAATTGTAGGTACTTTAAAAATGGGGTTAAAAAGGAAAATGGCAGTTTGGGGCTTAAATTTGTAAAATGTCAAATTGGTCTCACAAATTTGAAAAATGGCAGTTTAGTCCACATCAGAACACAGCGTTTTGACAGCATTTAATTAGTTCTGATACAGAGCTGAGTGTTAAAAGATAAATAGGACCAGAGACACAGCGCCGCGAGGAGAGAACGGGAGACCAAGCTTCCACGATTTTCTTCATCGTCTTCATCACCAATCATCACCTTCTCCGTCGCCAGTGACTGTCGCTTTCAACACCACTGTCGCCGGCGGCGGAGCTATTACTCTTCTGCAGCACTGTGAACAGCTCGTCTTTCAGGCAAAGCTGAGAACCCTGAGAGCTAGAAGCAGAGAAAACCAGAGAGGCTGAGAGCACGAGCTGAGGGTCGAAAAAGGAAAACAAGCTGTCGGAGATGTGAGAGAGGAGTGAGAAGAGACTAGGGGAGCTGCCATTTCTTCACCATATACCTTACCTTCACTACCGCCTTCCCACTGTCATCATCTCCATTCACTATCACCGGCGGAGCTACTACATTTCCGCAACCACCGTCAACGTCTCATCTTCCATTACTTCCGGTGAGTCTCATCCTTCCAAGCCTTCATTGCCCAGACCGTAGCTGCTCTTTTTCCCATATCAACACAGCTGTGATCCTTTGCTCTGTTTGTGGTTCCAATTGCAATTACTGAGAATCCATTATTAATCTATCAAGTTTAATTGGTAGTTTTATATGGCTGAGCACTTAATTCAGACAGTGATTGTGTTGCTTTTTGAGGCTGGTTCCATGGGTGTTTGTGGCTAAGCTTCTCAATCCCTTGTAGCAAGTGGCTATGGCATGAGCTTGGAGGGGAGTTTTTGTTATTTCAATTCTCTATTTCTACATTATATTTGTGATTTCTAGGTTTTAGGATGAATTTTATAATGTTGAATTGATTTATTTTGATGTATTTAGAGATTTGCTGTGGTTTGAACTTTTGTTAGACACTTGACATTGTGGTTAATTAGCTTAATTATAATTTCTTTGGACTAGTTAGTCATTGAATTGATAATTTTGTGAACATTTTGTGCTAATTTCAAGGTGGCTTGGTTAGTGAATCAAAGGTGTCTTGTGTTTACATTGGTTAATTGAATATGAATTTATCAATTATATTTAGCATTGGGCTTTAACATCATTAATCTTGGTTTTTCATATGGGTGGCCATTGTTAAATTAAGATTAATGAGAAAATTAAGTGGTAATGCGATGTGGCTCGGTTATTGGATTAAAAGCTAAATATGACTTTTAAGTTCATTTAATTGCCAAAGTGCTTAAACAACTTAATTTAGAGAGATTAATATGCAAGGTAGCTTGGTATTAATCAATCTAAATTAAGCCTAGTCTAAGGGGTGGCCCTTAGAGTTATTTTGGAATTTGCATGATTAAATCTTCCATAATCATTTAAAGTGAGGATTGTTTGCGCCATTGCTATGAAGGATTGCTTATTCCATTATTGATTTCCTTGTTCCTTTCATTTTATTAATTGCATTATCATTCTATTTCATTTTGTAAAGAAAATTCCCAAAAAGAATTTGTTTATAACAAGTTAATTTTAAATTGCATAATGTAGTTCGAAAGATCAAATTTTCTCTTTATACCATTTCATGTCATTCATCACACTTAGTTTCTAGATAATTAATAAAAAACTATCCGAGAGACGATCCGGGATTACACTCTATATTATAATCCTTGGTTAAATTTTTGAAGAGGTTGCCAAGGCATAAAAGCCGACAACACCTGATTCTTCAAGAAGCCGTGGATGAACTTTAAGGAAGTGAAGGAGTTTAAGCTAGTTGGTGATGCTGCCCCGTCGTCGGTTTTCTCCTGTCTTCCTCTACCCAGGAAAAGGGCTCCATAATGCTTTATCAACTCTCCTCACTAATACCCCGATGATGTTGTTTGAATTTTAACGCTATGATAACTAGTGTTTGACGAAAGTTTTAAGCAAGAGTTATATGTTACATGCCTTAGGAACTTTGGGCACTTGCATTTTTGGTAAGACGCATTAGAGATACATTGCATAATAATTTGAATCCACATTTCTGTGAATTCCATATTCCATTTTAATCAAGACCATCTCCAAGAACTTCCATGAGTTCGAGTCATATGCTTTAAGGCCAGCAATTGTTCACTTGTCTTAGAGTATGAAGTATATGAATTAGTTGGGAAACAATTAAAATATTTTTAATTTCTTGAGATCAATCTCCCTTTAATAAAGGCACTCTAATTTGGCACAACATATTGCCAAATTTTCTTTTTGGCACAGCAACATATGCCTCAATTATATCCTTAATTCTATTACACAATTCTATTACACAAGACCTTCGAGATGATAGTACAATTAACATTACAAAGACTAATATGCTGATATTCAAGGCTTGTTTGATATGAGGGATTTGGAGAGAAAAGGAGGGGTGGGGAAATTTTTATGTGTTAAATTTAAAAAAAAATTAGAGAAGTGGGGTTAAACATTTTTAATTAATTTTTCATACTATTTTATCTTACATCTTTTCTGTATTAAAATTTTATAACCCCACTTTTTCATTTCTTTTAAATTCATCTCTTAAAAATCCAAATTCAAAAGTATGAACCCTTATGGAATGAAGCATGTACAGAAAATAGAGGGAGCACTTGGGCACTCAGGAATGAGTGTGATTATAGATTTATTCGATTCTTCTAGCAAATATCGTTGTCTTTGAAAATCAAATAGGTTGGGTATCCTCTAAGTCCTTTGGCAACTTGCTGTTACTGTCCTAAATTTCTGCTGCTTTCTTTGAGGTTGTTTTTGCATCACCTTGCTGTAATATTTTTCAACTTCATTCATCTCAAGCTATGACGTTGCTCTGAATGAGGATACTTCCTACTGCTGTCCATAAATTATAGAACTCCATGCACAATTGTTTTGATAGTGAAATTGCATTCTCACTAAGCCTTTAAGCTGCTGAATCAAAATCTCACTCCCTATTTGTTGCAATCTGATTTGAGTGAGTACTTACTTTATTGAACTGAATCTCATTCATTTGAATTTTTCTGGAAGTATTCTGAATGAGTTTTCTCTGGACTTCAATTGCCTCTGTTGATTGTGTGTCACTGAAATTCTGATTTTTACTCTGCCTAAAAAATCCCTGCTCCATCAAGTGCAAATTTTTGCATTCTCTTTGTCTTGACTTTGCTTGTTGAAACACTCATACTATGTGCTTGCTGAATGACAAATCATTACTGCTGTAACTGATATTGCGCTTGATGAAATGTGACTTTTCAGACTTTGTTATAAAATTGTTGGCTGAAATTCTGGTTGGTTATTGCTGGAATTAAGAAGTTTATTTGTTGTCATTGATTTGTATGCTATCACTTGGGGATTTTTGTTGTAAAAAATTCATTACCCTGAATTTTGTCTTGCATAACTTCAATGCTGTCATTATGACTATTCTCTGAATTTGGTATTGAGCTTAGTCACATAAATTCTCACTTAATTGAAGTGGGGTTTTTGTCACAAACTCTGAATCTACCGCTTTGGGAATATTTGCTGGTGTTGTCATTAACCTTGAGACATTGAGTGGATTAAATGAATGTTTTGGATGCTTCAGTATTGTTGCTATCACACTCTCAATTCTGTTGTCACAAACATTGAAATTAAATGAATGTTTTGGATGCTTCAATATTGTTGCTATCACACTCTCAATTCTGCTTTCACAAACACTGAAATTTGCTGTCACAAACACTTGGTGCTGTGCTATTTTAAATTGCCGAGGTTTTATGCTCATATGTGCATGCATTGAAAATGATCCGGTGCTGAGATTAAGCTTGATTTTTGCTGGTGTAGTACCCTAAATTTGTCACATATATCTAGTATTGTTTGATTAAGTACTAGTCATCATACTCCAACTTCCAATTCCTATGCGCTGGACTGAAACTTTTCTGCATTATGCAATTTTTCTGAGAAAGGAATTTTGACTGACATTTGGAAATAAACACTCTGAGTTTTTGCTGAAATATGTTGAGTTCATATACTCTTCATTGAATTTCAATTGCCAACTTTTTCACAATTGATTGCAAAAGCTGATCTGAAGGTTGCATGTGAATTTGAACTTTTTTTTCACAATTGAATTGTTGTCATACATTTGTTGATAGTGTCCCTAATACTTAATTCTTTGCAGAATGTGGTTGTGATTTGTATATTTAGCATTGGAAAGCTTTATGCTAATATCACCATGTTGCTTGCTATCATTCAGCTCCGTGGTTTTTGTTATTGTGATTGAATTTTGGCTTGAAAAATTGAAATGAATTAGCTTGCAGATTGTTGATTCTCAATATCTGACTTCAATCTGTGAGAGTAATTGATTACCAAACCATATCAGAAAAAATTCAGAACTGCATTTCTAGATTTTGGATTCAGATTTGAACTTTAAGCTGAATTTTTGGACTTTGCATTTGTGAGGATTAGTCATGTTCTGTGCTGTGAAATTGCTCTATTTTTGAACCAGATTTTACTATCATTTTGTGTGTGAAAAGATGGAATTTGCTATTGACAGTGGTGATTTCTTTGTTGACCTCATTGATTGCCCTCTCATTGATAATCATCTTGTGCTAAATCAAAACATGGATGGACACATTGAACATCAAGATAATGAGGTTCCTAATAATGGCCATAATGAAGTACCTCACAATAATAATCATGTGCATGATGATGTAGGAAATAGGAGCATAAGAGATACAAGTTCTTCCAATGTTTATTATAATCCTTATGGCTTCTATAATTTCAAAGCTAATTTTGAATTGAAAGGTCATTTGATAAGTGCTTTACCTAAATTTCATGGTAATGAAGGTGAAGATTAACATAGGCATTTGGAGACTCTCCATGTGGTTTGCTTATCCATGAAGCGTTCGGGTGTTGACTTGGATGAAGTCATGAGCCGTGGTTTCTTCTTTTCTGTGGAGGGAAAAGCTAAAGAGTTGCTTTATATACTTCCTCGCCATTTTGCAACCTTGACTTGGGAGCAAATGAAGAAAGTCTTCTTGGAGAAATTCTTTCCAGCTTCAAGAATTGCTAAGATGAGGAAAGAAATTTATAGCATTCAACAACCAATGGGTGAGAACTTGTATGAATATTGGACTCGATTTTTGGCACTCCTTGCCAAATGTCCACACCATCAAATTTCTCAACCCCACTTGGTGGAATATTTTTATGATGGGTTGCTTGATCACAACAAAGACATCATTGATGTTGTAGCTAGTGGGTCTCTAATTGATTTAACTTCTCAAGAAGCTTGGAGTCTCCTTGAAAAGATGGCTGCCAAAAACCAACAATTTGGTACAAGAGAAAGAGCTCAAGCATGTGGAGTTGGAGCTTGGTCCAATGATGAGATTTTGAACAAGTTAGCCATTTTAAGTGATCAAATGGGTTGTATGCAAAAGACCATTCAAACCCAATAAGTCCACAATGTTGGTGCTTCATATCCTCCTCTTATGTCTCAAGCGTTGGTGCCTACTTCTTGTAAAACTTGTGGTAGCCCTATGCATACCACTTTGACTTCTCCCTCTCAAGCTAGAGAATGTGATGTGGCTGCTATGAATTATCAAAGGCCACCCCAATATAAACAAAATAATTTCAATAGAGGGTGGAAGGATAATTCTAATTCTAGATGGGGAGGCAATGACAATAGAGATTATCAAGGGAAGGAGAGCTTCTATAGAGGTGCTGAAAATTCTCAAAGACAATTTGGGAATCCCTCTATGACTTTTTATCAAGGTCCATCAACATCAAGAGAGGTATCTATTCAAGACACTAATACTAATGAAACCTTGATGAAGATGATGAGCAAGCTTTGTGACAAAATTGAACAAATGGAAGTGAAGTATGACAATCTTCAAACCTTTGTTTCCCAATTGGCTAATGCAAAGAGTGAGAATGATGCCAAGAAGGGAACCTTACCTTCTAATGTTGTGGTGAATCCTAAGAGTTTAAATGCAATACAATTATGGAGTGGCAAGCAAGTTGGAATTGATGATCCAAAAGAGGATGAAGAAGAAGTTGTTTATGATGAAAGCATATAAGAGCAAGCTTCCACATTCCAAGTCATTCCTTCATCTGAGAGCCAAAAGGAGAAAAGCATCTTGAAGAAAACTTCCTCCACAAGTTCTACAAGCCTTAAGAATAAAGGGGCCGAACAAGAAAGCCAACATGAGCATTATGGAACCATTGTCGACCAAGGTAAAGAGGTAAATTTGAAAGACTTTCCTTTCCCTCACTCTTATCTTCAAGGTATGAAAAAGGCTAGTGAAAAGCATGATAATGATTTATATGAATTGTTTAGCAAGATTGAAGTCAATATACGTTTACTTGAACTTGTTAAACAACCTAAGTATGCTAAGATCTTAAGGGACCTATACAAATACAAGAGAAGATTCAAGTCTAATGAGATGGTCCAACTTCCTTCTAATATGAGTGCATTGTTTAAGCCCCAATTGCCTGTTAAGTGTCAAGATCCGGGGAGTTTCACCATACCTTGCGCAATTGGGAATTTCACAATTCCTAAGGGATTGCTTGACTTAGGTGCTGCCATAATATGATGCTTAAATCTGTTTGAGTCCATAGGAGTCACTGTACTCAAGCCCACTAGTGTTATTTTGCAATTAATGGATCAAACAATTAGATATCCACTTGGGGTGCTTGAGGATGTGTTAGTTAAAGTTAATGACTTGCTCATTCCCTCAGATTTCTATGTTTTAGACATGTCTAAGGAGAGTATGAGTGCAGGTGTATTGATTTTGGGTAGGCCTTTCATGAGAACTGCTAACACTGAGATCAAAATGAAGGAAAGCTCTATAACTATGTCTGTTGGTGATAATTTTGTGCATTTTAACATGTATGAAACAATAAAACACCCACATGAAGATTATTCTTTGCTTGATGTGCATTTTATTGATGAATTGCATGATAATGATCATATTGAGCATGGGTTAGTTTCTAATGGACATATAAATCATGTTGATGCACATGTGATTAATTCTACCCCTTTTATCCCCTACTTTTCTATTTCCCCTCCCATGGTAGTAATGTCAAATGTTCTAGTGCTAGTTCACTAGACTACACTTGTTCCACACCATCTGTTATTTTACCTAATGATGCTATACTTGTTGAGTCTTCCACTAACCTAAATACTTTTGAGAAAGGTGTTGTTTGTGATGATAGTACATGGTATAGTGGAGCTGCCACGACTCATTTAAAGTAGCCTTTGAACATTTTTAAAGCCTTGAGGCAAGTTTCCAAACTGGTCAAGGTGGTGTGCCAAATCCATACTAATCCATCGCCTAATAAAGAGAAGCCTTTAAGGCCTAAGGATGGATTTGGAAGCTCTTTATTACTTCCGCTTCATGCCTTGTCCATTAATCCAAGTCAACTCCCTTATGCAGAGCTTCAAGTACAAAAGACTATTTTTGAAGTTGGTGACTATGTCATGGCTTATGTGCCTCATTATTCTACTCCATATGAAGAATTCAAGGAGACATGGATTGGTCATTTAGAAGTGGTTGCCAAGTGTGATAAGAGGACTTATAAAGTGAAGGATGGCTATGGCAGACACTTCCATACTAGAGCCAATTGTCTTCGTTTGTACCACACTAGCTACAAGCCTCCATGATAAGGTTGCTTCCTTCCTTTACCTTGTTCTACTATTTTGGACTGTTTATTGCACGATTTCATGATGTTGAATAAGTGTGGGGGAGGGATACTCTAGTAGAAAAGGTAGCTTGTGTCTTGTGTTGTTTTTGTCTTTTCTTTATGTGTTCATCTGCTCTTTCTCACATTGATTCTTTACTGCATTATTGAGTACCATTGTCATATCCTTAGTCTCTATGTGTATTGAGGACAATGCAAGGATTAAGTGTGGGGGAGAGATGGATTGTGTGTTTTTTTGTTTTGCTTTTAGGGACTCTAATATGCCATCATGTGTTGTGCTAGCTGCTTATTCATCCATTTTAAGCCTAATTTTTCAGTAATGGTGAGATGTTTAAGCATGATCAAGTATCTCAATTGCATGTGTTAGATATTGATATTTAAAATTATATAAATGACGTGAGTTGCCATATGTTATAAGTCTTAGAAATGATGTATTGTTTACTTTTGATGAGTTTGGTAGGAAACAAAGAGCCTATTTAGAAGGTATTTTGAGCCTAATTGTTCATTTTGTTGTGTGATTTGTCCACTTAGGCTATTACTCTCTAGAACTTGTCTTATTTCTTGCTTGAGGCTACATTTTGCAATGGCATGGATAGAGATGACATTGGCATTCCTTTCTTTTTTTTTTATAACATTGAAAAAAGAAAAAACTAGTGCTTTATATCAGAACGTAAGGCATCCGCTAGGAAACTAGGAGGGGCCATAAAAGTTATAGCACCCAAGAGAAAACTTTGCCAGTTCATCTGCTACAGAATTTGCTTCCCTACCACACCATTCTAAAGAAACTTCCCAGTTACGTGCCATGAGCTGTGAAATCTCCACTAATAAGTCAGCATGAAGATGAGTATCATCCCACCCTGTATTAACCAGATCTACTACTTGTCCACAATCAGATTGGACTACCACTCTCCTCCAACTCGAATCCCATGCATGCTTCAATCCTATAAGGATACCCTATAGCTCCGCTTGTAGTCCACTTCCATAACCTAAATTAAGCATGAAACCTCCCAATACACCTCCTTCATGATTTCTTACTATTCCTCCACATCCTGCGATGCTTCCATCATAACGACATGCCCCGTCAACATTAATCTTTATCCAACCATCATACGGTGGTTTCCAAACGGGATCTCTCTTCATTTGTAAACTTGACTGATGTAACTGGGGGTTCGACCATTGCGCTTGAGCATGTACCTATACTAAAATTTGTATGCTTCCTGCCGTTTTGCCCTCGAAGGCCCCTGAGTTCCTGTTTAGCCAAAGTTGTCGTCATAGCAACGCAAAACACGTCGGCCAACTCACCTCCAGGCCCTGTTCTTTCAAAGATAGGTTCCAGTCAAACCATGTCCTGATATCATTCAACCTAAAAAATCTGTTCAAAAGATGTGCTGGTACCAACTTCTTCCAACAAAGCTTAGCCACCCTACAATCCCGAAGGACATGCATGATATCCTCTTTATTCTCATTACACACACCACAACTCTGACTACCTTGTAAACCTCTAGAAACACATAACGAATTTGTCATAAGACGTCCCCTAGCTGCAAGCCACATAGTAGTTTTGCACTGCTGTGGTGTTCTCAACTTCCAAATTTTCCTCTATAAATTTTGATGGTACGGTATTTGATCTACACTCAACAATTCATATGCTGATTTGATAGAAAAATCCCCTGTATTAGAAGGCCACCATATAGGTATATCTGCTGACTCTTGATTTATCACGATTGATACACGAGTGATGGCTTGAAGAACATGTATCGGAAGGAAAGCCTCAAATTTCCCCTATTCCCAACTACCTGTTGGTGTAAAATATTCACAAACACTATCCCTTTTCATGCTTCTAGAATGCCCTGGATACAATACGAGATAAGTTTTTCATGATATGGGAGCCATTTTTCATTTCAAAATTGCACATGTTGGCCATTACCAATTTTCCATCCTATACCTCGTTTCATTTCCCCCATACATTTCTAATTCCCTTCCATGCTTGTGGCTCTTGTTAACGTACATAAACATTGGGTATGATGTCACCGCCACAATGATACTTTTCTATCATGAACTTCACTCATAGTACATCCCTTCATCTTACAAACCCTACCCACGTTTTATCATAAAGGCCTCATTCTGTTTTCAAGCATGCCGTAACCCCAACCCACCTGCTTCTTTGCTAGTACACACATCTTCCCAAGCCACCAAATGAGGTTTCCTATTCGTCGTTGTACTTCCCCAAAGAAATCCATGGCATTTTTTATCGATTTCGTCACAAGTAGCTTTTGGTAGCCATGAGGATTGCATAGCATAATTTGGAATTGCAGACATCACAGATGATATTAGAGTATGTCTTGCAGCCATAGAAAGGCAGTTTGCTTTCCAATCTTTCAACCTTACTTCCATTTTATTTAGTACAAACTGGTAAGTGCCCTTTGAAACACGTTCATGATGCATAGGGATGCCAAGATATTTCCCAAGATCCGCGGTAGGAGTAAATCCCAGGATAGCACTAATTTTTTCTTTCCTAGTATGGCCAACATTGTTAGAAAAAAATATCCTAGATTTGTCAACATTTACCTTTTTTCCAGATGCATCACAAAAGTTATCCATACAAGCCTTAATAATAGCTGCTTGATCAAGAGAAGCTTCCACAAATAAGATTAGATCATCAGCGAAGAACAAATACAAGACTGCAGTACCATTTCTCTTTAAACGAAATGGAATCCAAGTTTCTGAAGACACTTCATTTTGTATCAGGTGCACGAGCCTTTCCATTACTAGGACGAAAAGATAAGGTGATATATGGTTACCCTGTCGAACACCTCGTGTAGGTATGAAGCCCCAACCCGACTCACTATTCCACATGATTCGCATCTCTGCAGAATTCAAACAGCAATTAATTAAGTCAATAATTTTTGCTGGTAACCCTAACTCCTTCAAACATGCTTCAAGAAAGTCCCACCGCACCCTATCATAGGCTTTCTCCAAATCAATTTTAAGTGCCATGAAACCCTTCTTCTTCCTAGTATTCTTCATAGAATGTACAATTTCTTGTGCCAAGACAATATTATCTGAACTCTGCCTCCCTGGTACAAAGCTACATTGATTAGGTGCGATAATTATCGGCATAACTCTCTTTAATCTGGTAGCTAACATCTTAGTTATGACCTTATATATGACATTATAGAGACTAATTGGACGGAAGTCTTTAATTGTCTGAGGAATATCAGTTTTTGGGATCAAAACAATATTTGTGCTATTAAACCTCCTAACCTCCATCGAGTTGGTGAAGATCGTTTGAGCCAATTCCACCATAGTCTTTCCAACCACATCCCATTGACTTTGGTAGAATAAAGGGTTTAAACCATCCGGACCAGGAGCTTTCAAAGATCCCATACTAAACACAGCTTGTTTTACCTCTTGTTCTGTGAACATATGATCTAGCATACCCAGTAGATTATTTGGAATTTTTGGAAACACACCTCCAAAATTAATATCCACCCTCGGTTGGTGATCGGCCACATATAGGGACTGAAAGAAGCTCGTACCTTCCTGTTTTAGTTCCTCCTCACTATATATCCATTGCCTATCGTCTCTCTGTAGAGCTGTCACCTGTTTCCTTCTTCTTCTACTATTGGTAATTGTGTGGAAATACTTGGTATTTTTAACTCCATTCATATGCCAGTTACACCTGGATCGTTGCAGCCACATGATCTCTTCCTGTATCAAACACTCTTCCATTTCCTTCCATATCTTTCGTTGCTCCTCTGGTCCTTTCTCGCTCAAACACACCTTCTCGTTTAGCTTCTCAAGCTTATTAATTAGCATAGCCTTTTGATGGTTAATGTTGCTAAAAACATATTTGTTCCTTCTACATTTTCTTCCCAACTCCTGGAACCCCTCCAATTATTTTGTACCATGTTTGAAAAATCATCATGGGTTACCCATAGAGCAAAAAATTTGAAAGAACTCCCTTGGTATGTACTCTTCATTTTTTTTCCTCTTAATAAGAGAGGACAGTGATCAGATTTAAAATGAGGAAGGTGTAGTAAATTTACCTCATGGAACTGCTCTAACCAATCTGCATTTGCCACAATTCTATCAATTTGACTTGCTGAACCTTTTCTGACTCATGTAAACTTGGGTCTTTGAAAACTCATGTCTTCCATACCACTTCTTCCTAACCATTCCATAAACTCATGGTTAGGGGGTACTTATAAGCGGGATGATGAAATTCTCTCTGTTACACGAGCAGTTGCATTCAAGTCTCCCCCAACACACCATCTTACCCTGCCATTGCCACGAATAGAATCCAGTTGATGCCAAAACTATTTTCTTTAGGCACGGTTGGATGGCCATATACCATTGACAATTCCCAGCTATCACTTTGACCATTATTAAAGATGCCATGCAATACTTGGGATGACTTAGCTTTTACTGAGAAATTAACATGATCATCCCAAAAACACCAAATGCCACCACTAAATCCCTGTGTCTCCACCATATCCATATTCTTTAACCCCAAGCGACGAGCTATATAAGTTGCTTTCTCACTCTTCTGCCTGGGTTCAAGTAATGCTAAAAAATCAATCTGATATCTACAACGAAGATTTACTAGCAGCCCATCAAAAGCCTTTCCCCCAACACCACGTGAATTCCATATCATAATGTTATAATCCATAAAAATATTATGATAAAAGAAAAACAAACCTCCTAGACTATTTTACTATTCATCCATCGACTGTGACTCTCCCCTATCCATTCTATCTTCTGTTAAAACATGTAGAATTGAACTAAGAGCATTAATGGAATCTTGTTTTGTAACTGTTCCAGGGTCCCACGGGTTGTCCGCTTCAACAGTCTCTGAGATACAAAGAGCGCCATCACTTTTCTCTTCTGAGGGAATTGGGTTAATGCTACCCACTCCATGATTGGTGCTTGACCCAGGCTTCATACTTTGCTTCAATCCCTTAACTCCCAGCCCTTCAATGTTTTGCTCGACATTACCCACCTCTCTTACACCTAGCCTGTCCTTCGCCCCTACCCAAACTTGCATACCCGTCCCTTGCTGGCCTTACTCCCTCTTCTCTTTGGTACCAGACAAGTCCACCAACCCCACATGTTTTGGTAACTTAGCTTTAGAACGAGAGATAGGTTCAAGTAGCTCCTTTTGTTGAATAACTATTGGCTTTTTTATTTTGTTATTTTCCTTTGCACGTGATACTTGATTGGAAATTTCCACTACTGGCTCTCTTTTGTTCCTTTGTTGACTGCCATTATTACTTTCTTCCATAACCTTCACTTCTAATGCAGCAAAACGTGACCCACGTCCTTCCCCACCACTATTAAACCTCGAACTCTACCCTCCAACAGAACCCACCACTGCATTCTTTGATTTGCATGGACGTCGTGGGTGTTGCACCAGCATCCAATTGTCAAATTTTGGAATCTCCTGTACTACCTCCTTTTTCGACACATTCCCACCAACCCCATCCTTGCTCGCCACATGCATCTTATCACTCCCAAACTTCTCTTCCACTTCAAGTCCCTTCCTACAAGAGGCACTTTGATCTGTTTCATTGCACTTCAGTTCTTCTTCATGACTAGAGCAATTATCAGAGTCATGACCATATCTACCATACTTGAAACATACTAGATGTATACCCTCATACTGGATTCGGGTCACTTTTCCATTAATAAGAATGAACGGCCTCAAGGGAGCATACAAATTCAACTCCACACAAAGTGTTGCAAATATACCTTTTTTGCGCTTCAGTGTAGCCATATCCACCTTTAAAACTCGACCGACTTGAGATCCTAGCATATAAAGGGCCCCTTTATTGTAATAATCTAACGAAATTTTTGGGAAGCAAATCCATGCTACTATACTCGTGACTACTTCCCCTTCAGGATCAAAATCCTGCTTCCATAGTTGAATAGAAATGTAGTGATCGAAGAGTAGCCATGGACCACCTGTTAGAGCTAATTCATAATCACTCCTATCCTTGAACTGCACAACTAAGAACCCCGCTCCCACATCTATCGCTTCAACTTCGCCATTTCTCGCCCATAGATGTTGTACCTTGGTCGCCAAATATGTTGGGTTCACCATTCGTCCTAAAAGTTTAGCAATAAGAGCGTTTCCCCACTTCTTTGCTAACCTTTCCTTCTCAGACTGAGGAAATATAACATTTGGCCCCATATCTATCATTTCCACTGTGACCCTTTGCTTCCAGCGGTCATCACTCCACCAGTCTTCTTCTTCTGCCATACCTGAGTTGTTGTTAAGCACCACTGGTTTAAAAGAATTCCATTTATTTTCCTTCTTTCTAGACTTTGTTTTTGTGCCTTCCTTCTTCCCAGTTTCTGTTTTTGTGCCTTCCTCTTCCGTAGTTACAGCATCGTGCATCCAATCTTTCATCACGAGACACCAACAGCTGGTCCGTAGAGAAATCCTTTTCAACAGCACAACTTTTCTTCTTACTCCGGTCGAAGGTGTCGCTCTCATCCAGCGGCTGTGCTTGGCTCATTCGTTCACGTTCTCTCTCCCTCTCCCGACTCCTCTGTTCCAGCGACGGAGCTTGGCTCATTGGTTTAAAGTCTCTCTGCCTCTCCTGACTCCTCTCTTCCAGCGGCAGGGCTGGGCTACCCCGTTCACTGTCTTTCTCTCCCCCCGACTCCGGTCTCTCTCTCTCACGACTCCGCTCCCACTCGCTCTCTCTCATGTCAGTATTCAGTATCCCTATTGGCATTCCTTTCTAGACCTTCTTACCCAAACACAAACCAAACATTATTCAACCTTTGTTTACCCCTTTGAGCCCTTCATTTCCATTTCTATTTCTATTATACAAATGCCATGCTTACAGTTCTCTTCAAGTTCCTTTAGCACTATGATGAGAAAAATAGAAATATTACTCTTGTCAATAAGATTATAAGTGTCATATTAATTGTTAAAAAAAAGATGAAAGAAGAGAAAAAAAATAGAAAAGAAAATATAAGATAAAAAAAACAAAAGAAAGAAAGAAAGAAGGAAATAAGATATAAGACACTTCATGTAAAAACTATGTATAGATGAGTTGAAATTGAAAAATTTTGGCAAAAGAAATATTGTGATTAGTGCTATTGGCTCTATTGATCGTATTTGATGCATGCATGGTAGTATATTTTATTTTTCCATCATTTAGCCTATTCAACACTACAACCCTATAAAGTCCTTTAGATCTATTAAAAAAAGAAGGAATAAGATACAAGACACTTCATATAAAAAAATATGTATAGATGAGTTGAAATTGAAAAATTTTGGCAAAAGAAAGTTACATTATTGTGATTAGTGCTATTGGCTCTATTGATCGTATTTGATGCATGCATGGTAGTATATTTTATTTTTCAATCATTTAGCCTATTCAACATTACAACCCTATAAAGTCCTTTAGATCTATTTCGGCCATTGTTGCAAGCAGTGGAGAGCCTAGAAATATTACAAGCTTATGGTAGAGTGTGGTCAAAGTGGATGTGAGTAAAAAATTACCTTATATGAGAGTAAAGTGCAAACACTTATCCTAGTAAGGGTTTTCAATTGAACTCATTTAGATTAAGCTTTGCATCTTTGCTAGTTCTTATAACATGTGGCATGCTTGAGGAGTTTGGATAGATGGATACTTCATTGTTGACCAAATGTGATTTTTGAAGATTGATCATACTTGTTCATCTATATTCTTGGTTCTTGGCTTGAAATGATTTTGCCCAGGAGTGCAAAAGCTATGTGTGGGAGAATTTGATCGAGCTAAATATTCATATAAATTTTGGTGATTAACCTTAGGCTTTTGTGGGATTTGATTAACTATTTTGGGCATAAATAAGTATTAATGTAAGAATTGAGTGCTAAGGTTATTTGGGAATTAAATTGGCTAAATTGATTTATTTTAAAGAATAGTTGTTGTTCCCATTATTAATTAATTATGAACATATGATATTACCTTTGTGCATCTCATAAATGATGACATGGTACATTGGGGTTTAATGAAGGACAAAGATGGAATTAAAGGAGAGCACATGTGCAGATTTTATCTCCTAGTTTTCTGATTTTAATATGCATGTGAAAAGAGTTAGACATTGTTTAGTGGCTTGAGTTTCTTTGCCTTAACATCCCTTACATTTTTGCTTGCCTCCAAACAATGCCTTGTACCATATATTCACCAAAATTAGATCAAGCAAGGGGGGGGGGCAGAGGGACGTGCTGCATTTAGAGAATCACGTTTTTCAGCATTTCTGGATCTCATTTGGACAAAGCTTTTGGAGAGTTCACTTTCATTTTTCTCCATTTGATTTTCCTCTATTCCCACTAACCACTACTTCTCTCCTCCTTCCACTTCCACCGAAAATCCCTCTCTTCTCTGTTTTCTTGCAACTGAACGTAACATGACAGTTGAGAGGTCCAGAAGAGCTGATTTTCGAATCATGAGAAGCTAGGATCTTTCGTCCGATGGTGATGATGAAGCTAACCTGAGTCCTTGAGCAACTAGGGGAGTTCTTTGTATCTTAATTTCATCTTCTACTCTCTATATATGCAGATTATAATTCTAGGTTGCTAGAGGTTATAATTTGTTCATATATATGAGGATTATGATTGGTTGATGTAATATGGATGATGATACTTGTGTTAGATTTGTACTTATAGATTGTGATTGAACTATAGAACTCTTTTGTTATTCAATTGCTTTCCTATATTCTCTTGAAATAAATTGTTTGCTAGGCTTCTAGGAATCAATTGGTGGTAGAGAGGATCTTTTATGAATCTATCATAAACTAGGTACTTCAAGGTATTCCTAATTGATCAATTGAATCTATGTTTAGATTAAATTGAGAATTTAGGAATATTGATTAGTAAGGGTTCTTACTAGTCCTTGTGCTTAGTTAAGAGAAGAACTCAAAATTAAAATTGGACAAGAATGGTTAGTGGACTCAATCACCTAGAACATTCATCTCTTGCATTTACACCCACTCACTCACTTATACATTGAAAAATTCATAAACAAGTAGCTCTTTAGTTTAATTAGATAGATGAAACTCACATCCCATACTCTTAGGTTAATTTTTTATTTATACTAGATTACTTAGGAACTAACTATAGGTTTCACGTAGAGATCGACCTAGGTTAGTTGCCCTATATTGCATTTAGCTTAGTTTTATTTGATAGCCCCACGATATGGCTCTTCATGTATCAAATAGCACTTCTAAAAAACCAGTATGAAAACTAGGGGTGAGTATGGTGCCCAGTGGCCGGGTGGGCCCACCTGAGCCAGGCAAAAAATTGCCCAGCACAGCCCTAAAAAGTGGCTCGAAAAAATTTTAGGCAACTTTGAGCGGGATAATAACCGGGCACGGCCGAGCATTGGGCAAGGAGTGCTGCCCTGCCCATTTGGCCCTGCCCGGAAAATTATTTTCATTTATTTAAAATATAAAATTCCATATCAAGTAAACATTATTTCATATATATTTTTTTATTTAAAATATATATTGTCTATTGTATAATACTCTTCTGGTCCTCTCTTTTTTGCCCTAGCCACTAAACACTATTTACAAGTAGATTTCTTCCTTTCTTCTTTACTTTGTGATATATTAAATTATAGTTGCTTTTTATTTTTTTCCAGATGCTTCATCATTTGATCAACTTTTGGGACATTGAATTTATGCAAACTACTTTGACTTCACGGCTTTAATTACAATCATTTTGTTTCCTTATTTATAATGGATTATGGACGTTGTTTAATTTTTAAAGTATAGATATTTGTTAAGACATATGGTAGTTTTTAAATTTCAAGACTCAAATTGTAGACTTATTTTAAAATATCTCAAGATGTGGAATCATTGAATGTATTTGAAGTTTATATTACGTAGGGCGAAATTAAGACATATGATATTGGCAACTATAGGAATGTTCATGAAATTTATACGGAATTATTTTTTCATATGTGGATAAGACAAGGCGTTATCACTTGGGCAGGGAAGCCCACTCTGCCCAGCCCACCCTTGCCCAGCCCGAAACAGTTAGGGTTTTTAGCGGGCAAGGCCAAGCATCGGGCTGCAGTTCATCCTTTGGACTGGGCATCGGGCATGGGTCTTGCCCATGCCCACCTCTAATGAAAACCCTCTAGTAATTCCCATGCTAATTTGTCTAACTTATAACGTTGACATTTAATCTCTTTTTCAAACTGAGTAAGTTGTTTAATCTTTACTTACTTTCAAGATTTCCATCAAAGAATCAGTCACACACTCATTTCCTTATAAGCAGTTTTATATAACATGCTTTTTCCTCCCAATTGTGTTCCGATTTTTCTGCATCCTTTATTAAAATTTTTTTTTTTTGGATGACAATGTATGATAGGGAGGATATAGATCCCAATCTTTTATAAATTGAAAAAGAGTTAGAGTACTATTTTAAATTTCAATATTGTTATGTCTGGTGAAAAGATTTTTCTGTTACTGAATTTAAAAAAATATTGTTGGACTTTAGATTTAGAATTACTCTATAGTATATAGTGTTTTTTTAATCCCGACATTCATTAGGGGGAACACAAAATCAATTCATCAACTTTATTTTTACTCTTCAAAACTCGTAATACCCTATTTAGTTAAAAAAAAAAAGGTTGATTCAGATCCATCAATCAATAAATGCACTATATTAACGATTGTTTCAAAATATTTCTTCATTTTCTTAATTTATGTTTGTTCATATCTAATGGATTAAACAATCATATTAAGAAAGGATTTGAATGTTTCTTAAATTTTCTAATTGCCTTTATTTTCTAATTTCCTCAAAACGTGATCCGTACGGCAAAAATAATGTCTCTAATCAATCCTATTACAAAATTTATGGTCATTATTAATTCTAACATTTCCTTACTTTCTAGTTTTCTCAAAATGTCCGTTCAGATCCGTTAATTTATAAATACACAAAATTAATTATTATTTACTGAAGTTTCCTAATTTCTTTAATTTATGTTTGTTAATATTTGATTGATTAATAAATTATATTTGGAAATGATTTGATGATTTCTTAAATTCCCTAATTGCATATTTGGATGCTTTGTTGCACGATTTAGAACATGTTGAGTGCAAGTCGATCATCCCTATAATTAGAGGCGGGCATGATCAGGGTTGGACAGGGCGAGACCCTTATCCAATGCCTAACATGAAGGATGAACGGGCTGCAAATGCCCAACCCTACCCAGTAAAAGCCCTAACCATTTCAGGCTGGGCAAGGTGGGATTCTCTACCCAAGTGATGACGCCTTACCTTGTTCACATGTGAAAATATAATTTCATGTGAATTTCATGAACATTCCTGTAGTTACTAATACCATATGTCTTAACTTCATCTTAAGTAATATAAACTTCAAATACATTTGATGATTCCACATCTTGGGATATTTTAAAATAAATCTATAACTTGAGTTTTGAAATTTAAAAACTACCATGTGTCTTAACAAATATCCATACTTCAAGAATTAAACAACATTCATAATCCATTATAAATAAGGAAACAAACATTTGTAATTAAAGCCGTGAAGTCCAAGTAGTTTGCATCAATTCAACGTCCCAAAAGTTGATCAAATGTCGAAGCATCTGGAAAAAAATGAAAAGCAACTATAATTTAATACATCACGAAGTAAAGAAGAAAGGAAGAAATCTACTTGTAAATAGTGTTTAGCAGCTAGGGCAAAAAAGAGAGGACCAGAAGAGCATTATACAATAGACAATATATATTTTAAATAAAAAATTTATGGAATAATATTTAATTGATATGAAATTATATATTTTAAATAAATAAAAATAATTTTCCAGGCAAGGCAGGACCCCCTACCTGATGCCCAGCCTAGCCCGGTTATTAGCCACCCAAAGTTGCCCAAAATTTTTTCGTTCCACTTTTTTAGGGCTAGCAGGGCAATTTTTTGCCGGGCTCGGGTGGGCACACCGGGCAACTGGGCACCATGCTCACCCCTACTTGTAATGATTTTAATCCAAAGGTGAAGATAGAATGAGGAGAAGAAAGGGGAAAAAAGATAAAGAGATTATCCAAATATTGATTAAACCAAGTTTTCAAGCTCTTTTTTTTGGATTGAAGGGATCAAATTTGATATATATATATATACACACACACACACACATACACTTTTTTCCTTTTGTGGATTGAGGGGAATCAAATTTGATATCTAAGTAGTCCAAGTTGATCATGTATTTTCCAATCATCATCAAAAGTTTCAGGAATAGAGGTTGAATTTGACGCTATTGGTCAATAAGACAAAGAAAATGAGCTCTTTTTTTATATTGGGTTTAATATAGTTGTTGTTGCTTTTGAGTTTTTCCCCCTTTAATGTAAAGTTCAAATATTTTGATTTCGTTGCATTTATAAGACAATTAATTTTTTTCCTTTATTTCCAAAAACAAATTTGGACAGTTTTTCCACAATGATAATTAAATTAATGACATTTAGCTTTTAGGGTCAACGCCACATGTTTATTACTCTATTAACATTAACATATTTTGATAGTTATAATATCAAACTATGTGTCTCTGGATAAAGGTACTACTATCACAACTAACACCTTTTGGGATAACACTACCCCGTACAACATAGGGGATGTAGCTTTTATTTAATAGATACTATTTTTTGCTCTTAATATAAGATTTAGAAATACCTCTTGATAGAAACCCCTAAATATGTATATTTTGGAGAAAAACAGTTGAAGTCTTATATATAAGATTAAAGCAAAACATTTATCTAATTCTTATATTATTATTAGAGGGAGGATTAAATTGTTTTCACGCAATCCAAATATCGTCCTTGGCTTGAAATGAACTCGGTGTTTTGAAATCAACATTATATTGTATTGATCTCTTTTTGTCCTATTCCTATTTCTTTAAAAAAAAATATGCAAATTGCTACGTCTTTTTTTCTAATTTCTAACTTCTCATTCTCATGCCCAACAATCCTAAAGGATGTGCCAACAAAATGACAAGAGAATCCATCATCCCATAATGTGTAGCTCCCTCACCGTAATTACATCATAATTACGAAATTTAAGTGAAATGGAGACCACTAAAATGAAATCAACAATTATAATTTCCCCCCAACGCGGGATGGGGTATTTCAAAAATCATTTCAAAGTGTAATTAATCCTGGTCTCACATTCACATGCGGATATAATTACTTGAGAAATCAAATCACATAATAAATATCAGAGTGCGGAAACTAAAATCCTGGCAAACCCCGGGTTACCTACATATATAACATGGGTTTAAAGATTCCCAAAATGGGGATTACATGTCCAAAATATTCATTTACATCTCATATACACTTAGTAATGCCAAAACCAAAATAAAGATAACCAACTACCGCAAGTCTCAGAGTAATCCTAACTACTCCTAGTTGTCCGCTTCCCTTTCGAACCACTTGCCCTGTCTGAAAAGGTTAGTCATTTGGAAAGAGTGAGATTCTAAAGAATCCCAGTAGTAACAAATTATTCATATCACATGTAATCACATAGCATGTAAACAAATCATCTAATATCAGCAACACAAATCGCACTCCACCCTCATCCCCTTTTACCGCCGGAAAGGCACACCATCCTAACCCGAACCGTTGTTAACAACTCAGGGACTATTGGCGTGGCAGTGCATACGAATAGCCTTACGGCTCACATATAGCCTTTCGGCTTTCATAATTGGCCCGTCGGCCTTCACAAATAGCCTTTCAGCCCACAATTAGCCTTTCGGCCCACATAATCACATATATCACACCCTAACCTCATCCCCTTTTACCGCCGGGAAGGCACACAGCCCTTACTCGAACCATTGTTAGCAACTCAGGGACTATTGGTATAGCGGTGCTTCCACAATTTCACATATCTTGCAGCATACGAAATCAACACAACACAATGACATAGCACACATACAATGTATCACATAAGGTATAAAGCAAGAGTCACTACCTGAATCTTTCCTGACTGGCTCCGGTACCGTAGTCTCACGAGGGCGACAGATGTCAAATCCTACACCAAATTAGGGACAACCGATCAATCTCTTTTCCAAATTCTCAATTTCATAATACACTTAGTTGGTTATCATTTAGGACTCTTTAAGTGACCACTAGAGGCCTAAACATATGCCTAAAGGGTTGGAAGACACTACCCCAAAGACCCCTTTCTCGAAGGCACAACACTGATTTCTGACAGCCTCACTCGAGTGAAGACGACCTCACTCGAGTGATGAGAGACTTGTGCTCGGGTGAGAAGGACTCTCACTCGCGAGTGTTTGACAGTGAGCAACCTTCACGACCAGGAAGTGCTCACATCACTCGAGCACCAAGCTCTACACTCGAGTGGTGACCCCACTTATGCTCGAGTCCCCGAAAGTACAACACCACGAGTGACAACCCGAGAGCACATGCAACCATCAAAGGGACAAGCTCACTCGAGCATACCCTCAGTGCACGGGTGAGACGGCCGTGCTTGCGAGTGTCAGAGCACACTCTTGAACAATGGCCAGTGAGTGACAACCCGAGAGCAACCCTAACTCTGGATTCACTCCATCACTCGAGCAGGCCCAAGCTCACTCGAGCATGTTCTTCCCTCACTCGAGAACAAAGAAGTGCACTCGAGCCTCATTCAAAGAATCCAATCAAAACTCAACGCAGAAGAGGGAAAAATGTACACAGCACTCGAGCATGATCTTCCTCTGCTCGAATGTTGTGCATCAGAGACCAAAAACGCAGAAAATATCAGAAAACACTAGATGGTCAAATTTATACCCAATGGTTCCCAAACTCTACCAAAAACTCATACACACTTGGCACTAACTAGGGAACACATTTGCCACTTCAAAAACACTCCCAAAACCAATTTGACCATAATCATAGTCTTAGGTCTCTATAACACAACAAATGTCCAATTTCCCTTAACACATTTCCAACATTCCAAACTAAATCCAATACTCAAATATCTTCACAATAAATCATTTCCAACATCAAACACAATGAAATCCATACTTTCAACATTTGGTATAACTAGGGCAAATTTTCCAGATTTTCACAAACTTATCCAAATATCACAAACAATACTTCAAAATGCACTAAATGCCTACCTCTTCACTTTGCCAAATCCAGGATCTTGATTCTCCAACTTCCAATTTCGACCAACACACAAATCACCACTATTTCAAGATTCTACAACCACCACAATAGAGTTCTCAATGAGATACACAACATTGGAGAAGAGGATTTTAGCAAAGAAGGATCATTACTTACCCAAGATCAAAGCTTTTCTTTCTCTCTCCAAGTTGTTTAGCGAAAATGGGGAAGGAAGAGAGAGAAAATGTGAGATGGAAGAGATGATGATGATGATTGCATTTTCCCTTTTCCTCTTACACCTCAACCGAAAAGAGAGAGGAGAGAGAGAGAAAAGTGGCCCTTTGTCCTCTTGTGCCACATCCTATGGCCACCACAATGCCACATGTCACTATCTAACACACTCCTCCATGAGCTCACACAAACTCAAAGCATAGGATTCTGACCCATGGTCAATGAATCTCAACCCTTGATCTTAAATACCACACACGTTTCTATCAAATTCACATCATATTAATTCCAAAAGCGTTTAATTACACCATTATAATTAATCTCAAAATCATTAGACCTTAATCCCGAATTGGGATATTACATAATGCATCAGGGATTAACTGTGACTCCATTATTTGTAATCAATGAGACAAATCATGTCTCATCCATGTTCTCCTTGGCCTTTAACAACGGATACGATTGAATCAGTTGTGCACTCGGAATCTTTTGAGATGATTCAAAGTATTGATCACATTGACGATGATGGATGGATCATTTTTTTGGTGTAAAATATAAGGCTGGCCAATTATTCTTCTGTCAATCATAGATTTGTTTCCAAGGTCAATCTTTTCAGTCTCTAATATTGAAGGAGATGTCTACTCAGCCTTGTCTTGCTCTCCAATGCTTTAGAGCGCGCGACATTGGATTTTGAATTGTCCACTATAAATCTTTTCTAGTAGAAAGCTTCAAGTGTTTTGCATCCAAAAAAAAAAAAAAAAATCTGCCAAGAGAAGGATCAAGGAGGAACCCGCCTAATATTATTTTTACAGGGACATATATATCATCATTTCTATATCATTTGAATTGCAAAGAATTTTTTTTTGGGTGAAATAAATTCACCATAATATTTTGAATTCAGTGCAATCATGCCCTTGTTTGATTGTAGGTTTCATATGTGTAATCATTTGTTTCATTAATGCAGGGGTTAAGGGCCAATTTTGCTTTGAAAGTTTTTCTAGGTAATTTTGTCCTGTAAATGTCCATCAAGGAGTAATTTTGTCATTATTGTTATCCCAGTTAAATTTGACTGTTAATTGATCAAATATGTTGATCCGACAATCTATATATTATCCACGTCATTTTTGTTAAGGTGCAAATTTATCCTTAAAGTCCATATGTCATCTACTTCACTTTTATTTAAAGTTAGCTTTAAAACTTCTGGTGTAAATTTGCACTTTAATAATAGTGAAAATTAACTAAAATTTGCACTTTAATAATATGGACTGTCAACTCAGCATATTTAGCTAACTAATAGTGAAAATTAACTAAAATAACGATTAAGGTAAAATTGTTCCCTCTTTAGTATTACCGGAACAAAATTGCCCCTGAGCCAAAAAAAAAAAAAATCCCCATTTTCCGCATTCTGCACGTTAACGCTGGCCCACAAAGGGTGACAGTGCATGGAGTTGCTATGTTGATTGAGCTTTCAACAAAGAGAAGATAGGAGGAATAGAAGGCTAATGTGCTTGCGAAATTAAGCAGTGAAGTTCTAGGAGGAAATTTCCCTTTCCGCGTTCTGCACGTTGAGGCTGGCCCACAAAGGGTGACAGTGCATGGATTTGACGGTGTTACGTTCGTGTTGAATCAAATTTCTGAATCCTGGCCGTTCTTGTTTTCTCCAATTTGTTCGGTTGGGTGGCCAAAAACATGGGGCAAATATCACTTAGCCCCGGCGGAAGCAACTTTATTTTAGTCAGCTTCCAAGAGTTTATGAAATTTTATCAAGGTCAAAATAAAATTAATTTTTTGTGGGTGAAAAAACAACCACGTCTTTCTTGTATTTCTTGAATTACCATATTTATGTTGAAAACTTATATATTTATCTTATAAATGATTAAAATTTTTTAATTCGCTCGACTTTTATTTATTTTATAAATGTTTTTAATTGTTTTATGAATACATTTATTTGTTTGTCTTGTGAATTATTTATTTCTCTTGTAAATGATCAAAATATTCTTATTAAATCCTTTGTTTTCTTTAAATCCCTTTATTCGTCTTATAAATAACCATATTTATTTTGTA
Source organism: Inga leiocalycina (assembly GCA_963242795.1). Taxonomy (NCBI): domain Eukaryota; kingdom Viridiplantae; phylum Streptophyta; class Magnoliopsida; order Fabales; family Fabaceae; genus Inga; species Inga leiocalycina. Next base: position 60,988,516 of record OY725325.1, on the reverse strand, counting down.
AATGCTCAAATAAAAAATATAAAGTATGGGAATCATGGTTTTTTATAAACAAAATTTAATTTCATTTTAATTCAAGAAAGTGCAGTGAAATTTCAGGATCTTTTAGGGTTGACTGAAATCGGCTTAGTGAAATTTTCCCAAAATTTTTGCCTTGTTGATGGTATTTATATTGTTAGTTCATATTTCTAAAAGCACAATTGGGATTCTTTTTTTTTTTCTTAGGTCAATTTAATTGAATATTTTCCCCGTTGTTTCTAATTGGGTTTCTTATTCCATTGCAGAATGCTTTTCTGGAGTTTGGAAAGGTGATAAGTGCGAAATGGCAAGTGGTTTGTGGCTTTCAGTACTCCATAACGCTAGAGGCAACTGATGGTGCCAAGAAAAAGGTTTATGAAACCAAAATTTGGGAGAAGTCGTGGCTGAACTTTAAGGAAGTGCTGGAGTTTAAGCCCATTGGGGACGCCCCTTAGCCGTTCTACCCCTGACAAGGTCGCTTCATCAACTCTCTTTACTGATACATATAATGGCATTTTTGGAATTCTAACTCTGTGATAACTAGTGTTTGATCTAAGTTTTAAAGAACTAAAGATTATGGGAATTGTTATTATATTTTGTTAAAGGAACAACTGTTATTCCAATGAAACAAACTAAAAATGTTTGAAGCATCAGAGAAATAAGTAAGTAACAACTAACAACCATTGTTGTCAAATATGTGAATTGACTCTTTGAGTTTATTAATTTTATATTTTCATCTTACAAAATTGTGTCAAGTCACTCTTAAACTCGTGTTAGTGAGTTCACACATTGAGTTTACCGCTAACTCACTTTTAAACTCATACTAACTTTTTCAATTTAATCATGCTCAGTGGCTTTATATATAAATTTATAAAAACAAATTTTATTGAGTATGATAAATTGTAAATATAAATGTTGATGAATTTAATTTCAATTATTTGAATTTAAAATATATTTAGATCATATTGTTACCATATTTATATTTTAACTATTTAATTATACACTATTAATAACTATTTATTATTAAAATTGAACTTTTACGAATTTACGATTCTAGTCCACGATACAATTTTACATCACTATCAGAAATTTGCTTAAACTCATAAGTTTGATAATTTTGACAACGACGACTTAAATCCCCTATAGCAAACTATATTTTCTTATCCTTCATTGTAAGTTGTGAAATCAGAACTCAGTCTCCATTCAGATGACTCGGGTGTTCACCGCATTGAGAAGAATAAGGGAGTAAGATTAGATCACTAAACAAGAGCTATTTGTTACATGCTTTAGTTAGGCACTTTGGACACTTGTATTTTTGGCAAGATACAGTAGAGATACGCCGCATAATGGTTTGAATCCACATCTCTGGGAATTCCATTTTAATCAAGGCCATCTCCAAGAACTGCCATGGGATAAAAAAAAAATCCACTTTAAGAGTATGAAATTTATTGGCAAACAATTAAAATATGATCTGAGATCAAGCACTCTCATTTGGCACGGAACATGTAGCTGAATTTTTTCTTTTTTTTGGCGTAGCAACAAAGTGCTCAATTATATCCTTAATTATATTGTACAAGAGCTTCGAGATGATATTATAACGAACATAATAAAGACTAACAGGCTTATACTCCCTAAAAGATTGCGCACTTGGGCACTTGGGAAGTTGGGAGTAAGTGTGTGATAAATATATATTTTATAATTAAATATATACATATTTTAGGATACAATTGATTAAATTTAGTGATATTTTGTACCTATTTAATTATCTTTTAATTAAATTCAGGAAAAAAATAAATTTTAATATAAAATCTATTCATAACCTATTTTATTTTGTAGGAGATATTATGTGATCTGGCAGAAGAGAAAACATCAAATAAAAAGAAACAATTTATCAAAGTATATATATATTTGATGACAGCTCTGCTTGATATACTTACCTGAAGTTATCTTCTTTTAATTCGCATGGGACCACCGTCCTTTTCAATTCAATATATATATATATATATATATTAAAGCAACAAAAAAAAAGGGAGAATCAGAAATAAAGAGACAGATATCAGATTGTGGACCTGCGATTAAAGAATTAAAAAGGATTCAATAATGTGCAGAAGATATACGTGGTGGAAGGAAATAAAATACCGATGGTTATAAATAAGAGGAACAACAACGTTTTTCAGGGAAGCGAATAGCAACAAGAAGAGAGTCGAATTGGAGAGAACGGAGCAACGGCAAAGACGCAAAGCAGAGAGGATCAATGCTGGAAGAAGGGAGCTTTTGACAGATTTGTTATCTTTGTTTCTTGTTTTTCTTGTTGTTAAATCTGAATTTAATATTTCTGTTATGGATTTTATTTTATCCATGTGTGACTAATTCTTTTCTTAGATCTAGAATAGCTATGAATTGATTCTTGGATTAGAGCTAGTTTTGAACCATTTAAATTATGCTTAATGTTTTCTTGTTTACTTAATTTTGTTATATCTTGCGTATTTAGTGATTGATCACCACTAAGCATGAAATTGAATAATTTTGATTACACTTGGGAAAAGAATCTTAATTTGACCATAGGATTACGTAATGTGGGATTAAAATTTATTCTAATTTGCTAATAGGATAGGAATATACCTATTAGACCTACATAATTATATTAGAGTGAATTTGGATATTTATTGGCTCTTGAATAGATTATTAGGAATGATAATTTTAATTTGAGAGAAGGATATAACTCATATAAGTGATCGAGAGATACTTATATCTATTAAGACTCTAGATTAACAAGTTAATATTAAGTGAATTTATTTGGGTAATTACATACTCTAAAACTTAAAGAAAGGATTAGCTGCTCTATGTTGTTTGTCTTGATTGAAATCTTTAAAACTCTAGTTTACTATTTTTCGTTTCTTATCTTTAATCTTATTATCTTTGATTTTCTCAACTTAGACGAACATAGGAAATTTAATGCCTAGTTAGTAATTATCTTCAAGTCTCTATAGGTAGACCTTGATTTGCTATTATACTATTCCAATGGGTCGTACACTTACGGTACTCACTTAAAATTTTAGCAGCATCAGTGTGGTTATGAATTTATTCGAATATTGCACTAATGGCATATTGGGGATATTAATCACTATTCAACTTAGAGAGTTATTACATATACCCAAAAGTGCGTTCAGTTATATTCCAATCTTAGCTCTTCAATCAACCACTAGGGGCCTAAGGAATAATATTCTTGCGACAGGATGCCTATAAAACGAAACTTAAGAAAATCTCCCGTTCACGCCCGAGTATATATGCAATTCTGAATGCATGTTTAATTTTCCATGCATTACATAATTAAATAACACTTATCAAAGGCCTTGTAGCTTGGTGGTATGAATATTCCCCAAAATATGGAAGGTTCTGGATTCGATCCTGCCTATAACTCAATCATGTTAGCACATGCCCAAATAAATTGCACTTGAAACCCTGGTATATGCAGTCCATGCTTTTTCCTCTTGTATTTCAATTCCATTTAATACTCCCCCTATCTACAAAGGCATGACTTCGGTTCAAAAAACGTTTATAAAGGTATTTACAGATCCCTCACCAACAAAGTTCTCCATCAGAATTAAAAAATGGTAGCTAACTCATTAAATTAGACTTAAATTAAAAGAAATTTTTGACTTTACCCATATTAAATGAGGTATTGAAGAAGATAGAAAAATACAATGAGTCATCTTTAATTGTAGTGGCAAATATGACAAATAAGGTAGACCAAGCCATCCTTCTAGAAGCAACTTACAGTATATTGAACATGGGAGGGAGTAATGATGACATATACATTTTTTTTCCCTCAAAAGCCAAGATTATGAGACTTGCAGAAAACAACTGAAAGCTGAGTCTAAATTATTTTCTGAAATACTTGACGGGGAGACAGACGTTTGGAATAATGGGAGATAGATTGATCTTGGAGCAAGGTATATGTGCGGACAGATGACACAGGCCTTGTATATATATATATATATTAATTCAAGGAATTCTCTAAATTGTACAAGTGATTGCACACTCAGTAAGCAAAACAAATATAGAGAAGAATAATGGATGAGAGATTGGTTGAAGCTGCAAGAGTGGGAGATGTTATGGCATTAAACAGAATTATGGAGGAGGATCCTGATGCACTGGAGAGAGCATGTTCAGTTCACTTTGCAGAATCAGCGCTTCATGTTGCAGCACGACGAGGGAAAGCAGAATTTGTGAAGGAGATTGTGACTCGATTGCCTTCGCTAGCCACGGAGACGAACCAGCAAGGTATGATCCCATTGCACTTGGCTTCCTTAAAAGTTCATGTTGAGACAGTGAGGGAGCTTTTGAAGGCGAAGCTTGATGATGATGAAGTGAATCAGTGCCTTTTGAAAGACGACCAAGGCTGGACTCCGCTGCACTGCGCATCGCAGAAAGGCAAAATCAGTGTTATTGAAGAGTTAATCAGGGCATGTCCTCAGTGCTTGGAACAAGTGACGGAGAAAGGAGAGACTGTTCTTCATGTAGCAGTGAAGGCTAATCAATTTGAAGCTAAGTTCTGGCGGACAGCAAAAAGCGTCACAATTTCCACAATCTGTTGAAAGCGGAGGACCAAAAAGGCAAGAATGCCTATCAACTTGCAGCATTAAAGAAATTACAGTCTCAGGTATACGAAGAAAAATATACTGGCTCCGGTCTTTAATACGAGTCCTAGTTTATTAATCTAAAAAGATTAAAAAAAATAAATAAATTATTTTAAAGTAGTTATATTTATCATTTTTCTCCAAACTGATTTGTATGAATTATAAAATGATATTCCTTCCGTTCTTTTCTTAAGATGACAATGTTTGAATGTGTGTATTCCTTTTTATAAGATACTATCCGGATATATCTAAACATTTAAGAATTATATATGTCTTTCTCCTTGCTTTTTTCAACTCATTATCTCAAATCACTTTTTCCACTCATTCTCTCGTCTACTCACCTTCTTTATAAATAAGGGTCTTTTTGGAAATGGGTTGCATTTTTTACATATTTATTATCTTTAACTAATTTTAACTAACTTTTTTATCTACATAATTCGGTTATTGGTATCTTATAAAAAAAAATGGAGGGGATATATAATATAAAAGCACACATAAATATTTCAAAGAAATCATATAAAATATGAATAATTAAGTAATCTATTTGGCTTCATTATTAATCTTCCCAAATTAAACAACTGTGTCTTATAATAGTACATAATTTATGCATCACTGTTTATATTGCTGATTGAAATACACGAAAGGTAGATGATGAAATAAGAGAAGAACGTTATATAAACATAGAGTGGGAGGGGAATGAAGACAGTGAAGCCTCTAATAAAGAAGACCAGAGGATGATGAGTGATAATGAAGGGCAGTCGTCGCAGCTGGATGCAATACTAGTGCTGGGGACCTTAGTTATAACACTCACATACCAAGCTTTGGTAAATCCTCCATCAACCTTTTTTGCAAATGGCAGCACTAAAGTAGACTGGGAATGCCTTTTCAGGACGGAAGGATCACTCAGTCTCACAAAAGTCCTCAAGGAGTGTCCAGCCTTGTTGCCTTTTGCATTCTTGATGTTCAACACCTTGATCTTCTACCAGTCCATCGTCATCGTCGTTTTGGCTCTGCGGGGCATAAGGAGATTACTCGCTTTGCAAACACTTACGGTGTACCTCATCATATGTTATAGTATATTGCTCACGGCTGTCGACTATCATATCGTATATTTTTCACTGCCGTTTGCAATTATAGGAGTTTCAGCCTTCTTTTTGTTCTCAACAAAGAAGAGGGCTCAATTTATAAAGCGCATATTCGGCACATTAGCCAAAAAAATGGCGTCAAAACTCAAAAGGATAGATCTGACAAGGTGTCCGGCCAAATCAGCAACATGAAGGATCATAATCAATATAATGAAATTTTGTTTTAGAATTTAATGTAATGAGATCTTTCTCTTATCCCACATTCTACCTTTATTTATCTTATAAATGTCTTTCTTTGTTGGGAAAATTGTGAAAAAATCCCTCATTGGCAACTTATTTGCTAAATGGGACCTTCGCGTGCAGATTATCTTCCACATGTGCAGAATATCTTCCCTGATGTGCAGAGGATCTTCCCTGTATGCAAAATTCTTTCCTATATGTGTGCAGAAATCTTCCCTACGTGTGCAGAAACCTTCCCTCCGTGTGCAGATATCTTCCCTCCATGTGCAAGATATCTTCCCAGGTCCCATTTAGCAAATAAGTTGTCCATGAGGTCTTTTTTAACAATTCTCCCTTCTTTAATTTGTTTTGTGAATACCCTTATTTATTTTGTGAATTATCTTATTTCTCTTGTAAATAACCAAAATGTTCTTGCTAACTTCTTTGTTTTCTTTTAATCCCTTTATTTATCTTATAAATAACTATATTTATTTTGTAAATGCTCAAATGAAAAATATAAAGTATGAGCATCATTGTCTTTTTATGGACAAAATTTAATTTCATTTTGACTTAAGAGGATATAGTAAAATTTCAGAATCTAAAATTGCTTCCAATGGGGACTAAGTGAAATTGTCCCAAAATATTTGTCTTGTAGACGGTATTTAGATTGTTAGTTCGTATTTCTAAAAGCACAATTGGGATTCTTTATTTTTTTTTTCCTAGGTCAATTTAATTGAATATTTTTCCCATTGTTTCTAATTGGGTTTCTTATTCCATTGCGGAATGCTTTTCTGGAGTTTGGAAAGGTGGTAAGTGCGAAACGGCAAGTGGCTTAGGGCTTTAAGTACTCCATAACGCTGGAGGCTTAGGGCTTTAAGTACTCCATAACAGATATTACATCACTGTCATAAGTTTGTCAGGAGTTTGCTTAAACCCCTAAGTTTGACAACCTTGATAACAACGACTTAAATCCCAGATAGCAAACTATATTTTCTTATCCTTTATTATAAGTGTGAAATCATAACTCTATCCTCATCCAGATGACTTGGGTTTTCACGGCTTTGAGACGAATAAGGGAGTAGGATTAGATCACTAAACAAGAGCTATCTGTTACATGCTTTAGTTAGGCACTTTTGGGCTCTTGCATTTCTGGTAAGACACAGTAGAGATACGCCGCATAATAATTTGAATCCACATCTCTGGGAATTCCATTTTAATCGAGACCATATCCAAGAACTGCCATGAGATTTAAAAAAAAAAAAAATCCACTTTAAGAGTATGAAGTTTATGAATTAGTTGGGAAACAATTAAAATATGATCTGAGATCAGACCTTCGAGATGATCTTATAACTAACATTATAAAGACTAACAAGCTTATGCTGGCTCAAAGATTGCGCACTTGGGCACTTAGGAGTGAGTGTGATTATGAATTTATTCGAATAAGGCACTAATGGCATATTGGGGATATTAATCACTATTCAACTTAGAGAGTTATTACATATACCCAAAATTGCATTCAATTATATTCCAACCTTAACTCTTCAATCAACTACCAGCGGAGCTAAGGAATATCCTTGAGACAGGATGCCTATAAAACGAAACTTGAGAAAATCTCTCGTTCACGCCCGTGTATATATGCAATTCTGAATGCTTGTTCAATTTTCCATGCATTAAATAATTAAATAACACTTACCAAAGGCCTTGTAGTTTGGTGGTATGAATATTCCCCCAATATATGGTATATATTGCCAGATCCCTCCAGGCATGTTAGCACAGGCCCAAATAAATTGCACTTGAAACTCTGGTATATACAAGCCATTCTTTTTCCTCTTGTATTTCAATTCCATTTAATACTCCCCCTGATCTACAAGGGCATGCCTCCGGTTTAAAGAACACTTATAAAGGTATTTACAAATCGCCCACCAATAAAGTCCTCTATCAAAATTAAGAAATAGTAGTTAACTCATTAAATTAAACTTAAATTAAAGGGAGAATTACACTTAGGTCCTAAGAAAGAAAATAAATGAAGAAATGGTCTCTGGAGATTACAAAATGAAAAAATGATCCCATTAACAACTCTAGGTGCCTATATTGACAACTCGTTAACAACTCCAAGAGCATGTATTGACAACTCCATGGGACCATTTTTTTCATTTTGCAATCTCCAGGGACCATTTTTTCATTTCTCTTTTTTCTTGGGACCTAAGTGTAATTCTCCCTAAATTAAAAGACATTTTCAACTTTATTCATATTAAATGAGTTATTGAAGAAGATAGAAAAATATAAAGAATTATATTTAAACATTAACTGTAGTGGCAAATATGACAAATAAGGTGGACCAAGTCATCCTTCTAGAAACAACTTATACTGTGGTGGACGGAAGGGAGTAATAATGACATGTACATTTTTTCCCCTCAAATGCCAAGATTGTGAGACTTGCAGAAAACAAAAGAAGCACCGACGGAAAGCTGTCTCAATTATTTTCTGAAATACTTGACGGGGACACGGACGCTTGGAATAATGGGAGATAGGTTGATCTTGGAGGAAGGTCTATGTGCGGACAGATGAGACTGGCCGTGTATATATATTAATATGAGGAATTCTCTAAATCTTACCAAGTGATTGTACACTAGAGTAATCAAAACAAATATAGAAAAGAAATAATGGATGAGTGATTAGTTGAAGCTGCAAGAGTGGGAGATGTTATGGCATTAAACAGAATTATGGAGGAGGATCCTGATATACTGGAGAGAGCATGTTCAGTTCACTTTGCAGATTCAGCGCTTCATGTTGCAGCACGACGAAGGAAAGCAGAATTTGTGAAGCAGATTGTGACTCGATTGCCTTCGCTAGCCATGGAGACGAACCGGCAAGGCATGATCCCATTGCACTTGGCTTCTTCAAAAGGTCATGTTGAGACAGTGAGGGAGCTTTTGAAGGCAAAGCTTGATGATGAAGTGAATCAGTGCCTTTTGAAAGACGACCAAGGCGGGACTCCGCTGCACTGCGCATCGCAGAAAGGAAAAATCAGTGTTATTGAAGAGTTAATCAGGACATGTCCTCAGTGCTTGGAACAAGTGACGGAGAAAGGAGAAACTGTTCTTCACATAGCAGTGAAGGCTAATCAATTTGAAGCTGAAGTGCTAGCGGACAGCATCAAGCGTCACATAATTTCCACAATCTGTTGAAAGCAGAGGACCAAAAAGGCAAGAGTGCCTATCAACTTGCAGCAGCAAAGAAATTACAGTCTCACGTATATGAAGAAAAATATACCCCCTCCGGTCATTAATATAAGTTCTAATTGACTAATTTAGAGAGATTAAAGAAGCTAGATGAATTACTTCAAAATATTTATACTTGTTATTTTTCTTCAAACTAAGTTTCCTGGTTTATAAAATGATATATAATATAACGATATGAATAAATATTTCAGAGAAATCATGAAAAATATGCTATTTGTAATATATTTACTTTCCTTGATCTCTCCAAATTAGATAACTGGGTCTTATATTAAGGATTAGAGGTAATACATAATTTGAGCATCACTGTTTATGTATGCTGATTGGAATATAAGTGTGGCAGGAAGTAGAGGTACTAAAGGAACGTGATGAAATAAGAGAGGAATGTCACATAAACATAGAGGGAAAGGAAATGAAGACCGCGAAGCCCTAATAAAGAAGATCAGAAGATGATGAGTAGTAATGAAGGGCAGTCGTGGCAGCAGGATGCAATACTAGTGGTGGCGACCTTAATTATAACACTCACATACCAAGCTTTGGTAAATCCTCCAACAACCTTGTTCAAAGATGGCAGCACTAAAATAGACTAGGGATGCCTTTCCAGGAAGCAAGGATCACACAGTCTCACAAATTAAGGGCTCAAGGAGTGTCCAGCCTTGTTGCCTTTTGCATTCTTCTTGTTCAACACCTTGATCTTCGTCCAGTCTATTGTCATCGTCGTTTTTGCTTTGCGGGGCGGAAGGATATTGTTCTTGTTCAATGTGCAACTCATGACGGTGTACCTCATACATACGATTTTCTTAGCCTCATACATACGATTTGGAAGTACATTATCCTCTGGAAACATATCACATAATAGTTCAAGTAACAATGTAAAACTACTGTCGGTCCACCCACAAGTTTCCTTTAAGTTGACCAAGTGCAAAATACCTGACAAGTGTGTATACTTAGTACACCCAGGGTATAAAGGTGTCTCCGCATCACTTCTCATGCTATCATTGTTCGCCACCACAAGTGCACGGGTCGCGCCAAGTAATAAAGTGATAAGTAAAGATCGTTCCCACGAGGACTAAGGCAAAAGTGGATTAATTGTCATGATTATGCTATCAATTAGGTTGAGTAAAACCATTTAGAGAGTTTATATCCTAAAGATTATTTGAATTCAAGAAAAGGAAAGCAATTTGACTAAAACTAAATTAAAACTCTACTTCAAAACAAGAGGAGCATAGGATTATTTCTAACCATTGCAATTCATGAGACTTAAGTAATTACCACTCCATTAGAAATTAAATGACATTACATGTTAGTCTAAGGTTTAAAAGTATTTGATTAAGCTTTCTCAAGTCAAAACCAAATTTATATCCTCAATTAACATGCACAATCTCTTGCTACAGTTAAGAGAAAATAATTATTAAGCAACAACATTAATTTGACAATGTTAGGTTAGTAACTATATCTCTATGTTACTAACAAACCATCAATTTAATCATAAACTTCAAGTCTAACATAATTTTACCTAAGTTCTACAATTAAATTAACTCTCTCAAGCTTAATTTAATTGAACATAACAATCTAAGTAATGGCCAGTCACATAGAAGCATTAGGGACAAGATAAAATTAACACATAATTGCCATTAACAACTAAAGAGAATAATAATAAGTCTCAATCCTTGCAATGGTTTGAAATAATCCTAAGGCAAATTAACTAGCTACACAGCATCATCTCAAAACCAACAACAATAAATTCAGAATTGAGAGCCATAAGGAAAAAGGAATTAAGATGATCAATGAAGTGCAAACTGAGTATATGAATGGTGTTCTCCTTTGGTCTCTTCACTCTAATTTAGCTTGGGAAGCAGAAGACGATCCACTTTGACTGTAACTAGCCTAACTCCTTTCCTCTAGTTCAGCTGCTCCACCTCCTCTGTTTCCAACGGTCTCCCTTGTAACAGCCACCTCTTCCTTCCTCTCTTCAATCTCCGTCCAGCTCGCTAGAAGAAGTTGCAGCAATGACAGTGCCTCCTTAAAGAACAAAGCAGCAGACATGTGCTTGGCTCCTCTGATTCTTCTTTGGTTTGGACGGCGTCTGTGCAGAAGAACCAGTCACGGCAGCACCCCTGGTCCTTGATTCCATCACCTCCACAAGTCCTCTCGTCCTCCCTATGCAGACGATGACGAACCAGAGGTGCCCGATGCTTCCTCTCCCTCTCTCTGCCTTGCTCCCTCTGTTTTTCTGATTCTCTCCCAGCCGACAAAGAAGACCCTTCTCAATCGTGAAGATGATGCAGATATATCTATTCGCGCCCCCCAGTCTTCAGTCCGTAGCTTCCTTTTATCCCTTAGGTCTTCCAATTTCAGCTCATCTTCCAAAACGCTGTCGTCCTTTGCGCTCTTGGCTGTCAATTGTCCAGTCAAAGTAATTCCAATTCCTAGCCCAAAACGGTGACTCTCGGATGTTGGCCCATGTAGCTCTATGTCCATTGTCCAATTAGTTAGAAATCAAAACACGTCACCTACCTGTGTGCCTAGGGGAAAAAACTATTTAATAATAATAACAAAAAGTAACATAAAACAAAAATAAATATAATATGGCATCATTTTATTTTATTATTATTTTTCCTTCAAAATATTGAAAATTAGAATATTTAAAATAAAATCCCCAGATAATGCACCAACTTAATATCTTATAAAATCTCAAGAAAATCATCATAAATTAGCATTGATAGCTTCCAAATTATATCAAAATGTGTCTCAAATATATTAAAAATAGGGAGTCATCAATCATATACAGGCGATTGTGCAAAACATTCTACCTCCACATCATGAATCATTTTCTCCATTCTATCGTCATCTCTAACCTCCAAGACTTCCTTCTCGTGGGACATACAAGCAGTTACTTCCTCACCATGCCATGTCCACCTTGTGTACCGAAGATTTATTCCATCGCAAACTAAGTGATCTCTTATATCATCAATATCCCGTCGACTCTCATTTAAACACTTTACACATGGACAAAAATACTTTTCATTTTTACTAGGTGCATTCATTTTAGCAAATTCAATAAACTCTTCCACCCCTTTCTCATATTCTTCACTAGTTCTCAATGCATTCATCCAACTGTGATCCATTTTACTACTCCAGACCTATTCCATTTTCAATAGTACTCACTTTTAGACCCATTGTCATTATAATATGAATATAGGTCAAGACAGGGCATGGCTTACTAATTTTTTAAAAATTTCAGCAGCATTTCCCCTTAAATGTAAGACATCCAAAACTTTGAACAATAACCCAAATAACAATAACAGGAATTTGACATACCATAGAGGATTTCAACAGCGGTTATATACAAAAAAAAGTCATTAACAGACAATCATAGCCATTCTAAATATATAAGAAGCTATCATGGGGATTTGTCATTTACCTGGAAAATGCAAGAAGAACGTTGATTGCTAGGATTACTAGGATTGCTTGAAAAGGGGATGTAGTTGATTGGGTTTATTAGTAAGTTAAGTAGAGCATCAGGAGTTGGAAAAGCCATTTAACAATTGAAGATACTGTGGAGTGGAAAAGAATAACAATACACTGTTATATGATTGCCCCTTGCTGTTAACGAATATTAATTACTTTGGACTAACATTTAAATTCCAACCTAATCCACGTTCATTCTACACTCTCACTATTACTTACACTTATGACTTAGGAGTGAATTAACTATGTTTTTTTTTAATTGTGGTGAAATCATTGCAGATGCATGGAATTCCCTCAGTTCCCTATTACAAATTCACTTTTAACTAAATCACATGTACAAATAAATAGTTAAAAACATTAAATTTGTTTATCAAATTTAATTGATTTCTAATGTTATCATTGTTAACTACATTAACTCTAAAACTTTGCTTCATTAATTTGGAAATGATAAATAAATGAAAACGTTTTATCTAACTTCTACATTTGGAAATAAGGTAATATTTAATTTTCCAAACATATACTATGGATGGTTGAAATCTACTGCTTTTGCCTACAGTGACGCAGAAGTCCTTCTAACCTTGACAGCAAATTCAAAATTTCTCCCAGGATTGAGTTATTAACCGTGCATGTAATATAACAAAATGAAGCTTTTGAAAGAGAGGAATAAAACACCCAAATAATCTCATTTCCAGTCAGTATAATGCAATAAGCTCAAATAAATTGCTTTAATTAACGGGGAGCAAGTTTTGATCCATGGAAGCTCAGATCGCATGCAGATTTTGGAGAGATTAAGGTAGCATTATATGGTAATGTTAAGAGGGTAGAGGTTGACAGAGTAATATGGGTCCGAAGACAACTAATCTCAGAGAATCATCTTGGTAGTCATAAATTGAACCTCAACAATATATAGTCACAGAGAAACTAGGAAAATGAAGAAATAACAGCTACCCAAAGATTGAAAAACAAAGGGATTTGTCTTTTATTACCTAGAAAATGCAGGAAGCACGTTGAAGAGCCACAGGTCGACGGCACACCGTAGTTGAGAGGCGGATGGGCGGATGGACAAGTGAGGGATGAAGAACAGTGACACTGTCGCGACTTGTGAAGAACAAGTGAGGGACGAAGAAGAGTGGGCAACAAGGAGAAGGACACGCGAATGAAGAGCAAAAGCAAACTAAAAAAAGAAGAACAGAGACCAGCGGGAGAACGAGGGGCGAAATGAAAGCAAAAGGTAAAGTAAACTATGATTGAGGGGAGAGATACAACGACCGTTCTTAAGGAACGGTCATTGAATCACTCATTACAACGACCGTTAATAGGGAACGGTCATTGTAAGTGGTTGAAGAACGGTCGTTGTATCTTATACATTCAACGACCGTTTTCATCTAAACGGTCGTTGAAAAGCTACCCAGATTCGCGCCTTTGCCCCTATCTTCTTTCTACTACTATTTTCTTGGAAACGGACGTTGTTTGGTGTCGTGGAATCTTCTTCTTGTAGTAGTGTTTCCTTTTTCTTTAACCTTCTCATTGGGAACTTATAACATAACATGTCATATATTCTCATGTAATGTGTTGTTTAAAACCATCATATATATATATATATGCATAATTGTTTAAAACACATGCAGGCCAATGGCATGGCTCAAACAGATTCACATGTATAAATGCATGGTTGCACATAATCACAAAAACGACAAAGATGTCAAATCATGCAACCAACAAGATTTGCAACCAACCAATATGTCAATTCATCAATATATACAAAAAATTCTTCATTTTACAAGAACTCACTGTTGTAAAGGTTCATAAATGAATTCAGCACAACAATTGCAAATGTGATCAATATCCTCTTCTGGAAAGGAGTCAACAAGATCAAACATCTGAAACACCAAAGTCTGGCAAAATATTAACTTCACTTAAAAAAAATAAAAGTAATACAAAATTTTTGAAATATATATACATTTACCTCTTGAGTAAATTATGTCGTGCCTAGGGTAATAGTATTATAAATGTGCCTCAGAACATACAACCCACAAAAGTTGGACCCCGGTGGTTGCCTACGAGTCTGAAAAATAATATCATCTCTTTTTGTCCTATTCCTATTTTTTTAAAAATAATAAATATGCAAATTGCTACGTCTTTTTTTCTAATTTCTAACTTCTCATTCTCATGCCCAACAATCCTAAAGGATGTGCCAACAAAATGACAAGAGAATCCATCCCATAATGCATCAGGGATTAACTGTGACTCCGTTATTTGTAATCAATGAGACAAATCATGTCTCATCCACGTGCTCCTTGGCCTTTAACAACAGATACGATTGAATCAGTTGTGCACTCGGAATCTTTTGAGATGATTCAAAGTATTGATCACATTGACGATGATGGATGGATCATTTTTTTGGTGGAAAATATAAGGCTGGCCAATTATTCTTCTGTCAATCATAGATTTGTTTCCAAGGTCAATCTTTTCAGTCTCTAATATAGAAGGAGATGTCTACTCAGCCTTGTCTTGCTCTCCAATGCTTTAGAGCGCGCGACATTGGATTTTGAAATGTCCGCTATAAATCTTTTCTAGTAGAAAGCTTCAAGTGTTTTGCATCCAAAAGAAAAAAAAAAATCTGCCAAGAGAAGGATCAAGGAGGAACCCGCCTAATATTATTTTTACAGGGACATATATATCATCATTTCTATATCATTTGAATTGCAAAGAATTTTTTTTTGGGTGAAATAAATTCACCATAATATTTTGAATTCAGTGCAATCATGCCCTTGTTTGATTGTAGATTTCATATGTGTAATCATTTGTTTCATTAATGCAGGGGTTAAGGGCCAATTTTGCTTTAAAAGTTTTTCGGGGTAATTTTGTCCCATAAATGTCCATCAAGGAGTAATTTTTTCATTACTATTATCTCAGTTAAATTTGACTGTTAATTAATCAAATATGCTGATCCGATAATCTATATATAATCCACGTCATTTTTGCTAAGGTGCAAATTTACCCTTAAAGCTCATATGTTATCTACTTCACTTTTATTTAAAGTTAGCTTTAAAACTTCTAGTGTAAATTTGCACTTTAATAAAAATGACATGGATGACATATGGACTGTCAACTCAACATATTTAGCCAACTAACGGTGAAAACTAACTAAAATAATGATTAAGGTAAAATTGCTCCCTCTTTGGTATTACCGGAACGAAATTGCCCGAGCCCAAAAAAAAAAAAAACACCCTCATTTTCCGCATTCTGCACGTTGACGCTGGCCCACAAAGGGTGACAGTGCATGGAGTTGCTATGTTGATTGAGCTTTCAACAAAGAGAAGACAGGATGAATAGAAGGCTAATGTGCTTGCGAAATTAAGCAGTGAAGTTCTAGGAGGAAATTTCCCTTTCCGCGTTCTTGCACGTTGACGCTGGCCCACAAAGGGTGACAGTGCATGGATTTGACGGTGTTACGTTCGTGTTGAATCAAATTTCTGAATCCTGGACGTTCTTGTTTTCTCCAAATCGTTCGGTTGGTGGGCAAAAAACATGGGGCAAATATCACTTAGCCCCGGCGGAAGCAACTTTATTTTAGTCAGCTTCCATGAGTTTATGAAATTTTATCAAGGTCAAAATAAAATTAATTTTTTGTGGGTGAAAAAACATCGACATCTTTCTTGTATTTCTTGAATTACCATATTTGTGTTGTAAACTTATATATTTATCTTATAAATGATTAAAATTTTTTAATTCACTCGACCTTTATTTATTTTATAAACTTTTTTAATTGTTTTATGAATACATTTATTTGTTTGTCTTGTGAATTATTTATTTCTCTTGTAAATGATCAAAATATTCTTATTAAATCCTTTGTTTTCTTTAAATCCCTTTATTCGTCTTATAAATAACCATATTTATTTTGTAAATGCTCAAATGAAAACTATAAAGTATGGGAATCATGGCTTTTTTTATAAACAAAATTTAATTTCATTTTAATTCAAGAAAGTGCAGTGAAATTTCAGGATCTTTTAGGGTTGACTGAAATGGGCTTAGTGAAATTTTCCCAAAATTTTTGTCTTGTTGATGGTATTTATATTGTTAGTTCATATTTCTAAAAGAACAATCACTACTACAAAAAACCAAATATGTGGCGCTTATAATTGCAATAGCTGTGGCGCTTGCGAAATGCCACCTATCTTAACGCCACTAAAAAAAGCTGTGGCGCTTGGAAGCGCCACAGTTTTTTAAATTTTTTTTTTTTCAAAAATAGCTTTCTGTGGCGCCTAAAGTGGCAGGCGCCACAGGAAGCATACCTCCTGTGGCGCCTTGATGGGCAGGCGCCACAGCTGGTTGGGCCAGCTGTGGCGCCTGCCCGGCCAGGCGCCACAGAAGGTAAGCCTCCTGTGGCGCCTGGCCAAACAGGCGCCACAGTAGGCCTGAACCTCCTGTGGCGCCTGGATGTCCTGGCGCCACAGTAGGTGTTTGTTTTTTTTTTTTGTTTTTTTTTCTTTCTGGTTTTTTTTATTTTTTTTGTCATATTTTTTTGGGAGCCAGGCGCCACAGTAGGTGGTTTTTTTTTTTTTTTTTGCATATTTTTTCTCATATTTTTTTAGGTTTTTCGTATTGGTTTTTCTTTAGCATATTTTTTTCTCATGCATATATAATTATAGTCTGCAAGGTTTAATAAAAACAATAATAGATAACTTTAAAATGATACCAACAAATGATTGATTAGCTAAATTGTAACGAAAATTGTTATACAATATACTGTAAACCTAGTTGAATGAAATATAATACAACAAATTCAACTTGAAAAAACATGCAAGACACAACAATTATATTGGCAATTAGAAACAACACAAAAAAAACCAGCTAGTGAATTTAATAGTAAATATAGCTACCTAGGGATTTGCCTAAACACATATTCACACCATTCCTCGATCACTTCATTAACCTGATGGTCTGTCAAAGCGTCACAACGTTGATCTTCATAATACTACAGATATATACAATCAGACACAAGTTAGAACGAATTGAAATCAGTAAAACATAACTGTCAGGCACTAATTCAATTTCATTACAACACAATATGAAGTGCAACTAAGTGACTTACTTTTTGAGGAATAAATGGTTGATCATGCATAATAACATCCTTCATAAATTTCATGATATAGTACCCACAATCATTGTCATTAGGTTGGAAAGGGCACTGCAATAATATAATGCAATATTTAACTCTGTTCATGAATAAAAAGTGTTTACTAACAAATTCTAAGTAAAGTCAAATATCAATACCTGTATCTTCTTCCAATGATAACTAAGGCAGGGGTCAGTAGCTTTAGAATAGTTTAACGTGACAGACGACCGATATGCAGTCAATGCGCTAACAAAAGAAACAGAAAATGATTACTTTTGATTATTCAATCACGTTCGCAAATATTTATACATAGGCACGTATACTTACCTACTGATCAATAGCATCATATCAAAACGGTCTTGTGGAAGACCATTTTGCAGAGGATCCACATAATAAATGCGAGGGCCTGAAGGTTCCGCTGGATTGATAACGATCAATATCCAATGGCGCCTAAAATATATTTTAAAAATATTTTTTGAACAATCATGTTATGATAGAAGTTAAACAATAAAAACAAAAATTGTACCAATAATAACTTACCCCGCATTATACGGCACTAAAAATAATGTATTTGTTGTCGCTTTCTTGGTAAAGTAATCTTTCAGCCCATTAGACTGCGCAGTCACATCTATTTTACCCTCATGATTACCAACGAGAAAAGGGTTGACAAATGCGAATTGGACCCTCTGTGTATCCATTAAAACGTCCTGGTCCAAATGCCTGGTATAAAACATACAGTGTCATGAGAAACAAAAGAAATGGAACGAGATATATTAATAACAGTGATAAACGATGATAGTGAAGTACCTTATCCAGATGTTGATAGCCGAAGCACTAACCCAATCACGAGCACATATGTCCTGCACGACCTCGGCAGTAATATAATCAACTAGACCACCAACCATGTAGATATGTCTTGGAATACGTAATGCCACTATTCCCTCACCGATCAATTGTGGTGCAATCAATATTAATTGATCGAGATATGAGGTATGTCTTCTTCTGCTCTGTTGGCTGGCCGATGCTTTTGACTTGGGTTGTGTTGTTGAAGACTTTGAAATCTTACCCTGCGCAAATCAGAAAATTAAATCACAGTTCGAGATGAAAGTTCGAAGGAAAAGTGCAGGGAATTTTGAATGAACGACCTTTCCACATGGCTCAATAAGACCTATTGGCCAAGCAACATAGCCACCTACAACATCTGCCACCTTATTTTGCTCATCTTGAGACGGGATCGGTAAGAGGGCGTCTTCGTTCGTGCAGACGTCAACCCTAACCCGGAGTGTGTTATCGGGCAACGGTGAATTATGCAGTATGTCCTCACCAGTGTTGTAGGCAACACCTACTGCAACCGCGTGCTTGGATGCT
Organism: Inga leiocalycina; assembly: GCA_963242795.1. Classification (NCBI taxonomy): domain Eukaryota; kingdom Viridiplantae; phylum Streptophyta; class Magnoliopsida; order Fabales; family Fabaceae; genus Inga; species Inga leiocalycina. The sequence continues at coordinate 60,969,360 of OY725325.1, read as the reverse complement.
TGCTCGACATATAGCTTGCATTGAAATTCCCCCTACAAAAAACAGAGTTAATATGTTAAATTCGCTTAATTATAATTTAACGTAAAGTTAAGTAGAAAAGAAATTAATTACCGAAGGAAAAGGGACTTTAGGCATGGAATTGCAGCTATCTCTGAAACTTGGGCTATCACAGAACGGAACATTTGGTGTTGGCCTACCCTGGACCAACTGTTGTATTTGCGTTGTTAACAACGCATTATGTTCTTGCAGCAAACGCATTTGTTCGGTGAATTGTTCTTCTCGTTGTTCCTTGTAGCGCATTTGTTGTTGAAGTTCTTGCATTTGATGCTTAAAGCTAGACATCTCGTCACGTAGGTGGGAAACATCACTTCTACTCGAGCGCTTCTGACGTCCGAAGTATGCTGATGGGGTGACTGCAAAACCAGTACCCCGAACACGACCATCATACTCGGGTACTGGTAACGCTCTGCTCAATAAATCGTCCCGACCAACATAGGTCGCCAACGCAGGATCCTCCTGTGTCATTTGTCGCTTTCCCAAAAAGAATTACAATGAAAATTAGTTATTATAAATGGAGTTCATTTAAGTAAAGCCAATTATTTATTGAACGCATAATATAATTGAATACTTACACAATATTCGGCTACTCTTCTTGCTTCCTCACTACGAATTTCACCTTTCTTATTTGTGACACCCTTGATCCACACCTCATGTCGTGGAACCTGTGTAATATCTGAGCCTGATTCTTGTATCTGCACATCGAAGTTAGTCGAATTTAAATGATATTCATACAATTTTTATTATGAATGAAATAATCATCAGTTCGTACCATTTGTTTTTGTAAATTTCCGTATGAAACAGGTCCTTGTGTGTATCGGTATGGCATGTTGGTCGCGTTAGCTCGATTCTTCTCGCTCAACTCCTAGTTAGATCAAAATGATTCATATAAATATATAAATGTTACTTACAAATACGTACATTACACGTAATAGGGAAAAATAAACAAATCCCCTTACCAGGAAATCAGGAGTTGTATGTGTTTTGATAAACTCATCCCACATTGCTTGAGTGATGATTCCTTCGTACAATGGATAAGGCGGTGTAGTAATGATATCATCATTATCATCCCTCAAGAAATATTTGACGAGATCAGAACGAAACTTTCGCAAAATTTTTCCGGCTTTTCTCATTACGAAGTTCTTCCGATCATCATCAATAATAAAAACACTCTGTAAACAAGTCAAAAAACATATATCATATGTAAGATTGAAATGAAGTGAAACAAAGCAAACCGAATAAATATATAATTAAGGTGTTACCTGTATTTCAGCCCAGATCCCATCCTCATAACTTTTTTTTACCATTTTCCAATTTTGAACTGTAATAGGGACTCTGTCTCGAACCGTAGTCCCGATGAAGTTATTTAACGAGGTACTGTTCTCCCCAACCGGGTTCCCAAGTTCATTCCACTCTACTTGTAACTTGATCCCGTTACTTCTCAGTCTGATCAACCTCGCCATAACTGTCCTGCCACGTCTGACGTTCGCCTCAAATCTCTGTCTACCAATGTGCCTGGGAACGTCATCAATGTCATCAGGTACGGGACTGGAAACGTCATCAATGTCATGATGTGGTGAGTCCATACTCCTGCAAGTGAAATAAACCAAATCAAAACATCAGTACACAATGGTCTTGTATGTCAATGAAAGCAAATTATTTTGAAATTTATAAAAACATACGTACAAGTAAATGAGTCAAGGCAATCATTATCTTTTCCTTTTTCTTGTCTGATTTAAAATTTTATTCTTCAGAATTCGTGTTGGATTGAGAATTGTGTTCCTGTTGACCCAAGTTCCCTCTTTATGATCATGTCTCACGTATAGGGGTCCATCTTCATCTTCATCTTCATCTACATCTCCATCTATATCAATCTCTGCTGACCACAAATCCTCAAACGAAGGATCATTATTATTGATGTTCAAATATTCATTACTTTCAAAATCAACTTCTGCTTGACGATTCTTGTTGGATGGAAGTACAATAGACCAATTCTTCTTAGCAGGATCAGGAATGTAAAATGCTTGTTCTGCCTGTGCTGCTAAAATAAAAGGATCATCTTCATACCAAACCTTAGAAAGGTCCACTTGCACAAAGCCTAAGTCATCTATCCGCAATCCACTGTTGTTGTTAACCCACTGACATTTGAAGACAGGGACCCTGAACATAGAGTAATCTAACTCCCATATGCGTTCAATGACACCAAAGTATGACATTGATGCATAGATAGGGTGTGTATCTTTAGCACTGGATCTATGCCAAGAATCAGCAACAAGTGTTACCCCACTATTCTGCATCGTGCTCTGTTTATCATGGTCTTGTGTATAAAATGTGTAACCGTTGATTGCATAACCATTGTAAGATAATACATGTAAGCTCGGTCCCTTCGACAGGCACTTCAATTTTTCGGAAACTGAATCAGGATTCCTCTCCATCTCATAGTTAATACGATTTTTCAACTAGCCTGCAAATTGTTTATTGTGTTCTGTTGTTAATAAATTTTCATTCCCATCACCATGTACCAATCGGAGAGCATCCTTGTGTTCTTCTACATACGGTTCGACCTCATCAGTGTTATGTAGGACATACAAGTGGGCTTGATCCCGTTCAGTCACTGATATCGTTATTACATCACTCCCCGTTGTTCCTTTCCCTGATCTTCGGCCATCATGACGGGACTTGGGGATCCCTACAGGGTCAACATTTGATAGAAAATCAGCACAGAAGTCACTTGCTTCTTCAACCATGTAACTTTCAGCGATACAACCCTCTGGACGGTATCTATTTTTCACATACCCCTTTAATATTTTCATGAATCGTTCATTTGGGTACATCCATCTCAAGTAGACTGGACCGCACAATTGAGTTTCTTTGACCAAGTGTACAGTTAGATGTACCATAATGTCAAAAAAAGAAGGCGGAAAATACATTTCAAGTTCACACAGAGTACACACAATCAGCCTTTGCAAATCTTGTAACCTGGTTGAATCAACCACTTTACTGCAGATCAACTTGAAAAACACGCAAAGTTTCGTGATAGTGTTCCTTAATTTTTTGGGAAGAATGGATCGTATACCAACCGGTAGGAAATTTTGCATGAGCACATGACAATCATGAGATTTAAGGTTCTTTAACTTCAACTCTTTTACCGATACAAGGTTCTTTATATTTGAAGAGTAGCCCTCGGGGACTTTAATTCCTTGCAGAAACTCACAAAACAATTTCTTCTCTTTCCTCGACAGAGTGTATGCAGCTGGCGGTAGATAGGTACGAGACCCTTGCTCAATCGGTGCCAACTCTTCTCTAATTCCCAAGTTCACTAAATCCAACCTCGAATTGACATTATCCTTGCTTTTTCCTTGGATATTAAGCAACGTGCCAATTAGACTATCACATATATTTTTTTCTATGTGCATCACATCAAGAAAATGCCTCACATATAAAGACTTCCAATATGGAAGTTCAAAGAAAATAGACTTTTTCTTCCAACCGCTTGTCTCGATTTGTTTTGCAAAAGGTTTGCCAAAATTGTTCTCCAAGTCTTTTACCTTGGAATACACCTGGGAACCGGTCAACATCTTCGGCGGGCTACCTTCTTCTGCATCACCATTGAAAGGCTTTTTCCACTTCCTCCAACAATGTTGTGATGGTAAGAATCTTCGATGCCCCATGTAAACATTTTTCTTACAATGATGAAGTCGCATTGAATGAGTGTCATCTTCACATATAGGGCATGCACCATATCCTTTGACGCTGTATCCTGACAAATTTCCATAAGCAGGGAAATCATTAATTGTGCCAAACAACATGGCTTTCAAAGTGAAACTTTCTTCCATGTACCCGTCATACACACTAACGCCTTCATCCCAAAGCAGCTTCAAGTCATCAATTAAAGGAGCCAAGTATACATCTATATCATTCCCAGGTTGCCTTGGCCCAGAAATTAACATGGACAACATCATAAACTTGCGTTTCATGATTAAGTGTGGAGGAAGGTTATAAATCATCAATATCACCGGCCACGTGCTATGTGTGCTACTCTGAACACCGTGCGGATTAATTCCATCAGTTGACAGTGCAAGGCGAAGGTTCCTGACTTCATCAGCAAAGTCAGGGTACTCATGATCAATTTTTTTCCATTGAGGAGCGTCTGCAGGGTGCCTAAGCTTCGTGTCTTTAATCCTTTCATCTGCATGCCATGTCAACTGCTTAGCTATCTCTGCATTACTATACAGTCGCCTGAATCTCGGAACAATGGGAAAATACCATAGCACCTTCAAAGGACTTTTTCCTTTCTTCTTCCTATATCGAGATGCGTTGCATTTAGGGCACTTCTCCAACGTTGCATACTGATTTCGAAATAATACGCAATCGTTAGGACATGCATGTATCTTCTCATATCCCATACCGGTTGTAGAGCAAAGAATTCGCTTTGCCTCGTATGTCTTGGTAGGAAGTACATTTTCTTCTGGAAGCATATCTTGCAACAGTTCAAGCAATGCGGTAAAACCCGAATCACTCAATCCGTAGCGAGCTTTAAAGTTGTACAACTTCAACACTGCTAGCAATCTCGTGTATTTAATACTTCCGACATATAATGGTTTCTCTGCATCACCTTTCAACTTCTCATATTCGTTAGGGCAGTTATGAAGCACCCCTTCAACCATATTTACCATTTCTTCAAGATCATCATCTTCATCAAACATGCTTTGATCAAATTCATCCGAGGCACCACCCGTGGTATGCACCCATCACTATATGAATTGTTGGTCTCACCATGCCTTGTCCATCGTATATATGTTTGATCAATACCATAACATACTAGATGATCTAGCAAATCAAGTTGACTAATCCGCTTTCCAAAACAACAGGATAAGCAAGGACATAAGATTTTGCCAGGATCTTTTGTGTGCTCAATTGCAAATGTAATAAAATCCTTCACCCCATCTATATATTCCCTTGAACATCGATTAGATGACATCCATTTACGATCCATCTATGGGCTTCAATCTAATTTTTTAAAAAATTACGTGGTTAGTTGTATAACTATTGCATTTACTAATTACTTTTATATTCTCTTACCAATTTTAATTTAAAATAACATACACCACATGAATCTTTATTATTGAAGCTTTCTAAGTCTTAAACTGAATATTTAAATTGCCAAATAATTCATTAATTATTCCCAGGCATTATAACAAAATTTTACAACTCATAACAAAAGAAACCATATTTGCCACAATAATATATCATAGTTAAATTATAAAACATTACAACTCAATAATTAAATAAAATACAAGTGTTAAAAATATATAAATAATTATTTTGCTTGTGCAATTAATCAATAACAATCATTACAACACCTACAAATTATAACTATTAAATTTAACTAAAATCACATTTGTAATTAAGCTCAAAATTTAAAAAACATACCGTAAATAGAAGCTTCAATAGACTGATGAACTGAAACTACAAATACAAATTAAACATAAACAAATCAATAAAATATTTGAGGTTCTAAGTTATTTTTTTAAATAATAATATGTGTAATAAACATCAAAATATAATAAAATCAAATATGATTAGCTTAAATCAAAAATTATGATTCAGAAAAAAAATAAAGAAAAAAAAATAAAATGAAAAAGAAAGCATAATCCCAACATTAATTATCTCCTTATTGTATGTTTTTTCCCTTACGGTTTTAGTTAATATATTTAAAATTAAACAATATAGACAAATTATATTTTATTTTATTAAATATTAACATTGATACATTAAAGTCATTTTATATGTAAGTTTTATTATTTTATTCCAAGCTAGGCAAAATCTAACATCTAGGGTCCTTCTTCCTTCTATTTCCGATCAATTTCTTTAATTATCTTAAAATGCCTCCCAAACTATATATATATATATATATATTTGCACACCTCGCCATTAGAAAACAATCCAATATGCTCAGTCAAGCCCCCCCATCAAAGCAATTTTCTTGCAGAATGCTCAATTTTCAAAGCAATCAATTCTGGCAATTTTTTCCAAATTGTTTCTTGGTTATTATTTTCTATAAAACGGTTTTCTTTAAAAGCTCACTCACCAAAAAAGCATACGTCACTTGAATTAATATTATTATTATAAAAATTTGGTTAACAAACACTAAAAGTTTGTATTGAAATCTTTGTGATAAAACTTCAGAAAATATTATTTGCCTAATTTCTGCGTGTTTTCTAATTATTAGAGGAGGAAATTCCAACCCCTTCTTTTCTTCTTTCTTTGTATTGGGAGAAAATTAAGAAAAGCTAATGACCTTGGGATTCATGGTGGATCATCATTAGATTAAAGAAGGCATAACTTAATCAGCACTTTTTTTTCTGTGTCTAATTCATGCATGTTACCAACTAGTATATCTATTGGTCTAATTTATAAATTGTTGTGTCCAGGAAACTCGTGAGACAAAACAATTAAAGAATTCTTCTTGAAAACCACTAACAATATTTAAAGGCTAGACGGCCATCTTTCCAGCCTTAATGTATTCGATTTTCTCTCTGGAATCAAGTATGTACAGTAATTTGCTTTTATCAAACCCAAAAAAAAAAAACACAGAACAAAGCAAAAGAGCTTTGCTTTATATAATGCCAAAAGCAGGGAGTGGAAGAATCTTCATCTAGAAACTAGTGTAAGTTTTATAATTTTATTTTCTAATATTTCTACTCTAAATTTTTTTTACCTGTGCTCTAAAAATTTAATTCATATAAATTCAGTAAATTTTCCAAGAAAATTAAAAAAGAAAACTTGTATGATGGGCAAATTATTAACATAGACGCTATTGTGTTCTTTTTTCCCCCCTTCCTTCTTACATTGACAGACCAGGAAATTTCAAGAATTAAAATGAAAAATCTCTCAATAAATATAAATATACATGTATGCGTGTCATAACATGGAAAAAATCAAAAAAAGCATCGCAACCATGACATAAAGAAAAAAAGCCACGCAAAACAAACAGAAAAAAAAATTAATAAAAAGAAAACGCAAGTTGAACTTACAGGTTGATCAGTGGAGTGGGGGACCACGTAATTGCCGTTAGTGACGCAATCTCAGTGAGGGAAGGAAGAAATTGGGGCACTAGCTACCAAATGGAGTGGGGACCAAAAGAGTTGAAGACAACGAAATAATACGGAAAGAAGTGGGGTTGGAAGTTGGAAAAATACAAAAACGTGTGCGCGTGTGGGTGTAGTTTTAAGATATGAAGAAGAGAAAATGGAGGGACAGGGTGCACGCACAGATGGAAGGGAAAGTGATAGAAGGAATGAATAATTAAAGATAGAGAGAAAGAGAGAAAGAGATGGGGGGTGGAGGCGGGAAATGAAAGAGAATGGGGGGGGCGCGGGAAATGAAAGGGGATAAGGGTGGGGGGGTTGGGATCTTATTGGTGGGGAAGGGATAGGGATATCAAAATTATTTTTTTAAAAAAAAAAAAGAGTCAGGGGTGGCGCCTGACCAGGAAGGCGCCACCCCTGACAAATATTTTTTTTTTTTTAAGAAAAAAAGTCTCAGAGATGCGCCAAAATTTTTTTTTTTTAAAAAAAAAAAAATGATCAGGGGTGGCGCCTGGCCAGACAGGCGCCACCCCTGATTAATATTTTTTTTTTGTTTTTAAAAAAAGTCTCAGAGGTGCGCCAGATCTGAAAATATTTTTTTTTTTTTTTTAAAAATGATCAGGGGTGGCGCCTGGCCAGACAGGCGCCACCCCTGATTAATATTTTTTTTTTGTTTTTAAAAAAAGTCTCAGAGGTGCGCCAGATCTGAAAATATATTTTTTTTTTTTTAAAAATGATCAGGGGTGGCGCCTTCCTGGTCAGGCGCCACCCCTCATAAAACTTTTTTATTTTAATTAAAAAGGATCAGGGGTGGCGCCTGGCCAGGCAGGCGCCACCCCTGATAAAACTTTTTTTTCCCCTTAAGTGTCAGGGGTGCGCCAGTAGTACTGATCACAAAATTTTTTTTCTTTTTTAAAAAAAAGGGTTAGGGGTGGCGCCTGGCCAGGAAGGCGCCACTCCTGACAAAATCTTTTTTTTTTTTAAAGGGTCTAGTGTGGCGCCTGGCTTGCCAGGCGCCACAGCTGCTTCCACTTTGTCAAGTGTGGCGCCTTCCTAGCCAGGCGCCACACTTGATCATACCAGCTGTGGCACCTACCCTACCAGGCGCCACAGCTGGTTAAAAAAAAAACATATAATATAAGAAAAATAATAAATGAGCAGCTGTGGCGCTTCATTAACAAAGGGCCACAATATGTGCGCCACCTTTCAACCTTTTTGTAGTAGTGAATTGGGATTCTTTTTTTTTTCTTAGGTCAATTTAATTGAATATTTTCCCCGTTGTTTCTAATTGGGTTTCTTATTCCATTGCAGAATGCTTTTGTGGAGTTTGGAAAGGTGATAAGTGCGAAATGGCAAGTGGTTTGTGGCTTTAAGTACTCCATAACGCTAGAGGCAACTGGTGGTGCCAAGAAAAAGGTTTATGAAACCAAAATTTGGGAGAAGTCGTGGCTGAACTTGAAGGAAGTGCTGGAGTTTAAGCCCATTGGGGATGCCCCTTAGCCGTTCTACCCCTGACAAAGTCCCTATAGTGCTTCATCAACTCTCCTTACTGATACATCTAATGGCATTTTTGGAATTCTAACTCTGTGATAACTAGTGTTTGATGTAAGTTTTAAAGAACTAAATATTATGGGAATTGTTATTATATTTTGTTAATGGAACAACTGTTATTCCAATGAAACAAACTAAAAATGTTTGAAGCATCGGAGAAATAAGTAAGTAACAACTAACAACCATTGTTGCCAAATATGTGAATTGACTCTGAGTTTATTATTTTTATATTTGGGCGAAGGTGCAAATTTGGCAATGAACAATTTCGCCTGGAGCATCTGTAAGACTTGTCTATTTTCGGGTGCAAAAATGGCAATAAGCTATTTTTTTGGGAGCAAATTTGGCAACGCCGTTAAATCTACTTAACCGCCGTTACTTTTTGAAATGTGGATCCCAACTGGCTTCTCCATCTGTATTATTTTTATATTTTTTTAATGGAAAAATATCACTTAGGCTATATAGAAAAAATTTCATTTCAGATAACCCCAAAAAGATTCTGAAATATCACTATCAGTAAAAATAAATTAAATTTTGCAGTGAGATTTCAGAATCTTTTGGGTCTTAATTGAAATAAAATTGTTTTCATGTGGCCTAAGTGATATTTTTCCATTAAAAAAATATTAAAATAATACATATGAAGAAGCCGGTTGGGATACACATTTCAAAAAGTAACGGCGGTTAAGTAGATTTAACGGCGTTGCCAAATTTGCTCCCAAAAAAATAGTTTATTGCCATTTTTGCACCCGAAAATAGATAAGTCTTACAGATGCTCCAGGCGAAATTGTTCATTGTCAAATTTGCACCTTTGCCCTTTATATTTTCATCTTACAAAATTGTGTCAAGTCACTCTTAAACTTGTGTTAGTGGGTTCACACACTGAGTTTACCGCTAACTCACTTTTAAACTCATACTAACTTTTTCAATTTAATCATGCTCAGTGGCTTTATATGTAAATTTATAAAATCAAATTTTATTGAGTATGATAAATTGTAAATATAAATGTTGATGAATTTAATTTCAATTATTTGAATTTAAAATATATTTAGATCATATTGTTACCATATTTATATTTTAACTATTTAATTATACACTATTAATAACTATTTATTATTAAAAGTGAACTTCTACGAATTTACGATTCTAGTCCACGATACAATTTTACATGACTATCAGAAATTTGCTTAAACTCATAAGTTTGATAATTTTGACAATGACGACTTAAATCCCCTATAGCAAACAATATTTTCTTATCCTTCATTGTAAGTTGTGAAATCAGAACTCAGTCTCCATCCAGATGACTCGGGTGTTCACCGCATTGAGAAGAATAAGGGAGTAAGATTAGATCACTAAACAAGAGCTATTTGTTACATGCTTTAGTTAGGCACTTTGGACACTTGTATTTTTGGCAAGATACAGTAGAGATACGCCGCATAATGGTTTGAATCCACATCTCTGGGAATTCCGTTTTAATCAAGGCCATCTCCAAGAACTGCCATGGGATAAAAAAAAAATTCCACTTTAAGAGTATGAAATTTATTGGCAAACAATTAAAATATGATCTGAGATCAAGCACTCTCATTTGGCACGGAACATGTAGCTGAATTTTTTCTTTTTTTTGGCGTAGCAACAAAGTGCTCAATTATATCCTTAATTATATTGTACAAGAGCTTCGAGATGATATTATAACGAACATAATAAAGACTAACAGGCTTATACTCCCTAAAAGATTGCGCACTTGGGCACAATGGAAGTTGGGAGTAAGTGTGTGATAAATATATATTTTATAATTAAATATATACATATTTTAGGATACAATTGATTAAATTTAGTGATATTTTGTACCTATTTAATTATCTTTTAATTAAATTCAGGAAAAAAAATAAATTTTAATATAAAATCTATTCATAACCTATTTTATTTTGTTGGAGATATTATGTGATCTGGCAGAAGAGAAAACATCAAATAAAAAGAAACAATTTATCAAAGTATATATATATTTGATGACAGCTCTGCTTGATATACTTACCTGAAGTTATCTTCTTTTAATTCGCATGGGACCACCGTCCTTTTCAATTCAATATATATATATATATATATATTAAAGCAAAAAAAAAAAAAAGGGAGAATCAGAAATAAAGAGACAGATATCAGATTGTGGACCTGCGATTAAAAAATTAAAAAGGATTCAATAATGTGCAGAAGATATACGTGGTGGAAGGAAATAAAATACCGATGGTTATAAATAAGAGGAACAACAACGTTTTTCAGGGAAGCGAATAGCAACAAGAAGAGAGTCGAATTGGAGAGAACGGAGCAACGGCAAAGACGCGAAGCAGAGAGGATCAATGCTGGAAGAAGGGAGCTTTTGACAGATTTGTTATCTTTGTTTCTTGTTTTTCTTGTTGTTAAATCTGAATTTAATATTTCTGTTATGGATTTTATTATATCCATGTGTGACTAATTCTTTTCTTAGATCTAGAATAGCTATGAATTGATTCTTGGATTAGAGCTTGTTTTGAACCATTTAAATTATGCTTAATGTTTTCTTGTTTACTTAATCTTGTTATATCTTGCCTATTTAGTGATTGATCACCACTAAGCATGAAATTGAATAATTTTGATTACACTTGGGAAAAGGATCTTATTTTGACCATAAGATTACATAATGTGGGATTAAAATTTATTCTAATTTGCTAATAGGATAGGAATATACCTATTGGACCTATATAATTATATTAGAGTGAATTTGGATATTTATTGGCTCTTGAATAGATTATTAGGAATGATAATTTTAATTTGAGAGAAGGATAAAAGTGATCGAGAGATACTTATATCTATTAAGACTCTAGATTAACAAGTTAATATTAAGTGAATTTATTTGGGTAATTACATACTCTAAAACTTGAAGAAAGGATTAGCCGCTTTAGGTTGTTTATCTTGATTGAAATCTTTAAAACTCTAGTTTACTATTTTTCGTTTCTTATCTTTAATCTTATTATCTTTGATTTTCTCAACTTAGAGGAACATAGGAAATTTAATGCCTAGTTAGTAATTATCTTCGAGTCTCTATAGGTAGACCTTGATTTGCTATTATACTATTCCAATGGGTCGTACACTTGCGGTGCTCACTTAAAATTTTAGCAGCATTAGTGTGGTTATGAATTTATTCGAATAAGGCACTAATGGCATATTGGGGATATTAATCACTATTCAACTGAGAGTTATTACATATACCCAAAAGTGCATTCAGTTATATTCCAATCTTAGCTCTTCAATCAACCACTAGGGGCCTAAGGAATAATATTCTTGCGACAGGATGCCTATAAAACGAAACTTAAGAAAATCTCCCGTTCACGCCCGAGTATATATGCAATTCTGAATGCATGTTTAATTTTCCATGCATTACATAATTAAATAACACTTATCAAAGACCTTGTAGCTTGGTGGTATGAATATTCCCCAAAATATGGAAGGTTCTGGATTCGATCCTGCCTATAACTTAGGCATGTTAGCACATGCCCAAATAAATTGCACTTGAAACCCTGGTATATACTGTCCATGCTTTTTCCTCTTGTATTTCAATTCCATTTAATACTCCCCCTATCTACAATGGCATGACTTCGGTTCAAAAAACGTTTATAAAGGTATTTACATATCGCTCACCAACAAAGTTCTCCATCAGAATTAAAAAATGGTAGCTAACTTATTAAATTAGACTTAAATTAAAAGAAATTTTTGATTTTACCCATATTAAATGAGGTATTGAAGAAGATAAAAAATACAATGAGTCATCTTTAATTGTAGTGGCTAATATGACAAATAAGGTAGACCAAGCCATCCTTCTAGAAGCAACTTACAGTATATTGAACATGGGAGGGAGTAATGATGGCATATACATTTTTTTTTTTTCTCAAAAGCCAAGATTATGAGACTAGCAGAAAACAACTGAAAGCTGAGTCTAAATTATTTTCTGAAATACTTGACGGGGAGACAGACGTTTGGAATAATGGGAGATAGATTGATCTTGGAGCAAGGTATATGTGCGGACAGATGAGACAGGCCTTATATATATATATATATATATATAAAGGAATTCTCTAAATTGTACAAGTGATTGCACACTCAGTAAGCAAAACAAATATAGAGAAGAATAATGGATGAGAGATTGGTTGAAGCGGCAAGAGTGGGAGATGTTATGGCACTAAACAACATTATGGAGGAGGATCCTGATGCACTGGAGAGAGCATGTTCAGTTCACTTTGCAGAATCAGCGCTTCATGTTGCAGCACGACGAGGGAAAGCAGAATTTGTGAAGGAGATTGTGACTCGATTGCCTTCGCTAGCCACGGAGACGAACCAGCAAGTTATGATCCCATTGCACTTGGCTTCTTTAAAAGTTCATGTTGAGACAGTGAGGGAGCTTTTGAAGGCGAAGCTTGATGATGATGAAGTGAATCAGTGCCTTTTGAAAGACGACCAAGGCTGGACTCCGCTGCACTGCGCATCGCAGAGAGGCAAAATCAGTGTTATTGAAGAGTTAATCAGGGCATGTCCTCAGTGCTTGGAACAAGTGACGGAGAAAGGAGAGACTGTTCTTCATGTAGCAGTGAAGGCTAATCAATTTGAAGCTAAGTTCTAGCGGACAGCAAAAAGCGTCACAATTCCCACAATCTGTTGAAAGCGGAGGACCAAAAAGGCAAGAATGCCTATCAACTTGCAGCATTAAAGAAATTACAGTCTCAGGTATACGAAGAAAAATATACTGGCTCCGGTCTTTAATACGAGTCCTAGTTTATTAATTTAAAAAGATTAAGAAAAATAAATAAATTATTTTAAAGTAGTTATATTTATCATTTTTCTCCAAACTGATTTGTATGAATTATAAAATGATATTCCTTCCGTTCTTTTCTTAAGATGACAATGTTTGAATGTGTGTATTCCTTTTTATAAGATACTATCCGGATATATCTAAACATTTAAGAATTATATATGTCTTTCTCCTTGCTTTTTTCAACTCATTATCTCAAATCACTTTTTCCACTCATTCTCTCGTCTACTCACCTTCTTTATAAATAAGGGAGTTTTTGGAAATGGGTTGCATTTTTTACATATTTATTATCTTTAACTAATTTTAACTAACTTTTTTATCTACATAATTCGGTTATTGGTATCTTATAAAAAGAAACAGAGGGGATATATAATATAATAGCACACATAAATATTTCAAAGAAATCATATAAAATATGAATAATTAAGTAATCTATTTGGCTTCATTATTAATCTTCCCAAATTAAACAACTGTGTCTTATAATAGTACATAATTTATGCATCACTGTTTATATTGCTGATTGAAATACACGAAAGGTAGATGATGAAATAAGAGAAGAACGTTATATAAACATAGAGTGGGAGGGGAATGAAGACAGTGAAGCCTCTAATAAAGAAGACCAGAGGATGATGAGTAATAATGAAGGGCAGTCGTCGCAGCTGGATGCAATACTAGTGCTTGGGACCTTAGTTATAACACTCACATACCAAGCTTTGGTAAATCCTCCATCAACCTTTTTTGCAAATGGCAGCACTAAAGTAGACTGGGAATGCCTTTTCAGGAAGGAAGGATCACTCAGTCTCACAAAAGTCCTCAAGGAGTGTCCAGCCTTGTTGCCTTTTGCATTCTTGATGTTCAACACCGTGATCTTCTACCAGTCCATCGTCATCGTCGTTTTGGCTCTGCGGGGCATAAGGAGATTACTCGCTTTGCAAACACTTACGGTGTACCTCATCATATGTTATAGTATATTGCTCACGGCTGTCGACTATCATATCGTATATTTTTCACTGCCCTTTGCAATTATAGGAGTTTCAGCCTTCTTTTTGTTCTCAACAAAGAAGAGGGCTCAATTTATAAAGCGCATATTCGGCACATTAGCCAAAAAAATGGCGTCAAAACTCAAAAGGATAGATCTGACAAGGTGTCCGGCCAAATCAGCAACATGAAGGATCATAATCAATATAATGAAATTTTGTTTTAGAATTTAATGTAATGAGATCTTTCTCTTATCCCACATTCTACCTTTATTTATCTTATAAATGTCTTTCTTTGTTTTGTGAATACCCTTATTTATTTTGTGAATTATCTTATCTCTCTTATAAATAACCCAAAATGTTCTTGCTAACTTCTTTGTTTTCTTTTAATCCCTTTATTTATCTTATAAATGACTATATTTATTTTGTAAATGCTCAAATGAAAAATATAAAATATGAGCATCATTGTCTTTTTATGAACAAAATTTAATTTCATTTTGACTCAAAAGGATATAGTAAAATTTCAGAATCTAAAATTGCTTCCAATGGGGACTAAGTGAAATTGTCCCAAAATATTTGTCTTGTAGACGGTATTTAGATTGTTAGTTCGTATTTCTAAAAGCACAATTGGGATTCTTTATTTTTTTTTTCCTAGGTCAATTTAATTGAATATTTTTCCCATTGTTTCTAATTGGGTTTCTTATTCCATTGCGGAATGCTTTTCTGGAGTTTGGAAAGGTGGTAAGTGCGAAACGGCAAGTGGCTTAGGGCTTTATGTACTCCATAACGCTGGAGGCTTAGGGCTTTAAGTACTCCATAACAGATATTACATCACTGTCATAAGTTTGTCAGGAGTTTGCTTAAACCCCTATTGACAACCTTGATAACAACGACTTAAATCCCGGATAGCAAACTATATTTTCTTATCCTTTATTATAAGTGTGAAATCATAACTCTATCCTCATCCAGATGACTTGGGTGTTCACGGCTTTGAGACGAATAAGGGAGTAGGATTAGATCACTAAACAAGAGCTATCTGTTACATGCTTTAGTTAGGCACTTTTGGGCTCTTGTATTTCTGGTAAGACACAGTAGAGATACGCCGCATAATAATTTGAATCCACATCTCTGGGAATTCCATTTTAATCAAGACCATATCCAAGAACTGCCATGAGATTTAAAAAAAAAAAAAATCCACTTTAAGAGTATGAAGTTTATGAATTAGTTGGGAAACAATTAAAATATGATCTGAGATCAGACCTTCGAGATGACCTTATAACTAACATTATAAAGACTAACAAGCTTATGCTCGCTAAAAGATTGCGCACTTGGGCACTTAGGAGTGAGTGTGATTATGAATTTATTCGAATAAGGCACTAATGGCATATTGGGGATATTAATCACTATTCAACTTAGAGAGTTACTACATATACCCAAAATTGCATTCAATTATATTCCAACCTTAACTCTTCAATCAACTACCAGCGGAGCTAAGGAATATCCTTGAGACAGGATGCCTATAAAACGAAACTTGAGAAAATCTCTCGTTCACGCCCGTGTATATATGCAATTCTGAATGCTTGTTCAATTTTCCATGCATTAAATAATTAAATAACACTTACCAAAGGCCTTGTAGTTTGGTGGTATGAATATTCCCCCAATATATGGTATATATTGCCAGATCCCTCCAGGCATGTTAGCACAGGCCCAAATAAATTGCACTTGAAACTCTGGTATATACAAGCCATTCTTTTTCCTCTTGTATTTCAATTCCATTTAATACTCCCCCTGATCTACAAGGGCATGCCTCCGGTTTAAAGAACACTTATAAAGGTATTTACAAATCGCCCACCAATAAAGTCCTCCATCAAAATTAAGAAATAGTAGTTAACTCATTAAATTAAACTTAAATTAAAGGGAGAATTACACTTAGGTCCTAAGAAAGAAAATAAATGAAGAAATGGTCTCTGGAGATTACAAAATGAAAAAATGATCCCATTAACAACTCTAGGAGCCTATATTGACAACTCGTTAACAACTCCAAGAGCATGTATTGACAACTCCATGGGACCATTTTTTTCATTTTGCAATCTCCAGGGACCATTTTTTCATTTCTCTTTTTTCTTGGGACCTAAGTGTAATTCTCCCTAAATTAAAAGACATTTTCAACTTTATTCATATTAAATGAGTTATTGAAGAAGATAGAAAAATATAAAGAATTATATTTAAACATTAACTTTAGTGGCAAATATGACAAATAAGGTGGACCAAGTCATCCTTCTAGAAACAACTTATACTGTGGTGGACGGAAGGGAGTAATAATGACATGTACATTTTTCCCCCTCAAATGCCAAGATTGTGAGACTTGCAGAAAACAAAAGAAGCACCGACGGAAAGCTGTCTCAATTATTTTCTGAAATACTTGACGGGGACACGGACGCTTGGAATAATGGGAGATAGGTTGATCTTGGAGGAAGGTATATGTGCGGACAGATGAGACTGGCCGTGTATATATATTAATATGAGGAATTCTCTAAATCTTACCAAGTGATTGTACACTAGAGTAATCAAAACAAATATAGAAAAGAAATAATGGATGAGTGATTAGTTGAAGCTGCAAGAGTGGGAGATGTTATGGCATTAAACAGAATTATGGAGGAGGATCCTGATATACTGGAGAGAGCATGTTCAGTTCACTTTGCAGATTCAGCGCTTCATGTTGCAGCACGACGAAGGAAAGCAGAATTTGTGAAGCAGATTGTGACTCGATTGCCTTCGCTAGCCATGGAGACTAACCGGCAAGGTATGAACCCATTGCACTTGGCTTCTTCAAAAGGTCATGTTGAGACAGTGAGGGAGCTTTTGAAGGCAAAGCTTGATGCTGAAGTGAATCAGTGCCTTTTGAAAAGCACAGATCCATCGACGTCTAAACGAACAAATTCCGGATCCGGTGGTTCCCAGTGGACTGTCCCTCTTTCTGGAACTTGAATGGAGGACAGGCCGCCTGCGGAGGTGTTATTCGCGACCAGCATGGCACATGGATACGTGGATTTCAACTGAAGTTAGGTCACTCTTTCCCAACGGCGGCTGAAATCAATGCAATCTATAGAGGCCTTCATCTATGTAAGCAGATGGGTTTTTCCAAAATCAATCTGTTCACTGATTCTCTCCAAGCTATTCACCTATTATGGTCCAATTGCCCCACTACTCACCCATTATACAATGTCATCCTGGACACCAGATCTCTTATTTTTTCCGACTGGGACTTGCGGATTTCCCACTCTTATAGGGAAAACATCCGCTGTGCAGATTACCTTGCAAGGCAGGCTCACTTGAACAGCCAGGTCTACGTCGAACAGGCGTCTTCTCCTGCAGATTGTATCCTTCTTTTTGCCCAGGAATGTGGTGCGCCACCACACGACCAATTTGTACGGCCTACTTTATAGGCCATGAAACTCTACAAGCTTTGCTTGCCTTTATAATCAAAAAAAAAAAAAGACGACCAAGGCGGGACTCCGCTGCACTGCGCATCGCAGAAAGGCAAAATCAGTGTTATTGAAGAGTTAATCAGGACATGTCCTCAGTGCTTGGAACAAGTGACGGAGAAAGGAGAAACTGTTCTTCACATAGCAGTGAAGGCTAATCAATTTGAAGCTGTCAAAGTGCTAGCGGACAGCATCAAGCGTCACATAATTTCCACAATCTGTTGAAAGCACAGGACCAAAAAGGCAAGAGTGCCTATCAACTTGCAGCAGCAAAGAAATTACAGTCTCACGTATATGAAGAAAAATATACTCCCTCGGGTCATTAATATAAGTTCTAATTGACTAATTTAGAGAGATTAAAGAAGCTAGATGAATTACTTCAAAATATTTATACTTGTTATTTTTCTTCAAACTAAGTTTCCTGGTTTATAAAATGATATATAATATAACGATATGAATAAATATTTCAGAGAAATCATGAAAAATATGCTATTTGTAATATATTTACTTTCCTTGATCTCTCCAAATTAGATAACTGGGTCTTATATTAAGGATTAGAGGTAATACATAATTTGAGCATCACTGTTTATGTATGCTGATTGGAATATAAGTGTGGCAGGAAGTAGAGGTACTAAAGGATCGTGATGAAATAAGAGAGGAATGTCACATAAACATAGAGGGGAAAGGAAATGAAGACCGTGAAGCCCTAATAAAGAAGATCAGAAGATGATGAGTAATAATGAAGGGCAGTCGTGGCAGCAGGATGCAATACTAGTGGTGGCGACCTTAATTATAACACTCACATACCAAGCTTTGGTAAATCCTCCAACAACCTTGTTCAAAGATGGCAGCACTAAAATAGACTGGGGATGCCTTTCCAGGAAGCAAGGATCACACAGTCTCACAAATTAAGGGCCTCAAGGAGTGTCCAGCCTTGTTGCCTTTTGCATTCTTCTTGTTCAACACCTTGATCTTCGTCCAGTCTATTGTCATCGTCGTTTTTGCTTTGCGGGGCGGAAGGATATTGTTCTTGTTCAATGTGCAACTCATGACGGTGTACCTCATCCTATGTTATAGTATCTTGCTCACGGCTATCGACTATTATATCGTATATTTTTCACTTCCCTTTGCAATTATAGGAGTTTCAGCCTTCTTTTGGTTCTCAAGAAAGGATTGGGCTCTATTGATAAAGCGCAGATTTCGCATATTAGCCAAAAAAAAAAGCGTCAAAACTCGAACGGATAGATCTGACAAGGTGTCCGGCCACTTCAGCAACCTGAAGGATCATAATCAATATAATGAAATTTTGTTTTAGAAGGTAATGCAATGAGATCTTTCTCTTATCCCACATTCTACCTTTATGTATGTATTTAGGTCATGCCACTTGCTTGTTTAGTTGTTCGCGTGGGTTGTATTCACTTGCATGGGAGCAGCTAGCTTCTCACAAGCAGAATTTGTGAAGGTGATTGTGACTCGATTGCCTTCGTTAGCCACTGAGACTAACCAGCAAGGTATGATCTCATTGCACTTGGCTTCTTTACAAGGTCATGTTGAGACAGTGAGGGAGCTTTTGAAGGCAAAGCTTGATGATGCTGAAGTGAATCAGTGCCTTTTGAAAGATGACCAAGGCTGGACTCCGCTGCATTGCGCATCGCAGAAAGGCAAAATCAGTGTTATTAAAGAGTTAATCTGTCAAACCCCTTAACATTTCGATATTCATAGAGTATTAAGCGCACAGTTCTATAAGACATACAGAAATAGCCGATACATACTGACATTAAGTTTTTATTTATAATAGAGGAAAATCCTTGCAAGGTTTGAAATACATACACAAATATACAGAGTGCTCAAAAGAAAGCAAAAGTACAAATATAGACATCCACCACACAACTCTGGTACACACTGAGATTCTATGCACTGGTAGCCTCTGTCTTTCCCTTCGAGCCACTAACTTCAGCTGGAATGTTTTTCATTTTGATAAAAGGTGAGATTCGAGTGGATCTCAGTTGTAACATGTTTTTCCGACATATAAAATGTGAAAATAAATATGCAATGTACCATGTCATGTAATATACTAACTTGTGTTGTGTGCACGCTATCTAAGGTCAAACGACATGTTTAGACCCCGGCTTAACTCATGTCCAAGGTCAACAACTATTTGAACCCTTGGCTTATCCGCTTGTACCATCGCTGGATCCCTGATCACAGCTAGGTCGTGTGCCCTAAGCACTGTCTTGTTCAAAAGATGGCATACACAAAGCATACAAATTATTATATAGTATATGAAAGAAAGTGTTACTACCTTATGTCCCTTTTTGCTATACAAGAATAGTTCCTTGAACTACATGCCAACAAATCAGGCGATTATTCCGGTCCTAAAATTCCAAATGTACAAAAATTAGGTTAAAACCTATTCATGTACCACTTTAGAGACTTCCATAATGTTTTTTGTGGTTATATTAGTCTATAATGAAAAATTACCAAAATGCCTCTGGGGACCCGGTCTCGGCCCTACTATACCCGGTCAGACCGTACTTTTCCAAAAATTTTGACCTAAACTATTCTGACATATTTTCACCCAAAGAATCCATTTTTAACCTTGGTTTTTGCAAAAACACTGCCAAATGACAGTTTCACATTTTTTCAGAAACTGACAGATTTTCAGTCAAATTTAAAAATTTATATCTAATTCCAGAAAATTCCAAATTGACTTATTCCAAAGCCTAAATGAAGCTCTTTAAATGTACTTTCATGGAAAAATATCCAAAGATAATTATTGATTATATATATTACCTAAAAATCGGCCAACTACTACTGTTCCAGATTGCATTTCAGAACAGAGCTCAACTTCCAAAAATCATAACTAATTATACTAAAATCGAAATGGAATGTTCTAAAATTATATGGAAAGCTCTTTAAGTGAAGTTTCATAAAAAAAATACCCCAAAACTATCAGACTTGAACGTCCAGAATGACCCCTGTTTCTGACTTAACTTTGAAAAATCATAACTCTCTCCACATATATCAAAATAATGCATTCTTCTACTCATTGGAAATCGATGAATGTCTACTATATTCCTATAAAATTTCATAATTTTTCACTAAGGTTTGTCTAGTCAAAATGCAACATGAAACTGACTGACTTCCAAAAATGTCAGTTTTGATAGTCTGACTTCAAAAATCAATAACTCATCCATTTTTACTCTAAGTTGTACTTTTCTTGATTCTATCATCAACTACACATCCTAAACTATCTATACAAAAAGACTCATTCAAAAATTCCATCTATAGCCTCTATTTAAGATTTTACAAATTTCAGGTATGTACTCTATTTTTCGGACAGCAAAACAGAGTTGAGAAAACTAACATTTATACATGAATTTATACCCTAAACCTCACAAATTGTAACTCTATACTCCCCTATACATATGTCTTGAGGTTAATGATCAAATTTCAGAACTAAAGAATCCCAAAATTCACCACAAAATGGTCACACAATAACTGCTTTTACAGTTTTCGGTTGACAGAATTTTTCAGTGATGTTTCTCAATTCGAGCAACTAAACAACCCAGAAAACAACATCAATCCAATGGGAAAACGAAGACAAATGTGTAAGAGACTCACCTAAACACGTTTATGGAGTTGTATGTGAAGTTTGGAGCTTCTTCTTCCTTCCTCCGATGACACCTATCACCCTCGCTCTCTTGGCTCTCTCTTTGTCCTCTCTTTCTCTATGTCTATTTTTTTTTTCTGTGGCTGCTAGCTTACACGGTTAAGAGAGTGAGAGGGATTGTTTCTCTTTTTTAGACCCATGGGGTATTGAGTTTGTGTGTGTTGTCCGAATGAAAATGGGAAATGTGTAAAGTGTGTGTGTAGTTTATTGGTTGAAAGAAAGTGATGTTGAGTGTGTGTAAGAAGCCTCCCAGTGTGCCAAACGTAGAGAGAGCTGACTGATTAATTGTTAGTGAGTGTCGGCAAGTTTATATATATATACATATAGGTATATTTTTATCCTATTAATTACACATACTGGGCCCTAATTTTTTTCCTTTTGTCTAATTTAAGATTCCTTAAATTTCGTAGGTTCCATAATTTAACTTATTATATAATTATTATTCCTCAAAGCTTTTTTTCTTTTTAGAAAATAAACCTTTATTAAATTTTGGGATATTACATAATCAGGGCATGTCCTCAGTGCTTGGAACAAGTGACAGAGAAAAGAGAAACTGTTCTTCATGTAGCAGTGAAGGCTAATCAATTTGACGCTGTCAAAGTGCTAGCGGCCAGCATCAATCGTCACAGTTTCCACAATCTGTTGAAAGCACAGGACCAAAAAGGCAAGAGTGCCTATCAACTTGCAGCAGCAAAGAAATTACTGTCTCACGTATACGAAAAAAGATATACTACCTCCAGTCCTTAATATAAGTCCTAGTTTACTAATTTAGGGAGATTAAGGAAGCAAAAAAAATTACTTTAAAGTATTCATATTTATCATTTTTCTCCAAACTGATTTACCTGACTTTATAAGATGATATTCCCTCCGTTCTTTTTTATAAGATACCATAGTTTGAATGTGTTTGTTACTTTTTATAAGATTCTATTTGGATATGTCTCAACATTTAAGAATTATACGTCTTTCTCCTCACTTTTTCCTACTCACTATCTCTCATCACTTTTTCCATTCGATTTCTCTTCTACCCACCTTCTCTATATATAAGGGTATTTTTGGAAATGAGTTGTATTTTTTTACATATTTATTGTCTTTAATCAATTTTAACTAACTTTTTTATCTATGTAATTCGGTTATTGGCATCATATAAAAGGGTATCGGGGGTATATAATATAATGATACACATAAATATTTTAAAGAAATCATGTGAAATGTGAATAATTAAGTAATCTATTTAGCTTCATATAATTTGTGCATCACTGTTTATATATGCTGATTGAAATACAAGTGTCGCAGGTAGTAGAGGCACTAAAGGAAGATGATGAAATAAGCGAAGAACGTCATATAAACATAGAGGGGGAGGGGAATGAAGACAGTGAAGCCTCTAATAAAGAAGAACAGAAGATGATGAGTAATAATGAAGGGAAGTCATCGCAGCAAGATGCAATACTAGTGGTGGCGACCTTAATTATAACACTCACATACCAAGCTTTGGTAAGTCCTCCATCAACCTTTTTCACAAATGGCAGCAGTACTAAAATAGACTGGGAATGCCTTTTCAGGAAGGAAGGATCACTCAGTCTCACAAAAGTCCTCAAGGAGTGTCTAGCCGTGTTGCCTTTTGCATTCTTGTTGTTCAACACCTTGATCTTTGTAACGAAGTGAATCAAATTCATATTCATATAGTGTTACATATGGGTTTATATACAAGTAATTATATTTGAAGATTCAATGAGAACTCGACAAGCGTTTCCTAACTCTTCCTAACATTCTGACTTTGGGTGACGGTGGAAGATATGCCTAATGGTAAGGGATATATTGTTGACTTCTAACTCTTAACACTCTCCCTCAAGTTGGAGCATATATATTTATCATGCCCAACTTATTACAAAGATATTCAACCCGTGTCCCATTTAATGCCTTTGTCAGAAGATCTGCCAGTTGGTCGTCGGACCGTATGTGCCCTGTAGATACAATATTTTCTTTGATCTTGTCACGAATAAAATGACAATCAATTTCAATATATTTGGTACGTTCATGGAACACAAAGTTCGATGCTATATGAAGTGCTGCTTTATTGTCACACCATAGTTTTGCAGGTAATGTTGTGATAATGCCAATCTCCTTCAAAATCTGAAGTACCCACACAATTTCTTGTACTGACTGTGACATGGCTCTGTATTCCGCTTCTGCACATGACTTTGACATAACCCCTTGCTTCTTACTTCTCCAAGATATCAAATTTCCACCAACAAACACACAGTAACCCATAGTAGATCGTCTTGTGGCCTTTGATCCTGCATGATCCACATCACAAAAGCACTCGACTTTAGTGTGCCCATAATCTTTATAAAGAATACCAAGACCTGGAGAGCCTTTCAAATAATGCAAGATATGTTCTAAAGCTTCCCATTGTGCCACTGTTGGTGATGTCATGAATTGACTGAGCCTACTGACTGAGAAGGTTATATCAGGACGAGTTACTGTTAGATAATTTAGTTTACCAATCAATCTTCTATATCTCTTAGGAAATGGAAACGGTTTTAATTTCTCTGGATCAATCCTCTTTTTCAAATCATCAGGAAGCTCATCAAACATACTAGCATCAAGATCTAGAAAGGGATTCGGAATCATGGGGATGCTGCTTGGTGCAGCTCCAAGTTTTCCAGTCTCCTTTAAGAGATCGAGAACATACTTTCTTTGAGTCAAAATAATACCTTTATTGCTTCTCAAAACATCAATACCAAGAAAGTACTTTAATGATCCCAAATCTTTTGTCTGGAAGTGAGAATTCAAGAAGATTTTAAGTTCTAAGATTCTAGAATAGTTACTTCCTGTAATCACAATATGATCAACATAGACTACTAGAAGAATCATGCCTGCATCAGATTGTTGGTAGAACATAGAGTGATCATACTTGCTTTGACGTAACCCAAACTTCTTGACCACATTACAGAATTTATCAAACCAGGCTTGAGGACTTTGCTTTAGACCATATAGTGACTTCCTAAGGTAGCACACTTTCCTAGTCTCCCCCTGAGCAACGAACCCAGGTGGTTGCTTAATATAAACTTCTTCAAGTAGATCGCCATTCAAAAAGGCATTCTTAACATCTAATTGATACAAAGGCCAATGATATGTGGCCGCTAAAGAAACAAGTAGACGAACTGAAGTAAGTTTGGCCACAGGAGAGAAAGTCTCAGAATAATCAAGTCCATAAGTTTGGGCATATCCCTTGGCAACAAGGCGAGCTTTTAGTCATTCTAAGGAACCATCAACCTTAGTCTTAACAACAAATACCCATTTACATCCAATGGCTTTCTTGCCAGAAGGGAGATCAACAAGAGTTCAGGTACCAGCTATTTCTAATGCCAAAAGTTCTTTTTCCATTGCGGCACGCCAACTAGGGTGAGCTAGAGCTTGGTGAAGGGAAGTAGGTATGGTAATGGAATCAAGGGTGGCCACAAGGGAAGATGAAACGGGAGACAAAGATCGATAAGAGACAAAAGATGAGATAGGATAGATACAATCAGCATATCGTTTGGGAGGACAATGAGGATGGGTACTTTTACGAAGTGCAATGGGTAGGTCATCGGAATATCACTAAGAGAAATAGGAACAAGTGGTTCAGTAAAAGCAAGAGGAGGATTGACAGAAACAGAGGCAAGAACTACGGAGGCAACAACAGATTCAATCGGTGAAGCAGGAGCTGGCGAAGGTGAATCATTATCAACATCAACATCATTGATGATATCAGGTTCCGGAATAGCATCTTGTACTGGTGAGAGAGGGATATGGTAAATCAGGATATCATCAAAATTATCCATGACAGAGGGAGACTTAGAGACTGGCAAAGTCTTGAAGAAAGAAGATGACTCATGAAACATGATATCGGTGGATACAAGGTACCGACGGAGATCAAGAGAGTAACACCGATAACCTTTCTGAACTCTAGAATAGCCAAGAAAAACACATCTTAGGGACTTAGGATCAAGTTTACTAACACTAGGACGGACATCTCGAACAAAACAGACACAACCAAAGATTTTAGGTTCAACAGTAAATAGCTTAGTGGAGGGAATCAAAATGGAATAAGGAATATCCCCACCAAGAATAGCCGAAGGCATGCGATTGATAAGGAAACAAGCAGTAGAGACAGCATTAGCCCAAAAACTTTTAGGGACTGAGGAATGAAACATGAGAGCTCGGACAGTTTCTAAAAGATGGTGGTTCTTTCTTTCAGCAACACCGTTTTGAGCAGGGGTATTAACACAAGAGGATTGGTGAAGAATACCATGAATTTGCATGTAATCGGTCAATGGGGCAGAAAAATATTCTTTCGCATTATTAATTCGTAAGATTTTCACAGGAGTGTTAAATTGGGTTTGAATTTCAGCACAAAAATTACAAAAATGAGTAAACAATTCAGAACATTGTTTCATTAAATAAAGCCAGGTGGTTCGGGAAAAGTTATCAACAAACGTGACAAAATAATGATAACCAGTCTGAGACGTGACTGAACAAGGACCCCAAACATCAGAATGTACTAACTCAAAGGGGGACGTAGCCCGTTTATTGATTTGAGGTGCCAAATGAATACAATGATGTTTGGCAAACTGACATGACTCACAATCTAAAGTAGACACAGAAGAAAATTGAGGATACAATTTTTGGAGAGATGAAAGCGACATATGACCTAGACGACAATGAAGTTCAAAGAGAAACGACCCACCATAACAAGCAACAGAACGTGGCACCTGATCATCAAGGATGTAATGTCCACAAGATTCATAGCCTCTACCAATAATTTGCTTCATCGATAGATCCTGAATTAAACAATAGTCAGGGAAGAGTGAGATAAAATAGTTTAACTTACGAGTGAGTTTACTTGGAGACAAAAGGTTAAAGGTGAGATCTGGAATGGTAAGAACAGAGGATAATGAGAGGGATGCAGTTGGTTGAATAGTGCCAGAGCCAATAACACGGACAGGAGAACCGTTGGCGACAAATATGGATGACTGGTTGGTATAGGGGGCATATGAAGAGAATAAGTGATGATTACCTGTCATGTGGTCGGTAGCACCAGAATCAATGATCCACTTAGTTGAAGTAGTAGTTAGGCCAGAGGACAGAGTACCTGTGGCTAGAGCTCCTACAGAAGAAGATCCAGATCCAGAATCAGGGGGACTAGGTGTCTGAGCAATATGAGCAAGGCCGCACTGTTGATCACATTTCTGTTTATTTTGCAATTTTGAACAATTTTTCTTAATGTGTCCAGGTTCCTTGTAATGATTGCAGATAATACTGCCAGAATTGTTATTTTGTTTGTACCCATAATTCCTATTCTCAAAGGGACCGCATCTAGCTAGAGCACTTGTAGTTGGATCAACAAAAGAGTGAATCAAGCTATCAGCACAAAGAACCCGGGAGAAAACATCTTCAAGAGAAGGAAGCTCTTGACTAGACAGAATCTAAGAATGAATAGTCTCATAAGAGGGGTTGAGAACTTCAAGAAAACTCATGATAGCCTGAAGTTTGAAGTTCTTGATTCGAGTTGAGAGATCTGCTTGTGGAGACATAAGTACTTTCATTTCCTCATACATCCTTTTGAAGTATAAAAAGAAATCTTTCAATGGATGATCTTGCTGTTGAGAATGATAAAAACCTGTATAGATTGCATGAACCCGAGTAATATTTCCTTTTCCAGATCCATAAATTCAAGATAATTCATGATTTCTTTGACAGTGTTTCAATGACTAACAAAAGATAGAATCCATGGTTCAATGTAATTTCGAATTTGAAATAAAAGTCAAGCATCTGCTCTTTGCCAAGTCAAAAGTTTAGTTTCATCACTAGAGGGAGGATCCTCAGTTAAATGGGTTTCCATCTCAATCCCCAGAATATAAACTTTAACGGTTTTGTTCCAATCGCTATAATTTGTCCAATTTAACTATGAAGCAGTAATTTTTGTAGACATAGGTAACAGATCAGAATTTTTAAAGTTATCCATGATACAAGTTAAATAGTGATGCTCTCACAGAATAACAAAATCAACGAATAAGCAGGAAGAATCACGATATTTCACAATCAAATCAGTAGATCAACTGAACGAGCCCACAACCCACAGGACCCGCAAAGATATATTAAATCAAGATATAAAGTACCTTAATCAAGGCAAGGGACCCGCAGACAGAATACTAACTCAGAACACTGAAGTTAGTAACAAATTGCAATCCACGAATGTTGAAATCGAATGCGAAGAACAAAGCGCAAAAAATCAAATGGTGTAGGATGGCCACAAAACTTCAGGAGTAGGAAGAGGAAGCTCAGTCGATCAGGACGCTGAAAACCACGTCGTAAACGGTGGCAAGAACAGCCCATACACGTGGCATGTGTATTGGCATGGCGGAGATGGTGGAGGCGTGTGAGTCTACACGGGCAGTCAGAAGGCTGCCAGACTCGGGGATTTGACCGGTCTGGAGGCGGTAGAACCAATAGGCTGATGCGTGTTGGCAGATTCGATGGTGGTGACTGAAGATCTGAAGCAACTAAAGAAGTTTGCTCACCGGAAATTATGAAGATTGGCCGGAAAATGCAAATGAGTTCTAAACATACGCTAGCTCTGATACCATGTAACGAAGTGAATCAAATTCATATTCATATAATGTTACATATGGGTTTATATACAAGTAATTACATTTGAAGATTCAATGAGAACTCGACAAGCGTCTCCTAACTCTTCCTAACATTCTGACTTTGGGTGATGGTGGAAGATATGCTTGACGGTAAGGGATATATTGTTGACTTCTAACTCTTAACAATCTTCTACCAGTCCATCATCATCGTCGTTTTGGCTCTGTGGGGCAGAAGGAGATTACTCGCTTTGCAAACACTTACAGTATACCTTATCATATGTTATAGTTGGTCTAGAACAACTTCCACCCCACTGGACTCAGAAGGCAGGTATTGTCCCCTCCTCTATACCATATGTAATACCTTACATTTCTGCCCTTTTATTATATATACGGAAGCATTTTTATTCAATTTGTTAGGGGTTCATTTCTGAATTCCGACTGTTGAGTCGTTATTCTTACCAAATATCAGAGTTTGTTTTATTTTGTTTTTTTTTTGTAAGAGAGTTTGTTCGATTTTTTATTCTTATTCATAGTCGTTGCAGTGAGTTTAGTGATCCCAATATGACTTAATTTAACTATGCACATTCGTATTCTTCATACATATATTCTTGCCGTGTAGATGATTTACATACGGTAAAATTAATGCAAGTTCTTTCTTTCTCGATTCTTCATCTCCTTTCCTCTTGTTCATCTTCAGCATTCTTTTCTTTTGTATTTTTGTACCTATATGGTTGGTGGGGGTGAGATTCGAGGGAATCTCAGTAGCAAACATTATAGATAATACATATAAAATGAATGCTAGTGCATGATATACTTGCTTTACATAGGCTCATGTTCACATAATGATATTCTGCATGGTCAATATTTTGTGCAACATACTTATGCACTAGTGCAAAATACTAATTTAGCTACATGATTTTACATCAGTTACTTAAAGAACCGAAGTGATAATTCATATGACATAATTTCGCTTCTGTTTTACGTGTAACTGACGCCGTAATGTACAATATGGCATCAGTTACTTGAAGAACAGAAGTGATAATTCATGTGACATACATTCGCTTCTGTTTTAAGTATAACTGACGCCGTAATATACAATATGACATCAGTTGTATAGTCAACTGATGTCGTAATTAAGATGCTATAATAATAATAATTATGGGATCAGTTTATTGAGCACCATAAGCCATAATTAATATAAAGTTTTGGAATTTACTTGTGAAATAAATAAATTTAAAATATAACATGTCATAATTGTAATTAAATACTATAAATAATTTTTTCCAAAATATAATTATATTCACTAGTACAAAATACTAATTTAACTACATGATTTTGTATTAGTTACTTGAAGAATAGAAGTGATAATTCATATAACATAATTTCGCTTCTGTTTTACATGTAACTGATGGACGCTATAAGGTACAATATGGCATCAGTTACATAAAGAACGGAAGTGATAATTCATGTGACATAAGTTTGCTTCTGTTTGAAGTGTAACTGACGCAGTAATGTACAATATGGCATCGGTTGTATATTCAACTAATGCCGTAATTAAGATGCTATAACAATAATAATTATGGAATCAGTTTAGTAAGCACCAGAAGCCATAATTCATATAAAGTTTTGGAATTTAATTGAGAAATAGATAAATTTGAAATATAACATGTCATAACCATAATTAAATATTGTAAATAAATTTTAAAAAATATTGTTTCCCAAAATATAATTATATTATAGTTATATTTTAAATAACTTTTTTTAAGTGGGTTATTTATACCTCAGGACCATCTGATAGAGATTAGTGAACTTCTTTTAACTACTTAACTATACCTAGTTAATTATTAAAAAAATGGATGATCAATTTATGGGTGGAACTTGACCCATAATTTATAATTTATTTATCGAGATTACTTATAGCATCGGGTCCTATAGGAAACCAATACCTTAATTATAACCCATATGGCTCTAAGAAAGTCTTAAAATTATATTAACTATTTTTTTCTAAAGAAAAGGAAATATTGCGTTGATTCCCACTCCACCTGATGCCCTAATGCCTTCAACAAAAACCTCCACTACTCTGCTAACTTCACGGCTTCTTTATGAATTTTGCTCTAGCTCTGCTAACTTCGCAACTTTCCTTCATCACTGTTAACGTAGCAACTTCCAGATAGAGCACTACAAAAAACACTCAATTTCCGACAGAATTTGATATGTAATTTTTTCCGTGGCAAATTTTGTGGAAAATCCGTCATAAATTTCATTGGAAATTTTTTCGACAGAATTTTTCCGTAGCTAAATTTGTCACGGAATTAACCACAAAAAAGTTCTATGGCTAAATTAGCCACGAAATTACGTCACAAATTTTGCGAAAAATTTTTTTGCCACGGTGACATGGAACTTTTCCGTGGCACATTCCGTCGCAAAATTTTAAAATTTATAAAATTTTATATTAAAAATAATATTATAAAATTAATTATTAAATAATTTTAATTAAAAATAAAATATTATTATTAATGAATATTTTATTATTATTTATTGATACTATATTTAAAATTTTTTACTAAAATAATATTTTTAATATTATTATATTAGTTATTATTTAATTTTATTTAAAAATAAATTATTAGTTATTAATATTATATTTATCATTTTATATTAAAAATAATATTTATAATATTAAATTATTTGTTATTAATTAATTTAAATTTAAAATATATTTAAATTTAGAAAATTGATTAAAATATAGTTATAAAAATATTTATTAAATATTTTAAATTTATTGAATTTGAAATTAATTAATCATAAATATATAAATATTTTTTTGGAATTTTTATTTATTTTACTTTATTTTTAATAATATTATATATATTATTAATTTAATATTATGATAATATTATACATATAACATTATGTAATAAAATAACGCAAGTTCATCTTGGCGCAACTGGCAAAGGTTCGAGCGTGAAGGCACTAGGAGCATGAGGTCGCGGGTTTGAACATAAAAAAATATCCATTATATTTGAAAATTCATTTGTCACACATCTATTATGGCGTCGGTTTAGTTACAATGCGAAGCCGTAATATATTCATTTACGGCGATATATCTTAAGCAACTGACTCCATAATATATTCATTTACGGCGACATATCTTAAGTAAGTGATGCCATAATATATATTTTTCGCTACGGCTAATTCCGCTACACCCTAAATACTGTGGTGAAAATGTAACTTTAACTGATGGCCACGGCAAAAACAGAAACAGAACTTCATTCATTCATACATGCTTTACATAATCAAGTAAAGCAATACAACAAATCAATATATAGCATAGACATCACATACATGCAAGTAAGTAAGTTCACTACCTCTTGTCTTGAGTTCTCTTCTTGTACCTATTCCCAACCATTGAAGTTGCTTCTTTTTTGTCACCTCATGACCCTAGATAAATAATGTGATTAAACCATATTTTTATATGATATTTCATAATTAAATTCGGATTTTTGATGCATTTTTTGGGGCACTATTTCATGATTGAGACTTTTTTTAGTTAGAGACAATTCTATTGAATTAATTGAAAATAGAGGGAAAATGAACATAATTTATTATTTATTTGTGCAATTATTTCTGGAACTTTTAATGCTACATTGTGTTTAATCTTGCATTGTAGGTTTTTGGAAGAAAAATGGAGATTTTGGAGCATCAAATTAATATTTTGATGTCTGAGAAAATTACAGAAAGGGTCCCTAGAATTGGTGAAATTACAAATTAATGAAGAAAAGGGACTGGAAAAAATCATAGAAAGGACCCAGGCGTTTCAGAAATTGAATTTCGACCCTACCAATGTTTCAAGACATTTCACTTTAATCCGTACATTTCACTTGAAGTAAGAAAGAGGTCATCACTTCGCCACCGACCTCTTTCCTTCATCACCACCTTGACAAGCCTTGGCATCTTCCTCTCCATCATTTTATTTCACTGCCCCATCCCCACATACTCTCTCTTCCATTCTCTTACAGAATTCACAGCCACACTTCCTTGCAGCCAGTCACCCTTCTGCTTCACCTCGTCATCGACATCATCAGTCACCACCTCCATTCCCTGTTATTTATGCCACACCGTCATCCTTTTTCTTCCTCTGTTCTGACCACACTCCAACACCGGCACTCAAAAACAGAGCAGCAACAGTCGACCTTTGTCCATGCTTCATCACCGTCGGACTCAAAGCTCAGCTGTCTGGAATCTCCACAGAGTGACGCAACACAGAGAGGACGTGGACTGAGAGAGAGCTGCAACTTGGAGGTTCTTGACAGGAAAAAGACTAAGGCCCCCACTTCTGGTGACCACCGACCGTGACTGTTCTTCACCGTCGGCCCTGTCTCTCTGTTTCAGAAGCATCATCACCACCACTAGTAAGGCTGAAGACACAGTTCAGCGTCGGGAGGACCTGAGAAGTAGTGTTTGCTGAGATGTCCTGATCTTTCATCATTAACATGCGCATTTTCCTAGTGTGACTTCATGCACGGACGTGGAACATTAAGCGCTTATTTGGTGTGAGGAGAGGGGAGGGAAAGCGGGCGAAGCTAATTTTTTTTTGAGTTAAATTTAAAAAAATTAGAGAGGTGAGGTTAAAAATTTTTAACTACTTTTTCTTACTCTTTTATTTTATATATTCTCTTTATTAAAATTTTATTGCCCCACTTCTTCAATCTTTTAAAATTCAACTCATAAAAATTTTCTCTCTCCTCCCCTTCCTTCCCCTTCAAATCCCGCACACTAAACAGACCCTAATAGGGGAGTCATTGTTTTGATTTTTCTTATTCAAATATTTTGTTTGAAAATTGGTTGTTGTTGTATAAATTGTGAATTAAATTTGTGTGATTAATTTGTGCTTGTGGGATTTATATGATTTAATTGAGTGACATGTTTGTTTATGTATTTAATTAAATTATATTTTCTCTTTTATTTGGGTGTGTTTATTTATTGTATTTAATATTAAAAAAACATTTAATTTCTAATTTCTAACACCTCTTTTCAACAAATTTCTCTTAGCACTTAGTTTTACTTAGGGAAGTTAAATTAAAAGGCTCTTTGAGTGAGACGACATGAGTATTGCATGTAATTCTTGAAATAAATATTTTGTTTTTGACTCCAAGACGCAAAGACATGATCAAATCATAATGACATTATTAGAGTCATGACCAATGAACCTCTAGAGTGGATACACTAGCCCCAAGTGCTCAACTTAACCTTTGGAGTCTAAAGAAATTACATTAAGCCTTTTCCTTCTTAAATTTGCATGATAGCTAAAAGCTACCAGCATTTTGACCAAATTTTGAAAATTCATAACTAATTCTATAGAACTCTAATTGGGGTGGTTCAAATTTCTACTTAAAGCTCTTTGAGTCTACTTTAAGGAAAAAAATATCACAGAGCTCCAATTACAGCCACTTATTTCCCCAAAAATTCGTCAAACCCAGCCTGCCACATATTTCATTCCAGAATCAACATCAAATTTTGAAAAATCATATCTCTCAACCACATATCCAAATGACACATAATACCACAGCTTCAATTATAACCACATACTTTTCCATATAATATTTCATGTAAAACACAATGGAATGATCAGCAATCACTACAAAAAAACACTGAATTTGCGACGGAATTTGAGACGGAATTTGCGACGGAATTGATTTTCGACGGAATTTGCGACGGAATTGATTCCGTAGGTAATAACAGCGTCACAAAAAATTTTCCGACGGAATTCAGATTCCGTCGGAAATTTCCGACGGAATTTCCGACGGAATTTATTTCCGTCGCAATTTCAGACGGAATTTGAGACGGAATTTATTCCGTCGCAAATTCCCTCTCAATTTCCGACGGAATATTCCGTCGGAAATTCCGTCGGAACTTCCGACGGAATTCATTTCCGTCGGAAATTACGTCGCAAATTTTTTTTTTTTTTTAAATTTTAAAAATCCACTTGGCAACTCCGGCCACCGCCCCCTCATCGCCGGCGACAGCGCGTGGTATCTCCGGCGGCATCCACCTTGTCGTCGACCCCCAGATCCGCCACGTGTCGCAACCTCCCTCCACCACTTGTCGCAACCTCCCTCCGCCACGTGTCGCAACCTCATATTTCCTGGAAATGCAACTCAACTTGCCCATCCTTTGGTTCGAACCCACGACCTCGTCCGTACGCGCGCGATGCCTTACCGGATGAGCTCGACTGCTTTGGTGTTCTATTATTACACACAATTATATATATAATCTTATGTGCATATTTTTTTTAATTTCTAAAATTAAATTTTTATTAACATTAATTAATAACTAATAAGTAATTATTACCTAATATTTTATTTACTAATATTAATTAATAACTAATAAATTTTATTTTTTATATGACTATTTTGCCCCTATAAGGACCAAAACCTATGATTGAAAATTAAAAATATTTTAGAAATTAGAAAATAATAATAAAAATTAAATTAAAAATAATAAATTTTATAAAAATAATTTTTTTAAATTAAATTAAATAAATTTTAAAATAATAAATAATTAAAAAATAATTTTTAAATTTTTCCACGGAATTTTAATTAATATTTTTAAATTTTAAAAATATTAATTAAAAATAATAAATTTTTCGGTAATTGAGAGGGAATTTCCGACGGAATTCAATTCCGTCGGAAATTGAGACGGAATTCAATTCCGTCTGAAATTCCGTCGGAAATTGCGAGAGAATTTCCGACGGAATTTAATTCCGTCGGAATTTGCGACGGAATTGAATTCCGTTGGAAATTCCCTCTCAATTTCCGACGGAATCAAATTCCGTCACAAAATTCCGTCTGAAATTCCGTCTGAAATTTCCGACGGAATTTTCCGTCGGAAATTCCGTGGCAAAGGTCAGAATTTTCGACGGAATATTTTCCGTGGCAAATTCTGTGGCAAATTTTGCGACGGAAAAAATTCCGTCGGAAAATTTTCCGACGGAATTTCCGACGGAATTTGATTCCGTCGCAAATTCCGTCTCAAATTGAATGTTTTTTTGTAGTGAATATCAAAATCCACTTTCTTCCTAAAATTCTTGGCAGAATCGTACATGCCCTATTTTTGCAAAAATCACTAAAATAGAATTTTGTCCAACAACTTGGTCCAATATCATCATAAATCATCATGTAACCATAAACATATGATTAAACCTTAAAAATATCTCCTGGATGAAGCATGAACAGTACCCCACCCTCATGAAAACGCATCCAAACAACAAACCAATCGGTTCAAAATGAAGCACACGCTTATCTCTACGCGTTTCCGCAACTAGTTCGGAAATCCAGCAGTATTCTAGCAAGCAAGACGGCACCAAACACCTTCAAATAAAAATCCAAAATCATAGAAATGATGCTTGGGATGAGTGGAATAAGGTTTGTGAAAGGTATTTTGAGAGAAAGCGCCGATTCGGTAGTGTTTCTACAGATTGAAGTTCTACAAAGTTACTATTCATCACCTTTTATCTGTCCCCTACCAATTTTGTGATATTTTTGACAATTTTTCTTATTTATTTGGACAGCTTGGATGAAATTTTGTTTGTTTTGCCTTTGAATCCCAACAACTCTAGGTCCTGCCAAAATAATATATATATATATATATATATAAAAGGAATGATTGCTATTATCCAGCAACCAAAAAAGGCAACAGCTAAATAGTAAAAGCAAATTTAATTATGTAAATTGTTCCTTCCTAGTTCCTATTCTACTTTGCCATGAAGCCTCCAACTTAACAAAAAAAAATCAGGATACTGTCAATTAGAGGATGATTATGTTTCAGAGTTTGGTTTCATTTATTTTAAGTGATTTTATGTTATATGAGGTAAATATGTGAGAATAGCTAGTCTTGCCTTATAAAGCATAAAAGTGCTTTTTTAAGTGGAGGCAAACAAGAAAAATTCATTCCATAGTCTATGTCGGTAAACTTCTCAATTACTAAATACTCTAATTGATAATCATAGGGTCTATTTGGGAACACGTTGGAGAAAAGAAAAAACCCATCTACTTCACAAAATCTGTCAGAAGCTCAATTGAGATAACGAAGCACAGTTGGGATGGCCTTTTTTTCCACTGGGCTTCTTCCAAAAAAAGGAGTTTCTAAGAGAAGCTCATCTCATACGCTTCTCACTGCCGAAGAAACAACTTTTGGGTGTGTGACCGTTGGGCATAATTAATGACATTTCAAAAATGAGGGACAATATGTTGTGTAACAATTACTCCTCCACCATTACTCCCATCTACTCCTCTGCAAACCATTTCTTGTCGACTTGCTATCAGTAATAAACATGTGCATATGGGTCTGTGTGTGTCCGTATCAAACTGTTTATTTAGCTGGTCCATTGACTACTAGTTGTTGACTTTAAGTTGCACCAAAGTCAGCGTAATGAAAACCCATGAATTGCTTTAAGCTAATATTATTTTCTGACAGATTGACTATTAGTTTTTTATGTGCGGACAGATGAGACAGGCCGTGTATATATATATATATATATTAATACAATGAATTCTCTAAATCTTACCAAGTGATTGCACACTACAGTAAGCAAAACAAGTATAGAAAAGAATAATGGATGAGAGATTAGTTGAAGCTGCAAGAGTGGGAGATGTTATGGCATTAAACAGAATTATGGAGGAGGATCCTGATATACTGGAGAGAGCATGTTCAGTTCACTTTGCAGATTCAGCGCTTCATGTTGCAGCACGACGAGGGAAAGCAGAATTTGTGAAGGAGATTGTGACTCAATTGCCTTCGCTAGCCACGGAGACGAACCAGCAAGGTATGATCCCATTGCACTTGGCTTCTTTAAACGGTCATGTTGAGACAGTGAGGGAGCTTTTGAAGGCAAAGCTTGATGATGAAGTGAATCAGTGCCTTTTGAAAGATGACCAAGGCTGGACTCCGCTGCATTGCGCATCGCAGAAAGGCAAACTCAGTGTTATTGAAGAGTTAATCAGGGCATGTCCTCAGTGCTTGGAACAAGTGACGGAGAAAGGAGAGACTGTTCTTCATGTAGCAGTGAAGGCTAATCAATTTGAAGCTGTCAAAGTTCTAGCGGACAGCATCAAGCGTTACAATTTCCACAATCTGTTGAAAGCACAGGACCAAAAGGGCAAGAGTGCCTATCAACTTGCAGCAGTAAAGAAATTACAGTCTCAGGTATACGAAGAAAAATATTATACCTCCAATCCTTAATATGAGTCCTAGTTTTTAAATTTAGGGAAATTAGGAAAGTTAAATAAAATAATAAATTACTTTAAAATATTTATAGATTTTTTTTTTCAAACTGATTTACCTGAATGTAAATAATATTTCCTCCATTCTTTTTTATAATATACCGTACCAATGTTTGAATGTGTGTTTCTTTTTATAAGATACCATTTAGATATATCTAACTATTTAAGAATTATGTCTTTTTCCTCACTTTTTCCTACTCATTATCTTTCATCACATTTTCCACTCATTCTCTCTTCTATCCACCTTCTTTATAAATAAAGGTGTTTTCATAAATGAGTTATATTTTTTATATATTTATTGTTTTTAACTAACTTTTTTATCCACGTAATTCGATTACTAGTATCTTATAAAAAGGAACGGAAGGGATACATAATATAATGATACACATAAATATTTTAAAGAAATTATGTAAAATATGAATAATTAAGTAATCTATTTAGCTTCATTATTAATCTTCCTAAATCAAAACAATTGTGTCTTATATTGAGTGCATTATTTGTGCATCACTGTTTATATATGCTGATTGAAATATAAGTATGGCAGGTAGTAGAGGCACTAAAGGAAGATGATGAAATAAGAGATGCACGTCTTATAAACATAAAGGGGGAAGGAGATGAAAGCAGTGAAGCCTCTAATAAAGAAGATCAGAAGATGATGAGTAATAATGAAGGGCAGTCGTCGCAGCAGGATGCAATACTAGTGGTGGCGACCTTAATTATAACACTCACATACCAAGCTTTGGCAAATCCTCCATCAACCTTTTTCAAAGATGGAAGCACTAAAATAGACTGGGGATGCGTTAACAAGAAGCAGAGATCACACGGTCTCACAAACGGCCTCAAGGAGTGTCCAGCCATTTTGCCTTCTTTATTCCTGGTGTCCAACACAATGATCTTCCTCGAATCCATCTACATCGTCGTTTTGGCTCTGCGGGGCGTAAGGGTATTATCCGCTGTGCAACTGCTTACGGTGACCCTCATCCTATGTTATAGTATCTTGCTCACGGCTGTCAACTATAATACCGTTTATTTTTCATTACCCTTTGCAGTTATAGTGGTTTTCGCCTTCTCATTGTTCTCACTAAAGGATTTGGTTAAAAAATTGGCGTCAAAACCCAAAAGGATAGATTTGACAAGGTGTCCGGCCACATCAGCAACCTGAAGGATCATAATCAATATAATGAAATTTTGTTTTAGAATGTAATGAGATCTTTCTCTTATCCCACATTCTACCTTTATGTATATATATATAGGGCATGCCACTTACTTGTTTAGTTGTTTGCGTGGGTTGTATTCACTTGCATGGGAGCAGCTAGCTTCTTTCCCTAATCCATTTTATAGTTGTGAAATGTTCAGACAGTTTAAATTTATTTATATGAAATTATAATAATATTTTTATGAAATAATAAATTTGGATCCAATAATGATGAATGGGGTAAAAAAGTGGAAGAGTAGGGGCAAGCAACTGCTAGCTCCCTCCATTGCATATGTGCATGTACTCTCCACTGAATGAGAGAAGCGAATGATTCAATAAAACAAAGGACAACATCCTGAATATGTAGGGAATTCCTTCGTGGGAAAATTAATTTTTTTAGTCCCTATAGTTTTTTTTAGCTCTTACATTTTGATTTGATGCAACTCAGTCCCTGTAGTTTTTACTCAATTGTAACTTAGCCCCTTAATTTTAACTCACTATAATCTGGTCCTTGTAGTTTTAACTATTTTATAATTTAGTCATTATTGACCTTTATTATGTATGATTCTTATTTCTAAAACATAAGGACTAAATTAAAAATAGCTAAAACTATAAGGGCTGAGTTACAGTAAGTCAAAGTTTAGGGATTGCTATACAATCGAATCAGAACTATATGGACTAAAAAATTAATTTTCTTTTCTCGCATTTTCCTTTCTCTTGTTTTGTTATTTCTCATTTGAAATTCATTTCTACAATTCACACACACACACAATTTGTGCGCAAACACGTGACATGGTATATGGTCCTTTCACAAAATAGATAAACATATGGTCGATTTAGTCATGAACGCCAATTCATTTCAATATCCATCCATAATTAGATAGAATAATATATATCTCAAAATCATGAAAAAGTGTATCATTTTATCAGGCATGCATAATAATTAATACTCTACGTATAACAGAATATAATGCATGCATAACTAAACATATATGACCATCAGAGATCCATTGATTTTAATTAATAGGTAATCTTAACAGGTACTAATAAATTTTTTTTTTCCATTTTAATGATTGAAAATGGAGAGTAAGTCTTGATCGAATGGTAAAGCTTATTGTCATGTGACTTAGAAGTCAACAGTAAAAATCATGAAAATAGCCTCTTTTTTTTTTTTTTGCCAAAATGAAAATAGCTTATTTACTTGTGAGGGTAATGTTGTGTACATATATTTCTTCTTAGGCTCCACCTAATGAGAGCCTTATACGCTAGGCCACTTGTTTTTTATTGATTCAAAATTCTTAAACTACTTATCTCTTAATTCATACGAACAGTTAGAAGTAGCTTATATTAAAGAACAAAGCAATAGAATTTTAGATTTCAATATTATTTTGTGAGTTAAGTGGCATTTTTGTTCTAGAAGTTTTAACCGAAGGGCAATTTTGCCCTAGAAGTTTTTCAAATGGCAACTTTGCCTCAAAAGTGATAAAAATGGAGCAATTTTGCCCTTGCCATTATCCCAATCAATTTTAATTATTAATTGACTAAATATACTGAGCTAGAAGTCCACATCTCATCCATGTTATTTTTTTAAGGAGCAAATTTGACTAGAGGTTTTAAATAAAACTTTGAAAAAAGATGAAGTAAATTTTTTTTTTGGCCAAAAAAAGATGAAGTAAATGACACAGAATTTTGCATGCAAATTTACACCTTAGTAAAAATGACGTGGATGATATGTGGACTGCCAGCTGAGCATATTTGGTCAACCAATGGTCAAAATTAGACTATAAAGTGGATGAAGTGAGTTTGAATTATGCCTGATATACAGAAAGACCTCTAAGGAGAGGCATTCTTCGATCCTAATTAATTGTTTGTTCCTATGCTAGATAATAGGATCCTGAAATGGTATTGGATACATAGTGGCCAACAGGGTTATAAAAAATAGTGTTTTTTCCTGTGTGAATACAAAATTTTGTTTAAGAGATACTCCCTTCATTCCTTTTATAAGATAAAATTGTTGGATATGCTCTGTTCGTTTTTGTAAACCCCATTTTACCCTCACTTATATTTATATCACTATTATATTTAATTTCTATATTTGACTAAAACACTCAATAAACATATTATCTCAGTTCCATATAAATGAAGGCATTTTTGGAAAAAAAAAATTCATTTTTTATGTTTGTTGTACATAACTAATTTTAACTAACTTTTTAAAGAACGCAGTTTGATTAATTACATATATTATGAAAAGAAAGGAAGGGTGTATTAAATTGTTTTCACCAATCCAAGTATCATCCTTGGCTTGAAACAAACTTGATATTTTTTTACGGCAAAAAAAAAAAAAAAAACAACAACAACTTGGTATTTTGAAATCTAATTTGTATTTATTTCCTATATTGTCCTATCATCATTATTTTTATTTTGAGTGACCTGTTCATCATTATTTTTAAAAAATAAAATTGCAAATTGCGACGTCTTTTTAATCACATCCAACTGCTCTTCCTCATGCCCAGTAATCATGAATCAAAGCTCACCCTGTTGAAAATCACATCCCATAAACATACCCTCGTTCTCAACATTCCATAAACATGCCCTCATTCTCAACATTCTTCATATCCACAGATTTTAGATTTCAAACCACACTGGCCCACTCTTGCGTATCCAACCAATCCTTAAGGCTTAAGATAAATATCGTGTTGAAAAATTTCACTTTGCGCGCTCCCTCACAGTACCCAACTGAAATCAAAGCTGACTTTTCATTTGACAAATGTGACTCTGAAATTTAATTGGTGGCACGCTGGCAACATGCGGATTTTAAATTTTTGGGAGAATTACATTTAGGTGATTTTAAATTTTTGGGAGAATTACATTTAGGTTTTAAGGAAGTGGAAAAATAAAGAAATAGTCTCTATAGATTGTAAAATGAAAAAATAATCCCATAAAATTATCAATACAGATTTCTGAAATTGTCAACGAATTATCAATATATATTCATAGAGTTATTAATGGAAACGTTTTTTTATTTTACAATCTACAGGTTAATTTTTTTTTTTTTTTTCCTACAGGACCAAAGTGCAATGCTCCCTGAATTTTTCCGCCTCACATGATCCCATCCGACGCGCCTGTGTTGACCCGTACGAAGCGATCGATTCTACTCTCGCTACTATATAATGAGGAGAAAACAGAATCGACTCTGCGTTGAACTGAAATCGCAACGCGAGAGAGAGAGGGGGAGAGAGAGAAATGGCGGGAATCCCCGGTGGTATTAAGGACATTCCAAGCAGCCAGAATAGCCTTGCGATCGATAGTCTTGCTCGCTTCGCTGTTGAAGATTACAACTAAAAGCAGGTTTGTTATTAATCTTATTATTTTTACGGCTACTTCTTCCGATTTGGTTCTGTTTTGATGTGGATTTGATGGTGTTAGCTTCTTGTTGAATCGAATTTCTGAATCCTGATTATCCTTGTATTCTCCAATTTGTCTGATTGACGATATTTAGATCGTTAGTTCGTATTTCGAGGAGCACAATTGGGATTCTTTTTTTCCCCCTAGGTCAATTTAATGGAATATTTCCCCCTTGTTTCTGATTGGTTTCTTATTATTCTGTTGCAGAATGCTCTTCTGGAGTTTGGGAAGGTGGTAAGTGCGAAAGAGCAGGTGGTTGCTGGGACCATCTACTACATCACACTGGAGGCAACTGATGGTGGCAAGAAAAAGATTTATGAAACCAAAATTTGGGAGAAGCCATGGCTAAACTTTAAGGAAGTGCAGGAGTTTAAGCCCGTTGATGATGCCCCTGTTGAATCTTCTAGCTAGGTATTTTACAACACTGAACAATGTGCTCTGGTCGGATTCAATGTTTGAAATTATTCGCGTTTGTCTTCTGAGTGAACAATTTCTTGTTGTTATTAACATCTGGAACTATCCATAGGAACTCTAAATTTAGTTGCAAAAGGTGTTCAAATTTTAACCCTCTGAGAAATAGTGTTTGATGAAAGTTTTACAGAATGAAAGCATATGGAATTGTTATTGTAGTTTGTTAGTGAAACTGTTATTCTAATGGAACGAACCAAAATGCTTGAAGCGCAGGAGAAATAAGTAGGAATGGCTCAAATACCGGATTGTAGACTATATATTTTGTTATCCTTTACTATGATAAGGTGTGAATCAGAACTCTGTCCTCATGCAGATGACTTGGGTGTTCATGACATCGAGAAAAATAACCTTGTCATTTATTTTGCCTTTGCTCCATCAAGAATAAGGAAGTAGGATTTAACCACTAAGCACGAGCTATCTGTTACGTGTTTATGGAACATGCATAACATGTTGAAATTAGGCCAAGCATTTTGCTGCTTTTGCTGTTCTATGGTAGGCATAAGAATTTGATCCTGTGATAGCCTTAAAATTGTGAAAAAGGAACAGCTCATTGATAACTACATGTTAAATTAGTGTTTGCGCTGAAAGATTAATCCTTTTGATGAGGATAAATTAGACAATATCTTTTACAAGCACCTTCAAATTGGACAGTCTCATTGTATGATCTTAATCACCCATTCTTTTGTATGTCTCTCTGCTGTTCAATAACAGGACCTGTATGATTTAGCTTTAAGGGATGTTTGCTCTATTGTCCTTCAGTCATGGTTTTGTCATTTCATTTCTTTCCTTTGTTCAATTTTCCCGTCATCTATAATGATTTTGGTTTTACCATCTGAATTTCCGGTTGTAATGAACCTCTTATTTACATCTGACTTTGGGGTTTGATGCGCCTTCAATGCAATTTGTTGAGTGGATTTAGTAAAAATATGCTTTGATTTTTCCTTTTTCAGGTTAAAGAAGATTCTAAGTGGCTGACTTGGCTTGAAGGTGGAGTTATCAGGAAGTCAAAAGTATGCAATATATAGAACAAAAATGGCTTACTAG
This sequence comes from Inga leiocalycina, assembly GCA_963242795.1. Lineage (NCBI taxonomy): Eukaryota > Viridiplantae > Streptophyta > Magnoliopsida > Fabales > Fabaceae > Inga > Inga leiocalycina. The sequence goes on along the minus strand of OY725325.1, from coordinate 60,925,670 downwards.
TTACCTTCGGGATTGATATTCAAGCCCTTACTTATTATGAAAGATCTATGCTTTTGTAATCCTTTTGTAAATTCAAGTACAAGAAATATGGTGTATTATGCGTAGATATTTATAACTGATGCTGTGAAGCAAGAAAATAAGGACAACATAAAGATGCCTATGTTAGGGACCGCTTCTAATTGCACCATACATATTATATATAACTAGTGGAAGTAAACTCTTTTTTTTAGGAAAATCAAATCCATATTCCATATATATTAAGTGCATATTCCCTCAAACCATGGTTTTAAAAGCTCTTTTCCCTGAGTTGAGACAAAACTTCTCATACATACTTTATAAATTGTAAAAGCATTTCTAAAAAGCAAAAACAAACAGGTACAATCTAAAATTTTATAAGAAATCATATAAAGTAAAAGGCACAAACAGTATTACTCATTCTCTTTGTAAACCTTCGGTTCCATTGTCTACTACTCCCTCTGGTCCTTTTTATAAGTATTTTTTATCCTCATTGCGCAAAACAAACATGTGGTTAAGATTAGTTAAAAACAATAAATTTGTCAAAGAAGAGGCTAAAAAAGAATAAAGTTAGTAAAGGTTAAATAAGAATATTTAATTTTAATTATGTGTATATAAGTGATAACTCCCCATTTTTAATATATTTGAGACACATTTTGATATAATTGGGGAGTTATCAATGATAATTTAAGATGATTTTCTTAAGATTTTATAAGATATCAAGTTGGTGCATTATTTGGGGATTTTATTTTTTAAATATTATAGTTTTAAATATTTTTTAAAAAAAATTACAAAAAATATATTGATTTGGCTTTATGTTAGTTTTTGGTTATTATTATTAAATAGTTTTTTTTTCCCATAGGTTATGAAGTGGCGTGATTTTGGGCTGGAAAATTGGTGGGTCAATTGGACCTAAAATAATAAAAAGGGAGAGCCGACGTTGGAGTATGGACTTTGGGCTGGAGGGAAGACCTAAAGGAATGAAAAAAAAAAAAACAAAAGAAAGCTACGGACAGAAAAAGAGAGGAATAAAAACAGAAAAAAAAGTCACAGCCGCACAGTGAGAGAGAGCAAGAACAGAAGCAGCCACACAAGGGAATTCATCTTCATCATCTATCAAGAGCGTGAACCAGAGGAGCAGCAGCGAAGAGTGTGTTGAAGGTGGGACCTGGGGAAGCTCTATTTGTCCCTGATTCATCTTCTTCTTCCCCAGGTCCTCGACGGTGACATTGAGCTGGAGCAGAATCGGTAGAGGCAGCTGGTTGAGGACAGTTACTGTTCAGTTCTCTTGGAGCTTCTTCACCGCGAACCAGAACAGAGGAGGCGAGAGAGGGAAAGGAGACGTGTTGCACAGTGATTAATTTTTGTTTCTCTTGCCTTGATGAATCTGAATCTGAATTTTGGTTTTACTGAGATGATGACTTTGTTGATAGCAATGTGTGGCTAATTCTTTTTGAACCTAGAGTAGCTATGAACTAATTTGAGAATTTTGAGCATGTATAAACCATTTAATTGTGTTTAGTGTTAATTTTTGTTTACTTAATCTTGTATTATTTTATCTACATAGTGCTTGATCACCATTAAGTATGAATTTAGGGAATTTAGATTATCCTTGGAAGAGGGATCTTAATTGAACCATATGATTAAGTAATATGGGATTAGAATTTATTCTAATTTGCCAATAGGATAGGAATATACCTATTAGACCCATATAATCATATTAGAGTGAATTTGGACATTTATTGCCTCTTGAGTAAATTAGTTAAGAATAATAATTTTAACTTGAGAGAGGAGTATAAGTGATTGGAAGATACTTATATTCATTTAAACTCTAGATTAACAATTTAACATTAAATACTTTTAATTGGGTAAATGCATGCTCTAAAACTTAAAGAAGGGATTAGCCACTCTAGGTTGTTTTTGTCAATTGAAATCTTTAAATCATTAGATTTATTTCTTTTGCATTTGTTTAAAATTGTCTTTCAAGCTCTTTCTTTGATTTGTTCAACTTAAATGAAAATGGGAACTTTAATGCCTAATTATCTATTATCTTGAATCTCTGTAGGATGACCTTGATTTGCTACTATACTATTCCAACGACCCGTACACTTGCGGTGCTTATTTAAAATTTAGTAGCATCAAGTTTTAGGCGCTGTTGCCGGGGATTCAAAGCAATTGGTGATTAGAATTAGAAATCCTTTAGTCATTTAAGCTTGAGCTTTGTGACTATTTTCCTTTTGTTTTCTTGTGTGTGATTTACTTTATTTTCATTTTTTTTTATCTTTGAAAAAAAAATTTTGAAAAAAAAAATGGATCATTCACATCATTTATTTGACTCAACCAGTGATAAATTGGCATATCTTGGTTCTTTATTAGGAATGCATGTGGATGGAATAAGACAAGAAAATATAAATGCTGGTTGGATTGAAAATGTTGATTCTTCTCCTTATAATTGCTTTTCTTGTGTTTATTGTGGAGAGAGTCATTCACATGAGTATTGTCCATATGTCAATCCCATTCACTATGTGAGAGATGATTTCACTATGAATCAAAGAAGAGACTAAGAAGTCCCACATTGACTAGATAAAAAGAAGAGGGACTTCTTAGGGCCTATATATAGGAGTAGTGAGGTAGACTCAATGTGCAATTTTTCTACTTTCGCATGCAATCGGGGCAGCATTGGTAAAATATTATTTATGTTTTTACTAACCGTTAGATTGGGCTGAAATTTGGGCATCCCATCTAAGACATTCAATCAGTCACTCTCAACGGTTGGATTAGAAATTACTGTCGTGAGTTATGATTAGAAGTTAATGTGAAATCATAATTTGTGTTATGTAAGGTTGTGTGTAAATCTATCGTGTTGGATGCTTAATGTGGGTACGGATCATAAAAAATGCATATAGGTTTGCATGAGTAAATTAAAGGTTTATGAGGCTTGATTGAAGTGCATTAATAACTTTCAAGAGTAATATGTAAATAAGTACATATAAGTGGTACGTATCCATTTGTGATATGTCAAGCAACATTAGTCTATTAATTTAAGCATATTGTAGGATATATTTCTTTTAAAACTAAAGGGTTGATATATTCTTTGATTGAGTGAAAAGTTAGAGTTGGCTTTTTAAAATAAGTTTGGCCAAAGAAACCCATTAGGGAAACCATGTTGATAGTATGCAGATTGTATATGATCATGTACATAAATATTTAGTTTATTTATCATGAGACAAACTAGATAAACTAATTATAAAACTTGATCTCTCTCTGAGACCATGAGCGGAGTATCTCTCTATACCCCTAGTGGTGGCTTCTCAAATGATATTTTCAGTCTTCTGTACTGTTTTAACCATCGAATTTAACTCTTTCTGAGTCGAAATCGTTATGGAAGAGATGCAGTTGGATAGGTGAAAAAGTTTAGACAAGGAGCAGGAGGACAAGTTGGAGTTCCAGTGGAAGGAAATTGAAGGTGACGCTAAGGATGAGTTTATTTTGGTTGGAAGGGTGTTTGCACAAGCGACGATTGGTTTACGAACTGACATCAATAATGTGGAACCAATCTAGAAGGTTGAAGGAAATCTTACTATCAAGAAGATTGGTACAAATAATTTCTCTTTCACTTTTGAAAATGAAAGTGAGGCTGTCTGGATTCTTAGCAAAAGCCCATGGTTTGTTCGTGATAATATTTTATCTTTACAAGTTAGGCCTCCTTTTGCAAGTGATAGTGAACTTGATTTCTCAAGGTGTGCTTTTTGGGTGCAGATTCACGATGTTCCGCCTGAAAGAATGCAAGGTATGGTAATTGAATATCCGAAACATGGCTGCACGAGTGGGTAAGGTCATTGAATATGAGGATCCTCAAGATAAGAATGGCCCGAAAAGAAGCTTTGGAAGAGCTAGAGTTGAGATTAGTGTAGAAAAACCTTTAGTGATATGCTTCCGTGTGCCGAGACCTGACCAAAAAGATGATGCTTGGGTGAAGGTTAGGTATGAAAAACTCAGGAGATATTGCTTCAATTGTGGAAGGCTCGGTCATGAAAATAGGGCATGTGATAAACCAGTTAATCAAGGTGAGAGTAGCAATCAAAGAAAAAGATATGATATCAATCTGCGTGCTCCGGCGATACGAGGGGGAGCAACGGTGGCGGTGACCATTGGAGGTCCGACGAGACATGTGGACCGGCGAGAAGATAGGGGAAACGCCATGCATGGGACTTATACCAACATTGAATGCATGGATGGAATCTCGATGCATGCTGAGTCTCCCAATATGGATGGGGAATGTTTTTCTAGAAAATCTAAGGTGGCATTAGGAAGTCAAAGGGGTTTAAGTATTAATGAGCCGAGTGAGAATTCGAAAAGAATTTTAAATCCTAGTGGGGATATAGTTCTAGGTCCCACTTTATTGAAAAGCCGAAAATGATTTTTGATGATGGGCTTTTCTTTGAGAGGCCCAACCCATTTGGGTTTTATAATAATCAAGCAAAGAAGGGCATATAGGTGAGAAGGGATAGGCCGATGTGGTTAAATAATATTGGGCTGGGAGTTTTGCATGGTGTAAATGAGTATGGGGCCCGTTTTCATGTGGACTATGTAGAAGAGGCTGATGATAATGTGGTAAATGAAAATGCTATTGTTCCTGTTGAAGGAGAACCAGAAGTCCTGGATTAATTAATCAGATTGATCGAGTGGCTTTGAAGAGAGGTGCAAGCGAGACTTGGGATTCACCTGTTGCAAAACGACGAAAGAGTTCTGAATTTGACTCTCCAATTAAGCTGAACTGAGAGCTTTGGAGGAAGTTAGGGAAAGTGAAGAAAAGGCAGCGAATGAGCAAAGGTTACAAGAAACAGAAGAGATTCGAAGGAGAAAGAATGCTTGGTTTACCCGAAATGCTTTTGAGTTTGCAGTAAGTCTTTTATTTTCTAAAGGTGTTAAGGATGTTGAAAATGAAGCAATAAGGAAAAGGAAAGGAAAAGCTAAAAGGGAGCTTTTTAAAGGTAAATCCTCTTCCTCAGTTAGTATTACTAAGGATAATGAGGATGATAACAATGGAAATAGGGGTTCTAATGTTACTAAAGGAAGGCATGGTGGCTGGCCATCCACAGCCACCCGGGCGCCATAAGTTGCTTAGCTTGGAACTGTCAGGGTTAGGGGACCACCTTGACAGTTCACCATTTAAGGTTCCTATGTAGGAAGGTTAAACCCTCTATTGTTTTCTTATCCGAAACAAAAATGAGGAAGAATAAATTTGAGAAAATTGGAAGGAAATTGGGGTTCTTAAATACAGTTTATTTTGACCCCATTTGTAGGTCTGGAGGGCTTGCGGTGTGGGGGAATAATGGTGTGGGGGTAAAGTTCAGTTTGATCAGTTGGCATATAATACATATTGAAGAATTAATTATCAGTGGGATGAAGTTTAGTGCCTTAACATGTGTGTATGGGCCTACAGAGGTAGCGTAGACGAGAAAGTGGTGGAATAATTTGAGATCCCTTCAACCAGGTTCTTAGTTTCCGTGGGTGATAATCGGTGATTTTAATGAATTATTGTATCATTTTGATAAAGAAGGTGGAAGAAATAATACTGAAAGATACCTGGACAGATTTCGTTCCTTCATGGTGGATTGTGATTTACTAGAGGTAGAGATGAAAGGGGGAAAATTCATGTGGATGAACAATTGCAATGGGGAGGAATTTATTAGAGGAAAACTCAATAAGGTGATTGGAAATTATTACTGGAGGTTGAAATTCCAGAAAGAGTTGGCTCAGATTTTGAACGCTATTGGCTCAGATCACTGTCCCATTTTATTTGAGTATGAACACAAGGAAGATCTAGCACCAAAATTGTTGAGGTTTGATCTAAGGTGGTTTAATCATCCTCAATTTGAAGAGCTAGTGAAGAAAAATTGGAAGGGGGTGCTAATCAAATTGTGATGTAGGACATTGTAGAAAATTTGAATGAGTTGAGTGTGTTGTTGACCCAATGGAGTAAAAAGGAATTTGGCAATAATATAAGGGTAACTAATGCGCTTATGGATGAGATTAATAATTGTTTGAATCGAGAATGGAATGAGGTTTCTGCTAAGGAGCTAACTGATTTGAAACAAAAGCTGAATGCCGTATGGGAACAAGAAGAGTTATATTGGGCCCAAAAATCTTGAGTCCAATGGCTGAAATGTGGGGATAGAAATACAAGCTTTTTCCATTTGATTGCAATCCAACGTAGAAGCAAGAACAAAGTTCTAAGGTTAAGAAAATGAATGAAACATGGATAAAAGATGAGGGGGAAATTGGAGAATGTTTTGAAGACTTCAATTCAAGCCTTTTCAACTCAGTGGGACAACGGAACTTTGATGAAATACTGGGATATATAGATGCAATGGTGACAGATGATGGCAATAGAATCCTCATGGGAGAAATATCTGATGATGAAGTCAAAAGAGCTGTGTTCGAGTTGGGAGGTTCCATGGCGCCGGGATCCAATTGCTTTACTGGAGCTTTCTTTCAGAAGGAGTGGCCTACCATTGACAAACAGTTTGTAATCTGATTCGAAAATTCTTTCTTGAAGGTTTTGAGCTTGATGAAGTTAATATAAATGACTTGGTTTTAATCCCAAAAGTAGAGAATCCTGAAACTGTTAATGATTATAGACCTATTAGCCTTTGCAACTTCATTTATAAAATCTTTTCAAAGGTTATTGCAAATAGGTTGAAGCCTCTACTTGGAAATTTAACCTCTGAGAGCCAAAGAGCCTTTGTTCCAGGAAGGCTTATTCAGGATAATACTATTATTGTCCATGAGATTTTTTATCATTTGAAAAGGAAAAATGTGGCTGGATTGGCTCTAAAGCTTGATATGAATAAAGCATTTAATAGGGTTGAATGTGATTTTTTGATTGCTTTGTTAAGAAAGATGGGTTTTTATTTAGAATGGGTTAAAAGGATTTTTTGGTGTATAGCCTCATGAATTTTTCAATTATGTTATCTGGGAAAATGATGTCACAAGTTAACCTTACTGAAGATTTAGACAGGGAGACCCTCTATCCCCATATCTTTTCATTTTGGTGAGTAACATTTTGTCAAAGATGATTGAGAAGTGGGAGGGGCAGGGTTATATTAAAGGAATTAAGGTGAATAATATATGTCCAATGATCACACACTCCTTATTTGCTTATGATTCGGTTTCTTCTTGAAAGCTGATATTGATAATTGTAAAAATTTAAAGTATATACTTGATTTGTATTGTGAGGCCTCTGGACAATTGGTGATTGTAAACAAATCTTGTATTTATTTTTCTAAAGATATCCCTGACTCAATGAGAGAGGAGATTGGACAAATCTTTCAAATTTCTACAGCCAATATCCCAGGAAACTATCTTGACTTACCCATAACTTGGGGTGCTCTAAGACACAAGCAGTCAATTTTGTCATAAATAGAGTTAAAAAAAGAGTCGAGGGGTGGCAAAGGAATTTTCTGTCTAAAGCGGGAAGGGAGGTGCTTATTAAATCAGTTGCTAATTCTATTCTTGTGTACCCCATGTCTTGCTTCCTTTTCCCAAAAAATGCTCTATTGAGTTTGGATAGGATTATTACTAGCTTTTAGTGGAAAGAGAATAATAACAAGAGAAAAGTTCACTGGCTTTCTAAGGAAAATTAAAAAAGAAAAGGAAAATGGGGGATTGGGATTCAAAGACTATGAGGCTTTTAACTTAGCTATTCTAGCAAAACTTGGGTGCCGAATCTTGAAAGAACCTGATCAGTTGTAGGTTAAACTTATGAAATGTAAGTATTTTTCTAATTATAAATTCCTTAAGGCTAAGAAGAGATGTAGAGCATCTTGGGTATGGCATAGTATTATTGAAGGAAGGAATATTCTTAAAGGAAAGGTTCTGGTTAGTGTAGGTAGTGGATGGAATACTAAAGTGTGGGGAGATCCATGGATAAAAGGGTTGAGTGGATTTAAGTTGTTCTCTCCATGTCCTGATCCTTCTGTTGCTAATCTAAGAGTAGCTGACATCAGGAAAAATGGGGGATGGGATTTGTCATGGCTAGCTCAGTTTATTACTGAGACAGAATGTAGTGAGATTAATTAGGATAGCTATGTCACAATGCGACGATGGCTGGATATGGACAAGGGCCAAAAGGAACAACTATATGGTTAAAGAGGGATACTATGTTGCTACGGAATTATTGCATGGAAGTGAGCTGGATATTCCTGAACCATCTAATTCTGTAGTTAGAATACCGTGGAAACAAATATGGAAGCTAAAAGTGCCTCATAAAGTAAGAAATTTCATGTGGTGATTATTGTCCAATTCACTACCTACCATGGACAAGCTTGCTAAGAGGCATTGCGCTGTAACTAATTTATGTTTTATTTGTAAATTAAATAGAGAATCAGCTGACAATCTCTTTTGGTCTTGTGAATGGGTGAAAAAGGCTTGGTTTAGAAGCTACTTTTCTTTTAAATTGCCAAAATCTCATGATGTTGATCTGAGGCAATGGATTGAATGGCTTTTTATTGAAGAAAATCTGGCTGAATGGCACAAAGCTTTTGTCTCTATGTTCTTATGGAAGATCTGGAAGAGTAGATGTAATTTTATCTATCAAAATGTCCAACTTGATCCAGGTTTCATTGTATCTCAAACAGGTATTCTACTTCAAGAATATTGGGATGCTAATCAGTGGATGGTGGTGGAGAATGAAAGTCGTAATATGGAAGATAAAGAGCCATGGCGAATTGCTCACTGGATTGCACCAAGAGGTAATTATCTTAAAATAAATTTTGATGGTGTTTTCTCTTTTGATAATGGATTGGCGGCTATATCCTTTGTAGTAAGAGATTCCAATGGTGGGATCTTCGATGGGCTCAGTCGGTTGGTTAGTGCTGACTCACCCTTTATGGTGGAATTTATGGCTTTGTTTGAAGCTTATTGCTATGCTGCTAAAAATGATTTAGATGATGTTATTTTTGAATTGGACTGTCTTGATTTGGTCAATTGCATTACTAAAGGAAGCTCATCTCCAGAATGGGGGTGTGATATCCTGATTGAAAACATCCTTAAACAAAGGAAATTAATTAGAAACCACTCTTTATTGTGGGTTTCCAGGGAAGCGAATTTAGTGGCTGACTGGGTCACTAAAGCTTCAGTTAAGGGGTCATGTCCTACAGATTGGATTTGGAGACCTCCTAATTGTTTGAGAAAGCTGATAGAGAAGGGTGTTAGAGAAGTTTTTGATGATCATGGATGGATTGTTGCTTGATCTATGTTTACTTTATTTAGTATATTTCTGTATTTCGTTTTCTGTGTTGTACTAGACTTGTTACGTTTAAGTTTTATAATATCATCTTTTCCGGCAAAAAAAAATTATAAAACTTGGTAAATAGGGTGAGCTTAATAAAGGTAGCAAATAAATTCGTTATTAAATGTATTAGTAAGAAAGAGAAACCCTAATAGGAAGATTGATGTTAGGGAGTCAAATTAGATGTTGAGTATAAACTATGAGACCCAAAAAAAAAAGCTACTCTTCAAATGATTTTTTTTCTTAAAACAAGATAAAATGATGAAAAAAATATTAAGGATAAATATTTAGTTGTCTTCATGAAAATTTCAAATGTGTCTCCCAAATTTTAATTTTTATCTGGGAATTTCAAATATTTTGTATTGAATAGAATTTCTTCTTTTGAATTACCTTTTAATAAGTTTTATACTCTAAGCAAATTTTCTTTTCATATATTGTGAAATTATCATGTTGTTTTGAAACTCAATATAATTAGGAGTTAAGCAAGAATTTATTAGAGAACCACCGGCTGCAGCATCAATGGTGTCTTTGTTGTGATCAAGCAACCCATCATAAAAGTACTCTACCAAGTGTGGTTGGGAAATTTGATGGTGGGGGCATTTGGCAGGGAGTGCCAAAAATCGAGTCCAATATTCATACAAGTTCTCACCCATTGCTTGTTGAATACTATAAATTTCTTTCCTCATCTTAGCTATTCTTGTAGCTGGAAAGAATTTCTCCAAGAAAACTTTCTTCATTTGCTCCCAAGTCAAGGTTGCAAAGTGGTGAGGAAGCATATAAAGCCACTCCTTAGCTTTTCCCTCCACAAAAAAGAAGAAAGCATGGCTCATGACTTCATCCACGTCAGCACCCGGAGGCTTCATGGATGAGCAAACCACATGGAGAGTCTCCAAATGCCTATGTGGATCTTCACCTTCATTACCATGAAATTTAGGTAAAGCACTTATCAATTGTCCTTTCAATTCAAAATTAGCATTGAAATTATAGAAGCCATAAGGATTATAATCAGCATTGGAAGAAATTATATCTCTTATGCTCCTATTTCCTACATCGTCATGCACATGATTATTATTGTGAGGTACTCCATTATGGCCATTATTAGGAACCTCATTATCTTGATGTTCAATGTGTCCATCCATGTTTTGATTTAGCACAATATGATTATCAATGAGAGGGCAATCAATGAGGTCAACAAAGAAATCACCACTATCAATAGCAATTTCCAGCTTTTCACACACAAAATGACAGCAAATCTGATTCAAAAACAGAGCAATTTCACACACAAACTTCCTTTTAGATAACACCAAGAAAAAATGCAGCAAGGTGTTCAATCTTAATGCAAGCACAATATCTCAGAATACAGTCAGATTTTCTTTAAAATTCACAAGCTCAAAGAATTTCAGCAAATTCCCAGTTTCTAGCCAACAACTCCTAAGTGAAAAAGACAAAAAAAGCAATCACACAATTGTAGCAGGGAATTTGATATCATAGCAGTAAGTATTCACACTTTCAGCATGAATTCAGCAGCAAATAACTATCCTGAACCAATCAATTTCAAGTGCAAAGTTCATGATGACAGCAAAATCTCAGCAAAAACCAATGGCCAAGATTATCACATGTAAGAAAGAGCAAATCAGCAAATATAGCAGCAAGTGTATGAGTAAAACAGCCAATAAACTATGCCAAAATCCTCAGCAGTAAATATAATAAAGCACACAGAGCACACAAGTGAGAGACAGAGAAATTTCACAGCAAAAATTCAGCTTGAAGATTAAATCTGAGTCAAAAATTCAGAAATGTTTCTAGAAATCTTGAAATGATTCTTGGAACAAATTTACCATTGCTAGAAATGTTGTTTATAGAGACTGAGGGCTGAGAAACCGATGAATCAGACTGGACTAATGCAAGCAGCTTATGATATTGTTCTGGTGTGAAACTATATGTAGGATTAGCAACCTGTTGAATGTCAGATTGACTCTTGCTAGCAGAAATAGACTCAGTTACAGCAGCATTCACAGTAGGAGTCTGAAATTTGAATCCAGGAGGAAATCCATGCTGCTTATAGCATGTAGCTTCGATATGTTTAAAACGTCCACAGTAAGTACATTTCTTAACTAAACCTTGGTTATTTGCTCCATTACCTTGTCTCGGTTGTCCATTCACTGGTGTAGTGGACACGTTTGTGTTGGTAAACAATGTTGTAACATCAGTAACTTGTAATTCCATCTCCCTTTCTTGTTGTTGTACCAAAGAGTATACCTTATTCATGGTCGGTAAAGGATCAAGAAGCATAATATTTGATTTAATAGAAGCAAATCGATCACTAAGCCCTTTTAAAAAATGTATGACATAATCCTGTTCCATTCTCTATCTATACATTTCAGCAATACCACAGATGCAAGCAGGAGTGCAAGAACATCGTAATAAAGGCCTTAATGTCAAAAATTCATCCCATAGCAATTTCAGTTTAGTAAAATAATCACTTACACTGAGATCTCCTTGGCGCAAAATCTGAATATCTTCTTGGAGATCAGCAAGCCGGAATATATCATTTTGAGAAAATCTATCCTTCAAATCTTCCCAAACATCACTCGCACAATCAAGCCATAGGATACTCTGCGCAAGAGTTGGTGAAATCGCGCAAGTTAACCAAGACAAGACCATCATGTTGCACCTCTCCCATGCTGGATAGATCGGATCAATACTTGTTGGAATTGGAAAGGATCTGTTGATGAAACTCATCTTGTTCTTTGAAATCAAAGCCATCCGCATTGCTCGTGCCCACGAATGATAATTGGAGCCTGTTAATACAGGAGAAACGAGAACCAACGACGGATTCTCATTATGATGAAGATAATAGCGATTTGAGATGTTCTGGGGACTCTCTGGATGTGAAGAATCGCCGATGATACTCATGGTGATCGCGACTAGGGTTTAGAGAGGAAAAAGAAGAGAGAACTGTAGTCGAAAAGGGACGACAGAAGACAGAAGACATAAGAGAAATTGAAAGGGGGAAAAATTTGAGAAGAAAAATGCAAGATAAGTTCAAATACCTTCCTTCTCTGATACCATATCACAATTAGGAAGAAGAGAAATGAAATTGAATTAATTTCTTATCACCACAATCGTACATCTGGTCTTATATAGAAAAATATAAATAGCTAGATTCCTAATATCTGTTCTAACTAATCTTGTTACAATAACAAACTAATAACTATTACAATCATTTCTATTGATAAAGCCCAGGAGGTCCAATACTTACTTCCTAATTTTCTCAAAACGTCGGTTTAGATCCACAGATTAATAAATACACAATATTAATTATTATTTCCTAATATTTTCTAATTATTTTTACTTATGTTTGTTCATATTTGATTGGTTAATAAATCATATTTGAAAATAATTTGATTATTTCTTAAACTAAATTTCCTAATTGCATATTTGGAAGCTTTGTGACACGAGTAACAACATTTTGAATGCATGTCGATCACATCTGTAATGATATTAATCCAAAGGTGAAGATAGGATGAGAAGAAGCAAATGAGAAAAAAAATGGAGGATCCATATCTATATTAAACCAAGTTTTGAAGTTTTTTTTGGGCGGGATTGAGGGGAATCAAATTTGATATCTAATAAGTAGTCCAAGTTGATCTTGTATTTTCCAACGATCATCAAAAGTTTCAGGAATATAGCAGAGGTTGAGTTTGACCATCTTGGCCAATTAGACAACAAATGAGTCACTACTACAAATAGGGGTTTTAACATCCAAAGTAAAATTTTTTTAATTTATTTTTTTGGCCCTAGTGGAAATCTTTAGGTGTCCCTAAACTCTACTTTAGGGGTTCCAATTCAATTTGGGACGCCTAATGTTGCGATTTCACTACTTTATTTACAGAAATGCCACTGCCTCTATGTTTTAACCTCCTTTTTTTAAAAAAGGGACGTCTATTGGGGTAATAATATCTTCCATCTGTAGTAGTGAGTACACTTTTGCATGGAGTTTAATTTGGTTGTTGTTGCTTTTTGAGTTTTTTTTCCTTTAATGGCAAGTTCAAATATTTTGATTTCATTGTGTTACAAGACTATCAATTTTTTTCCTTCGCTTCCAAAAACAAATTTGGACATTTTTTCCATTATGAGACTCATAAAAATACTCATCTTTCTCAATAATTATTGTTAGCTAATGGGTGTGTGTCTGTGTGTGAGAAAAATTGGTTTATTATGAATTATTGTATTATTGTTTAATCAACGAGCATTTACTCTCTCGCTCGCGTGATGCGTGGGAAGCAACTGATTAAAGAATAACATCACGAGAAAATAAGAGGGCATAAAAAAAGCCACTGCTGAAATAACATAATAGCACATGCGGTGAAGTCATGCATTCCACACACGAAATTCAAAAAAATATCCACTAAAAAATGGAGTTGCGAAAGTCCAAAATAGAGCAAAACAAAGGATCAAATAGGTCTTCGCACAGACAACCAAAAACAAAAACATAAAAGGGTTCCACATGCGTACAAGCTCAAGTCGGCGATCAAACGGTAATTTCTCACCCGATTGTCCTGAAATTTGGTGAAGGTATTCGAGACATATGGATTTTGAATATGAATGGTGAGATCATGGATTGAAGCTTCCTACTTTCTCCAAATTGTGAGTGAATGTTGGCATACGTTTTGTGACTGCAACTTTTGCGTTTGGTGATTTCCAAATTATACATATTGTATTTTCGCTTAAGAGATACGTATTTTATTGCTCTATTTGCTCTTCTATTTTATTAATATAATCCTTTGGTGATTTTTGTGGATGCAGTGAATTTGTTGTCATCTTATAGTTGAATTTTTTATTAGAGCATTGAACATTAAATTCCTTTTTTAAAATAGTGGAATCTTTCGTTTTGGGCCATGGTCATTTGCTCTCACCCACATTAAGGGGAGATTTTTCCACATTAAATTCTTGTGTCTCCATCTATTATTTTGATGCTCATTTTATTTTCTACTTTAATTGATTCCATAGATCATTTTTAACTAGGAAGATTTATTATCCAATTCGCTCTTCCTAACAATGAGGACGTCAGCAATTTGAAGTGAATAATGACTCCTATAACGAGTGTCAAGTAGCAAGTGAGATGCTTATGAGCAAAAATATGAAACATTTGTTCATGAAAAATTTGGTCAAAAGTTTCTGTTTAAAAAATTTATTAAGAAGTATATGAATTCAAGCACAATACTTTTTTTTCTATGAAGTCCTAAAAGCAATGTTTTAAAAGCCGGACCGGAAGTCGAGCCGGAAAGGTCAACGGGTCATGGTTCAACCGGTTGGAACGGTCGAGCCGTTCGGTCGGACCGGTGACGTAATAATTAAATTTAAAAATAATATATATTATATATTACGATTAATCTTCAGTCCAATTTCATATGAAGTTAATAAAATCATAAAATACCATTTAAGGAAGACCATTAAATCAATCATCAACCTAACAAAATGTATTAACAATAATGATTTCATGACTTGTCAAATATTGGTGGCTCTTGATTGATCCAAGCATGAGTTTCTTGAAAGGCATTAGATCATACCACTCTGATCCTATTTATAAGTTTTTTTTTACAAAAAAAAAAAAATTGGTCCTATTTATCAGTCTAGTTTCAGTGTAATAAATGAGATTGTGATAATTTTACCCCTATTTATTGTACAAATGAAGAAATAATTTAAAGATAGATAGAGAAAAAAGAGTTGAAAAGTACCCATTCATAAATGAGGGCATAGTCATAAATTTACCCCCTAATCATTGAGTTAATTACCTCTCTTTGGTATGTGAAATTTAGTTAAAATGAACTTATAAATACGACTAGAGTGATAAATGTCATCAACATCTTGAGAAAATGACATAAAATTAAGACTTTCAATTCAATCTCAATCCTTCTAATTTCATCCTTAGCTTGAGGATAAACCTCATTGAATTTTTCTTCAAAAGCATTTTTATAAAATAGTTTGCAACAAACCAAATTATTAAAATTAGTAACATATAATATACTTACAAAAAAAATAGTAACATATAATATAAATAAAATAAAATAACATGTCTAAAATTTATATGCCATTTTTTAATTTTTTTTCAGCATCAAATATAAAAAAAATTGCAAGAAAAAAAATTTTCTAGCTTTTTTATTGGACCGGACGGTTTTTGAAAAACTGGTCCGGTTTCCGGCTCAATAATGGTTGACGGCTCAAAACCGGCTAAACAAAGGTCCAAAACGGCTCCATTAGAAAAACGGCTCAATGCATAAATTCGGCCCACTTCAATGACCGGCCGGCGGTCCAACCGGTCTGACCGCCTAGTCCGGTCCAGTTCTCTAAACAGTGCCTAAAAGACACTAATAGTTTTTATGTATAAAAATATATTAGGTCTTTTCTGTCTAATAAAACTTTTAAATTGACATTTTTCACCAATTTTCTTAGTGTATATTTGAATTAACTTTTAGAGAATACCTTTTATGATTTATGAGTTAAGTGTGTGTGAGAAGTTTTGTTTCGGCTTGCCGAAAAGGGCTTTTGAAACTACGGTTTCATATTTACCTAAACACTAGCTTATTATACAATGAAATAGGTAAAAGAAGATAATTTAGAGAAAAATTGCCCTCGAATATTTGGTCAAAGATGAACTTTGTGATTTGAAATAAACTTTTGTAGTGATGTCCTAATATCCTTTTAATGGTATATTTGGAACTTGGTGATTTGAAATAAACTGTTGTAGTGCTCACCTAATATCCTTTTCATCGTTTTTTTTTAATCATCACAACATCATCTTTATCCTAATTTCAAACTGCTAATCTTCATGCCCAATAATCATAAAGCATGTGCCAAACAAAACGACAAGGGAATCACATCACAGAGAATCAAATTCTTAAGACTTTAAGATAACTAAACAAAATCGCTTAAGATAACCATCGAGTTGGGAAACTTCACCTTGCTTGCTCCCTCACATTACGCAACTAAAATCAAACCTTACCTTTTTTACCACAACTAGGTATTCTCCGTCGTGCAATGCACTGGACATTGTTTTTTGTTTAAGTCATATTCAAGATATTAATGTTTAAATTAGAGACAAATTAAATAAAATGATATTGATTAAGAGGTTTACTAATCATACTTCACATTTGTTTATATATAGATACTATTTTCATCTACTGAAGACATATGATCATGGGAACGCTTGTCATATTCAGTTGTAATATTTTTAAGAGCTAAAGTAAAATGAGTCAAAATATGACTTGCATGTGATCACAAACATAAATCACGCTGCTCTTATATAAAAATTTAATGGAGAACCCTTGTCATATTATATTATAATATTTTTTTAGAGTTAAAGTAAAATGAGTGGAAATATATATGACTTGCATGTGAATACAAACACAAATCGCTCAGCTTATTTGACAATTTTACTATGGTGTTAAAGTAAAATGAGTGGAAATATATATAACTTGCATGTGAACACAAACACAAATTGCTCAGCTTATTTGACAATTTTACTATGGTATATTAATTAAATTAATTTTAATTATTTATTACTTATTATTAATTAAGTGTTAACAATTCTTCTTAGTTCTCACTCGTTCCATTGTGTTAAATATGGGTAAAGTTTAAAAGTTACTCCCCTGTTTCAATTTCCCTTTCGTCAATTATTGTGTAAACTTTGTTTTTATAAGATATAGTGTTATATTAAATAGGGATGCAGTTAGAATACAGAATCGATTTTGCATATTGAATTGAATTGAATCGAATCGAAACGGAAGAGAGATAGAGTGAGGTGAGAAATGGCGGCGTTTGACGGTGGTATTGAGGACGTTCTCGGCAGCCAGAACAGGCTTGCGATCGATTGTCTTGCTCGCTTCGCTGTTGAAGACTACAACAAAAAGAAGGTTCGTTATTAGTCTTCATTATTACTTCTACTGCTACTCCCGAATAGGTTTTCACTTACTGAAATTCGAGGAAGAAAGTGAAATATGGAGTTATTTTGAACAGTGTTGGCCACTGATGTTCTGTTTCGGCGTAGATTTGGTGGTGTTAACTTGTTGATCTAATAACCCAACAACACAAACCCAATCTGGTAGAAAATATAATATTTCTCATTAATCTTCAATGGCAATTACAAAAGTATATATAGACACTCAGTAACACGTGAGAGGCAATGACATTATCAGGTCATTACTCATATGACCCTTGTGCCCTTACTACCTGATACAATTTAAAATAAACACTAAACAATTAACTAACAATTACAAATTACTTATACAATTACAGAAATACCCCTATCTTCTAATACTCCCCCTCAAGCTTGGGGGCATACAAATCCACAGTCCCCAACTTGCTCAAGAGACTTTCTTGCAGATTCTTCCCAACAGCCTTTGTGAGAAGATCTGCTTGTTGATTCTTTGACCTTATGTGTTTCAAATCGATTACCCCCTGTGCCCATTTTTCTCGCACGAAGTGGCAGTCGATTTCAATGTGCTTGGTGCGCTCATGGAATACCGGATTAGAGGCAATATGTATGGCCGCCTTGCTGTCACAGAAAATGTCAACTGGAGATTTATGCTCAATGGATAAATCTTTCAGTAGCTTCAATGCCCAAACGATTTCTGAAGTTGCCATGCTGAGTGCTCTATACTCTGCCTCTGCTGAAGACTTTGAAACGGTACTCTGTTTCTTGCTTTTCCACATGATGAGGGAGCCTCCAAACTTTAGAAGATATCCGGTTACTGATTTCCTCGTTGTGGCGCATGATGCCCAGTCAGAGTCACAGAAACACTTCAGTTCTGCTGCACCTTCTGCACTCAAGAGAATTCCCATTCCTGGGGTTCCCTTTAAATATTTGACTACCTTCAATGCTGCAGCCATGTGTGCTTTCATTGGTGTTTGCATAAATTGTGAGAGAGTCTGCACAGAAAAACAGATGTCAGGCCTAGTTATTGTTAGGTATATTAACTTACCTACTAGTCGCCTGTATCTCCCTGGATCTTTCATAAGTTCTTCTTCTTTGTTAACACCTTCCTCATAAGCCATCAGCTTTAAGGTTGGCGCCATAGGTACACTTTCTGGCCTGCAGCCACTCAAACCTGTCTCAAACAGCAAATCAAGCACATATTTTTTTTGTGATAATAAAATTCCATGTTTGGACTTTGATACCTCAATCCCTAAGAAGTATTTCATTTGTCCAAGATCCTTAATTTTGAAATTCTCACGCAGCAGTTTCTTAGTTCTAGCAATGGCAGTTTCTGAATTCCCAGTTATTAGTAAATCATCTACATAGACTAATATCAACACAATCTCGCTATTCCTAATGGATATAAACAATGAATAATCATTTTTACTTTGCTGGAAACCCCCTCTTACCAATGCTTCTGACAACTTTTGGTTCCATTGTCTTGAGGCTTGTTTCAAGCCATAAAGAGATTTATTCAACTTACAAACCATGTGCTCCCCCTCACACTTATATCCTTGAGGTATACTCATGTATACCTCCTCATCAAGGTCTCCTTGCAAAAAGGCATTACTCACATCCATTTGGTAAATATTCCAATTATTAACAGATGACAATTTCAATAACTACTCTAACTGTAATCATCTTTACAACAGGTGAAAAAGTCTCATGGTAATCAATTCCCTCTACTTGACTATATCCCTTAGCTACAAGCCTAGCCTTATATCTATCAATGGTTCCATCAGAGTGATATTTTACCTTGAAGACCCATTTACATCCTATGGGCTTCCTATCTTTAGGTAGCTTTACAACTGTCCATGTGTGATTTGCTTCAAGTGCTTCCATTTCCTCTTGCATTGCTTGAATCCATTCTGCATTCTTGACTGCCTCATAATAGCTAGATGGTTCTGCAACAGAATCAATAGAGCACAGAAAACACATGTGTTTGGCAGAAATATTGTCATATGACATATATTTTTCTATAGGATAAGTACACTTACTCCTTTTACCTTTGGACTCCCCAGATGTAAGCAAGCTGCAAACAAAGTCATTTGACCATATTGGGGGTTTTCTTTCCCTTACTGGTCTAACTGTGGTTGACTGATTGGAATTATTAAAATCTGATTGTAATTTTACTAGTTCATTGGATTTAAACTGATCTATCTGTGGTTCTTTATCATTTTGTTCTGATTGTTGCTTAAAGGAATCTAGTTGTAGCTCTTTCTCATGCAATCCAGATTGGTCTATTAAATCATACCAAAACATTGTTTTACCTTTTTGATGTGCTCCCCCTTGCTGTCTTGGTTCCATATCAACAAAAGGGAATTGATTCTCAAGAAATTTTACATGTCTGCTGGCAAAAACAATTTTATTTTGAATGTCCAGCAACAAATACCCCTTTTTATTGTCAGGATATCCAAGAAACACACAGGGGATGGACTTAGCCTGCAACTTGTCATTAGATTGTAGATTAGTGGCATAAGCTACACAACCGAAAACACGTAAAGAGTTCACATCAAGTATAGAACCATACACCCTCTCATATGGACTCTTATAATCTAGGATCTTAGAAGGCAATCTATTTAATAAATGGGCAGCCATCTTTACTGTTTCCCCCCAATATTCCAAGGGTACATTACTTTGAAGAATGAGTGCCCGCGTTAATTGCATAATAGTCCTGTGTTTCCTCTCTACCACTCCATTTTGCTCAGGGGTGTAGGGACAGCTAGTCTCATGTATCATCCCTTTTTGATAAAAGAATTGTTTAGACTCATGATTCACAAACTCACTCCTGTTATCACTTCTAATTCGTTTAATTTTACTAGAAAATTGTGTTTCAACATAAGCATAGAAATTCTTAATATGCATTAAGGACTCAGACTTAGCTCTCATAAGGAATACCCAAGTAGATCTAGAGTAATCATCAACAATAGTTAAGAAATATTGAAAACCTTGATGTGTTGGGGTTTTATATGGACCCCACACATCAACATGTATTAATTCAAAGCATTGTCGAGTTTTTATGCAACTTGAAGAAAAGGGGAATTTAGTTTGCTTGGCCTGAATACAGATTTCACAATCTTCTAACATAGGAATATCTTTCATATCAGCAAAATGCATATGCTTCATGATAGAGAGTGGCGCATGACCTACTCTTTTATGCCATATAGAGAACTTATTAGCATGCTGAGTCTTATTTCTACTTTGAACTACATTAGCAGTATCACAGTCCTTTGGAATTGTCAATATGTATAATCCACCAATTTGTCTACCAATCATCTTCGTCCTCGCCCCCTGAAGGCCCTGCATTGAACAGAGTTCAGGGTAGAACGACACTGAACAATTATGGTCTTTGGTTACCTTTGAAATCGATATGAGATTAAATTGAAGTAAAGGAGCATATAATACATCATCTAAGGTTACTCCATCTATCAGTTTAACTGATCCTACATGAGTGACAGGGACACGTTTACCATCTGGAATTCTTATAGATTTAATAGGTCCATTATAAATCCTATAGTTATCTAATAAAGTCAAATCCCCAACCATATGGGTTGTGGCTCCAGAATCCAAAATCCAGTTTATATTAGCAGATATGCAATCAAAGGGAATAGCCAAACCTGTACCAGTCAAAGCATGTAAGTGGGCTCAGTTGAGTGCTTCAGCATCTGGAGGATCTGGTCATATTGTTCCTTTGTGAACGTTGGCGCTGCTGTGCTGCCATCATTAGTGTGTGCCTCAGCATCACTCAAGGAACCCAAGGTGCTGTTGTTTAGGCCCTTTGTCTGCTTGGATTTTCCTCCTCTGAAGTTGGGAGGATATCCTATCAGCTCAAAACAGTTTTCTCATGAATGTCCCTTCTTTGAACAATGAGTACACTCAATTCCAGTGTCCCCGCGGCCTCTTCCTCGGCCACGACCCCTACCTTTTGCAAACATGGCAATTCCCTCACTTGGTGTATTTTTCTCACCATTGGCGATGACTTTCTGAGTCTCGTCCTGAATGATCATGCCATATGCATCATTCACAGAAGGTAATGGGATCATAAGCAAGATCTGGCTTCTTGCTTGAAAATAGGATTCGTTGAGGCCCATTAAGAACTGCAGAAGTTTCTGCTGTTGCACTGCCTCGGCATAGGCTTTGGAGGTCTCACAACTACATGACGGGATGGCCAAAATAGCAGACTACTCCTCCCACAATTCTTTTAACTTGGAATAGTATGAAGTAACAGAAACCGAACCTTGCCGAAGACAGTTAATCTCTCGGTGCAGAGCAAAGATGCGCGAGCCCGATTTCTTATCAAATCGTTCTTTGAGATCGGTCCAGGCATGATGAGAGTTCTCAAAGAAAATGATACCGCTGGCCAACTCCTTAGATATCGAGTTCAACAGCCATGAAAGAACCACCGCATCACAACGTTCCCACTGATCTTGAAGCTCCTTCGGTTGAGACTCCTTTCTGCAACTCCCGTCGATGAACCCCAACTTGTGTTTCCCTTTCAAAGCGATCCTCAGCGCTCGACTCCAAACGGTGTAGTTGTCGACGCCGGTGAGAATATGAGAAATGATAGAGGCCCCTTGGGTGTCCGACGGGTGAAGGAACAGCGGGTGAGTAAACGATAGTGAATCCGCTGGCGATTTCGGCTCTCCCATGGTGAAATCTTGGCAGATCGAGGAACGAAATCACGCGATCTAGGGTTCTTTTCCTCTCGGGAGACTCGGCGACCCAGCGTTGTTGAAGAAGTGAAGAAACTGAACCAGTTGAGAGTTCTTTGCCCGTGCCGCGTGATTTCTTGGGCTTCTGATTGCCCGCACAGCATGACTTCTTGGGCTTTCACTTGGGTTTCTTGATTTACCGTGAATCAATCAATTGGATCCGACCCGGTGCTCTGATGCCATGTTGATCTAATAACCCAACAACACAAACCCAATCTGGTAGAAAATATAATATTTCTCATTAATCTTCAATGGCAATTACACAAGTATATATAGACACTCAGTAACACGTGAGAGGCAATGACATTATCAGGTCATTACTCATATGACCCTTGTGCCCTCACTACCTGATACAATTTAAAATAAACACTAAACAATTAACTAACAATTACAAATTACTTATACAATTACAGAAATACCCCTATCTTCTAATATAACTTCTTGTCGAATCAAATTTCTGAATCCATAGTACTCTTGTATTCTCCAGTCCGTCTGATTGATGATATTTAGATTTGTTAGTTCGTATTATTGGGATTCTTCAATTTTTTTCCAGGCCAATTTAATGGAATATTTGCCCCCTTGTTTCTGATTGGGTTTCTTATGATTCTTTTGCAGAATGCTCTTTTGCAGTTTGGGAAGGTGGTAAGTGCGAAAGAGCAGGTGGTTGCTGGCACCATGTACTACATCTCGCTGGAGGCAACTGATGGTGGCAAGAAAAAGATTTATGAAGCCGAAGTTTGGGAGAAGCCATGGCTGAACTTTAAGGAAGTGCAGGAGTTTAAGCTCGTTGGTGTTGACCCTTCTAGCTAGGTATTTTACTACAATGCACTATGTGCTCTGAGAGCTAGTGTTTTAATAAAGTTTTGAAGAACGAAAGCCATGCATATCGATTTGTTATTATGGGTCATTGGAACTGTTGTAAGTATAACTAGCTTGTGCTTCCCCCGTCAGGGTGCTTGTATTTGTGAAACAATTCCATTGTTAATGCCACAAATTCGCTCATGTTCAATGCTTATCTTCAATATAAGTAAAATTTAGGTACAAATAGATGCAATAGAGGAAATGAAGGATTACATATCAAGAAACGGCAATAATCTACCTATCTTAGCATGTGCTTCCTCTGTGTTGGTTGGGAAACTTATAAACTTGGAGTTTTTATATTTTCATTACAATTAAAAAATAATTCTCACCTAAATACAATTAAGATCCTTTAAAATTAGGCCCAACTTTATAATATATAATTAGGTAATATACATGTATCAAAAAAGATCTTTCTTCTGCTACAAATGTTAATGAAAGTTATGCATAATCATTGCAGTGTCCTTTCACATATCAAGAAAAAAAGAAATAAAATACAAGGTTTATTAAAAGAAAAAATACAATGAAAAGTAACATAAGGTTACCGAAAGTGGATTATCTAACTCTATTGATATTCATTCCCTTTTTACTAATCCAATCTTATCTAAACTTTTTTTCCTTATTTATAAAATGTGTAATTGAATTTTTTTCATGCAGTTTTAAATTAATTAGATTAAATTAAAGAAAAACACATAGTATATAATTTTTTTTTTGTTTTAAATCAAATTATATTACAGACATGAAAGAAAGTAAAGGTATATAGGGCATAATTATTTAGCTTAGGTTTCCATTAAACTATCAGGCATATGATTTTTCAAGAGTACCTTTCATTAACCTTTATCTAAGATATAAACT
Source organism: Inga leiocalycina (assembly GCA_963242795.1). Lineage (NCBI taxonomy): Eukaryota > Viridiplantae > Streptophyta > Magnoliopsida > Fabales > Fabaceae > Inga > Inga leiocalycina. Next base: position 60,901,957 of record OY725325.1, on the reverse strand, counting down.
TGCCCACTTTATTAGTTTTAGCTTGCATTTGAAGAGGAATATCATATCTGAGGTGGCTAGATTTGAATATATTCACTACTCTTTTGAGGAGGAAAATTAATTTTGGTAACTCCCTCCTTAGCTTGCAATTCTTACCGAATGCCTTAATATATTCATTATGCAAATTTTATTAAACTTTTATATAGGATTAAAGCTTTCTCCAATCGATATATTAAAAGGGAAACTACTGGTCAAAAGATACCATTGGGTTTAGCCTCCCCCAAACGAAGATCAAAATGTTATATAATATGAATACACAAATTGCACAGCATTAATTGTGGATAGCAGAGTATTCATGGTTTCAGTAAAATATCAGAAGGCCATGCTTCACTGCTCAATCCGTTTCCCCTAAACCTAATGACTCTCCATATGTGCACAGTTTGTGTGACCTTCCATGGGTATCTTCAATTGGAAAATGTGCCTTACACAAATAAGATAAGTTATACTTAAAATATGTAGACCCCCAAAGCATCACCAATAAAAGACAAAAAAACAAAACTGTCATATTCTTTGCCGGTGCGTCTTTTACCATCAACCCACCCCCATCCTTCTTTGTTAGAGTAACTCCATCAGTTTTAGGAAAGCATGACTTGCCTTAGCTGTAAGCAAAAATAACTCGCTTCATCAATTTAAAATTGTATATATGAACTTGTTGGTACAAGTATTCAAATTTTGACAATCCCATGACTTTGTCATTTTTTTTAATGTTTGCATTAGCTGTAACTGATAAAGGCATTGTCTTCCTGCACCAGAAATTTGGATAGTTAGCTTGAGATGTCTCATAAATTGATATATCTTCATCTTCAAATTATATGTACTTGATCGTTAATGCATCACAACACGAAAAGGGAACAGTTGGTTCAGCAGTCAATGGTTATAATGAGATGATGCTTTAACAGTCAACAAATTAGACCTAAGAAATAACTTACAAAGTTTGGACTTGTTGATGCAACTAAGTACCTAGATCAGTCATAACTTACCAAGTAGAAAACTTGCTTCCATATAATATGGACACATCTTTAGAGGTTTACATTTTCAGATGAAATTAAAGACATTATTATATCTTGTAAGCAACCACCAAGACTTGCTACAATTGTGAAAGTCTGTCAGGTAGATTACGATAATTTGAAACATCTTCCCCTGACACGGTTACAAATGAATTAAAACAGAAATATTAGTAGTTTTACTTCTCTCAAAGCAATATAATTTTCTAAAAATTTTACATGTAGGTGCCACTCCCATTTATATATTAATAAAGAAAATGAAAACCTGGAAACTATTAATGCACCGTCTTAGTGCTTCCACATGAATAAGCATAGGAGATAGAACTCAATAACTTGTTTCAAAATAGCCTTCCCTAGTCGTTGCCTTAGGTTTAACCCACACCACCACATGAAAAGAGAGGAATTTGCCAAAGGCAATCTTCAACCAGTAAAGGATGTCATAAAAAATAAAGCCAATCCAAGAAAAGAAACAACAATTGAAGCCAAATCAACTGTGGATTTTTGGAGTCAAGATTTACTACCTATAACCATATTTGGATGCCTGTCTTTCTGCCTTTAGCTCTAAGCCCCCCATCACTTGCTATTACTCATTCTCTTTGCTCCTGGTCACAGTTGAGTTGAAAAGAAATGAATTCCACTATTGAGTTAAAAAGTAAACCGCGAACCATATCCAGAACCAAAAATCAAGTAATAAACAATAATTTCATAACAACCTAAATCTAGCACCAACATTCAAAAATAAATTTAAATAGATTACATGACATATAAGACAAACAAAAAGGGAGAGAAGCTAGAAGAACAAACACCAATCACATACTTTAAATTCCAAAGCAAAACCAAAGGATGCAACATAATGAAAATGAAGAAGGGGAGAGAGCATTCATATGTCATGTACTCAATAAAGATATAACATAAAACATTTAATGAGAACGCATTCATAATCAACCTGTCAAAAATAAAGGAAATATAGAGCACAAACAGCCAAAACGTTTTCTTTGATCTATCGTTCCAAAATGAAAACATAATGAAAATGAAGAAGTAGAGAGAGCAGAAACGAAGGGAGATTACAAACCTTTTCGGCAATGGGAAATTAGTCCATCGTTGCATCCTAGCGGTGAAAAAGCTCATAGCATGTTCATCTCAGAAATCGACAAAGCCGCCTCCCCCACTATTGCAGCCTCGCCTGAAGTCACCATGAATGCCCCTCTCTGCCTGTATTGCAATGAAAACGCCCTGCTATATTGCATCCACAAATAAAGTCACTGTGAATAATCACAATTGGTCATATGCAAAAGGATGAGATAATAATGACCCACAAAAAGAAAAGGATAAGTTTTATTGTGAAGACCTCGAGGAAGAAATTATTGGAAAGCAGATTGGTTTGAAATTTCTTCTACTCGGGAGCCACACTGATGTACGACAATACTACAGCAAAACGAAAGAAGGAATAGACAGAGAAAATGACAAAGATGAAGGAAAATAAAGAACAAAAACAAATAACACCTACCAATCACGTTATTTTTCCCTTCTTCCATCCATGGTGTATCATGAAATGTCGTGACTTTCGACTATAGTAGATGAAAAAGGTTGAAGTGTTGAGAGTTCCATGGTGCCGGTGAGAACTGAGAAACAAAAAGGAGTGGGAGTCTGGGGGATGTGGTGTGATGCTCAAACCAAGCTTTTGATCACGTGATATAAGTAATGCTCATTTTCCAAATTTGTCCCTATAATTAATACTCATTTCTAATTGTGTACACTCATTAAATTTTCAAATACATTTTCGAATAAGGTAAAAGATAAAAAAATTTCCAGTTCATGACATATTTAATGAGTTAATTGTCACGCCTAAACATACTAAAGCATGACCGGCACAAAGTATAGTGTTCTTACTTCGTAAGCCTATTTAATTTAATATTTTCAACTTACAATCAGCAAGATCTACTTTGTTAATATAATGTCAAATGACGTTATAATATTTATCCATGAACCTTTGTGTAAATAGTGAACAAATATCTCTTTAAATATTGGATTTTCCAAATATATTTGTAACAATCAAACAACCAAATTCCTAAAAAATAATATTAAGACTTTCTCTCAATATATATACACACACAAAAGGGAAGTGAACATCATGTCTACAAGATTTTTGGAACGACCTTTCTTCACAACAAACAAATAAATATAATTCATCTTAAAATTAACTTTACAATTTCAATTAATGCAATCATTTGATAAGTGATCCATTCCATAATTCATATGAAGTAGTACGCTTATTTATGCTCTTTAGAACACAAATAACTTGACAAGTGAACAAAATCTCTATACAAAACTTATTACTAAAATACTTGAAATAAATTTGTACTGATGCAAACAGGTCTATAAAATTTCATACTATAAATGAGATAAAAGCTATCATTGAAATATGTATAAAAACCATAGAACAAAAAAGCCGACCGGACTGACCGGTCAGTGGTCCGATTTGGTCCACCCATTGGGCTGTGAACCGGTTTGAGGTCAAAACTGGATTGAATCGGTTAAAACCAGGAACACCAGTGGTTTAACTGGTTGGACCAATTTCATTTTTTTATTCTTCTAACTATTATCTCGCGCTTTTTTTAACGAGAACATGAAAGGTTGAAGATCAAGATGAAGAGAAAAGTAGGTAAAGAATAAATAAAAAATAATATGATGATGAAAAAAATTATTTAAAAAGATATAATAATTATAGGAAAGAAGATGTCATTATATAAGTATATGCGTTATAACTAATACTAATAGATTTTAAACATTTTTTTCTAAAGATCTTCATTTTTATGTATAAAATTTTAAATATATATATATATATATATATATATATATATTGCCACTAATAAATTGTAATATTTTAATATGGTAGGTCCAACTATCGGTTAAACCCCAGTTGACCCATTGACCATTGAACCTGTACCGTGACTGGTTCGTTGCCCAGTCCGATTTTTTGTTCCTTGATAAAAACTAGTTGTCAGACTTAGCATAATATTTGATTGTATTTAAAAAAATAGTAATTTAAGAAATTAATCATAAGTTCAACAAAAATAAAAATTCGATAAAGTAATTTCTTTTCATTAATAAATAATGATGAAAACATGTTCTTTTCCCAAAAACTTGTTTCATTAGAGGAACCATCACAAAGCAAATAACAAGCGCGGCTCGAAGGCTACGAAAACATAGCTTGAAGTCATGAAGACAAGCGTGGACATACAGTTCATAAGGGTAAATAACCAAGCACAGCACAAAGCCACAAAAACAAGCGCTTTGTGTCTAGTTCCTCTGACAAAAGAGTCTACAAGTTTATAGAAAATCATTTCTTTCAATTTATGATAATTTATCTTGTAAAGAATTCTATACACCATTCATTAGCTGTATTTCCAATCCTTTTATAAGGACTTAGAGTTTGAGCATTTACCTAAGTTAAAGGCAAAGTCAAACTATAACCACTATCAAAAATTAATAATATCATGTATGTTTATATCTCCTCTCATTTAAGGAAATTTAACAAACAAGTAGTACACATTAAAACTCAATCACATAAATCATCTTCATGCCGTATGTAACTCCCTTCCGTAATTATATCCGAAATACACGATTAAAATGAATTAGAGACCATCAGATATTTAAATTCATTTAAAATCCCATCCTTAAGATAGGGTTTTCACAAATACTTTTTGAAAACTAATGGACCTGGTCTCATATTCAAATTTTGAATACAATTACGTCACGTGGAATATCACATTTATACAAATATTAGAGTGCACAACAATATCATCCCGGCAACTCCCGGGTTCATATCTTTACTAAATATACACAGGGCACAATTACCCATTACAATTTCCACATGGGGATTACACAAATCTTCTGAAATACATATACAATACCCCAAATGCTCATTCTAATTAACCAAATATACATTTGAAACATGTACAATATCCAAATATACATAATCCCAATCATAATGATAACCAACTACCCAATTGACAACCTGAAGGAGTCTTCGCCGCCCTTGGTTGCTTGCTCCATCCTCGATCCACCTACCCTGTCTAAAATGTTGGTAGGGGAGGGTGAGACTCAAGAGAATCTCAGTAGGTAAACATTACCAATATGCATGCAAGATAGATGTTTAATGCATGACATGCTTGCATAACTCATGTTTACACACAATGACAAATCTGTAAGCTCAATGCTTCGAACAACATACATATGGCCATAGCATAAATTGAAACATAGCTTCAAATCATTCATACATGTTTCACATAATCAAGCAAAGCCATAACATGCATCAATACCAACACAAATATCATATACATGCAAGAGAGGTAAGTTTCCTACCCTTGTTCTTTCCACGTATACTCTAGTATCGGCTACTCGCGATTCAAGCGAATATCCAACCCTATAACCAAATCAAGGACATAGGGTCAATCTCAATTCCAAATCCTTACTTCCGTATATTACTTAAGGTTGGTTATCATTCACACCCTTTAGATGGCTATAATAAGCTCAACAAAAGCCTAAAGGATTGGGACGTACTAGGTTGTAAATCACTTTTCAAAATCACCAAGTAATGAAAATGGGGGTTGGCTGCAGTCAAGAACCCTCTGGCTGCAGCCAAAACACGCATAGAAGGATTTTGGCTGCAGCCAAGGCAACCTCGAAAATTCATAATTAATTCTAGAAAAATCAAAATGAGGTGATCCCAAAGCCAAATGAAAGCTATTTAAGTCCTCTTCATAGGAAAAATATGGATAATTACTGGAAATCACCACAAAAATATAGAATTACACACATATCCACACTGCTCCAGAATTACGTCCAGTTTTGACCTCAAACTTTGGGCAAACATAACTCCCAGTTCACAAAACAAAATGACACAAATTATATGTCCATATTGAAGCTTAAGATGTGAACTTCAAGAATGGACAGTTTCAGAATTTTTAGAGACCATTTGGTCATTCAAAACGTTCACACAAACTGACTGCCCAAAATAGACTTTCAATGGCAGCATTTCCAGTTTTGGCAATTTCATACCAAACTTCATTCCCACACAAGTTTTCACAAGGAATCCATTGGAAACACTAAAACAACCAAATTCACATTATATTAACATGTTTTACAGCAATCTCAACATGTCACACAATTTCACATTTCAAACTCTAACATTGCAACTTTTCCATTTCCAATGCCAAACCAATTCCAATGATACCAAAACACAATATGACACCATTTTTACCACAATACACAAACCAATTCTTCCAATCCAAAATTACATGAAAATCAGAGAAAAATTCAAAATTCACAAAGCTTGACCACAATTCTCACTGAATCACCAACAACACTTCGCATCTTTCCATCTAGCCACAATATGCACCTTCCCTCTATTTTAAGTCAATTTAGATGTTAATCCACAATTGAGCTTAAATACAGGGTTTTGGCGCTGCTCATAACACAAGCGACTACAATCCACTTCATATTCTCCAAAAGGATTTATTTATCACTAACCACATCCACTTTTGGAGTCATTATCCATTAATCCACATTTGGAATCTTGCTAAACCAGGGCTTAGCAATTCACTAATTTCAAACTTATTCTTTAGCCTCAAGTCTCAGAATTTGGGGTATTACACCGTATAAGCAGTCTTCCAACATTTTCTTTGGCACAAGGTGAGCAACAACAATCATATAAGCAATGACAAATTCTTACTTGTACTTGAAATCTTTCCACAATACACATAGCTTAATTTCATCACAATTTACCTTTCAATCAATAAATCCCTCAATGCTTTCAAAGCAACTTTTTTTTATCCTTTTCCATGTTTCAACCTAAAAAGTGAACACTTTTTTAGCAACAAAATTATATTAACCGCACTTGATTGCTCGTTTTAACTAAAATTCCTTATGAAACATCTTGTCAAATAGTTGATCTGCATATAAAAAAAAGCACTAAATTTTAAATCATTGACCAAACAATTTGTTTGCATTAACAAATCTTAAAAATTTCATCAACCAAAATAAAACCCTCAGCTTCTTGTCTATGTTTTGATTTAAAAGAAGGATAATTCCAAAAAGAGAAAAACAGAACACATCAAATTCGAGCAAATATGTACCTGGTTCAAATGAGCTCTCCTTTGAACCTTCAGCTGAACATCTTTCTAACACCCCCCATGTTACTTGCATTACAGCAGCAAGGACAAGGAAGAACAGAGAACTTTTACACCTCCGCCTCATACACACACGACACATAGAATATCAAGAAGAGGGGAGATAAACCATTGAAGAGCAAAGGGGAAAAAAATCAAAAGCCACCTCAAGCCTCCATTCATACAGAAAAATCAAAAAATATAAGAAAGCTGGATTGATTGGCACCCAACCCACCACCCACGCCAGAAACAAGGAGGAGGAAGAGAACCATAGTGATTGTGGCACACCAGCGTTTGACCAAAACAGAGGAGGAGGATGTTTAGCTCACTCCCACAAGAGGACGCACTAAACAGAGGCAGATTGATGTTGTAGAAACTCACAAACAAGGAGGGGGAAAAAAAGGAAGTAAGCGCACTACAAAAAAAAAGGTATTTTGCAGCAGTGCACTTGTGGCGGTTATATTAAACCGCTACAAATTATAGTATTTGTAGCGGTTTTTACCTAAACCGCTACAAATTTGTGGCGGCAAGAATATTTGTAGCGGTTTCCTACAAAAAACCGCTACAAATTTGGCGCGAAATTCCCGCCAAAACTTGTAGCGGTTATTTTGAAGCGGTTAATGCACATAAACCGCTACAAAATACCAAAGGTCAGAATTTTGTAGCGGTTTTGGGCAAAAACCTCTACAGAATTTCAAGAGACTCCAAATTTGTAGCGGTTTTGGGCAATAACCGCTACAGAATTTCAAACGTTGTGAAGATTTGTAGCGGTTATTGTAGAACCGCTACAAATTTAATTATTTGTAGTGGTTAGAGTAGCGGTTATTTTAATAACCGCTACTAATATCTGGCCTATTTAAACCCCCACCTCCTTCATTTCTCCTTTTGCTCATTTTGTTTCCTGAGGTTTCTCTGAGTGATTTCTTCGAGATTTGAGCGTTCAGACTTCTTTATAGGAGTTTTTGGTCAGTATTCCACGGTATTCGCCCTTGAGGTACGTATATAACACGTATTTTTATTTATATTTGTATTTTTATTATATTTTTGCATAATAATGGACTAATTTTTTTTTAAATTTGTACAGTTGATATGGCTTCAGGACAGGATAAGGGGAAGGCCCCTAAGGTCCCCATACTGACTTTACGGGGTGGTAGCAGCCGGGCAGGGGGCAGAGGGAGGGGGCAGCGCGCAGGCAGGGCTACCGCGGCATCTCAGCCCATCCCCCCACAGGCACCGCAGACAATCCCACAGGCGACGACCGCAGCAGAGGTGCCTGAGGTGGAGAGGCCAGAGATTAGCGTTGAGGACTTCCTCAATGAGGAGGAGTTTGAGATCCCGATGGGGTTCAAGGGGATGGAGCGGTTCCTCGATGAGGAGGACGCTCGGGAGCAGAACAACCCACGAGGGTCGTCTTCGCGGTCCACTGGGTTTGAGATGCAGGTCGAAGGTAAATTAATTTTTTAATTTAGTAAATTATTTATTTAAATTATAAATGTTAACTTTGAATTATAATTTATCTAACGTGGGGTCAACTGTGCAGATGAGCAGGGGAACGTGTCGACGAGGAGGTTGGATGTGGCCAGTCTGAACAGCTTGGACCGGTCCCTGCGAGTTATAGTACCGTGGAACGAGGGCACTGACCAGCCGATCCACAATGGGGGTCACCTGCTCAACCGCTTCCTGAGCGACCTGGGAGCGAATTGGATGCGGTTCCCCCTTCACTTCCCGACGTGGAGGCACATTCCGAAGGGGCCGAAGGACCAAGCTTGGGAGGAGGTGGTTCAGGTAATTAAAACTATTTAATTAATATTTTTTTTAATTAATTCTATTTAATTATTTTTTTTATATTATGGTTTTTATAATTATTGATATTTAAATTTATTTTTTTCAGCTGTGGTTTGCCGTCCGGGCCAACCGGAAGAGGTACGCCCTCGTGAAGATGGGCGACGCCTGGAGGAACAGGAGGAACCGTCTCTTCCACAGGGTGGATGGGGACGAGACGATGCCGTTGGAGCAGCTGCAGGAGAGCGTCCCAGACGGCGTGCCGCCGAACGACTGGGCGCGTTTCGTCCAGTTCAGGAGGAGCCCTCAGGCGCAGGTAATGTATTTATTATATTTTTGATATATAATTTTGTAATTGTTAAATATTAAATTATAATTTCAATTTAATTTGTATTTAATTTTAAATTATAATACGTTTAATTATTTGTTTTTCCAGGAGCTTTTTCAGAGGAACACCGAGATCCGGGCGCAGCAGACGATCCACCACACAGCAGGATCGAAGACCTTCGCTGTGACCTACAGCGAGCTGGTAAGTTTTCAAAATATCACTTACTTTTAGCTGATTATTTCATAATACTAATTATTGTTTTGTAATTGTTTCAGGAGACGAAGGCACAGCAGGAGAACCGTCAGACGAACTATGCGGAGCTGTACGCCATCACACACAGACACCGTGATGGGACTGCGACCTCTCAGCAGGCAGAGGCGGCCATTGTAAGTTATTTTATTATTATATTTTTTATAAAACCAAGTTAATAATGAAAAATGGTAATTATTAATTGTTTCATAAAATGGCAGGAGCGGATGCAGCTGTCGCAGGCTGAGCTGCGACAGACCCAGCCTGAGGAGTCACAGGGGTCAGTGGACCCAACGGCTCCTTTGAAGGCGGGTCTGGCTCAGGCTGAGCACCCTGGACGTGTGCGGGGTATGGGGATAGGCGCCAGAGGGGTCAGACGTCGGAGGGACGAGTCTATTGACCAGCTGCAGTCAGATTTGGAGCAGACGCAGCAGCAGATGGCGCAGCAGCAGTAGATGTAGCAAATGCACGCAGATATGATGTACGCTCAGCAGACGCAGTGGCGTGAGATCGCGAACACCATGCTCAAGGGAGCATGGAGTCGTCTGTTCCCGAACGAGCAACATCCAGTGGTTCCCCCTGTCCCTCGCTACGTCGTCCCGAGTACTACTCCTCCTGCTACAGCTCCTCCTCCTGCTGATGACGATGGTGCGGTTCAGTCTGCGCAACGGCCCGATCCAGCGGCATCTGAGGGAGCCCCACCTGAGGGAGCACCAGAGGATCAGCCCCCAGCTCCTTAGTTTAGGACATTTTCTTTTGTTTAAACATTTGTAAATATTTATATGAGATTTTATTTCAGAATTTTCTTATTGTGTTTTATATAATTATATATATATTATTAGATCGTGTTGAAATAATTTATGAATGATTTATATCTAAATTTTAAAAAAAATTATATATATATTTGTAGCGGTTTTAACTTAAAACCGCTACAAATCTGTATGTTTGTAGCGGTTATTAGTGTATAACCGCTACAAATTTACATATATATTTGTAGCGGTTTACCTTCAGAAACCGCTACAAATGTATATGTTTGTAGCAGTTATACACTAATAACCGCTACAAACACTCAAATCATTTGAATTTTTAAATTTGCCGCTTTTGTGCACATTTGTAGCGATTATGTTATGTATAATCGCTACAAATTAGAAAATTATTTTTATATTTAATGTCCAACGACTTTAATATTAGTAGCGGTTTCATATATATAACCGCTACTAATACGTTGAACATTAGTAGCGGTTTTATATATATAACCGCTACTAATACTCAATAAGTTCATTTTGAATTTCCCACCAATTAACGGCTTGAATATTAGTAGCGGTTTTATATATATAACCGCTACAAAATTATAAACGTTGGAAGCTCTGTAGCGGTTGGTGTAGCGGTTCAATAACCGCTACAAAATTATAAACGTTGGAATTTCAGAATATAAGGTTCTAGGCATTCATCATTATCTTCTCACTCATCTTCTTCTCTATACTTTCTTCTCTCTCACTTGTAGCTATGGATAAATCATGGATAAGGTTGCCGCGCAATTCTCCTGAATATTTGTACGGATTAAACAGTTTCTTAGATTTTGCATTCACTCACGCCAGCTGTAACGGCAAGATCGTCTGTCCATGTCGGAAATGCAAGTTCAAGAAGTAGCATGCACGAAATATTGTGAAGGAACATTTGCTTGTGAAGCCTTTCCCTGAGGACTATACGTTCTGGGCAGTTCATGGTGAGAAGGCCGGCATTAGATATGATGAGGCTCTTCCTCGAAGTTCTCAAGTAGGCGTTCAAGTAGATGAAGATGATCCTATGAATGATGCTGTGTGTGATGCGTTTTTTATTTCAAGGCGACAACTTCAACGAAGAAGTGCACGGCTCTGAGCTGGCTTTTATGGGGAATGAAGCAGCTCGGGATTTTTTCAGCTTGATGGATGAGGCAGATCGTCCTTTATATCAAGGTTGTCACAAATATTCTAAATTATCTTTCTTGATCAAATTGTATCATATCAAGTGCTTGTGTGGGATCACAGATAAGGGAATGTCGATGTTGCTCGACTTATTACAAGATGCATTCCCTGACGCCGAGATTCCCATAACCTTCTACGAGGTCAAGAAGATTATCAACAGGTTGGGGTTGAATTATCAAAAGATTGATGCGTGCCCAAATGATTGTATGCTGTATTGGGGAGACGATTCCAGCATGGAGACGTGTAAGAGATGTCACACATCGAGGTACAAGACAATTCGGAAGGGGAAAAAGCAGAAGAAGAAACCTGCAAAGATTCTCAGGTACTTCCCTTTGAAACCTCGTCTACAAAGATTATTTATGTCGTCTAAAACTGCTGAGCACATGAGGTGGCATGCCGTTGATAAAAATAAAGACGGTAAATTAAGACATCCATGGGATGCAGCTGCTTGGAAAACGTTTGACAACGACTTTCCAGATTTTGCGACTGACCCCAGAAATGTTCGGCTTGCGTTGGCGACCGACGGTTTCAATCCTTTCGGGAATCTTAGCACAAGTTACAGCATTTGGCCGGTAGTCTTAGTTCCCTACAACTTACCCCCTGGATGTGTATGAAACAAAGCTCTTTCATTATGTCTATGATCATTCCAGGCAAAAAGGCACCGGGCAATAACATCGATGTGTATCTCCAACCGCTTATTGCGGAATTGCTTGACCTGTGGAATGTCGGCTTGGAGACGTACGACGCTCACAGCAAGACTTTGTTCAACATGCGTGCAGCCTTGATGTGGACGATCAGTGACTTTCCTGGCCTTGGCACATTATCTGGTTGGAATGTGCATACTGGGTCGGCGTGTCCAGCTTGCAATTTCGACTCTGACGCATTGCGCCTTCCCCACAGCCGAAAGTGGTGCTTTATGGGGCATCGGAGGTTTCTCGATGGAACGCATAAGTTCAGATTGCAACGGAATCGCTTCAATGGGAAACCAGAGAAAAGAGGACCACCTCAGACTTTTTCCGGTACAGATATCTTACAGCAGCTTGAGCATGTTGACTTCGAGTTTGGAAAAAGCGACGATTCAGCACAAACTCGCCAAAAGACGCGCAGGACTTCGGCGCCTCAGCAGTGGAAGAGGATAAGTATTTTCTTCACTCTTCCGTATTGGAGATCTAATTTACTTCGCCACAGTCTTGATGTAATGCACATTGAAAAGAATGTTTGCTACAATGTGCTGTATACGCTGCTTAACGAACCCGGCAAGACAAAAGATCACCTTCAAGCTAGGAAAGATTTACGCGACATGGGAGTTCGTGAAAACGCTTGGCCAGATGAGCATGACAGATTTACACCGGCAAAGTTTACCCTCACAAAACCGAACAAGGATGTGTTCCTCGCGACGTTGAAGAAATTAAAAGTTCCTGATGGGTATTCAAGCGACATTTCTCTATGTGTCGACTTGCAGGATCGAAAGGTTGCTGGCCTGAAGAGTCACGACTCACATGTTCTTATGCAGCAGTTACTCCCTCTGGCTATAAAGAATACACTTCCTCTCGATGTTTCCATCATTTTGGTGGAACTTTGTTCTTTCTTTCGGAAGTTGTGTTCTAAGGTTTTGATCATTGAGGAGCTCGATCAGCTGCAGTCGAAAATCATTCTTACGCTTTATCACTTGGAGATGATCTTTCCTCCGTCCTTTTTTACTGTGATGGTTCACCTCACAGTCCACCTCGTTCATGAAACAAAGCTCGCTGGACCAGTACAATATCGTTGGATGTATCCGATTGAGAGGTACTCATTTTAAATATGTGCTTTCATTTATTGTCCGTATTTAATGTTTGCTGGTCATCCTTTTCATCATTTTATATCAATTTTCTCTTATGTACTTCGTAGGTTCCTTGGGAAATTAAAATCTTACGTGAGGAATAAGGCGTGGCCAGAAGGTTCTATAGATGTAGGCTATATAGGGGATGAGGTGCTATATTTTTGCTCAAGGTATTTTGATGATCTTGAGACGGCTTTCAACCGCCCGCCTCGTGTTGACGATTGTCCTGAACCTGCACCGACATCAGGAGAATTTATCCCTCGTGTTGGTAAACCAGTTGGAGCAACTGAGAACTTCAAACTAACGGCAACTGAGAAGTTCCAAGCACATAGACATGTCTTGATTAATTGCACTCAAGTTGAGCCTTTCATACGGTAAGAATTGTACACTCACATGTATGTTATTCGATCTATATCTTTCGTAACATTTCTCACTTTCATTTCACTAACGCCTTTCCATTATTAATTGCAGGGAATTCAGAAGTCATGTCAAGCGTCAGCTCAGGATCCGTACACAGACATCCTTGGAAGTTGATAGGAGGGTCCACAGAGAATTCCCGAGCTGGTTTGCGCGCAAAATACTAAATGACCACAACCCACACTCACCAGATTTCAGAGCTCTCGCAATCGGCCCTCTTGATCATGCAAAACGGTTTACAGCATACAATGTCAATGGTTTTAAGTTTTGCACGGTTTCACGGGATCAAGGATTGCAAACACAGAATTCAGGTGTTTATGACACATTTGGGACAAGGAGTTATGCGAGCAGCAGTGACGCTAACATGCAGTTCGGAGACGTCCCTTACTATGGCAAGCTTCTTGATATGGTCGAGCTTAATTATCAAGGCCGTTTCACCGTGATGCTGTTCAAGTGTTTGTGGGCAAATACCACTACTTCTCGGGGACTGACAACTGACGACCTAGGGATCACATCAGTCAATTTCTCACGCCCGATTCATACTGGTATTTCTCAAGATGATGAGCCGTATATTCTAGCTTCAGAGGCACATCAGGTTTATTATGTCGAGGACGAGAGGCATAGGGATTGGCACATGGTCGTTCATTTAAAGTCAAGAGACCTTTACGACATGGGTGAAGGCGATAACATCGCCTACGAGAGTGAGCCATTTCAGCCAACTGATTTTGAAAACTACTTCCCTGAAGGCGATGACAATTTACCTCTACTGCGGTGAGTTTTTTTTAAGTCCACGTCATTTCAATTAAATTTTTTAAATTTAATAATACATCAATAACAATAATTTTTCTACAAAATTTCTATAGGGATGGCGACAATGAGTGATCAAATTCAAGTGTAAAAAATTTGTCTTTATAAAAAATGCAAAAAATTTGTGTTAAAATAAAATGTAAAAAAAAAAATTTAAAATAATATTTGTAGCGGTTATTAAACCGCTACAAAAATATAAATAACCGCTACTAAATAATAACCGCTACATTAACCGCTACAAATAATTAAACCGCTACAAAAATATAAATAACCGCTACTAATTAATAACCGCTACATTAACCGCTACAAATAATACGTGAATCCCTATAAATACCCTTATCACAACTCATTTCAAACACTCCCCAATTTCTTTTTACCTTACCCTTCTTTCATTTTCTCTCATTTACAACTTCTTTCGTATGAGTAGAGGAGCTGAATAATACGATCAAATATGGTAACAAGATTTTCAATTTTATTTAGAATACTTCTTTCCTTTCTATAAAATTTATTCTAACTATTTTTTTTCTAGATATATCATAACTCTATCTCATTTTCATCTATTTTTCATATACAATTACATTATATTATAAAACATAATAATTCCTTATTACCTAACTATCCTTAATAATATTATTAATATAAATTTTATACTAATCATATTCAATTACATTTTTTCTTTTTAATTTATTAATAAGTTAAACTATTGAATAATAAACTAATTGAAATAGATAAAATAATAAGAAATTAAACTATTTAATATAATATTGAAAAAACAGAAAAAAATCAACGTATATTTTTAAAAAAAATTTTAAATATTTGTAGCGGTTATTAAACCGCTACTAAATAACGCGCCTTTTTAGAGCTAAATTTAAATTTTTTGGCGCCAATTTTGAATTTCATGAAATTAGTAGCGGTTTTTAAAACCGCTACTAATTTCATGAAATTCAAAATTAGTAGCGGTTTCTTAACCACTACAAATAAAAAATGTCATTTTTAACAAATTTTCAATTTTTTATATTTGTAGCGGTTAGTAAACCGCTACCAAAAAAAAATCTTTTTTAAAGCTCTCAATAAAATTTTTTATTTTTGTAGCGGTTATATAACCGCTACAAATATCTCTGGGTGTTGTAGCGGTTACTATAAACCGCTACAAAGTTTGTAGCGGTTATTTTTGATTGAGTAGCGGTTTTATAAAACCGCTACAAAACCGCTTGCAACATACGATTTAGTAGCGGTTTGGGTAACTGCTACTAACCTAGTTTGTAGCGGTTAGAACCGCTACGAATACCCATTTTTAACCGCTACTAAATAACGTTTTTTTTGTAGCGGCGGTTGAGAGTGTGGTGCCATATGCGACTATGATACAGAGCTTCCAGAAATTTCCCTCTTCTGGTGTTCAGCAACTAGTTCAAATATATGTG
This sequence comes from Inga leiocalycina, assembly GCA_963242795.1. Taxonomy (NCBI): domain Eukaryota; kingdom Viridiplantae; phylum Streptophyta; class Magnoliopsida; order Fabales; family Fabaceae; genus Inga; species Inga leiocalycina. Next base: position 60,885,954 of record OY725325.1, on the reverse strand, counting down.
AAGGGAAGAATTAGCAATGTTGTGAAAATCAAACTGGACGGTCGGACTGGTACGGCCAGTGTCCGGGAGGGCTTTCGGCTCGTTCAGCATGGTTCATCCGTTTCATCATTTAGACCGTTTCAGCTCAACTGTTGGATCGGGAACCAGGGTGGTTGAACCAAGAACCGGCTGTTGGTATTATTGATATATTATTGTGTTATTTTTAATGATTTCAATATATTAGAACTTGGGATTTTGGAAAGATGATGCATATAAGCTTTTGTTTGTGTTTTATTTTTAAGTAATGTTAAAATTTCATATGTATTTTTTATATTCATATAGTTATATATACATATAATATTATTTTTATTTAATTATTATGTCATCGGTCCGACCGCTAGTCCAACCATGCAACCCATGACCCGTTAGTCTCTCCAGTTCGACGTCCGGTCCGATTTTTAAAATATTGAGAATGAGAGCCTCCCAAAATATCCAATGGCCTTTTTTTTTTTTTGGAAGATTGGCTCTAAGGAAATTTCTTAATGGTAAAATTAAAAAAAAAAAAAAAAAAAGCCCATTCAGTACATGTCTCCCCTTTATTTTCTTTTGTTTGTTTTATCTTATAATATATCTTGTTAAATAAAAAGAATATGAGTAGAGTTTATAGTGAGATTCCTTTATATCTCCCTAATATCTTGTAACATCTCATGTAAGAGAAGACATTATATAAAATTTAATTTAATTGGTATAAAATATTCATAAGTTTATCTAAATATATCCAAAAATCTAGCTACACATATCTAATTATATACTTATCAACATATAAAGTATTCGAACTCCCTACCCATCAAACAACAGACAAGAGTTTTTACCAAACCATCAAACAACTTTTGTCACAAATTATAATTAAGGAGTTAACGATTATTTTACACTATTTTTCAAGCCTAAATGAACTTGATAAACTATAAATAAATAATGAGATAATTATCATATTTTATTTTTAGGGCTATTACATTAATGGTCATGTTATTAAAACCGGATTGGACCGGCTGGTTCGACCATGAAAACTATCTGGTCATCTAACTGGTTCAGTCCAACCGGTTCAACCGTTTTAATATTTATTCATATTGTCTAGATTTCAAAAATTCATATTTAATTCTACATATTTCCAAAAATTACAAATTAAGATTCTATGGAAAACTTGAGATGTCTACTTTCTAATGTAAAAAGAATCACTCAAAAATATTATCATTTAATCCTAAAAAATTATGAAATTCTAAAATTATTCTAAAAAATATTATAGTTCAAGTTCACTTCCTACCGGTTTAGCCTCGAATTTGTTTCGGTTTGATTCCAATTTGACCCATGACCCTTGACCTACAACTTAGACCGGTTCAATGGTCAGTCCAGGTTTAATAACCTGGGTTAATGATCACTTCTTTTTTCTCAGAGTTAGTTATAGTGCCCTATATTATGAATCCGATGGATCGAGTACCTATTGCTAGCTTAAGTTGGTGACTTGTATTTTTGGTAAACACCAAAACAAACTCAGCATAATATTCCGTTTATCTGCAACTGATAAGACACCGTAGCGACACACAGCATAGCAATTTGAATCCACGTGTCTCTGGGAATTTCATTTTAATCAAGATCATCTCCAAGAACTGATGCCATGATAAAAAATTCACTTTAACCACTGCCCAACTATCATTCCCTCTTATTAGAGTACGAAGCTTATGAATTAGTTGGTAAGCAATTAAAATATTGTCTGATATCAATCTCCTTTTAGTAAAAGCACTCTGATTTAGCGTAACATATTCCCCATTAAAATCTTAATTCTATTGCACAACATCTTCTATATGATCTTTACAACTAAGGGCTTGTTTGGTAGAAAGAATTAATTGTAATGGAAAGAAAGGGATGGGAGTTAATAAAAAAATTTTGACCGCCAACATGTTTAGTGATACGCATTTGAATGGAAAAAATTATTTTTGATTGGATGAAAATGATGACTTAATGGATAGGAGTGAAGAGAAATTAACTTTATTAAAGGTAATTTCTATTAATTATAAGAAATAATAAAGACAATTTATGTCATGAACAAATTCAACAAATTAATAATAATAATAATTTTATAATGATAATTTTATCTATTCCTAGCTAGTAATTAAATCTCACTTGGTATGATTTACTCTATCATCATCCCCATCATCATCAAAAGGAGGGGGTATCAATTTTCGTTTATGCAAGTGAAAATTGGACCTAAAGAAAATTGGCTTCCCAAGAAATTGTCAAACCAAACATTTCAAGCGCACGAGAAAATTAGATTTTCCCTTGCCCATCTTATATTTTCACTCTACCAAACAGGTCTAATATTACAAAAAAGAATAGGCGGATAATTAAACACTAGGACACAACACTTAGGAATGAGTGTGATTATGGATTTATTCAATTCCTTGAGTAATATCCTATTCTTTGAAAGTTTAATACAGGGTTCTTAGACCCAGACCGGACCGGCCGGTTCGGCCCGGAACCTGCCGAACCGGTCAGTAGACCGGTCCGGTTCCCGGTCCGGTCCGGGTCCCGATTTTAAAAAAAATAAAATTTTGTTTTTAACTTTTTCCTTTAGAATTTCATACTATAAGCCTAAAATCTTCAATTACTCACTGGTTTGATTACGGTTTAGTTCCGGTTTGACCCCGATTTGACCCACTGACCCTTAACCCAGTATTCCGATCGGTTCAATACCTGGTCCGGGTTTCAATACCTTAGTTTAATATCATATTACATACATTTTTGTTAAACTAAATTCCAATGCTTCACCACCAAGTGTTGATGGAGGTAATAAGTGACCTTGCCCCATTAAAAAGTGCCCAACCATATTTAACTTGCAGGTAAGAAGGGAAATACTAACTCGTTAAGGCGGTAAATAATTTTCATTTGATATTGTTTGGAATTCATTCAAACCTTGAATTGGGCTGGGCTCACCTACTGAGTCCCTATAGTACAAAATGATGGTCCTTATTAGGTAACGAATCCGTTCCGTTGCTGGGCTTTTGCTTTTGGGCCCAGTAAATTACTTTCCCTTCCATTATTTAAAAAATAATAGGAAAATGAAATTTCTTTTGCTTTCAAGCAAATAAATAAGAACGGGAACAACAAGATTATTTGTGTTCAGCAAGTTGTTCAAAACATAGCATACTTCCTGTGTTTTTTATGTGTTTGGGGAGCGTAGCTACAACATCCAAAGAAAGTGAGGTTGTTGCAAAGAATATCATACTTAAGTGTTCGTTTGGGATAACTTATTTTTGGGCAATAAGTGCTTATAAATCGTGATTTACGGTATACGAGATAAGTATGTGAAAGGAGTTTCATCTCGACTTTCGTAATACTCCCTCCGGTCCTAATTATAAGACAAAGTTGACTTTTTTGGAGAAATTAAGGAAGCCAATTAAATTACTTTAGACTGTTTATATTTTTAGTATCCTTATATTATATATTAGTTTATTAGTTAAATTAATTAGTTTGGAGAAAAAAATAAAAATAAAAATACTCTAAAGTAATTTAATTGACTTCCTTAATTTCTCCAAAAAAGTCAACTTTGTCTTATAATTAGGACCGGAGGGAGTAAGAACTTATTGCTTCAAAATAAGTGATGTCAAACACATGCTAAGATGGGAACTAGGATCTTATTAAAAAAAAGGACAGGAACCAAATGTAAGAGCCATACACACTTGTATACAGACACATGTATTGATGACATACACAAACACACACTTGTTGGAGTTTAGATTTAGAATTACTCTATAGTATAGTGTTTTTTTCCTGAATTCATTATGGGTGAACACAAAATCAATCCATCATTAATTTTATTTACTCTATATTAATTATTATTTATATTTCTTGATTATCTTAATTTATATGTTTGTTCATATCAAATAGATTAAGCAATCATATTTGGAAATATTTTATTATTTTTTAAATTTCCTAATTGCCTTTATTACTAATTTCCTTAAAATGTGATTCATACTGCAGAAAAAAATGTCACTAATCAATCCTATTAGAGAATTTATAATCATTATTAATTCTTATGTTCCCTTACTTCCTACTTTTCTCAAAAAGTCGGTTCAGATCCATAGATTAATAAATACACAATATTAATTATTATTTCCTAATATTTTCTAGTTAAACCAAGTTTTGAAGCTTTTTTTGTTGCTAGATTGAGGGGATTAATCAAATTTGATATCTAAATAGTCCAAGTTGATAATATATTTTCCAATGATCACCAAAAGTTTCAGAAATATAACAAAGGTTGAACTTGACCATATTGGCCAATAAACAACGAATATGAGTTCTTTCTTAACATTGAGTTTATTATATTTGTTGTTGCTTTTTGAGTTCCCCCCCCCCCCCTTAAAGTTCGAATATTTTGATTTTGTTGCATTACATGCCTATTAATTTTTTTCCTCATTTCCAAAAACAAATACAAACATATTTTCCACGATGATAATCAAATTAATGTCATTTAGCTTTTAGGATCGACGCCACATGTTTATTATCCTCACAACATATTTTGTTAATACTACTACCAACATATATGTGCCTCTTCATATACTATTATCACAACAAGCCTCTTCTGGGATAACACTCCATATAAGTTGTTTTATTTAAGTGATGCTATCTTTGGTCCTTAATATAAGGTTTAGACAATTGTTTTGTGAATATTAAGAAAATTAGTTAAATTAACTATTTATAATAAAATGTTGTTTGTTTTCTAAAATATCATCTATAATCACGTGCATTTGGGGAAAAAAAAAGATAAAAACCCCTAAATATGTATAATAAATGTGAATATACTTTGGAGAAAAAATTGTTGAAGTCTTGTTATATTTAAGATCGAAACAAAACATTTTTCTAATTCTTATATTGATTCTGAGGGAGTGTTAAATTATTTTCACGCAATCCAAATATCACCCTCAGCTTGAAATGAGTTTGGCATTTTCAAATCAACATTGTATTGATATGCTTTTGTCCTATTCATATTTGTTTTAAAAAAATTACAAATTTGCTACGTATTTTTTCTAATTTTCAACTTCTCATTCTCATGCGCGACAATCATAAGGGATGTTAAGCCAACAAAATGAAAATCCATCCCAGAATCATAATATATTTCCGACATTCTTCATTTTGACACCGGCCGACAGAGGGTGATGACAGTGCATGGAGCTACTATGTTGATTGAGCTCAACGTCAACGAAGAGAATGGAGGAGGAATATAAGCTAATGCTATGGGAGGAGCGAGAGGAGGAAATCACACAATACTATACACTTGCTTCCATTGGGAAAATTGACCGAGTTGCCTCTCCATTAATTCAAATGGCTGATTATCAATAAATGTATTAAATAGGATGAATAGTTTGAATTTGAAATTTGAAATGAGGAAAAAAATTTTAAAAAAATATCAATTAAATTTGAATTAATTAGCGTAGGGAATAAAATACTCCCATGGTGTGTGTGTGTGTGTGTGTGTGTGTGTTTTTGAAAAAGATCAATGCCATTAAATAAAAAAGATTACACATCATGTTTCTACAGTCATAACTGGGCATGATTGCAGAGAATTGAATACATTACAGTGTATTTTTTCAACCCAAAGGAAATTCTTCAAAGAGAAGTGAGTAAGAAAAGTATTGATATCAGCATACAAAATGTTGGAAGAATGTTGCCTTGTACCCTCCTTCGGTAATAATTGTTTCTTAATGAAGATCACCTGAAGGTTCTCATTGTCTGATAAAGAAAACAACGGGCCTTTAAGTATCCAATGAAGAGACGTCCTAAAGCAAGTCAGAACAAGGAATGCTTGCCCATGCGATTTCTTCCATTAGAAGAGATTGGATTGATTGACCTTGAAAGCAGATCCATGATTTGCAATAAGTAAAATGATCACTCTTATATTTCTTTAAGAATATAGTCCAACCATCATTCTGAATATTACCAATAACCTGAATTCGTTGTAGTGCAAAAGAATGAGATACCACATGAGAATGATCTGATGAAAAGCTAAGTAATATAAAGACGCAGAATGCTCGATTTTTTTTATTACTGCTATTGGGTTAACAGACATGCCCTTATGAATTACCAAGTTTCTCTTCATCCAAATAACTGAAGTGATTTTCATCATTTTTGTATCACCAATTCCTGTCTGTCCTTGAATAAATTCAACAGTGTAGATTTGTACCATCTTTTAAAACCATAAAAAAGGCTAACAGGTAGTGTAACAGATAAACCTTTAAACCAAACAGCCTTCACAAAAGGACAAGTAACAAAAAGATTATCCATTGTTTCCAGATCCTGACAACCAAATGCACAATTACTAGTAACATTTATTAAGTGGTGCCTTATCAAAGTTTCCCCAACTGGGAGAGCCTCATAGAGTAATTTCCACACAAGCAGCATATCTTTCATAGGCAAGGACATTGACGATAGAAATTTCCAGAAAGCATCAGTTGATGATGTAGCATCCTGTGCAATAATAGTTCGAAAGCCGCCCTTGCTAACCAAATAGTCTCCTGAAGGATTTAAATTCCAGACTAATTTATCTTGGATATTGGAGAAAGGAATTGGAATACTAAGAATGGCAGTTGCAGTGTCATGTGAGTAAATCAAACGCACTAAAGGAACATTCTATCTAACTGAGTACCAACTAGAGGAAAGATGCAGTAGATCATTAATCGTATGAAGACCTTCAACGATTTGTGATCTAGATTGAATAAAGGTGAGAGAGAGAGAGAAACAACTCTAAATATATTAATTTATTCTGGATGCAATCAAAATGAGATTTGAAAAATGATTACGTGGATTAGAGGTATTCAAGGAATGAAAAATAGTGATTTAAAATAATGACATAAGTAATAGTGACTTGAGACTGAATGATTAATTGATAATGGATTGATTGATTATTGATGAAGATTAATTGATGGGAAAATTCCAAAAAACTACACTCAAAATATGCAAAGGACAAATCAGTACAACGAAATTCAAAAATTCCAAATCAGGCGGGTGTCAGAAAAATGAGCAATCTGTCATTTTGAAATTTCGGCAAAATTACAAAAATGCCCTTCATGCACACTTCAGAATAACAACATGATCATCGGAATTAACACCTTTGGATTCGGTATTAACAACTGCAATTCTTCTTTTACAATTAACAAATTTCAGGACCAATAACAACACATATCTCGTCATTAACAACTCCGGATTCGATATTAACAACTCCAATTTCTTCTTTCAACACTTAACAAGTTTCAGGGCCAATAACAACACTCACCTCGCCATTAACAACTGATGATTCGCCATTAACAACTCCTATGTTGTTATTGCGACTGAGGGCTAAGGGCATTTTCGTAATTTGGCCGAAATTTCAAAAGGACAAATTGCTCATTTTTCTGACACCCGTCTGATTTGGAATTTTTGAATTTCGTTGTACTGATTTGTCCTTTACATATTTTGAGTGTAGTTTTTTGGAATTTTCCCTTAATTGATTGATATGGAGTTGGAAAGTTTCTCTTGGTGTGCTCCCTCACATCACCCAAATAAAATTAACGTAAAGGTGTAAATATGTCTTAAAAGTTTTTATTAAGGAGCAATATTATTTTGAAAATTTTTTTAGGTTCAATATCACTCAGAAAATGTCAAAACTTAACAATGTGGCCTTATTTTATTAAAAAAAAATGTTGATCATTAAAAAATTGACGTTAATCATCAATTTTTTTTAACGGAAATGGATAATATTACTCCTTTTTAAAACTTTTAAAGTAATATTAAACTTCAAAAAACTTTCGAGGTAACGTTATTCTTCAACAAAAATTTTTAAAATAAATTTACACCTCAACCCTAAAATTAAAACTGATCACCATTGTGCTTGTGAAATTTAATTAGTGACACGCTGGCATCATAGTGGACTTTAAATGTTTCCGACCCGACCCGCCCAATGTTGACCGTACGAAGCGATAGATTCTGCTTTCTGGCGAACCATATGAGGAGAAAACAGAACCGACTCTGCTTATTGAATTTAAATCGAAATGAAAGAGATGGATAGAATGAGAGATATGGCGGCAATCTTAGGTGGTATTTACCACGTTCCAGTCAGCCGGTCGATCATAAATATTGCTCGCTTTGCTGTTGAAGGCTACAACAGAACGCAGGTTTGTTATTAATCATGTTATTACTCCTACTACTACTCCCTATGGGAATTTCCCTTACTGAAATTCGAGGAGGAAACTGATTTATGGATTTATTTTTGAACTTGGTTGAGCACTTACTGAAATCCTGGTTGTTCTTGTAACCAAAAAAAAATTGTCTGGTTGATGGTATCAAGATTGTTGGTTCGTATTTCTAAAAGCACAACTGGGATTTTTAATTTTTTTCCTAGGTCAATTTAATTGAATATGTTTTCCTTTGTTTCTAATTGGGTTTCTTATTCTATTGTAGAATGCTTCTCTGAAGTTTGGAAAAGTGGTAAGTGCGAAAGAGCAGGTGGTTTCTGGCACCATGTACTACATCACGCTGGAGGCAACTGATGGTGGGAAGAAAAACATTTATGAAACCAAAATTTGAAAGAAGTGATAAATTCTAATTTTATCATATATTTTTATATTTTATTTAAGGATTTTGTCAGACTTATAAAATTTAAAATATTTTTTTATGATTAAATTGATATTAAAAATAAATATATTAAATTAAATTAAAAAGGATAAAATTATCATAAAAAATATAATTATTCTTAATAATTTATTTTTAAGAAGATTTAAAGTTGTGTTTATTATTTTTAATTGTAGGTACTTTAAAAATGGGAAAATTCCAAAAAACTACACTCAAAATATATAAAGGACGAATTAGTACAACGAAATTCAAAAATGACAAATCAGGCGGGTGTCAGAAAAAGGAGGAATCTGTCTTTTTGAAATTTCGGCCAAATTACGAAAATGCCCTTCAGCCCTCAGTCGCAATAACAACATCGGAGTTGTTAATGGCGAATCATGAGGTGTTAATGGCGAGGTGAGTGTTGTTATTGGCCCTGAAACTTGTGAAGTGTTGAAAGAAGAAATTGAAGTTGTTAATATCGAATTCAGAGTTGTTAATGGCGAGATATGTGTTGTTATTGGTCCTGAAATTTGTTAATTGTCAAAGAAGAATTGCAGTTGTTAATACCGAATCCGAAGGTGTTAATTCCGATGATCATGTTGTTATTCTGAAGTGTGCATGAAGGGCATTTTCGTAATTTAGCCGAAATTTCAAAATGACAGATTCCTCCTTTTTCTGACACCCGCCTGATTTGTCATTTCTGAATTTCGTTGTACTGATTTGTCCTTTGTATATTTTGAGTGTAGCGTTTTGGAATTTTCCCTTTAAAAATGGGGTTAAAAAGGAAAATGGCAGTTTGGGGCTTAAATTTGTAAAATGTCAAATTGGTCTCACAAATTTGAAAAATGGCAGTTTAGTCCACATCAGAACACAGCGTTTTGACAGCATTTAATTAGTTCTGATACAGAGCTGAGGGTAAAAAGATAAATAGGACCAGAGACACAGCGCCGCGAGGAGAGAACGGGAGACCAAGCTTCCACGATTTTCTTCATCGTCTTCATCACCAATCATCACCTTCTCCGTCGCCAGTGACTGTCGCTTTCAACACCACTGTCGCCGGCGGCGGAGCTATTACTCTTCTGCAGCACTGTGAACAGCTCGTCTTTCAGGCAAAGCTGAGAACCTGAGAGCTAGAAGCAGAGAAAACCAGAGAGGCTGAGAGCACGAGCTGAGGGTTGAAAAAGGAAAACAAGCTGTCGGAGATGTGAGAGAGGAGTGAGAAGAGACTAGGGGAGCTGCCATTTCTTCACCATATACCTTACCTTCACTACCGCCTTCCCACTGTCATCATCTCCGTTCACTATCACCGGCGGAGCTACTACATATCCGCAACCACCGTCAACGTCTCATCTTCCATTACTTCCGGTGAGTCTCATCCTTCCAAGCCTTCATTGCCCAGACCGTAGCTGCTCTTTTTCCCATATCAACACAGCTGTGATCCTTTGCTCTGTTTGTGGTTCCAATTGCAATTACTGAGAATCCATTATTAATCTATCAAGTTTAATTGGTAGTTTTATATGGCTGAGCACTTAATTCAGACAGTGATTGTGTTGCTTTTTGAGGCTGGTTCCATGGGTGTTTGTGGCTAAGCTTCTCAATCCCTTGTAGCAAGTGGCTATGGCATGAGCTTGGAGGGGAGTTTTTGCTATTTCAATTCTCTATTTCTACATTATATTTGTGATTTCTAGGTTTTAGGATGAATTTTATAATGTAGAATTGATTTATTTTGATGTATTTAGAGATTTGTTGTGGTTTGAACTTTTGTTAGACACTTGACATTGTGGTTAATTAGCTTAATTATAATTTCTTTAGACTAGTTAGTCATTGAATTGATAATTTTGTGAACATTTTGTGCTAATTTCAAGGTGGCTTGGTTAGTGGATCAAAGGTGTCTTGCGTTTACATTGGTTAATTGAATATGAATTTATCAATTATATTTAGCATTGGGTTTTAACATCATTAATCTTGGTTTTTCATATGGGTGGCCATTGTTAAATTAAGATTAATGAGAAAATTAAGTGGTAATGCGATATGGCTCGGTTATTGGATTAAAAGATAAATATGACTTTTAAGTTCATTTAATTGCCAAAGTGCTTAAACAACTTAATTTAGAGAGATTAATATGCAAGGTAGCTTGGTATTAATCAATCTAAATTAAGCCTAGTCTAAGGGGTGGCCCTTAGAGTTATTTCGGAACTTGCATGATTAAATCTTCCATAACCATTTAAAGCGTGGATTGCTTGCGCCATTGCTATGAAGGATTGCTTATTCCATTATTGATTTCCTTGTTCCTTTCATTTTATTAATTGCATTATCATTCTATTTCATTTTGTAAAGAAAATTCCCAAAAAGAATTTGTTTATAACAAGTTAATTTTAAATTGCATAATGTAGTTCGAAAGATCAAATTTTCTCTTTATACCATTTCATGTCATTCATCACACTTAGTTTCTAGATAATTAATAAAAGACTATCCGAGAGACGATCCAGGATTACACTCTATATTACAATCTTGGTTAAATTTTTGAAGAGGTTGCCAAGGCATAAAAACCGACAACACCTGATTCTTCAAGAAGCCGTGGATGAACTTTAAGGAAGTGAAGGAGTTTAAGCTAGTTGGTGATGCTGCCCCGTCGTCGGTTTTCTCCTGTCTTCCTCTACCCAGGAAAAGGGCTCCATAATGCTTTATCAACTCTCCTCACTAATACCCCGATGATGTTGTTTGAATTTTAACGCTATGATAACTAGTGTTTGACGAAAGTTTTAAGCAAGAGTTATATGTTACATGCCTTAGGAACTTTGGGCACTTGCATTTTTGGTAAGACGCATTAGAGATACATTGCATAATAATTTGAATCCACATTTCTGTGAATTCCATATTCCATTTTAATCAAGACCATCTCCAAGAACTTCCATGAGTTCGAGTCATATGCTTTAAGGCCAGCAATTGTTCACTTGTCTTAGAGTATGAAGTATATGAATTAGTTGGGAAACAATTAAAATATTTTTCTTGAGATCAATCTCCCTTTAATAAAGGCACTCTAATTTGGCACAACATATTGCCAAATTTTCTTTTTGGCACAGCAACATATGCCCCAATTATATCCTTAATTCTATTACACAAGACCTTCGAGATGATAGTACAATTAACATTACAAAGACTAATATGCTGATATTCAAGGCTTGTTTGATATGAGGGATTTGGAGAAAAAAGGAGGGGTGGGGAAATTTTTATGTGTTAAATTTAAAAAAAAATTAGAGAAGTGGGGTTAAACATTTTTAATTAATTTTTCATACTATTTTATCTTACATCTTCTCTGTATTAAAATTTTATAACCCCACTTTTTCATTTCTTTTAAATTCATCTCTTAAAAAACCAAATTCAAAAGTATGAACCCTTATGGAATGAAGCATGTACAGAAAATAGAGGGAGCACTTGGGCACTCAGGAATGAGTGTGATTATAGATTTATTCGATTTTTCTAGCAAATATCGTTGTCTTTGAAAATCAAATAGGTTGGGTATCCTCTAAGTCCTTTGGCAACTTGCTGTTACTGTCCTAAATTTCTGCTGCTTTCTTTGAGGTTGTTTTTGCATCACCTTGCTGTAATATTTTTCAACTTCATTCATCTCAAGCTATGACGTTGCTCTGAATGAGGATACTTCCTACTGCTGTCCATAAATTATAGAACTCCATGCACAATTGTTTTGATAGTGAAATTGCATTCTCACTAAGCCTTTAAGCTGCTGAATCAAAATCTCACTCCCTATTTGTTGCAATCTGATTTGAGTGAGTACTTACTTTATTGAACTGAATCTCATTCATTTGAATTTTTCTGGAAGTATTCTGAATGAGTTTTCTCTGGACTTCAATTGCCTCTGTTGATTGTGTGTCACTGAAATTCTGATTTTTACTCTGCCTAAAAAATCCCTGCTCCATCAAGTGCAAATTTTTGCATTCTCTTTGTCTTGACTTTGCTTGTTGAAACACTCATACTATGTGCTTGCTGAATGACAAATCATTACTGCTGTAACTGATATTGCGCTTGATGAAATGTGACTTTGCAGACTTTGTTATAAAATTGTTGGCTGAAATTCTGGTTGGTTATTGCTGGAATTAAGTTTATTTGTTGTCATTGATTTGTATGCTATCACTTGGGGACTTTTGTTGTAAAAAATTCATTACCCTGAATTTTGTCTTGCATAACTTCAATGCTGTCATTATGACTATTCTCTGAATTTGGTATTGAGCTTAGTCACATAAATTCTCACTTAATTGAAGTGGGGTTTTGGTCACAAACTCTGAATCTACCGCTTTGGGAATATTTGCTGGTGTTGTCATTAACCTTGAGACATTGAGTGGATTAAATGAATGTTTTGGATGCTTCAGTATTGTTGCTATCACACTCTCAATTCTGTTGTCACAAACATTGAAATTAAATGAATGTTTTGGATGCTTCAATATTGTTGCTATCACACTCTCAATTCTGCTATCACAAACACTGAAATTTGCTGTCACAAACACTTGGTGCTGTGCTATTTTAAATTGCCGAGGTTTTATGCTCATATGTGCATGCATTGAAAATGATCCGGTGCTGAGATTAAGCTTGATTTTTGCTGGTGTAGTACCCTAAATTTGTCACATATATCTAGTATTGTTTGATTAAGTACTAGTCATCATACTCCAACTTCCAATTCCTATGCGCTGGACTGAAACTTTTCTGCATTATGCAATTTTTCTGAGAAAGGAATTTTGACTGACATTTGGAAATAAACACTCTGAGTTTTTTCTGAAATATGTTGAGTTCATATACTCCTCATTGAATTTCAATTGCCAACTTTGTCACAATTGATTGCAAAAGCTGATCTGAAGGTTGCATGTGAATTTGAACTTTTTTTTCACAATTGAATTGTTGTCATACATTTGTTGATAGTGTCCCTAATACTTAATTCTTTGCAGAATGTGGTTGTGATTTGTATATTTAGCATTGGAAAGCTTATGCTAATATCACCATGTTGCTTGCTATCATTCAGCTCCGTGGTTTTTGTTATTGTGATTGAATTTTGGCTTGAAAAATTGAAATGAATTAGCTTGCAGATTGTTGATTCTCAATATCTGACTTCAATCTGTGAGAGTAATTGATTACCAAACCATATCAGAAAAAATTCAGAACTGCATTTCTAGATTTTGGACTCAGATTTGAACTTTAAGCTGAATTTTTGGACTTTGCATTTGTGAGGATTAGTCATGTTCTGTGCTGTGAAATTGCTCTATTTTTGAACCTCATTTTACTATCATTTTGTGTGTGAAAAGATGGAATTTGCTATTGACAGTGGTGATTTCTTTGTTGACCTCATTGATTGCCCTCTCATTGATAATCATCTTGTGCTAAATCAAAACATGGATGGACACATTGAACATCAAGATAATGAGGTTCCTAATAATGGCCATAATGAAGTACCTCACAATAATAATCATGTGCATGATGATGTAGGAAATAGGAGCATAAGAGATACAAGTTCTTCCAATGTTTATTATAATCCTTATGGCTTGTATAATTTCAATGCTAATTTTGAATTGAAAGGTCATTTGATAAGTGCTTTACCTAAATTTCATGGTAATGAAGGTGAAGATTAACATAGGCATTTGGAGACTCTCCATGTGGTTTGCTTATCCATGAAGCGTCCGGGTGTTGACTTGGATGAAGTCATGAGCCGTGGTTTCTTCTTTTCTGTGGAGGGAAAAGCTAAAGAGTTGCTTTATATACTTTCTTGCCATTTTGCAACCTTGACTTGGGAGCAAATGAAGAAAGTCTTCTTGGAGAAATTCTTTCCAGCTTCAAGAACTGCTAAGATGAGGAAAGAAATTTATAGCATTCAACAACCAATGGGTGAGAACTTGTATGAATATTGGACTCGATTTTTGGCACTCCTTGCCAAATGTCCACACCATCAAATTTCTCAACCCCACTTGGTGGAATATTTTTATGATGGGTTGCTTGATCACAACAAAGACATCATTGATGTTGTAGCTAGTGGGTCTCTAATTGATTTAACTTTTCAAGAAGCTTGGAGTCTCCTTGAAAAGATGGCTGCTAAAAACCAACAATTTGGTACAAGAGAAAGAGCTCAAGCATGTGGAGTTGGAGCTTGGTCCAATGATGAGATTTTGAACAAGTTAGCCATTTTAAGTGATCAAATGGGTTGTATGCAAAAGACCATTCAAACCCAATAAGTCCACAATGTTGGTGCTTCATATCCTCCTCTTATGTCTCAAGCCTTGGTGCCTACTTCTTGTAAAACTTGTGGTAGCCCTATGCATACCACTTTGACTTCTCCCTCTCAAGCTAGAGAATGTGATGTGGCTGCTATGAATTATCAAAGGCCACCCCAATATAAACAAAATAATTTCAATAGAGGGTGGAAGGATAATTCTAATTCTAGATGGGGAGGCAATGACAATAGAGATTATAGAGGGAAGGAGAGCTTCTATAGAGGTGCTGAAAATTCTCAAAGAAAATTTGGGAATCCCTCTATGACTTTTTATCAAGGTCCATCAACATCAAGAGAGGTATCTATTCAAGACACTAATACTAATGAAACCTTGATGAAGATGATGAGCAAGCTTTGTGACAAAATTGAACAAATGGAAGTGAAGTATGACAATGTTCAAACCTTTGTTTCCCAATTGGCTAATGCAAAGAGTGAGAATGATGCCAAGAAGGGAACCTTACCTTCTAATGTTGTGGTGAATCCTAAGAGTTTAAATGCAATACAATTATGGAGTGGCAAGCAAGTTGGAATTGATGATCCAAAAGAGGATGAAGAAGAAGTTGTTTATGATGAAAGCATATAAGAGCAAGCTTCCACATTCCAAGTCATTCCTTCATCTGAGAGCCAAAAGGAGAAAAGCATCTTGAAGAAAACTTCCTCCACAAGTTCTACAAGCCTTAAGAATAAAGGGGCCGAACAAGAAAGCCAACATGAGCATTATGGAACTATTGTCGACCAAGGTAAAGAGGTAAATTTGAAAGACCTTCCTTTCCCTCACTCTTATCTTCAAGGTATGAAAAAGGCTAGTGAAAAGCATGATAATGATTTATATGAATTGTTTAGCAAGATTGAAGTCAATATACGTTTACTTGAACTTGTTAAACAACCTAAGTATGCTAAGATCTTAAGGGACCTATACAAATACAAGAGAAGATTCAAGCCTAATGAGATGGTCCAACTTCCTTCTAATATGAGTGCATTGTTTAAGCCCCAATTGCCTGTTAAGTGTCAAGATCCGGGGAGTTTCACCATACCTTGCACAATTGGGAATTTCACAATTCCTAAGGGATTGCTTGACTTAGGTGCTGCCATAATATGATGCTCAAATCTGTTTGAGTCCATAGGAGTCACTGTACTCAAGCCTACTAGTGTTATTTTGCAATTAACGGATCAAACAATTAGATATCCACTTGGGGTGCTTGAGGATGTGTTAGTTAAAGTTAATGACTTGCTCATTCCCTCAGATTTCTATGTTTTAGACATGTCTAAGGAGAGTATGAGTGCAGGTGTATTGATTTTGGGTAGGCCTTTCATGAGAACTGCTAACACTGAGATCAAAATGAAGGAAAGCTCTATAACTATGTCTGTTGGTGATAATTTTGTGCATTTTAACATGTATGAAACAATAAAACACCCACATGAAGATTATTCTTTACTTGATGTGCATTTTATTGATGAATTGCATGATAATGATCATATTGAGCATGTGTTAGTTTCTAATGGACATATAAATCATGTTGATGCACATGTGATTAATTCTACCCCTTTTATCCCCTACTTTTCTATTTCCCCTCCCATGGTAGTAATGTCAAATGTTCTAGTGCTAGTTCACTAGACTACACTTGTTCCACACCATCTGTTATTTTACCTAATGATGCTATACTTGTTGAGTCTTCCACTAACCTAAATACTTTTGAGAAAGGTGTTGTTTGTGATGATAGTACATGGTATAGTGGAGCTGCCACGACTCATTTAAAGTAGCCTTTGAACATTTTTAAAGCCTTGAGGCAAGTTTCTAAACTGGTCAAGGTGGTGTGCCAAATCCATACTAATCCATCGCCTAATAAAGAGAAGCCTTTGAGGCCTAAGGATGGATTTGGAAGCTCTTTATTACTTCCGCTTCATGCCTTGTCCATTAATCCAAGTCAACTCCCTCACGCAGAGCTTCAAGTACAAAAGACTATTTTTGAAGTTGGTGACTATGTCATGGCTTATGTGCCTCATTATTCTACTCCATATGAAGAATTTCAAGGAGACATGGATTGGTCATTTAGAAGTGGTTGCCAAGTGTGATAAGAGGACTTATAAAGTGAAGGATGGCTATGGCAGACACTTCCATACTAGAGCCAATTGTCTTCGTTTGTACCACACTAGCTACAAGCCTCCATGATAAGGTTGCTTCCTTCCTTTACCTTGTTCTACTATTTTGGACTGTTTATTGCACGATTTCATGATGTTGAATAAGTGTGGGGGAGGGATACTCTAGTAGAAAAGGTAGCTTGTGTCTTGTGTTGTTTTTGTCTTTTCTTTATGTGTTCATCTGCTCTTTCTCACATTGATTCTTTACTGCATTATTGAGCACCATTGTCATATCCTTAGTCTCTATGTGTATTGAGGACAATGCAAGGATTAAGTGTGGGGAAGAGATGGATTGTGTGTTTTTTGTTTTGCTTTTAGGGACTCTAATATGCCATCATGTGTTGTGCTAGCTGCTTATTAATCCATTTTAAGCCTAATTTTTCAGTAATGGTGAGATGTTTAAGCATGATCAAGTATCTCAATTGCATGTGTTAGATATTGATATTTAAAATTATATAAATGACATGAGTTGCCATATGTTATAAGTCTTAGAAATGATGTATTGTTTACTTTTGATGAGTTTGGTAGGAAACAAAGAGCCTATTTGGAAGGTATTTTGAGCCTAATTGTTCATTTTGTTGTGTGATTTGTCCACTTAGGCTATTACTCTCTAGAACTTGTCTTATTTCTTGCTTGAGGCTACATTTTGCAATGGCATGGATAGAGATGACATTGGCATTCCTTTCTTTTTTTTTATAACATTGAAAAAAGAAAAAACTAGTGCTTTATATCAGAACGTAAGGCATCCGCCAGGAAACCAGGAGAGGCCATAAAAGTTATAGCACCCAAAGCCATTCCAAGAGAAAACTTTGCCAGTTCATCTGCTACAGAATTTGCTTCCCTACCACACCATTCTAAAGAAACTTCCCAGTTACGTGCCATGAGCTGTGAAATCTCCACTAATAAGTCAGCATGAAGATGAGTATCATCCCACCCTGTATTAACCAGATCTACTACCTGTCCACAATCAGATTGGACTACCACTCTCCTCCAACTTGAATCCCATGCATGCTTCAACCCTATAAGGATACCCTATAGCTCCGCTTGTAGTCCACTTCCATAACCTAAATTAAGCATGAAACCTCCCAATACACCTCCTTCATGATTTCTTACTATTCCTCCACATCCTGCGATGCTTCCATCATAACGACATGCCCCGTCAACATTAATCTTTATCCAACCATCATACGATGGTTTCCAAACGGGATCTCTCTTCATTTGTAAACTTGACTGATGTAACTGGGGGTTCGACCATTGCGCTTGAGCATGTACCTGTACTAAAATTTGTATGCTTCCTACCGTTTTGCCCTCGAAGGCCCCTGAGTTCCTGTTTAGCCAAAGTTGTCGGCATAGCAACGCAAAACACGTCAGCCAACTCACCTCCAGGCCCTGTTCTTTCAAAGATAGGTTCCAGTCAAACCATGTCCTGATATCATTCAACCTAAAAAATCTGTTCAAAAGATGTGCTGGTACCAACTTCTTCCAACAAAGCTTAGCCACCCTACAATCCCGAAGGACATGCATGATATCCTCTCTATTCTCATTACACACACCACAACTCTGACTACCTTGTAAACCTCTAGAAACACGTAACGAATTTGTCATAAGACGTCCCCTAGCTGCAAGCCACATAGTAGTTTTGCACTGCTGTGGTGTTCTCAACTTCCAAATTTTCCTCCATAAATTTTGATGGTACGGTATTTGATCTATACTCAACAATTCATATGCTGATTTGATAGAAAAATCCCCTGTATTAGAAGGCCACCATATAGGTATATCTGCTGACTCTTGATTTATCACGATTGATACACGAGTGATGGCTTGAAGAACATGTATCGGAAGGAAAGCCTCAAATTTCCCCCATTCCCAACTACCTGTTGGTGTAAAATATTCCAAACACTATCCCTTTTCATGCTTCTAGAATGTCCTGGATACAATACGAGATAAGTTTTTCATGATATGGGAGCCATTTTTCATTTCAAAATTGCACATGTTGGCCATTACCAATTTTCCATCCTATACCTCGTTTCATTTCCCCCATACATTTCTAATTCCCTTCCATGCTTGTGGCTCTTGTTAACGTACATAAACATTGGGTATGATGTCACCGCCACAATGATACTTTTCTATCATGAACTTCACTCATAGTGCATCCCTTCATCTTACAAACCCTACCCAAGTTTCATCATAAAGGCCTCATTCTGTTTTCAAGCATGCCGTAACCCCAACCCACCTGCTTCTTTGCTAGTACGCACATCTTCCCAAGCCACCAAATGAGGTTTCCTATTCGTCGTTGTACTTCCCCTAAGAAATCCATGGCATTTTTTATCGATTTCGTCACAAGTAGCTTTTGGTAGCCACGAGGATTGCATAGCATAATTTGGAATTGTAGACATCACAGATGATATTAGAGTATGTCTTGCAGCCATAGAAAGGCAGTTTGCTTTCCAATCTTTCAACCTTACTTCCATTTTATTTAGTACAAACTGGTAAGTGCCCTTTGAAACACGTTCATGATGCATAGGGATGCCAAGATATTTCCCAAGATCCGCGGTAGGAGTAAATCCCAGGAAAGCACTAATTTTTGCTTTCCTAGTATGGCCAACATTGTTAGAAAAAAATATCCTAGATTTGTCAACATTTACCTTTTTTCCAGATGCATCACAAAAGTTATCCATACAAGCCTTAATAATAGCTGCTTGATCAAGAGAAGCTTCCACAAATAAGATTAGATCATCAGCGAAGAACAAATACAAGACTGCAGTACCGTTTCTCTTTAAACGAAATGGAATCCAAGTTTCTGAAGACACTTCATTTTGTAACAAGTGCACGAGCCTTTCCATCACTAGGATGAAAAGATAAGGTGATATATGGTTACCCTGTCGAACACCTCGTGTAGGTATGAAGCCCCAACCCGACTCACTATTCCACATGATTCGCATCTCTGCAGAATTCAAACAGCAATTAATTAAGTCAATAATTTTTGCTGGTAACCCTAACTCCTTCAAACATGCTTCAAGAAAGTCCCACCGCACCCTATCATAGGCTTTCTCCAAATCAATTTTAAGTGCCATGAAACCCTTCTTCTTCCTAGTATTCTTCATAGAATGTACAATTTCTTGTGCCAAGACAATATTATCTGAACTCTGCCTTCCTGGTACAAAGCTACATTGATTAGGTGCGATAATTATCAGCATAACTCTCTTTAATCTGGTAGCTAACATCTTAGTTATGACCTTATATATGACATTATAGAGACTAATTGGACGGAAGTCTTTAATTGTCTGAGGAATATCAGTTTTTGGGATCAAAACAATATTTGTGCTATTAAACCTCCTAACCTCCATCGGGTTGGTGAAGATCGTTTGAGCCAATTCCACCATAGTCTTTCCAACCACATCCCATTGACTTTGGTAGAATAAAGGGTTTAAACCATCCGGACCAGGAGCTTTCAAAGATCCCATACCAAACACAGCTTGTTTTACCTCTTGTTCTGTGAACATATGATCTAGCATACCCATTAGATTATTTGGAATTTTTGGAAACACCCTCCAAAATTAATATCCACCCTCGGTTGGTGATCGGCCACATATAGGGACTGAAAGAAGCTCGTACCTTCCTGTTTTAGTTCCTCCTCACTATATATCCATTGCCTATCCTCTCTCTGTAGAGCTGTCACCTGTTTCCTTCTTCTTCTACTATTGGTAATTGTGTGGAAATACTTGGTATTTTTAACTCCATTCATATGCCAGTTACACCTGGATCGTTGCAGCCACATGATCTCTTCCTGTATCAAACACTCTTCCATTTCCTTCCATATCTTTTGTTGCTCCTCTGCTCCTTTCTCGCTCAAACACACCTTCTCGTTTAGCTTCTCAAGCTTATTAATTAGCATAGCCTTTCGATGGTTAATGTTGCTAAAAACATATTTGTTCCTTCTACAGTTTCTTCCCAACTCCTGGAACCCCTCCAATTATTTTGTACCATGTTTGAAAAATCATCATGGGTTACCCATAGAGCAAAAAATTTGAAAGAACTCCCTTGGTATGTACTCTTCATTTTTTTCCTCTTAATAAGAGAGGACATTGATCAGATTTAAAATGAGGAAGGTGTAGTAAATTTACCTCATGGAACTGCTCTAACCAATCTGCATTTGCCACAATTCTATCAATTTGACTTGCTGAACCTTTTCTGACTCATGTAAACTTGGGTCTCTGAAAACTCATGTCTTCCATACCACTTCTTCCTAACCATTCCATAAACTCATGGTTAGGGGGTACTTATAAGCGGGATGATGAAATTCTCTCTGTTACACGAGCAGTTGCATTGAAGTCTCCCCCAACACACCATCTTACCCTGCCATTGCCACGAATAGAATCCAGTTGATGCCAAAACTATTTTCTTTAGGCACGATTAGGATGGCCATATACCATTGACAATTCCCAGCTATCACTTTGACCATTATTAAAGATGCCATGCAATACTTGGGATGACTTAGCTTTTACTGAGAAATTAACATGATCATCCCAAAAACACCAAATGCCACCACTAAATCCCTATGTCTCCACCATATCCATATTCTTTAACCCCAAGCGACGAGCTATATAAGTTGCTTTCTCACTCTTCTGCGTGGGTTCAAGTAATGCTAAAAAATCAATCTGATATCTACAACGAAGATTTACTAGCAGCCCATCAAAAGCCTTTTCCCTAACACCACGTGAATTCCATATCATAATGTTATAATCCATAAAAATATTATGATAAAAGAAAAACAAACCTCCTAGACTATTTTACTATTCATCCATCGACTGTGACTCTCCCCTGTCCATTCTATCTTCTGTTAAAACATGTAGAATTGAACTAAGAGCATTAATGGAATCTTGTTTTGTAACTGTTCCAGGGTCCCACAGGTTGTCCGCTTCAACAGTCTCTGAGATACAAAGAGCGCCATCACTTTTCTCTTCTGAGGGAATTGGGTTAATGCTACCCACTCCATGATTGGTGCTTGACCCAGGCTTCATACTTTGCTTCAATCCCTTAACTCCCAGCCCTTCAATGTTTTGCTCGACATTACCCACCTCTCTTACACCTAGCCTATCCTTCGCCCCTACCCAAACTTGCATACCCATCCCTTGCTGGCCCTACTCCCTCTTCTCTTTGGTACCAGACAAGTCCACCAACCCCACATGTTTTGGTAACTTAGCTTTAGAACGAGAGATAGGTTCAAGTAGCTCCTTTTGTTGAATAACTATTAGCTTTTTGACTTTGTTATTTTCCTTTGCACGTGATACTTGATTGGAAATTTCCACTACTGGCTCTCTTTTGTTCCTTTGTTGACTGCCATTATTACTTTCTTCCATAACCTTCACTTCTAATGCAGCAAAACGTGACCCACGTCCTTCCCCACCACTATTAAACCTCGAACTCTACCCTCCAACAGAACCCACTACTGCATTCTTCGATTTGCGTGGACGTCGTGGGTGTTGCACCAGCATCCAATTGTCAAATTTTGGAATCTCCTGTACTACCTCCTTTTCCGACACATTCCCACCAACCCCATCCTTGCTCGCCACATGCATCTTATCACTCCCAAACTTCTCTTCCACTTCAGGTCCCTTCCTACAAGAGGCACTTTGATCTGTTTCATTGCACTTCAGTTCTTCTTCATGACTAGAGCAATTATCAGAGTCATGACCATATCTACCATACTTGAAACATACTAGATGTATACCCTCATACTGGATTCGGGTCACTTTTCCATTAATAAGAATGAACAGCCTCAAGGGAGCATACAAATTCAACTCCACACAAAGTATTGCAAATATACCTTTTTTGCGCTTCAGTGTAGCCATATCCACCTTTAAAACTCGACCGACTTGAGATCCTAGCATATAAAGGGCCCCTTTATTGTAATAATCTAACAAAATTTTTGGGAAGCGAATCCATGCTGCTATACTCGTGACTACTTCCCCTTCAGGATCAAAATCTTGCTTCCATAGTTGAATAGAAATGTAGTGATCGAAGAGTAGCCATGGACCACCTGTTAGAGCTAATTCATAATCACTCCTATCCTTGAACTGCACAACTAAGAACCCCGCTCCCACATCTATCTCTTCAACTTCACCATTTCTCGCCCACAGATGTTGTACCTTGGTCGCCAAATATGTTGGGTTCACCATTCGTCCTAAAAGTTTAACAATAAGAGCGTTTCCCCACTTCTTTGCTAACCTTTCCTTCTCAGACTGAGGAAATATAACATTTGGCCACATATCTATCATTTCCACTGTGACCCTTTGCTTCCAGCGGTCATCACTCCACCAGTCTTCTTCTTCTGCCATACCTGAGTTGTTGTTAAGCACCGCTGGTTTAAAAGAATTCCATTTATTTTCCTTCTTTCCAGACTTTGTTTTTGTGCCTTCCTTCTTCCCAGTTTCTGTTTTTGTGCCTTCCTCTTCCGCAGTTACAGCATCGTGCATCCAATCTTTCATCACGAGACACCAACAGCTGGTCCGTAGAGAAATCCTTTTCAACAGCACAACTTTTCTTCTTACTCCGGTCAGAGGTGTCGCTCTCATCCAGCGGCTGTGCTTGGCTCATTCGTTCAAGTTCTCTCTCCCTCTCCCGACTCCTCTGTTCCAGCGACGGAGCTTGGCTCGTTGGTTTAAAGTCTCTCTGCCTCTCTTGACTCCTCTCTTCCAGCGGCAGGGCTGGGCTACCCCGTTCACTGTCTTTCTCTCCCCCAGACTCCGGTCTCTCTCTCTCACGACTCCGCTCCTGCTTGCTCTCTCTCATGTCAGTATTCAGTATCCCTATTGGCATTCCTTTCTAGACCTTCTTACCCAAACACAAACCAAACATTATTCAACCTTTGTTTACCCCTTTGAGCCCTTCATTTCCATTTCTATTTCTATTATACAAATGCCATGCTTACAGTTCTCTTCAAGTTCCTTTAGCACTATGATGAGAAAAATAGAAATATTACTCTTGTCAATAAGATTATAAGTGTCATATTAATTGTTAAAAAAAAGATGAAAGAAGAGAAAAAAAAAATAGAAAAGAAAATATAAGATAAAAAAACAAAAGAAAGAAAGAAAGAAGGAAATAAGATATAAGACACTTCATATAAAAACTATGTATAGATGAGTTGAAATTGAAAAATTTTGGCAAAAGAAATATTGTGATTAGTGCTATTGGCTCTATTGATCGTATTTGATGCATGCATGGTAGTATATTTTATTTTTCCATCATTTAGCCTATTCAACACTACAACCCTATAAAGTCCTTTAGATCTATTAAAAAAAGAAGGAATAAGATACAAGACACTTCATATAAAAAAATATGTATAGATGAGTTGAAATTGAAAAATTTTGGCAAAAGAAAGTTACATTATTGTGATTAGTGCTATTGGCTCTATTGATCGTATTTGATGCATGCATGGTAGTATATTTTATTTTTCAATCATTTAGCCTATTCAACATTACAACCCTATAAAGTCCTTTAGATCTATTTCGGCCATTGTTGCAAGCAGTGGAGAGCCTAGAAATATTACAAGCTTATGGTAGAGTGTGGTCAAAGTGGATGTGAGTAAAAAATTACCTTATATGAGAGTAGAGTGCAAACACTTATCCTAGTAAGGGTTTTCAATTGAACTCATTTAGATTAAGCTTTGTATCTTTGCTAGTTCTTATAACATGTGGCATGCTTGAGGAGTTTGGATAGATGGATACTTCATTGTTGACCAAATGTGATTTTTGAAGATTGATCATACTTGTTCATCTATATTCTTGGTTCTTGGCTTGAAATGATTTTGCCCGGGAGTGCAAAAGCTATGTGTGGGAGAATTTGATCGAGCTAAATATTCATATAAATTTTGGTGATTAACCTTAGGCTTTTGTGGGATTTGATTAACTATTTTGGGCATAAATAAGTATTAATGTAAGAATTGAGTGCTAAGGTTATTTGGGAATTAAATTGGCTAAATTGATTTATTTTAAAGAATAGTTGTTGTTCCCATTATTAATTAATTATGAACATATGATATTACCTTTGTGCATCTCATAAATGATGACATGGTACATTGGGGTTTAATGAAGGACAAAGATGGAATTAAAGGAGAGCACATGTGCAGATTTTATCTCCTAGTTTTCTGATTTTAATATGCATGTGAAAAGAGTTAGACATTGTTTAGTGGCTTGAGTTTCTTTGCCTTAACATCCCTTACATTTTTGCTTGCCTCCAAACAATGCCTTGTACCATATATTCACCAAAATTAGATCAAGCAAGGGGGGGTGGGGCAGAGGGACGTGCTGCATTTAGAGAATCACGTTTTTCAGCATTTCTGGATCTCATTTGGACAAAGCTTTTGGAGAGTTCACTTTCATTTTTCTCCATTTGATTTTCCTCTATTCCCACTAACCACTACTTCTCTCCTCCTTCCACTTCCACCGAAAATCCCTCTCTTCTCTGTTTTCTTGCATCTGAACGTAACATGACAGTTGAGAGGTCCAGAAGAGCTGATTTTCGAATCATGAGAGGCTAGGATCTTTCGTCCGATGGTGATGATGAAGCTAACCTGAGTCCTTGAGCAACTAGGGGAGTTCTTTGTATCTTAATTTCATCTTCTACTCTCTATATATGCAGATTATAATTCTAGGTTGCTAGAGGTTATAATTTGTTCATATATATGAGGATTATGATTGGTTGATGTAATCTGGATGATGATACTTGTGTTAGATTTGTACTTATGGATTGTGATTGAACTATAGAACTCTTTTGTTATTCAATTGCTTTCCTATATTCTCTTGAAATAAATTGTTTGCTAGGCTTCTAGGAATCAATTGGTGGTAGAGAGGATCTTTTATGAATCTATCATAAACTAGGTACTTCAAGGTATTCCTAATTGATCAATTGAATCTATGTTTAGATTAAATTGAGAATTTAGGAATATTGATTAGTAAGGGTTCTTACTAGTCCTTGTGCTTAGTTAAGAGAAGAACTCAAAATTAAAATTGGACAAGAATGGTTAGTGGACTCAATCACCTAGAACATTCATCTCTTGCATTTACACCCACTCACTCACTTATACATTGAAAAATTCATAAACAAGTAGCTCTTTAGTTTAATTAGATAGATGAAACTCACATCCCATACTCTTAGGTTAATTTGTTATTTATACTAGATTACTTAGGAACTAACTATAGGTTTCACATAGAGATCGACCTAGGTTAGTTGCCCTATATTGCATTTAGCTTAGTTTTATTTGATAGCCCCACGATATGGCTCTTCATGTATCAAATAACACTTCTAAAAAAACCAGTATGAAAACTAGGGGTGAGTATGGTGCCCAATGGCCGGGTGGGCCCACCTGAGCCAGGCAAAAAATTGCCCAGCACAGCCCTAAAAAAGTGGCTGGATAATAACCGGGCACGGCCGAGCATTGGGCGAGGAGTGCTGCCCTGCCCATTTGGCCCTGCCCAGAAAATTATTTTTATTTATTTAAAATATAAAATTCCATATCAAGTAAACATTATTTCATATATATTTTTTTATTTAAAATATATATTGTCTATTGTATAATACTCTTCTGGTCCTCTCTTTTTTGCCCTAGCCACTAAACACTATTTACAAGTAGATTTCTTCCTTTCTTCTTTACTTTGTGATATATTAAATTATAGTTGCTTTTTATTTTTTTCCAGATGCTTAATCATTTGATCAACTTTTGGGACATTGAATTTATGCAAACTACTTTGACTTCACAGCTTTAATTACAATCATTTTGTTTCCTTATTTATAATGGATTATGGACGTTGTTTAATTTTTAAAGTATAGATATTTGTTAAGATATATGGTAGTTTTTAAATTTCAAGACTCAAATTGTAGACTTATTTTAAAATATCTCAAGATGTGGAATCATTGAATGTATTTGAAGTTTATATTACGTAGGGCGAAATTAAGACATATGATATTGGCAACTATAGGAATGTTCATGAAATTTATACGGAATTATTTTTTCATATGTGGATAAGACAAGGCGTTATCACTTGGGCAGGGAAGCCCACTCTGCCCAGCCCACCCTTGCCCAGCCCGAAATAGTTAGGGTTTTAAGCTGGCAAGGCCAAGCATCGGGCTGCAGTTCATCCTTTGGACTGGGCATCGAGCATGGGTCTTGCTCATGCCCACCTCTAATGAAAACCCTCAAGTAATTCCCATGCTAATTTGTCTAACTTATAACGTTGACATTTAATCTCTTTTTCAAACCGAGTAAGTTGTTTAATCTTTACTTACTTTCAAGATTTCCATCAAAGAATCAGTCACACACTCATTTCCTTATAAGCAGTTTTATATAACATGCTTTTTCCTCCCAAATGTGTTCCGATTTTTCTGCATCCTTTATTAAATTTTTTTTTTTTGGATGACAATGTATGATAGGGAGGATATAGATCCCAATCTTTTATAAATTGAAAAAGAGTTAGAGTACTATTTTAAATTTCAATATTGTTATGTCTGGTGAAAAGATTTTTCTGTTACTGAATTTAAAAAAATATTGTTGGACTTTAGATTTAGAATTACTCTATAGTATATAGTGTTTTTTTAATCCCGACATTCATTAGGGGGAACACAAAATCAATTCATCAACTTTATTTTTACTCTTCAAAACTCGTAATACCCTATTTAGTTAAAAAAAAAAAGAAAGGTTGATTCAGATCCATCAATCAATAAATGCACTATATTAACGATTGTTTCAAAATATTTCTTCATTTTCTTAATTTATGTTTGT
This sequence comes from Inga leiocalycina, assembly GCA_963242795.1. NCBI lineage: Eukaryota > Viridiplantae > Streptophyta > Magnoliopsida > Fabales > Fabaceae > Inga > Inga leiocalycina. Next base: position 60,858,148 of record OY725325.1, on the reverse strand, counting down.
TCATATCTAATGGATTAAACAATCATATTAAGAAAGGATTTGAATGTTTCTTAAATTTTCTAATTGCCTTTATTTTCTAATTTCCTCAAAACGTGATCCGTACGGCAAAAATAATGTCTCTAATCAATCCTATTACAAAATTTATGGTCATTATTAATTCTAACATTTCCTTACTTTCTAGTTTTCTCAAAATTTAGATCCGTTAATTTATAAATACACAAAATTAATTATTATTTACTGAAGTTTCCTAATTTCTTTAATTTATGTTTGTTAATATTTGATTGATTAATAAATTATATTTGGAAATGATTTGATGATTTCTTAAATTCCCTAATTGCATATTTGGATGCTTTGTTGCACGATTTAGAACATGTTGAGTGCAAGTCGATCATCCCTATAATTAGAGGTGGGCATGATCAGGGTTGGACAGGGCGAGACCCTTATCCAATGCCTAACATGAAGGATGAACGGGCTGTAAATGCCCAACCCTACGCAGTAAAAGCCCTAACCATTTCAGGCTGGGCAGGGTGGGATTCTCTACCCAAGTGATGACGCCTTACCTTGTTCACATGTGAAAATATAATTTCATGTAAATTTCATGAACATTCATGTAGTTACTAATACCATATGTCTTAACTTCATCTTAAGTAATATAAACTTCAAATACATTTGATGATTCCACATCTTGGGATATTTTAAAATAAATCTATAACTTGAGTCTTGAAATTTAAAAACTACCATGTGTCTTAACAAATATCCATACTTCAAGAATTAAACAACATTCATAATCCATTATAAATAAGGAAACAAACATTTGTAATTAAAGCTGTGAAGTCCAAGTAGTTTGCATCAATTCAACGTCCCAAAAGTTGATCAAATGTCGAAGCATCTGGAAAAAAATGAAAAGCAACTATATCTTAATACATCACGAAGTAAAGAAGAAAGGAAGAAATCTACTTGTAAATAGTGTTTAGCAGCTAGGGCAAAAAAGAGAGGACCAGAAGAGCATTATACAATGGACAATATATAGTTTAAATAAAAAGATTTATGGAATAATATTTAATTGATATGAAATTATATATCTTAAATAAATAAAAATAATTTTCCAGGCAAGGCAGGACCCCCTACCTGATGCCCAGCCCTGCCCGGTTATTAGCCACCCAAAGTTGCCCAAAATTTTTTCGTTCCACTTTTTTAGGGCTAGCAGGGCAATTTTTTGCCGGGCTCGGGTGGACACACCGGGCAACTGGGCACCATGCTCACCCCTACTTGTAATGATTTTAATCCAAAGGTGAAGATAGAATGAGGAGAAGAAAGGGGAAAAAAGATAAAGAGATTATCCAAATATTGATTAAACCAAGTTTTCAAGCTCTTTTTTTTGGATTGAAGGGATCAAATTTGATATATATACACACACACACACACACATATACACTTTTTTCCTTTTGTGGATTGAGGGGAATCAAATTTGATATCTAAGTAGTCCAAGTTGATCATGTATTTTCCAATCATCATCAAAAGTTTCAGGAATAGAGGTGGAATTTGACGCTATTGGTCAATAAGACAAAGAAAATGAGCTCTTTTTTTATAGGGTTAAGGTGCAAAAATGCACATGAGGTTTTAGCAAAGGTGCAACAAACACCAAATGCTTTTTTTTGGTGCAAAAGTGCCCCCGTGGTTATAAAAATGGGGCAAAAGTCACAGATAGGAAATGCTGACCGTTAACCCCTCTTTATTGACTAACTTTGCTGATGTGGCACGTTACAGGACTGATGACTGTGCTGATGACTGGGATTAATGAGAAAAGGCAGATAAATCAAGTTTACAAGGAGGAAAGGTTCCCTGCCATTTTGCAGTGCCGAGAGAAGTTTGCAGATCTCTGCGGAGTTCCTCAGAATCCCAGCTATTGGAAGCATCATTTTTGGCGTGCGTCCATGTCCGGTAAGTAGATTCCATCCTTGAAAAGAAAATGGTAATAACAAGAACGTCCGAAGGATTACAAATAAGCAAAATAGAACACTGGAATTCTGCGATGTCTTCGTTGGCCAAAATAAAGAGGGGAAAATCTGCGGTATCAACTTTCAAAAAAAAAGAAATAGACCAATAGCTAGACATAAAAATCACAGGCTTCCCATTTTCGAGGTAAGAATAATAAAAACAGCAATTAATCCAGCAGAATTTGTGAGGGGTTAATTAATTCCTCTACGTAAGAAATGACCCAGAAGATCATAAAACCTCTAGTTCTTCTATATTTCCCTCATTAACGTATGATAAAGAACCCTAAGAAAGCCAACCCAAATGACCGAAAGGGCAGCGATAATGACGGGTACCTGTCTGCAGATTCCTGAACCTCTTCAGCCGCCGTAAAGAAAGGATCTTTTTCCCATCAATCGAAACTCGAAGCCATTAGAAAACAAGGGGCTGGTTCGAACGATGATAAACGGCAAAGAGGATAAATCCAGTACAAAAAACCCTAGCCGAGGAAATATTGGCCGCAATGTGCTATCAAACTCAACACGCAGATAAATTGGAAGATAGAGCCGTGAGAAGAATTCCGATCAGTTGCAGGAGAAGGATGATACGGTGGTTGCAAGATGTAATTAGGAGTAAGGGAACACAAGCGTTACAGCGGCCAACAAAATCAAATATAAATTTGTCTCTCTCGATTATTTTTGGTGATTGCAGACAATGAACTTTTCTCGTGGTTAAGCTAAACCATGAAATGCAAGTACATCCGCAGCACAGTCATCAGCCTGTAACGTGCCACATCAGCAAAGTTAGTCAACAAAGAGGGGTTAACGGTCAGCATTTCCCATATGTGACTTTTGCCCCATTTTTATAACCACGGGGGCACTTTTGCACCAAAAAAAAGCATTTGGTGTTTGTTGTACCTTTGCTAAAACCTCATGTGCATTTTTGCACCTTAACCCTTTTTTATATTGGGTTTAATATAGTTGTTGTTGCTTTTGAGTTTTTCCCCCTTTAATGTAAAGTTCAAATATTTTGATTTCGTTGCATTTATAAGACAATTAATTTTTTTCCTTTATTTCCAAAAACAAATTTGGACAGTTTTTCCACAATGATAATTAAATTAATGACATTTAGCTTTTAGGGTCAACGCCACATGTTTATTACTCTATTAACCTTAACATATTTTGATAGTTATAATATCAAACTATGTGTCTCTGGATATAGGTACTACTATCACAACTAACACCTTTTGGGATAACACTACCCCGTACAACATAGGGGATGTAGCTTTTATTTAATAGATACTATTTTTTGCTCTTAATATAAGATTTAGAAATACCTCTTGATAGAAACCCCTAAATATGTATATTTTGGAGAAAAACAGTTGAAGTCTTATATTTAAGATTAAAGCAAAACATTTATCTAATTCTTATATTATTATTAGAGGGAGGATTAAATTGTTTTCACGCAATCCAAATATCGTCCTTGGCTTGAAATGAACCCGGTGTTTTGAAATCAACATTATATTGTATTGATCTCTTTTTGTCCTATTCCTATTTCTTTAAAAAAAATATGCAAATTGCTACGTCTTTTTTTCTAATTTCTAACTTCTCATTCTCATGCCCAACAATCCTAAAGGATGTGCCAACAAAATGACAAGAGAATCCATCATCCCATAATGTGTAGCTCCCTCACCGTAATTACATCAGAATTACGAAATTTAAGTGAAATGGAGACCACTAAAATGAAATCAACAATTATAATTTCCCCCCCAACGCGGGATGGGGTATTTCAAAAATCATTTCAAAGTGTAATTAATCCTGGTCTCACATTCACATGCGGATATAATTACTTGAGAAATCAAATCACATAATAAATATCAGAGTGCGGAAACTAAAATCCTGGCAAACCCCGGGTTACCTACATATATGACATGGGTTTAAAGATTCCCAAAATGGGGATTACATGTCCAAAATATTCGTTTACATCTCATATACACTTAGTAATCCCAAAACCAAAATAAAGATAACCAACTACCACAAGTCTCAGAGTAATCCTAACTACTCCTGGTTGTCCGCTTCCCTTTCGAACCACTTGCCCTGTCTGAAAAGGTTAGTCATTTGGAAAGAGTGAGATTCTAAAGAATCCCAGTAGTAACAAATTATTCATATCACACGTAATCACATAGCATGTAAACAAATCATCCAATATCAGCAACACAAATCGCACTCCACCCTCATCCCGTTTTACTGCCGGAAAGGCACACCATCCTAACCCGAACCGTTGTTAGCGACTCAGGGACTATTGGCGTGGCAGTGCATACGAATAGCCTTACGGCTCACATATAGCCTTTCGGCTTTCATAATTGGCCCGTCGGCCTTCACAAATAGCCTTTCGGCCCACAATTAGCCTTTCGGCCCACATAATCACATATATCACACCCTAACCTCATCCCCTTTTACCGCCGGGAAGGCACACAGCCCTTACTCGAACCATTGTTAGCAACTCAGGGACTATTGGTATAGCGGTGCGTGCTTCCACAATTTCACATATCTTGCAGCATACGAAATCAACACAACACAATGACATAGCACACATACAATGTATCACATAAGGTATAAAGCAAGAGTCACTACCTGAATCTTTCCTGACTGGCTCCGGTACTGTAGTCTCACGAGGGCGACAGATGTCAAATCCTACACCAAATTAGGGACAACCAATCAATCTCTTTTCCAAATTCTCAATTTCATAATACACTTAGTTGGTTATCATTTAGGACTCTTTAGGTGACCACTAGAGGCCTAAACATATGCCTAAAGGGTTGGAAGACACTACCCCAAAGACCCCTTTCTCGAAGGCACAACACTGATTTCTGACAGCCTCACTCGAGTGAAGACGACCTCACTCGAGTGATGAGAGACTTGTGCTCGGGTGAGAAGGACTCTCACTCGCGAGTGCTTAACAGTGAGCAACCTTCACGGCCAGGAAGTACTCACATCACTCGAGCACCAAGCTCTGCACTCGAGTGGTGACCCCACTTATGCTCGAGTTCCCGAAAGTACAACACCACGAGTGACAACCTGAGAGCACATGCAACCATCAAAGGGACAAGCTCACTCGAGCATACCCTCAGTGCTCGGGTGAGACAGCCGTGCTTGCGAGTGTCAGAGCACACTCTTGAACAATGGCCAGTGAGTGACAACCCGAGAGCAACCCTAACTCTGGATTCACTCCATCACTCGAGCAGGCCCAAGCTCACTCGAGCATATTCTTCCCTCACTCGAGAACAAAGAAGTGCACTCGAGCCTCATTCAAAGAATCCAATCAAAACTCAATGCAAAAGAGGGAAAAATGCACACAGCACTCGAGCATGATCTTCCTCTGCTCGAATGTTGTGCATCAGAGACCAAAAACGCAGAAAATATCAGAAAACACTAGATGGTCAAATTTATACCCAATGGTTCCCAAACTCTACCAAAAAACTCATACACACTTGACACTAACTAGGGAACACATTTGCCACTTCAAAAACACTCCCAAAACCAATTTGACCATAATCATAGTCTTAGGTCTCTATAACACAACAAATGTCCAATTTCCCTTAACACATTTCCAACATTCCAAACTAAATCCAATACTCAAATATCTTCACAATAAATCATTTCCAACATCAAACACAATGAAATCCATACTTTCAACATTTGGTATAACTAGGGCAAATTTTCCAGATTTTCACAAACTTATCCAAAAATCACAAACAATACTTCAAAATGCACTAAATGCCTACCTCTTCACTTTGCCAAATCCAGGATCTTGATTCTCCAACTTCCAATTTCGACCAACACACAAATCACCACTATTTCAAGATTCTACAACCACCACAATGGAGTTCTCAATGAGATACACAACATTGGAGAAGAGGATTTTAGCAAAGAAGGATCATTACTTACCCAAGATCAAAGCTTTTCTTTCTCTCTCCAAGTTGTTTAGCAAAAATGGGGAAGGAAGAGAGAGAAAATGTGAGATGGAAGAGATGATGATGATGATTGCATTTTCCCTTTTCCTCTTACACCTCAACCGAAAAGAGAGAGGAGAGAGAGAGAGAGAAAAGTGGCCCTTTGTCCTCTTGTGCCACATCCTATGGCCACCACAATGCCACATGTCACTATCTAACACACTCCTCCATGAGCTCACACAAACTCAAAGCATAAGATTCTGACCCATGGTCAATGAATCTCAACCCTTGATCTTAAATACCACACACGTTTCTATCAAATTCACATCATATTAATTCCAAAAGCGTTTAATTACACCATTATAATTAATCTCAAAATCATTAGACCTTAATCCCGAATTGGGATATTACATAATGCATCAGGGATTAACTGTGACTCCATTATTTGTAATCAATGAGACAAATCATGTCTCATCCATGTGCTCCTTGGCCTTTAACAACGGATACGATTGAATCAGTTGTGCACTCGGAATCTTTTGAGATGATTCAAAGTATTGATCACATTGACGATGATGGATGGATCATTTTTTTGGTGGAAAATATAAGGCTGGCCAATTATTCTTCTGTCAATCATAGATTTGTTTCCAAGGTCAATCTTTTCAGTCTCTAACATTGAAGGAGATGTCTACTCAGCCTTGTCTTGCTCTCCAATGCTTTAGAGCGCGCGACATTGGATTTTGAATTGTCCGCTATAAATCTTTTCTAGTAGAAAGCTTCAAGTGTTTTGCATCCAAAAGAAAAAAAAAAATCTGCCAAGAGAAGGATCAAGGAGGAACCCGCCTAATATTATTTTTACAGGGACATATATATCATCATTTCTATATCATTTGAATTGCAAAGAATTTTTTTTTGGGTGAAATAAATTCACCATAATATTTTGAATTCAGTGCAATCATGCCCTTGTTTGATTGTAGGTTTCATATGTGTAATCATTTGTTTCATTAATGCAGGGGTTAAAGGCCAATTTTGCTTTAAAAGTTTTTTGAGGTAATTTTGTCCTGTAAATGTCCATCAAGGAGTAATTTTGTCATTATTGTTATCCCAGTTAAATTTGACTGTTAATTGATCAAATATGTTGATCCGACAATCTATATATTATCCACGTCATTTTTGTTAAGGTGCAAATTTATCCTTAAAGTCCATATGTCATCTACTTCACTTTTATTTAAAGTTAGCTTTAAAACTTTTGGTGTAAATTTGCACTTTAATAATAGTGAAAATTAACTAAAATTTGCACTTTAATAATATGGACTGTCAACTCAGCATATTTAGCTAACTAATAGTGAAAATTAACTAAAATAACGATTAAGGTAAAATTGTTCCCTCTTTAGTATTACCGGAACAAAATTGCCCCTGAGCCAAAAAAAAAAAAAACATCCCCATTTTCCGCATTCTGCACGTTAACGCTGGCCCACAAAGGGTGACAGTGCATGGAGTTGCTATGTTGATTGAGCTTTCAACAAAGAGAAGATAGGAGGAATAGAAGGCCAATGTGCTTGCGAAATTAAGCAGTGAAGTTCTAGGAGGAAATTTCCCTTTCCGCGTTCTGCACGTTGAGGCTGGCCCACAAAGGGTGACAGTGCATGGATTTGACGGTGTTACGTTCGTGTTGAATCAAATTTCTGAATCCTGGCCGTTCTTGTTTTCTCCAATTTGTTCGGTTGGTTGGCCAAAAACATGGGGCAAATATCACTTAGCCCCGGCGGAAGCAACTTTATTTTAGTCAGCTTCCAAGAGTTTATGAAATTTTATCAAGGTCAAAATAAAATTAATTTTTTGTGGGTGAAAAAACAACCACGTCTTTCTTGTATTTCTTGAATTACCATATTTATGTTGAAAACTTATATATTTATCTTATAAATGATTAAAATTTTTTAATTCGCTCGACTTTTATTTATTTTATAAATGTTTTTAATTGTTTTATGAATATATTTATTTGTTTGTCTTGTGAATTATTTATTTCTCTTGTAAATGATCAAAATATTCTTATTAAATCCTTTGTTTTCTTTAAATCCCTTTATTCGTCTTATAAATAACCATATTTATTTTGTAAATGCTCAAATAAAAAATATAAAGTATGGGAATCATGGTTTTTTATAAACAAAATTTAATTTCATTTTAATTCAAGAAAGTGCAGTGAAATTTCAGGATCTTTTAGGGTTGACTGAAATCGGCTTAGTGAAATTTTCCCAAAATTTTTGCCTTGTTGATGGTATTTATATTGTTAGTTCATATTTCTAAAAGCACAATTGGGATTCTTTTTTTTTCTTAGGTCAATTTAATTGAATATTTTCCCCGTTGTTTCTAATTGGGTTTCTTATTCCATTGCAGAATGCTTTTCTGGAGTTTGGAAAGGTGATAAGTGCGAAATGGCAAGTGGTTTGTGGCTTTAAGTACTCCATAACACTAGAGGCAACTGATGGTGCCAAGAAAAAGGTTTATGAAACCAAAATTTGGGAGAAGTCGTGGCTGAACTTTAAGGAAGTGCTGGAGTTTAAGCCCATTGGGGACGCCCCTTAGCCATTCTACCCCTGACAAGGTCGCTTCATCAACTCTCTTTACTGATACATCTAATGGCATTTTTGGAATTCTAACTCTGTGATAACTAGTGTTTGATCTAAGTTTTAAAGAACTAAAGATTATGGGAATTGTTATCATATTTTGTTAAAGGAACAACTGTTATTCCAATGAAACAAACTAAAAATGTTTGAAGCATCAGAGAAATAAGTAAGTAACAACTAACAACCATTGTTGTCAAATATGTGAATTGACTCTTTGAGTTTATTAATTTTATATTTTCATCTTACAAAATTGTGTCAAGTCACTCTTAAACTCGTGTTAGTGAGTTCACACATTGAGTTTACCGCTAACTCACTTTTAAACTCATACTAACTTTTTCAATTTAATCATGCTCAGTGGCTTTATATATAAATTTATAAAAACAAATTTTATTGAGTATGATAAATTGTAAATATAAATGTTGATGAATTTAATTTCAATTATTTGAATTTAAAATATATTTAGATCATATTGTTACCATATTTATATTTTAACTATTTAATTATACACTATTAATAACTATTTATTATTAAAAGTGAACTTTTACGAATTTACGATTCTAGTCCACGATACAATTTTACATCACTATCAGAAATTTGCTTAAACTCATAAGTTTGATAATTTTGACAACGACGACTTAAATCCCCTATAGCAAACTATATTTTCTTATCCTTCATTGTAAGTTGTGAAATCAGAACTCAGTCTCCATTCAGATGACTCGGGTGTTCACCGCATTGAGAAGAATAAGGGAGTAAGATTAGATCACTAAACAAGAGCTATTTGTTACATGCTTTAGTTAGGCACTTTGGACACTTGTATTTTTGGCAAGATACAGTAGAGATACGCCGCATAATGGTTTGAATCCACATCTCTGGGAATTCCATTTTAATCAAGGCCATCTCCAAGAACTGCCATGGGATAAAAAAAAAATCCACTTTAAGAGTATGAAATTTATTGGCAAACAATTAAAATATGATCTGAGATCAAGCACTCTCATTTGGCACGGAACATGTAGCTGAATTTTTTCTTTTTTTTGGCGTAGCAACAAAGTGCTCAATTATATTCTTAATTATATTGTACAAGAGCTTCGAGATGATATTATAACGAACATAATAAAGACTAACAGGCTTATACTCCCTAAAAGATTGCGCACTTGGGCACTTGGGAAGTTGGGAGTAAGTGTGTGATAAATATATATTTTATAATTAAATATATACATATTTTAGGATACAATTGATTAAATTTAGTGATATTTTGTACCTATTTAATTATCTTTTAATTAAATTCAGGAAAAAAATAAATTTTAATATAAAATCTATTCATAACCTATTTTATTTTGTAGGAGATATTATGTGATCTGGCAGAAGAGAAAACATCAAATAAAAAGAAACAATTTATCAAAGTATATATATATTTGATGACAGCTCTGCTTGATATACTTACCTGAAGTTATCTTCTTTTAATTCGCATGGGACCACCGTCCTTTTCAATTCAATATATATATATATATATTAAAGCAACAAAAAAAAAGGGAGAATCAGAAATAAAGAGACAGATATCAGATTGTGGACCTGCGATTAAAGAATTAAAAAGGATTCAATAATGTGCAGAAGATATACGTGGTGGAAGGAAATAAAATACCGATGGTTATAAATAAGAGGAACAACAACGTTTTTCAGGGAAGCGAATAGCAACAAGAAGAGAGTCGAATTGGAGAGAACGGAGCAACGGCAAAGACGCAAAGCAGAGAGGATCAATGCTGGAAGAAGGGAGCTTTTGACAGATTTGTTATCTTTGTTTCTTGTTTTTCTTGTTGTTAAATCTGAATTTAATATTTCTGTTATGGATTTTATTATATCCATGTGTGACTAATTCTTTTCTTAGATCTAGAATAGCTATGAATTGATTCTTGGATTAGAGCTTGTTTTGAACCATTTAAATTATGCTTAATGTTTTCTTGTTTACTTAATCTTGTTATATCTTGCCTATTTAGTGATTGATCACCACTAAGCATGAAATTGAATAATTTTGATTACACTTGGGAAAAGAATCTTAATTTAACCATAGTATTACGTAATGTGGGATTAAAATTTATTCTAATTTGCTAATAGGATAGGAATATACCTATTAGACCTACATAATTATATTAGAGTGAATTTGGATATTTATTGGCTCTTGAATAGATTATTAGGAATGATAATTTTAATTTGAGAGAAGGATATAAGTGATCGAGAGATACTTATATCTATTAAGACTCTAGATTAACAAGTTAATATTAAGTGAATTTATTTGGGTAATTACATACTCTAAAACTTAAAGAAAGGATTAGCCGCTCTATGTTGTTTGTCTTGATTGAAATCTTTAAAACTCTAGTTTACTATTTTTCGTTTCTTATCTTTAATCTTATTATCTTTGATTTTCTCAACTTAGACGAACATAGGAAATTTAATGCCTAGTTAGTAATTATCTTCAAGTCTCTATAGGTAGACCTTGATTTGCTATTATACTATTCCAATGGGTCGTACACTTGCTGTGCTCACTTAAAATTTTAGCAGCATCAGTGTGGTTATGAATTTATTCGAATATTGCACTAATGGCATATTGGGGATATTAATCACTATTCAACTTAGAGAGTTATTACATATACCCAAAAGTGCGTTCAGTTATATTCCAATCTTAGCTCTTCAATCAACCACTAGGGGCCTAAGGAATAATATTCTTGCGACAGGATGCCTATAAAACGAAACTTAAGAAAATCTCCCGTTCACGCCCGAGTATATATGCAATTCTGAATGCATGTTTAATTTTCCATGCATTACATAATTAAATAACACTTATCAAAGGCCTTGTAGCTTGGTGGTATGAATATTCCCCAAAATATGGAAGGTTCTGGATTCGATCCTGCCTATAACTCAAGCATGTTAGCACATGCCCAAATAAATTGCACTTGAAACCCTGGTATATACAGTCCATGCTTTTTCCTCTTGTATTTCAATTCCATTTAATACTCCCCCTATCTACAAAGGCATGACTTCGGTTCAAAAAACGTTTATAAAGGTATTTACATATCCCTCACCAACAAAGTTCTCCATCAGAATTAAAAAATGGTAGCTAACTCATTAAATTAGACTTAAATTAAAAGAAATTTTTGACTTTACCCATATTAAATGAGGTATTGAAGAAGATAGAAAAATACAATGAGTCATCTTTAATTGTAGTGGCAAATATGACAAATAAGATAGACCAAGCCATCCTTCTAGAAGCAACTTACAGTATATTGAACATGGGAGGGAGTAATGATGACATATACATTTTTTTCCCCTCAAAAGCCAAGATTATGAGACTTGCAGAAAACAACTGAAAGCTGAGTCTAAATTATTTTCTGAAATACTTGACGGGGAGACAGACGTTTGGAATAATGGGAGATAGATTGATCTTGGAGCAAGGTATCTGTGCGGACAGATGAAACAGGCCATATATATATATATATATATATTAATTCAAGGAATTCTCTAAATTGTACAAGTGATTGCACACTCAGTAAGCAAAACAAATATAGAGAAGAATAATGGATGAGAGATTGGTTGAAGCTGCAAGAGTGGGAGATGTTATGGCATTAAACAGAATTATGGAGGAGGATCCTGATGCACTGGAGAGAGCATGTTCAGTTCACTTTGCAGAATCAGCGCTTCATGTTGCAGCACGACGAGGGAAAGCAGAATTTGTGAAGGAGATTGTGACTCGATTGCCTTCGCTAGCCACGGAGACGAACCAGCAAGGTATGATCCCATTGCACTTGGCTTCCTTAAAAGTTCATGTTGAGACAGTGAGGGAGCTTTTGAAGGCGAAGCTTGATGATGATGAAGTGAATCAGTGCCTTTTGAAAGACGACCAAGGCTGGACTCCGCTGCACTGCGCATCGCAGAAAGGCAAAATCAGTGTTATTGAAGAGTTAATCAGGGCATGTCCTCGGTGCTTGGAACAAGTGACGGAGAAAGGAGAGACTGTTCTTCATGTAGCAGTGAAGGCTAATCAATTTGAAGCTAAGTTCTAGCGGACAGCAAAAAGTGTCACAATTTCCACAATCTGTTGAAAGCGGAGGACCAAAAAGGCAAGAATGCCTATCAACTTGCAGCATTAAAGAAATTACAGTCTCAGGTATACGAAGAAAAATATACTGGCTCCGGTCTTTAATACGAGTCCTAGTTTATTAATTTAAAAAGATTAAGAAAAATAAATAAATTATTTTAAAGTAGTTATATTTATCATTTTTCTCCAAACTGATTTGTATGAATTATAAAATGATATTCCTTCCGTTCTTTTCTTAAGATGACAATGTTTGAATGTGTGTATTCCTTTTTATAAGATTCTATCCGGATATATCTAAACATTTAAGAATTATATATGTCTTTCTCCTTGCTTTTTTCAACTCATTATCCCAAATCACTTTTTCCACTCATTCTCTCGTCTACTCACCTTCTTTATAAATAAGGGTGTTTTTGGAAATGGGTTGCATTTTTTACATATTTATTATCTTTAACTAACTTTTTTATCTACATAATTCGGTTATTGGTATCTTATAAAAAAAAATGGAGGGGATATATAATATAAAAGCACACATAAATATTTCAAAGAAATCATATAAAATATGAATAATTAAGTAATCTATTTGGCTTCATTATTAATCTTCCCAAATTAAACAACTGTGTCTTATAATAGTACATAATTTATGCATCACTGTTTATATTGCTGATTGAAATACACGAAAGGTAGATGATGAAATAAGAGAAGAACGTTATATAAACATAGAGTGGGAGGGGAATGAAGACAGTGAAGCCTCTAATAAAGAAGACCAGAGGATGATGAGTGATAATGAAGGGCAGTCGTCGCAGCTGGATGCAATACTAGTGCTGGGGACCTTAGTTATAACACTCACATACCAAGCTTTGGTAAATCCTCCATCAACCTTTTTTGCAAATGGCAGCACTAAAGTAGACTGGGAATGCCTTTTCAGGAAGGAAGGATCACTCAGTCTCACAAAAGTCCTCAAGGAGTGTCCAGCCTTGTTGCCTTTTGCATTCTTGATGTTCAACACCTTGATCTTCTACCAGTCCATCGTCATCGTCGTTTTGGCTCTGCGGGGCATAAGGAGATTACTCGCTTTGCAAACACTTACGGTGTACCTCATCATATGTTATCGTATATTGCTCACGGCTGTCGACTATCATATCGTATATTTTTCACTGCCCTTTGCAATTATAGGAGTTTCAGCCTTCTTTTTGTTCTCAACAAAGAAGAGGGCTCAATTTATAAAGCGCATATTCGGCACATTAGCCAAAAAAATGGCGTCAAAACTCAAAAGGATAGATCTGACAAGGTGTCCGGCCAAATCAGCAACATGAAGGATCATAATCAATATAATGAAATTTTGTTTTAGAATTTAATGTAATGAGATCTTTCTCTTATCCCACATTCTACCTTTATTTATCTTATAAATGTCTTTCTTTGTTGGGAAAATTGTGAAAAAATCCCTCATTGGCAACTTATTTGCTAAATGGGACCTTCGCGTGCAGATTATCTTCCACATGTGCAGAATATCTTCCCTGATGTGCAGATGATCTTCCCTGTATGCAAAATTCTTCCCTATACGTGTGCACCTTCCCTAGGTGTGCAGAAACCTTCCCTCCGTGTGCAGATATCTTCCCTCCATGTGCAAGATATCTTCCCAGGTCCCATTTAGCAAATAAGTTGTCCATGAGGTCTTTTTTAACAATTCTCCCTTCTTTGTTTTGTGAATACCCTTATTTATTTTGTGAATTATCTTATTTCTCTTGTAAAATACCAAAATGTTCTTGCTAACTTCTTTGTTATCTTTTAATCCCTTTATTTATCTTATAAATAACTATATTTATTTTGTAAATGCTCAAATGAAAAATATAAAGTATGAGCATCATTGTCTTTTTATGGACAAAATTTAATTTCATTTTGACTCAAGAGGATATAGTAAAATTTCAGAATCTAAAATTGCTTCCAATGGGGACTAAGTGAAATTGTCCCAAAATATTTGTCTTGTAGACGGTATTTAGATTGTTAGTTCGTATTTCTAAAAGCACAATTGGAATTCTTTATTTTTTTTTTCCTAGGTCAATTTAATTGAATATTTTTCCCATTGTTTCTAATTGGGTTTCTTATTCCATTGCGGAATGCTTTTCTGGAGTTTGGAAAGGTGGTAAGTGCGAAACGGCAAGTGGCTTAGGGCTTTAAGTACTCCATAACGCTGGAGCCTTAGGGCTTTAAGTACTCCATAACAGATATTACATCACTGTCATAAGTTTGTCAGGAGTTTGCTTAAACCCCTAAGTTTGACAACCTTGATAACAACGACTTAAATCCCGGATAGCAAACTATATTTTCTTATCCTTTATTATAAGTGTGAAATCATAACTCTATCCTCATCCAGATGACTTGGGTATTCACGGCTTTGAGACGAATAAGGGAGTAGGATTAGATCACTAAACAAGAGCTATCTGTTACATGCTTTAGTTAGGCACTTTTGGGCTCTTGTATTTCTGGTAAGACACAGTAGAGATACGCCGCATAATAATTTGAATCCACATCTCTGGGAATTCCATTTTAATCGAGACCATATCCAAGAACTGCCATGAGATTTTTTAAAAAAAAATCCACTTTAAGAGTATGAAGTTTATGAATTAGTTGGGAAACAATTAAAATATGATCTGAGATCAGACCTTCGAGATGATCTTATAACTAACATTATAAAGACTAACAAGCTTATGCTGGCTCAAAGATTGCGCACTTGGGCACTTAGGAGTGAGTGTGATTATGAATTTATTCGAATAAGGCACTAATGGCATATTGGGGATATTAATCACTATTCAACTTAGAGAGTTATTACATATACCCAAAATTGCATTCAATTATATTCCAACCTTAACTCTTCAATCAACTACCAGCGGAGCTAAGGAATATCCTTGAGACAGGATGCCTATAAAACGAAACTTGAGAAAATCTCTCGTTCACGCCCGTGTATATATGCAATTCTGAATGCATGTTCAATTTTCCATGCATTAAATAATTAAATAACACTTACCAAAGGCCTTGCAGTTTGGTGGTATGAATATTCCCCCAATATATGGTATATATTGCCAGATCCCTCCAGGCATGTTAGCACAGGCCCAAATAAATTGCACTTGAAACTCTGGTATATACAAGCCATTCTTTTTCCTCTTGTATTTCAATTCCATTTAATACTCCCCCTGATCTACAAGGGCATGCCTCCGGTTTAAAGAACACTTATAAAGGTATTTACAAATCGTCCACCAATAAAGTCCTCCATCAAAATTAAGAAATAGTAGTTAACTCATTAAATTAAACTTAAATTAAAGGGAGAATTACACTTAGATCCCAAGAAAGAAAATAAATGAAGAAATGGTCTTTGGAGATTACAAAATGAAAAAATGATCACATTAACAACTCTAGAAGCCTATATTGACAACTCGTTAACAACTCCAAGAGCATGTATTGACAACTCCATGGGACCATTTTTTCATTTCTCTTTTTTCTTGGGACTTAAGTGTAATTCTCCCTAAATTAAAAGACATTTTCAACTTTATTCATATTAAATGAGTTATTGAAGAAGATAGAAAAATATAAAGAATTATATTTAAACATTAACTGTAGTGGTAAATATGACAAATAAGGTGGACCAAGTCATCCTTCTAGAAACAACTTATACTGTGGACGGGAGGGAGTAATAATGACATGTACATTTTTTCCCCTCAAATGCCAAGATTGTGAGACTTGCAGAAAACAAAAGAAGCACCGACGGAAAGCTGTCTCAATTATTTTCTGAAATACTTGACGGGGACACGGACGCTTGGAATAATGGGAGATAGGTTGATCTTGGAGGAAGGTATATGTGCGGACAGATGAGACTGGCCGTGTATATATATTAATATGAGGAATTCTCTAAATCTTACCAAGTGATTGTACACTAGAGTAATCAAAACAAATATAGAAAAGAAATAATGGATGAGTGATTAGTTGAAGCTGCAAGAGTGGGAGATGTTATGGCATTAAACAGAATTATGGAGGAGGATCCTGATATACTGGAGAGAGCAGTTCACTTTGCAGATTCAGCGCTTCATGTTGCAGCACGACGAAGGAAAGCAGAATTTGTGAAGCAGATTGTGACTCGATTGCCTTCGCTAGCCATGGAGACGAACCGGCAAGGCATGATCCCATTGCACTTGGCTTCTTCAAAAGGTCATGTTGAGACAGTGAGGGAGCTTTTGAAGGCAAAGCTTGATGATGAAGTGAATCAGTGCCTTTTGAAAGACGACCAAGGCGGGACTCCGCTGCACTGCGCATCGCAGAAAGGAAAAATCAGTGTTATTGAAGAGTTAATCAGGACATGTCCTCAGTGCTTGGAACAAGTGACGGAGAAAGGAGACACTGTTCTTCACATAGCAGTGAAGGCTAATCAATTTGAAGCTGTCAAAGTGCTAGCGGACAGCATCAAGCGTCACATAATTTCCACAATCTGTTGAAAGCACAAGACCAATAGGGCAAGAGTGCCTATCAACTTGCAGCAGCAAAGAAATTACAGTCTCACGTATATGAAGAAAAATATACTCCCTCCGGTCATTAATATAAGTCCTAATTGACTAATTTAGAGAGATTAAAGAAGCTATATGAATTACTTCAAAATATTTATACTTGTTATTTTTCTCCAAACTAAGTTTCCTGGTTTATAAAATAATATATAATATAACGATATGAATAAATATTTCAGAGAAATCATGAAAAATATGATATTTGTAATATATTTACTTTCCTTGATCTCTCCAAATTAGATAACTGGGTCTTATATTAAGGATTAGAGGTAGTACATAATTTGAGCATCACTGTTTATGTATGCTGATTGGAATATAAGTGTGGCAGGAAGTAGAGGTACTAAAGGAACGTGATGAAATAAGAGAGGAATGTCACATAAACATAGAGGGGAAAGGAAATGAAGACCGTGAAGCCCTAATAAAGAAGATCAGAAGATGATGAGTAATAATGAAGGGCAGTCGTGGCAGCAGGATGCAATACTAGTGGTGGCGACCTTAATTATAACACTCACATACCAAGCTTTGGTAAATCCTCCAACAACCTTGTTCAAAGATGGCAGCACTAAAATAGACTGGGGATGCCTTTCCAGGAAGCAAGGATCACACAGTCTCACAAATTAAGGGCCTCAAGGAGTGTCCAGCCTTGTTGCCTTTTGCATTCTTCTTGTTCAACACCTTGATCTTCGTCCAGTCTATTGTCATCATCGTTTTTGCTTTGCGGGGCGGAAGGATATTGTTCTTGTTCAATGTGCAACTCATGACGGTGTACCTCATCCTATGTTATAGTATCTTGCTCACGGCTATCGACTATTATATCGTATATTTTTCACTTCCCTTTGCAATTATAGGAGTTTCAGCCTTCTTTTGGTTCTCAAGAAAGGATTGGGCTCTATTGATAAAGCGCAGATTTCGCATATTAGCAAAAAAAAAAAAAAAAACGCGTCAAAACTCGAACGGATAGATCTGACAAGGTGTCCGGCCACTTCAGCAACCTGAAGGATCATAATCAATATAATGAAATTTGTTTTAGAAGGTAATGCAATGAGATCTTTCTCTTATCCCACATTCTACCTTTATGTATGTATATAGGTCATGCCACTTGCTTGTTTAGTTGTTCGCGTGGGTTGTATTCACTTGCATGGGAGCAGCTAGCTTCTCACAAGCAGAATTTGTGAAGGAGATTGTGACTCGATTGCCTTCGTTAGCCACTGAGACTAACCAGCAAGGTATGATCTCATTGCACTTGGCTTCTTTACAAGGTCATGTTGAGACAGTGAGGGAGCCTTTGAAGGCAAAGCTTGATGATGATGAAGTGAATCAGTGCCTTTTGAAAGATGACCAAGGCTGGACTCCGCTGCATTGCGCATCGCAGAAGGCAAAATCAGTGTTATTAAAGAGTTAATCTGTCAAGCCCCTTAACATTTCGATATTCATAGAGTATTAAGCGCACAGTTCTATAAGACATACAGAAATAGCCAATACATACTGACATTAAGTTCTTATTTATAATAGAGGAAAATCCTTGCAAGGTTTGAAATACATACACAAATATACAGAGTGCTCAAAAGAAAGCAAAAGTACAAATATAGACATCCACCACACAACTCTGGTACACACTGAGATTCTATGCACTGGTAGCCTCTGTCTTTCCCTTCGAGCCACTAACTTCAGCTAGAATGTTTTTCATTTTGATAAAGGGTGAGATTCGAGTGGCTCTCAGTTGTAACATGTTTTTCCGACATATAAAATGTGAAAATAAATATACAATGTACCATGTCATGTAATATACTAACTTGTGTTGTGTGCACGGTGTCTAAGGTCAAACGGCATGTTTAGACCCCGGCTTAACTCGTGTCCAAGGTCAACAACTATTTGAACCCTTGGCTTATCCGCTTGTACCATCGCTGGATCCCTGATCACAGCTAGGTCGTGTGCCCTAAGCACTGTCTTGTTCAAAAGATGGCATACACAAAGCATACAAATTATTATATAGTATATGAAAGAAAGTGTTACTACCTTATGTCCCTTTTTGCTATACAATAATAGTTCCTTGAACTACGTGCCAACAAATCAGGCGATTATTCCGGTCCTAAAATTCCAAATGTACAAAAATTAGGTTAAAACCTATTCATGTACCACTTTAGAGACTTCCATAATGTTTTTTGTGGTTATATTAGTCTATATTGAAAAATTACCAAAATGCCTCTGGGGACCCGGTCCCGGCCCTACTATACCCAGTCAGACCGTACTTTTCTAAAAATTTTGACCTAAACTATTCTGACATATTTTCATCCAAGGAATCCATTTTTAACCTTGGTTTTTGTAAAAACACTATCAAATGACAGTTTCACAATTTTCCAAAAACTGACAGATTTTCAGTCAACTTTAAAAATTTATAACTAATTCTAGAAATTTCCAAATTGACTGATTCCAAAGCCTAAATGAAGCTCTTTAAATGTACTTTCATGGAAAAATATCCAAAGATAATTATTGACTATATATATTACCCAAAAATTCGGCCAACTACTACTGTTCCAGATTGCATTTCAGAACAGAGCTCAACTTCCAAAAATCATAACTAATAATACTAAAATCGAAATGGAATGTTCTAAAATTATATGGAAAGCTCTTTAAGTGTAGTTTCATAAAAAAATACCCCAAAACTATCAGACTTGAACGTCCAGAATGACCCCTGTTTCTGACTTAACTTTGAAAAATCATAACTCTCTCCACATGTATCAAAATAATGCATTCTTCTACTCATTGGAAATTGATGAATGTCTACTATATTCCTATAAAATTTCATAATTTTTCACTAAGGTTTGTCTGGTCAAAATGCAACATGAAACTGACTAACTTCCAAAAACGTCAGTTTTGATAGTCTGACTTCAAAAATCAATAACTCATCCATTTTTAATCCAAATTGTACTTTTCTTGATTCTATCATCAACTACACATCCTAAACTATCTATACAAAAAGACTCATTCAAAAATTCCATCTATAGCCTCTGTTTAAGATTTTACAAATTTCAGGTATGTACTCTATTTTTCGGACAGCAAAACAGAGTTGAGAAAACTAACATGTATACATGAATTTATACCCTAAACCTCACAAATTGTAACTCTATACTCCACTATACATATGTCCTAAGGTTAATGATCAAATTTCAGAACTAAAGAATCCCAAAATTCACCACAAAATGGTCACACAATAACTGGTTTTACAGTTTTCGGTTGACAGAATTTTTCAGTGATGTTTCTCAATTCGAGCAACTAAACAACCCAGAAAACAACATCAATCCAATGGGAAAACGAAGACAAATGTGTAAGAGACTCACCTAAACACGTTTATGGAGTTGTATGTGAAGTTTGGAGCTTCTTCTTCCTTCCTCCGATGACACCTATCACCCTTGCTCTCTTGGCTCTCTCTTTGTCCTCTCTTTCTCTATGTCTATTTTTTTTTCTGTGGCTGCTAGCTTACACGGTTAAGAGAGTGAGAGGGAGTGTTTCTCTTTTTTAGATCCATGGGGTATTGAGTTTGTGTGTGTTGTCCGAATGAAAATGGGAAATGTGTAAAGTGTGTGTGTAGTTTATTGGTTGAAAGAAAGTGATGTTCAGTGTGTGTAAGAAGCCTCCCAGTGTGCCAAACGTAGAGAGAGCTGAATGATTAATTGTTAGTGAGTGTCGGCAAGTTTATATATATATACATATAGGTATATTTTTATCCTATTAATTACACATACTGGACCCTAATTTTTTCCTTTTGTCTAATTTAAGATTCCTTAAATTTCGTAGGTACCATAATTTAACTTATCATCTAATTATTATTCCTCAAAGCTTTTTTTTTTTTTAGAAAATAAATCTTTATTAAATTTTGGGATATTACATAATCAGGGCATGTCCTCAGTGCTTGGAACAAGTGACAGAGAAAAGAGAAACTGTTCTTCGTGTAGCAGTGAAGGCTAATCAATTTGACGCTGTCAAAGTGCTAGCGGCCAGCATCAATCGTCACAGTTTCCACAATCTGTTGAAAGCACAGGACCAAAAAGGCAAGAGTGCCTATCAACTTGCAGCAGCAAAGAAATTACAGTCTCACGTATACGAAAAAAAATATACTACCTTCAGTCCTTAATATAAATTCTAGTTTACTAATTTAGGGAGATTAAGGAAGCAAAAAAAATTACTTTAAAGTATTTATATTTATCATTTTTCTCCAAACTGATTTGCCTGACTTATAAGATGATATTCCCTCCGTTCTTTTTTATAAGATACCATTGTTTGAATGTATTTGTTCCTTTTTATAAGATTCTATTTGGATATGTCTCAACATTTAAGAATTATACGTCTTTCTCCTCACTTTTTCCTACTCACTATCTCTCATCACTTTTTCCATTCGATTTCTCTTCTACCCACCTTCTCTATATATAAGGGTATTTTTGGAAATGAGTTGTATTTTTTTACATATTTATTGTCTTTAATCAATTTTAATTGACTTTTTTATCTATGTAATTCGGTTATTGGCATCATATAAAAAGGTATCGGGGGTATACAATATAATGATACACATAAATATTTTAAAGAAATCATGTAAAATGTGAATAATTAAGTAATCTATTTAGCTTCATTATTCATCCTCCCAAATTAAACAATTGTGTTGAGGACAGGAGGTATAGTACATAATTTGTGCATCACTGTTTATATATGCTGATTGAAATACAAGTGTCGCAGGTAGTAGAGACACTAAAGGAAGATGATGAAATAGGAGAAGAACGTCATATAAACATAGAGGGGGAGGGGAATGAAGACAGTGAAGCCTCTAATAAAGAAGAACAGAAGATGATGAGTAATAATGAAGGGAAGTCATCACAGCAGGATGCAATACTAGTGGTGGCGACCTTAATTATAACACTCACATACCAAGCTTTGGTAAGTCCTCCATCAACCTTTTTCACAAATGGCAGCAGTACTAAAATAGACTGGGAATGCCTTTTCAAGAAGGAAGGATCACTCAGTCTCACAAAAGTCCTCAAGGAGTGTCCAGCCGTGTTGCCTTTTGCATTCTTGTTGTTCAACACCTTGATCTTTGTAACGAAGTGAATCAAATTCATATTCATATAGTGTTACATATGGGTTTATATACAAGTAATTACATTTGAAGATTCAATGAGAACTCGACAAGCATTTCCTAACTCTTCCTAACATTCTGACTTTGGGTGACGGTGGAAGATATGCCTGACGGTAAGGGATATATTATTGACTTCTAACTCTTAACACTCCCCTTCAAATTGGAGCATATATATTTATCATGCCCAACTTATTACAAAGATATTCAACCCGTGTCCCATTTAATGCCTTTGTCAGAAGATCTGCCAGTTAGTCGTCGGACCGTATGTGCCCTGTAGATACAATATTTTCTTTGATCTTGTCACGAATAAAATGACAATCAATTTCAATATATTTGGTACGTTCATAGAACACAAAAAGTTCGATGCTATATGAAGTGCTGCTTTATTGTCACACCATAGTTTTGCAGGTAATGTTGTGATGATGCCAATCTCCTTCAAAATCTGAAGTACCCACACAATTTCTTGTACTGACTGTGACATGGCTCTGTATTCCGCTTCTACACATGACTTTGACATAACCCCTTGCTTCTTACTTCTCTAAGATATCAAATTTCCAGCAACAAACACACAGTAACCCGTAGTAGATCGTCTTGTGGCCTTTGATCCTGCATGATCCACATCACAAAAGCACTCAACTTTGGTGTACCCATAATCTTTATAAAGAATACCAAGACCTGGAGAGCCTTTCAAATAATGCAAGATATGTTCTAAAGCTTCCCATTGTGCCACTGTTGGTGATGTCATGAATTGGCTGAGCCTACTGACTGAGAAGGTTATATCAGGACGAGTTACTGTTAGATAATTTAGTTTACCAATAAGTCTTCTATATCTCTCAGGAAATGAAAACGGTTTTAATTTCTCTGGATCAATCCTCTTTTTCAAATCATCAGGAAGCTCATCAAACATACTAGCATCAAGATCTAGAAAGGGATTTGGAATCATGGGGATGCTGCTTGGTGCAGCTCCAAGTTTTCCAGTCTCCTTTAAGAGATCGAGAACATACTTTCTTTGAGTCAAAATAATACCTTTATTGCTTCTCAAAATATCAATACCAAGAAAGTACTTTAATGATCCCAAATCTTTTGTCTGGAAGTGAGAATTCAAGAAGATTTTAAGTTCTGAGATTCTAGAATAGTTACTTCCTGTAATCACAATATCATCAACATAGATTACTAGAAGAATCATGCCTGCATCAGATTGTTGGTAGAACACAGAGTGATCACACTTGCTTTGACATAACCCAAACTTCTTGACCTCATTACAGAATTTATCAAACCAGGCTTGAGGACTTTGCTTTAGACATCACATACATGCAAGTAAGTAAGTTCACTACCTCTTGTCTTGAGTTCTCTTCTTATACCTATTCCCAACCATTGAAGTTGCTTCTTTTTTGTCACCTCATAACCCTAGATAAATAATGTGATTGAACCATATTTTTATATGATATTTCATAATTAAATTGGGATTTTTGATGCATTTTTTGGGGCACTATTTCATGATTAAGACTTTTTTTAGTTAGAGACAATTCTATTGAATTAATTGAAAATAGAGGGAAAATGATAATAATTTATTATTTATTTGTGCAATTATTTCTGGAACTTTTAATGCTACATTGTGTTTAATCTTGCATTGTAAGTTTTTGGAAGAAAAATGGAGATTTTGGAGCGTCAAATTAATATTTTGATATCTGAGAAAATTACAAAAAGGGTCCCTAGAATTGGTGAAATTACAAGTTAATGAAGAAAAGGGACTGGAAAAAATCATAGAAAGGACCCAGGCGTTTCAGAAATTGAATTTCGACCCTACCAATGTTTCAAGACATTTCACTTTAATCCGTACATTTCATTTGAAGTAAGAAAGAGGTCATCACTTCGCCACCGACCTCTTCCCTTCATCACCACCTTGACAAGCCTTGGCATCTTCCTCTCCATCATTTTCTTTCACTGCCCCATCCCCACATACTCTCTCTTCCATTCTCTTACAGAATTCACAGCCACACTTCCTTGCAACCAGTCACCCTTCTGCTTCACCTCGTCATTGACATCATCAGTCACCACCTCCATTCCCTGTTATTTATGCCACACCGTCATCCTTACCATCATCCTTTTTCTTCCTCTGTTCTGACCACACTCCAACACCGGCACTCAAAAACAGAGCAGCAACAGTCGACCTTTGTCCATGCTTCATCACCGTCGGACTCAAAGCTCAGCTGTCTGGAATCTCCACAGAGTGACGCAACACAGAGAGGACGTGGACTGAGAGAGAGCTGCAACTTGGAGGTTCTTGACAGGAAAAAGACTAAGGCCTCCACTTCTGGTGACCACCGACCGTGACTGTTCTTCACCATCGGCCCTGTCTCTCTGTTTCAGAAGCATCATCACCACCACTAGTAAGGCTGAAGACACAGTTCAGCGTCGGGAGGACCTGAGAAGTAGTGTTTGCTGATATGTCCTGATCTTTCATCATTAACATGCGCATTTTCCTAGTGTGACTTCATGCACGGACGTGGAACATTAAGGGCTTATTTGGTGTGAGGAGAGGGGAGGGAAAGTGGGCGAAAGGAAATTTTTTGAGTTAAATTTAAAAAAATTAGAGAGGTGGGGTTAAAAATTTTTAACTACTTTTTCTTACTCTTTTATCTTATATATTCTCTTTATTAAAATTTTATTGCCCTACTTCTTCAATCTTTTAAAATTCAACTCATAAAATTTGTGTATAAATTGTGAATTAAATTTGTGTGATTAATTTGTGCTCGTGGGATTTATATGATTTAATTGAGTGACATGTTTGTTTATGTATTTAATTAAATTATATTTTCTCTTTTATTTGGGTGTGTTTATTTATTGTATTTAATATTAAAAAAAACATTTAATTTCTAACACCTCTTTTCAACCAATTTCTCTTAGCACTTAGTTTTACCTAGGGAAGTTAAATTAAAAGGCTCTTTAAGTGAGACGACATGAGTATTGCATGTAATTCTTGAAATAAATATTTTGTTTTTGACTCCAAGACGCAAAGACATGATCAAATCATAATGACATTATTAGAGTCATGACCAATGAACCTCTAGAGTGGATACACTAGCCCCAAGTGCTCAACTTAACCTTTGGAGTCCAAAGAAATTACATTAAGCCTTTTCCTTCTTAAATTTGCATGGTAGCTAAAAGCTACCAGCATTTTGACCAAATTTTGAAAATTCATAACTAATTCTATAGAACTCTAATTGGGGTGGTTCAAATTTCTACTTAAAGCTCTTTGAGTCTACTTTAAGGGAAAAAAATATCACAGAGCTCCAATTACAGCCACTCATTTCCCCAAAAATTCGTCAAACCCAGCCTGCCACATATTTCATTCCAGAATCAACATCAAATTTTGAAAAATCATATCTCTCAACCACATATCCAAATGACACATAATACCACAGCTCCAATTATAACCACATAATTTTCCATATAATATTTCATGTAAAACACAATGGAATGATCAGCAATATCAAAATCAACTTCCTTCCTAAAATTTTGGGCAGAATCGTACATGCCCTATTTTTGCAAAAATCACTAAAATAGAATTTTGTCCAACAACTTGGTCCAATATCATCATAAATCATCATTTAACCATAAACACATGATTAAACCTTAAAAATATCTCCTGGATAAAGCATGAACAGTACCCCACCCTCATGAAAACTCATCCAAACAACAAACCAATCGGTTCAAAATGAAGCACACGCTTATCTCTACGCGTTTCCCACTACTACAGAATTGAGATATAACCACCCCCAAGGACGTCCCAAATTGAAAATTGGGTGGTTAAAAAGGGAGGCGGTGGCATTTTCATAATTATATATATGCAGGGGAACCTTTAGACGTCCCAAATTTGAATTTGGGACGTCTAAAGTGCTTCATGGCGCGAAATATAAATTTTGTAAATTTTTTTTAGCGCCTGGAGGTGGGATTAGACGTCCCAAAATCATTTTGGGACGCCTAAACCCAGACTTTAGGCGTCCCAAATCCATTTGGGACGCCTAAAGTCACCTTTAGGCGTCCCAAATGCCATTTGGGACGCCTAAAGGCACATGTCAGACACTTGTCTGACATGCGTCTTCTCATATGACCCCTCTCCTCACATGTCTTCTCTCATCTAACTTTACTCTTCTTCAACCTCCCCCACCCACACCGTCGGCACTCTTTTGCTCTCTTCAACTCGTCCCTCCTCCTTTCTTTACTTCAACTCGTCCGTCCTCCCTTCTTCTCTTCATCTTTAATTTGTTTCTTTGTATGGGACATTACCAAGTGTCTGTGTGGTTGTGGCAAGAAAGAAGCTGATTATATTCTTAATTTGGAAGAGAATTTGCAGTCACTGAAAGATAAATGGGAAGATCGATCTCCAAAGCATGAAAGAGGACTTGAAGACAAGAGTTGATGAAGTTGAGAACACAGAAGGGAAGCAAACATTCAACAGGCATTGTGCATCTAAGCTATTCTTTCTTTTTAAAATTTTCGTATTAGTTAAATTTTGAAGTGTTTTTTACATTATGAGTAGCTTAGTCATCAATCAACGTGTGCAGAAAATTTCAGAAAGTATAGTATGGACATTAGAGAAAGGAAACAAGAAAAATTGTATATGTGAAAAAGTGTATGGATATTAGAAAAAGTACAGTATGGACATTACGATTGTAGACTGACTATCATTTTACTTCTTTAATGAAAATTGTTACTTATCAATAAAAATAAAATAAAAACTAACTTTTGGTTGGATAGATGAAAATTGAACATCAAATATATGAGGAAGGTTTGCTTAACATATATTTTAATTTCAATTAAGATTTATATAGTACATTTTTAAATTAGAGGGAAGGTTACTATATTTTATGTAAAACGGAAGGGGGTAATTAATGTATTTTATTCAATTTTTTAATGTTTAAACTCATACAAAGAAACTAATGAGTTAGGAATTTAATAAAAAAAGGGATAAATTGAACAATATAATTTGTTAATTTTTATTCTATATAATCAAAACTTAATTGTACCATAAGCTTATAGCAAAAAACTTTATTACTAAAATTGCACCTTATTAACCCTATATTTTTAATATGATACTTGTAAACATATTTTTTAAATATTTTTATATCTATTTTTAAACAGTGTGTAGATTTTTGCTCTCGTCCACCTCCTTCCTTCCATTGTCGTGCACACCACCGTGGTTCTTTGCTTTCTCCACCTCCCCACCGTGCATACACCTCTGATCTCCAACGTCTTCTCTACCTCTCCAGCATACTAGTGGGCGCCCCCTGATCAGGTTAGTTTATTTTCTTCTTGTTTTTTTTGTAACAGAATGGTATATTTTCTTTTTCATTCCTTAAAATTTACTTGAAATAGTTGAGATTGTGCTTATATATTGCTTATATTGAGATGGTTGAGATTATAGCCTAGTGTGTTTGGTGTGCTTATATTGCTTAAATTGCATGTACTCGGGAACTCCAGTGCAATGGTCTATTTTCTTGTTTATATATAAATTTACTTGTGTATATTACCATTAATTAGTATGTATAATAAAATAAAATATGATTTGTTTAAATTAAAGAAATTCTTGTATTCGAAACGAATTATGAATGTTATTGGGTTGATAACTTAATTAGGCAATCCCATCATATGTCGTTGACAATTGTACTAAACATGTGAATGTGATTGGGAATGCCCCTAGGTAACAAAATGGATCATAGTTGGATGAATGCTTTGAGAACTAGTGAAGAATATGAGAAAGGGGTGGAAGAATTTATTGAATTTGCTAAAAAGAATGCTCCTGCAAAAAATGGGAAGTATTTTTGTCCTTGTGTCAATTGTTTGAATGAGAGTCAACGGGATGTTGATGTCATAAAGGATCACCTACTTTGTGATGGAATAAATTTGCGATACACAAGGTGGATATGGTATGGTGAGGAAGTAACGGATTGCCCGTCGCACAAGAATGTTGATGTGGATATCGCGAGTGGTTTCGATACATTTACGATAAACTGCATGCTACA
Organism: Inga leiocalycina; assembly: GCA_963242795.1. Taxonomy (NCBI): domain Eukaryota; kingdom Viridiplantae; phylum Streptophyta; class Magnoliopsida; order Fabales; family Fabaceae; genus Inga; species Inga leiocalycina. The sequence continues at coordinate 60,829,816 of OY725325.1, read as the reverse complement.
GGATGAACTGGACGAGCAGAGTAGCCTAGGTTCATTCAATCCAAGTAGATGGATGGACATCTTGTCAACGGCTATTGGGAAGGCAGATGACCTTGGTCGTGTTCGAGGAGAGACACGGGGAGTTAGTGTCGTGAGGTATTTTGGACGAGACCCATGTTATTCGTCACAAGCTAGACCTAGTAAGGATGTTGTGGCTAAGATTCGAGAGGAGCTCGAACAAGAGATCGAGGCCAACCTTCGCGACAAGCTCCGACAAGAGCTGTTGCCAGAGCTTCAACTTGAAATGGCAAAGATGTTTGAAGCACAAAGGGCAAGGGACGAGCATAGAACTCAGGAATCCCCGGCCTTCAATAGCACCAGAGGAAGTTACAACCCTCTGGTGCAACCACTTGGCGACCCTTCTCCCACTCCAGTGTCGGGAGACCCTTGCACCCTCTATTTGGATGATCCACTGTTGCGTGTTGTTGCTGATGCTCTCGTTCACACACTTGCTACCACCCACCATAATCAGCAAATTCCGGAGGATTTTCGTAAGGTGAATGTGATGAGTGTTAGAAAGGGGGAAGAAGGTACAGCCATCCCTGTTCCTAATCCAGAGGTTGGCACGTTAGGTCAAGCGATAGGATCTTTCATCCTTTGGCCTCGCAATCTTATTGGTTCAGACGCAACACCTCCAATGGTAGGAATTACCTTACTGTTACTGAAAATCTGTTGGCATCCTAATAACAATTTGTTTTTTGATGTTCTAAAAGGATGACGAAGTTGCAAGCAAATGGCCCTACTTAGCACGGCTGCAACAGATCTACAAGGGCATTAAACAGATTGACTTGAAGATGCCTCCAAGGATTGTAGGCCAAGTGGAGTATCCCTACACGATTGACAATACAGATCTCAAGCAGTTTATCAGGTTGGAGGAGATAGATGCAGGCTGGGTGAAATTTGCAGTCCGGTAAGTTTTTTTTTCAATTTTCCCATAGAATTCATTTAGTGGTTTTTTGATTTCATACATTCAATAATTGATTCCTTATTTTAATTCTATTATAGCACCTTCCACGATCTCTGCACAAACATGGAAAGACGTGATTGGTATGGATTCTTATGTCCTGCGAATACGACAGGGGATACTTGTACTGTGGCGCATAGGACTCACTATGTCGGCTACGCAATGGCACAAACCAAACTTCGTTGTTATCTAGCACCCATTGTCCAACGGTTCATAATTACATTTTGTCAATTTAAGAAGTTTAATAAATAATTGTCTTCTCATCTAACTTCATTTTAATGTGTACATGTTGTTAAAGTTACCACTGGAGTTTGTGTGTTATATGTCCCCGCCGCAACGTAGTCTATTGGTTTGATCCCTTGAGTAAAAAGCCAGACAGAGATACAAAATCCGTCTTCGACACGTAAGTTATTCTGTTTGTATTTCATTGACTCTTAAAAAAATGAATGGTTCTAATTTCTGTTCATTTTGCTTTTCATGATAGTGCTTGTCAAACATATAGAGTCATAGGTGGGTCACGCGAGGGTACAGTTGTTAAAAAGCCAAAGTGGTTTTATCCGATAGTAAGTACATTCGATCCTACCTAATTGTTTCATTGACGGTCCTTTTAGACATACCTTTATTGATTTTAACAACCAATTGCATCCCTTTGATTTAAAGTGCCCTCGGCAACCTGGCAACACTGAATGCGGATATTATGTTATACTTTATATGTATAACATAACTCAAAGTGGAATTACTAGCGATTTTGAAAAGGTAATCGCTTCTTCATTCTCAAATGATAATATTTTTGGTGTTCTAATCGAAATGCTAATTAATTCATTTGCTTGAGATTCATTTCATCAAAGCTTACTTTCTAATTTTCATATTTTTGATAATGAAGATGCCTACCTACGTGAAGACCTTGATTTGATCAGAGATCTTTTGGCTGGACATCTTCTTCAACATATAGAGCAGTAAACTTTTTATTTTATATTAGTTTGTAGTTGTGTGATGACAGTGTTTTGACACTTTCTGGTTGTTTTTGTTGATATATGTAGTAGTAGGTTGTATAAAAGGTTATTGTATGTATATAAAGTAAAGATTGTGGTGCTGGATGTCCTTACCAGTTTGTAACGGACAGTGTGGTTTATCTTCTATTCTATTTCTGCAATTTGAATTCGCTGGGTAATACAGAATGTAAATTATGGTATAAAAAAAACCTAACTTTTAGACGTCCCAAATTAATAATTGGGACGTCTAAAGTCCCCCAGGGAGGGACTCTAGACGTCCCAAATTACAATTTGGGACGTCTAAAGTCTCACTTTAGACGTCCCTAATATTTGGGACGTCTTTTCTTACAACTTACTACGCCCCCAGTATATACGTCCCCCCGTTTTGGGACGTTAAATGTGCCAAATTTGGGACGTTATAGCCACTTTTTGTAGTAGTGTCCGCAACTAGCTCGGAAATCCAGCAGTATTCTAGCAAGCAAGATAGCACCAAACACCTTCAAATAAAAATCCAAAATCATAGAAATGATGCTTGGGATGAGTGGAATAAGGTATTTTGAGAGAAAGCGCAGATTCGGTAGTGTTTCGACGGATTGAAGTTCTAAAAAGTTACTATTCATCACCTTTTATCTCTCCTCTACCAATTTTGTGATATTTTTGACAATTTTTCTTATTTATTTGGACAGCTTGGATGAAATTTTGTTTGTTTTGCCTTTGAATCCCAACAACTCTAGGTCCTGCCAAAATAATATTTATATATATATATATAAGGAATGATTGCTATTATCCAGCGACCAAAAAAGGCAACAGCTAAATAGTAAAAGCAAATTTAATTATGTAAATTGTTCCTTCCTAGTTCCTATTCTACTTTGCCATGAAGCCTCCAACTTTAAAAAAAAAAAATCAGGATACTGTCAATTAGAGGATGATTATGTTTCAGAGTTTGGTTTCATTTATTTTAAGTGATTTTATGTTTTATGAGGTAAATATGTGAGAATAGTCTTGCCTTATAAAGCATAAAAGTGCTTTTTTAAGTGGAGGCAAACAAGAAAAATTCATTCCATAGTCTATGTCAGTAAACTTCTCAATTACTAAATACTCTAATTGATAATCATAGGGTCTATTTGGGAACACGTTGGAGAAAAGAAAAAACCCATCTACTTCACAAAATCTGTCAGAAGCTCAATTGAGATAACGAAGCACAGTTGGGATGGCCTTTTTTTCCACTGGGCTTCTTCCAAAAAAAGGAGTTTCTAAGAGAAGCTCATCTCAGAGCCGAAGAAACAACTTTTGGGTGTGTGACCGTTGGGCATAATTAATGACATTTCAAAAATGAGAGATGATATGTTGTGCAGCAATTACTCCTCCACCATTAATCCCATCTACTCCTCTGCAAACCATTTCTTGTCGACTTGCTATCAGTAATAAACATGTGCATATGTGTCTGTGTGTCCGTATCAAACTGTTTATTTAGCTGGTCCATTGACTACTAGTTGTTGACTTTAAGTTGCACCAAAGTCAGCGTAATGAAAACCCATGAATTGCTTTAAGCTAATATTATTTTCTGACAGATTGACTATTAGTTTTTTATGTGCGGACAGATGAGACAGGCCGTGTATATATATATATATATATTAATACAATGAATTCTCTAAATCTTACCAAGTGATTGCACACTACAGTAAGCAAAACAAGTATAGAAAAGAATAATGGATGAGAGATTAGTTGAAGCTGCAAGAGTGGGAGATGTTATGGCATTAAACAGAATTATGGAGGAGGATCCTGATATACTGGAGAGAGCATGTTCAGTTCACTTTGCAGATTCAGCGCTTCATGTTGCAGCACGACGAGGGAAAGCAGAATTTGTGAAGGAGATTGTGACTCAATTGCCTTCGCTAGCCACGGAGACGAACCAGCAAGGTATGATCCCATTGCACTTGGCTTCTTTAAACGGTCATGTTGAGACAGTGAGGGATCTTTTGAAGGCAAAGCTTGATGATGAAGTGAATCAGTGCCTTTTGAAAGATGACCAAGGCTGGACTCCGCTGCATTGCGCATCGCAGAAAGGCAAAATCAGTGTTATTGAAGAGTTAATCAGGGCATGTCCTCAGTGCTTGGAACAAGTGACGGAGAAAGGAGAGACTGTTCTTCATGTAGCAGTGAAGGCTAATCAATTTGAAGCTGTCAAAGTTCTAGCGGACAGCATCAACCGTTACAATTTCCACAATCTGTTGAAAGCACAGGACCAAAAGGGCAAGAGTGCCTATCAACTTGCAGCAGCAAAGAAATTACAGTCTCAGGTATACGAAGAAAAATATTATACCTCCAATCCTTAATATGAGTCCTAGTTTTTTAATTTAGGGAAATTAGGAAAGTTAAATAAAATAATAAATTACTTTAAAATATTTATATTTATTTATTTATTTCAAACTGATTTACATGAATGTAAATAATATTTCCTCCATTTTTTTTTATAATATACCGTACCAATGTTTGAATGTGTGTTTCTTTTTATAAGATACCATTTAGATATATCTAACTATTTAAGAATTATGTCTTTTTCCTCACTTTTTCCTACTCATTATCTTTCATCACATTTTCCACTCATTCTCTCTTCTATCCACCTTCTTTATAAATAAAGGTTGTTTTCATAAATGAGTTGTATTTTTTATATATTTATTGTTTTTAATTAACTTTTTTATCCACGTAATTCGATTACTGGTATCTTATAAAAAGGAACAAAAAGGATACATAATATAATGATACACATAAATTTTTTAAAGAAATCATGTAAAATATGAATAATTAAGTAATCTATTTAGCTTCATTATTAATCTTCCTAAATCAAAACAATTGTGTCTTATATTGAGTGCATTATTTGTGCATCACTGTTTATATATGCTGATTGAAATATAAGTGTGGCAGGTAGTAGAGGCACTGAAGGAAGATGATGAAATAAGAGAAGAACGTCATAGAAACATGGAGGGGAAGGGGAATGAAGACAGTGAAGCCTCTAATAAAGAAGATCAGAAGATGATGAGTAATAATAAAGGGCAGTCGTCGCAGCAGGATGCAATACTAGTGGTGGCGACCTTAATTATAACACTCACATACCAAGCTTTGGCAAATCCTCCATCAACCTTTTTCAAAGATGGAAGCACTAAAATAGACTGGGGATGCGTTAACAAGAAGCATAGATCACACGGTCTCACAAACAGCCTCAAGGAGTGTCCAGCCATTTTGCCTTATTTATTCCTGGTGTCCAACACAATGATCTTCCTCGAATCCATCGCCATCCTCGTTTTGGCTCTGGGGGGCGTAAGGATAATACTCGCTGTGCAAATTCTTACGGTGACCCTCATCTTTTGTTATAGTATCTTGCTCACGGCTGTCAACTATAATATCGGTAATATTTCAATTTCCGTTGCAGTTATAGCGGTTTTAGCCGTCACTTTGTTCGCAGTACAGGATTTGGTTAAACAATTGGCGTCAAAACTCAAAAGGATAGATTCGACAAGGTGTCCGGCCACATCAGCAACCTGAAGGATCATAATCAATATAATGAAATTTTGTTTTAGAATGTAATGTAATGAGATCTTTCTCTTATCCCACATTCTACCTTTATGTATATATATAGGGCATGCCACTTACTTGTTTAGTTGTTTGCGTGGGTTGTATTCACTTGCATGGGAGCAGCTAGCTTCTCTCCCTAATCCATTTTATAGTTGTGAAATGTTCAGACAGTTTAAATTTATTTATATGAAATTATAATAATATTTTTATGAAATAATAAATTTGGATCCAATAATGATGAATGGGGTAAAAAAGTGGAAGAGTAGCTAGGGGCAAGCAACTGCTAGCTCCCTCCCTTGCGTATGTGCATGTACTCTCCACTGAATGAGAGAAGCGAATGATTCAATAAAACAAAGGACAACATCCTGAATATGTAGGGAATTCCTTCGTGGGAAAATTAATTTTTTTAGTCCCTATAGTTTTTTTTAGCTCTTACATTTTGATTTGATATAACTCAGTCCTTGTAGTTTTTACTCAATTGTAACTTAGCCCCTTAATTTTAACTCACTATAATCTGGTCCTTGTAGTTTTAACTATTTTATAATTTAGTCATTGACCTTTATTATATATGATTCTTATTTCTAAAACATAAGGATTAAATTAAAAATAGTTAAAACTATAAGGGCTGAATTGTAGTAAGTCAAAGTTTAGGGATGGCTATACAATCGAATCAGAACTATATGGACTAAAAAATTAATTTTCTTTTCTCGCATTTTCCTTTCTCTTGTTTTGTTATTTCTCATTTGGAATTCATTTCTACAATTCACACACACACACACAATTTGTGCGCAAACACGTGACATGGTATATGGTCCTTTCACAAAATAGATAAACATATGGTCGATTTAGTCATGAACGCCAATTCATTTCAATATCCATCCATAATTAGATAGAATAATATATATCTCAAAATCATGAAAAAGTGTATCATTTTATCAGGCATGCATAATAATTAATACTCTACGTATAACAGAATATAATGCATACATAACTAAACATATATGACCAGAGATCCATTGATTTTAATTAATAGGTAATCTTAACAGGTACTAATAATTTTTTTTTCCATTTTAATGATTGAAAATGGAGAGTAAGTCTTGATCGAATGGTAAAGCTTATTGTCATGTGACTTAGAAGTCCCAAGTTAAAATCATGAAAATAGCCTCTCTTTTTTTTTTGCCGAAATGAAAATAGCTTATTTACTTGTGAGGGTAATGTTGTGTACATATATTCCTTTTTAGACTCCACCTAATGAGAACCTTGTGCGCTGGCCACTTTTTTTTTTTTATTGATTCAATATATTTAAACTACTTATCTCTTAATTCATAGGAACAGTTAGAAGTATCTTATATTAAAGAACAAAGCAATGGAATTTTAGATTTCAATATTATTTTGTGAGTTAAGTGACATTTTTGCCTTAAAAGTTTTCATCGAAGGACAGTTTTGCCCTAGAAGTTTTTCAAATGGCGACTTTGCCTCAAAAGTGATAAAAATGGAGCAATTTTGCCCTGGCCATTATCCCAATCAATTTTAATTATTAGTTGACTAAATATACTGAGCTAGAAGTTCACATCTCATCTATGTTATTTTTTTAAGGAGAAAATTTGACCAGAGGTTTTAAATATAACTTTGAAAAAAGATGAAGTTTTTTTTTTTCTTGCCAAAAAAAGATGAAGTAAATGACATATAGAATTTTGCACGTAAATTTACACCTTAGCAACAATGACGTGGATAATATGTGGACTGATAGCTGAGCATATTTGGTCAACTAATGGTCAAAATTAACTGAGATAACGGCAAGGGCGAAATTGCTCTTCTTCTTTTTTTTGCACTTTCGAGGAAAATTCCCCCCGAGAAAAATTTCGAAGCAAAATTGCCCCTTGGTGAAAATGTTTTAGGCAAAATTACCCCTTAACCCTTATTTTGTTTGATCAAAAGATTTCAATCTTGTTAGACTAAAAATATGGGAAAATTAATCTTCTTATCACTATAGTTTTGACTCGATTGTAATCCATTTTCTACACTCTAACACAGTGAAACTCATTCCATATAGGTTTGACTCAGTTATAACTAATTCTTTGAACTTTGGCTCATTACAACTTAGTCCATATAGTTTTAACCAATTTTAATTTAGTAAATAACATAAAATCTTATATATAATGAATATTATGTACTAAATTAAAATTGGTTAAAACTATAGAGACCGAATAGTAGTGAGTTAGAGTTCAGGCACCGAGTTATAATTAAGTTAAAATTATAAGGATTGAGTTACACCAAGTTAAAGTGTAGAGATTGAATTACAAAGTTAAAACTATAGGGACTAGAAGATTAATTTTCCAAAAAAAAAAAGTGTTGGATTTCAAATGTAGAATTACTCTAGCATGCATATTATGTTGTTTTCATCCGAAAGTACTTAATCTAGTGATAGATCAACTTAGACTATAAAATAGATAAACTGAGTTTGAATGGCGCTTTATACAGAAAGACCTTCAAGGAGAGGCATCCTTTGATCCTAATTAATTGTTTGTTTCTATGCTAGGTAACAAGATCCTGAAAAAGTATTGGATACATAGTGGCCAAAAGGGTTATAAAAAATAGTGTTTTTTTCCTGTGTGAATACAAAATTTTGTTTTAGAGATACTCCCTTGGTTCCTTTTATGAGATAAAATTGTTGGATATTCTCTTTTCGTTTTCGTAATCCCCATTTTACCCTCACTTAATTACAAAATTACTTATATCACTATTATATTTAATTTCTATATTTGACTAAAACACTCAATAAACATATTCTCCCTGTTGCATATAAATGAAGGTATTTTTGGAAAACAAAATTCTTTTTTTATATTTATTGCACATAACTAATTTTAACTAACTTTTTAAACCACGCAGTTTGATTAATTCAACATATTATGAAAAAAAAGGAAGGGTGTATTAAATTGTTTTCACCAATCCAATTATCATCCTTGGATTAAAACAAACTTGATATTTTTTTACGGCAAAAAAAAAAAACAACAACAACAACAACTTGGTATTTTGAAATCTAATTTGTGTTTATCTCCTATATTGTCCTATTCATCATTATTTTTATTTTGAGTGATCTGTTCATCATTATTTTTAAAAAGTAAAATTGCAAATGGCGACGTCTTTTTTATCGCATTCAACCGCTCATCCTCATGCCAAGTAATCATGAAAAGCATGGGCCAACAAAATGACAAGAGAATCGCATCCCACAACATACCCTCATTTTCAACATTCTTCATATCCACAGATTTTATATTTCAAACCACACTGGCCCACTCTTACGTATCCAACCAATCCTTAAGGCTTAAGATAAATACGTGTTATCATCAATGAGAGTTGGTTTAAGTGGTAAGCGACTTGATTCCGCTTAAGTAAGGTTTTGGGTTCGATCCTTGTGTATGTAAAAAATTCTCATTGTGAAATTCTCCCACCATAGCCAAGTGCGCGACACAGGTTGAATCCGGATGTAGTCAAGACAAAGCTCTAATAAACCGGGTGGGAAAAGAAAATAAAGATAAATACGTGTTGAAAAATTTCACTTTGCGTGCTCCCCTCACAGTACTCAACTGAAATCAAAGCTGACTTTTCATTTGACAAATGTGACTCTGAAATTTAATTGGTGACACGCTGGCAACATGACGGGCGTTAAATTTTTCCGCCTCACACGATCCCATCCGACGCGCCAGTGTTGACACGTACGAAGCGATCGATTCTACTCTCTCGCTACTATATAATGAGGAGAAAACAGAATCGACTCTGCATTGAACTGAAATCGCAACGCGAGAGAGGGGGGCAGAGAGAGAAATGGCGGGAATCCCCGGTGGTATTAAGGACGTTCCAAACAGCCAGAATAGCCTTGCGATCGATAGTCTTGCTCGCTTCGCTGTTGAAGATTACAACAAAAAGCAGGTTTGTTATTAATCTTATTATTTTTACGGCTACTTCTTCCGTTTTGGTTCTGTTTTGATGTGGATTTGATGGTGTTAGCTTCTTGTTGAATCGAATTTCTGAATCCTGATTATCCTTGTATTCTCCAATTTGTCTGATTGACGATATTTAGATCGTTAGTTCGTATTTCGAGGAGCACAATTGGGATTCTTTTTTCCCCCCTAGGTCAATTTAATGGAATATTTTCCCCCTTGTTTCTGATTGGTTTCTTATTATTCTGTTGCAGAATGCTCTTCTGGAGTTTGGGAAGGTGGTAAGTGCGAAAGAGCAGGTGGTTGCTGGGACCATCTACTACATCACACTGGAGGCAACTGATGGTGGCAAGAAAAAGATTTATGAAACCAAAATTTGGGAGAAGCCATGGCTAAACTTTAAGGAAGTGCAGGAGTTTAAGCCCGTTGATGATGCCCCTGTTGAATCTTCTAGCTAGGTATTTTACAACACTGAACAATGTGCTCTGGTCGGATTCAATGTTTGAAATTATTCGCTTTTGTCTTCTGAGGGAACAATTTCTTGTTGTTAATGATATCTGGAACTATCCATAGGAACTCTAAATTTAGTTGCAAAAGGTGTTCAAATTTTAACCCTATGATAAATAGTGTTTGATGAAAGTTTTACCGAACGAAAGCATATGGAATTGTTATTGTAGTTTGTTAGTGAAACTGTTATTCTAATGGAACGAACCAAAATGCTTGAAGCACAGGAGAAATGAGTAGGAATGGCTCAAATCCCGTGTTGTAGACTATATATATTTTTATCCTTTACCATGATAAGGTGTGAAATCAGAACTCTGTCCTCATGCAGATGACTTGGGTGTTCATAACACCGAGAAAAATAACCTTGTCATTTATTTTACCTTTGCTCCATCAAGAATAAGGGAGTACGATTTAATCATTAAGCGAGAGCTATCTGTTACATGTTTATGGAACATGCATAACATATTGAAATTAGGCCAATCATTTTGCTGCTTTTGCTGTTCTATAGTAGGCATAAGAACTTGATGCTGTGATAGCCTTAAGATTGTGAAAAAGGCTTTTTCTGTTCTATAGTAGGCATGAGAACTTGATGCTATGATAGCCTTAAGATTGTGAAAAAGGAACAGCTCATTGATAACTACATGTTAAATTAGTGTTTGCGCTGGTAGATGAATCCTTTTGATGAGGATATATTAGACAATATCTTTTATAAGCACCTTCAAATTGAACAGTCTCATTGTATGATCTTAATCACCCATTCTTTTGTATGTCTTTCTGCCGTTCAATAACAGGACCTGTATGATTTAGCTTTAAGCAATATTTGCTCTATTGTCCTTAAGTCATGGTTTTGTCATTTCATTTCTTTTCTTTGTTCACTTTTGTCCTGTCATCTATAATGATTTTGGCTTTACCATCTGAATATTAGTTATTGGACAGAATTTCTGGTTGTAATGAACCTCTCATTTACATCTGACTTTGGGGTTTGATGTGCCTTCAATGCAATTTGTTTAGTAGATTTAGTAAAAATATGCTTTGATTTTTCCTTTTTCAGGTTAAAGAAGATTCTAAGTGGCTGACTTGGCTTGAAGATGGAGTTATCAGGAAGCCAAAAGCATGCAATATATAGAATAAAAATAGCTTGCTAGTTACCTTCGGGATTTATATTCAAGCCCTTTCTTAATTATGAAAGATGTATGCTTTTGTAATCCTTTTATAAATTCAAGTACAAGAAATATGGTGTATTATGCATAAATATTTTTAACTGATGCTGTGAATTAGAAAATAGGGACAGCATGAAGATGCCTCTGTTATGGACCGCTTCTAATGGCACCATACATATTATAACTAGTGGAAGTAATACTTTTTTTTTAGGAAAATCAATATCCATATTCCATATATATTAGTGTATGTTTGAGAAACCCTCAAGTCATGGTTTCAAAAGCCTTTTTTCCGTGAGTCGAAACAAAATTCCTTTCACATACTTATTTTATAAATTGTAAAAACATTTCTAAAAAGCAAAAACAAACAGGTACAATCTAAAATTTTACAAGAAATCATATAAAGTAAAAGGCACAAATAGTATTACTCATTCTCTTTGTAAACCTTCAGTTCCATTGTCTATTACTCCCTCCGGTTTTTTTTATAAGCAATTTTTATTCTTATCGCATAAAACGAACAGGCGATTAAAATTAGTTAAAAATAACTAATCTGTCAAAAGTATCATATTTCTTCCAAATATGCCCCTATTTATTAAAAGAGCATAGGAAAGAGAATAAATAACAGATATGAGAAAGTATGAGTATAAAATATTATAGAGAATATGTAATAAATGAGTAAATGAAAGAAAATTAGTGGTGAGTGGGAAATAACTAATAAAAAGATATGTATATAATAGGGGTAGAAAAGGAATAAGTAGTTTAAATGTTGACACACAAAGAGAAAGTTGTTTATAAAAAAATCCAACTCCAAGAGAGAGAAAATTATTTATAAAAAGAACTGGAGGGCATACATTAAAAGGATCTATGTTAATAAAAAGCTTTTAAAAACTCAAATGATTTCTCAAATGTCAAGGATTTAATATTTGTAATTTTGAAATGAATAGACAATACTGTCTTTATCATAAAAAAAAAAAAAAAGAAGTTTAATTTTTCATAGTAAAATTTTTTGAAGTTTCTTTAACTTGGAAAAATTCAAGCTACGATTTTCTGATCTCAAGAGTTGTGAAGTAACGAGGTAAGAAATTTAGAGTTTGGTAATGGCGATTCTAGAATTTTTTTGTTTTATGGAGCTTATGAAGAAGGCTGTGAAACAATATAACTATAATATGTGGGTATATATATATAAATAGAGCTTATGGAAGTTTTAGTTTGTAAGTTTCTATTGCTAAAAATAAAATGACGCAACGTGGCAAGAAACCTAAAATTTTGATAGCAGTAATCTTAGAAGTCTCTTAAGTTTTGTGATTCTAGGAAGTATAAGAAATTAATAACTTGCATTCTGAGGAAAAAATTGCTGGGTATCCGTATGTTTACCCATTGAAGAGCCAATATTAAGGAGTACCTGGTCCCTGAAAGTAATTTGAATTGTTAAGATCATTGAATGTAGTTTCCTATTTCTCTCTTTGAGAAACGATTGAATCATCAAGTCATTTGCTACTAGGAAAAATATTTGCCTCTCTTATTTCTCTGTTAATCTAATAGTTAAAAGACATACAGATTAATGATTCAACTTGCACTTAAACAAGTCACACCTAGGACTGTATTGTATGAACAGATTTGCTGCAAAACTTAAATAAACACAAACACACTTTCACAAATAGTAATAGTGATCTACAATCATAATCTGCAGCATATAGAATTCAGTAATTCCTTCATGGTCGCTCTCCTGAACTGCCAGCCAACTTATATCTCTCATATGCAAGCGTTGCTAGATTACTTGCTCTGTCATGTGCATAACTGAACATTTTGTGAATAACCTTCTTCACCATCTCAATTGCCAGGATGCAGTAAAGGAAAATGGCCAGTGTGATGACCAGGTAAAGAATGAGCAAGGACAAAACATTAGGTGACATAGAAACCGAGAGAGTTATGTAAGTTATCATCATCGACACAAGAGCAACCGGCAGCAGAACTCTGACATAGGACCCCTTTCTGTAGAAGAAAATAAGGAAGCAAGCGGCGAAAAACCCAGATGTGTTGAAAGACATGAATAGATAGTATGTGATATCTGGACAGGAATAAGATGGGTTAGTTCTGTGGAAGATGCACTTGGGATGGTTTTTCATGTCTTCCTTCCAGATTGTTTGTGGAGGTGAAAGGCCAGCTTGATAAGTGACTGTGTCTATTAAACTAGCCACAACAAGTACCATTTGATCTAAACTCTCCCATATGTTCTTAGAGTTCTCTTCTGTTTGCTGGGAAGTCTGTGTTGTGTCTGCATTATTGCCATTGTGTGATGTGGCTTTTGGTATCTCAAACTGGGTTTCTGATAAAAGGACCTCTAGAGTGGTACTTTCTTTGTTTGTTTTGTCTTTGAATCCCAACAACTCTAGGACCTGCAAAATAATATATATATATATATATATATATATATAAGGAATGATTGCTATTATCCAGGAACAAAAAAAGGCAACAACTAAATAGTAAAAGCAAATTTAATTATGTAAATTGTTCCTTTCTAGTTCCTATTCTGTATTGCCATGAAGCCTCCAACCTAAAAAAGAATTAGGATACTGTCAATTAGGGGATGATTATGTTTCGGAGTTTGGTTTCATTTATTTTAAATGATTTTGTGTTAAATATGTGAGAACAGTCTTGCCTTATAAAGCATAAAAGTGGTTTTTTTTAGTGGAGGCAAACAAGTAAAATTCGTTGTGTAGTCTATGTCTAGTCTATGTCGGTGAACTTCTCAATTTCTAAATACTCTAATTGATAATCACAATGTCTCTAGCATGATGGCCCTCTCTAATGACTTGTTATCAATCATAAACATGTACATATGTGTCTGTATGTGTACGTTTCTAACTGTTTATTTAGCTGGTCCATTGACTATTAGTTGTTGACTTTAAGTTGCACCAAACAGTCAGCCTAATGAAAACCCATGAATTGCTTTAAGCTAATAGTAGTGAATTGTTCTTTTAGTATTGATGTTACTCGTGATGATGAAGAACATGGGGAAAAAAACCAGGAAAGAAGAAATAAATTGATATTGTTTGATCCCCCAAGAGATTATAAATCTCACAAACTAGAAACTGCATATGAAACAGAATGATGCAGAGCTTGAAAAGAAAAAATATCAATTTTATCATCTCATACTGTAATATTACTTGGAGTTGTTGAGTTGCAATAGCAATCTCCAGGGCTGTTATTCCATCTTTGTCCTTCAAGCTCATAATCTCATCATCATAATCATCATCACCACAAAGCTTAACCAAAACCCTAATTGCTTCAAACTGGTGATTCTTCACAGCAAGGTGAAGAGCAGTCTCACCTTGAGCAGTAGTGACTTGTTTGGCTGCATCAGGACAGAAAGAGACCAACTCTTGAATCACACCAACTCTTCCTCTTAGGGCAGCATGATGAAGTGGGTTCATCCCAAACTTGTCCTTAAGGAGACACAAGTTAGTCCCAAGCTTCAATGATAATAGCTCTCTCACTATCTCTCTGTTTCCTGTGGCTGCAGATATGTGTAAGGCAGTGAAGCCACCTTTATTGCTCCTCTGCAAAACAAGGCTTCAGACTCAGAAGTTCTCTTACATAGTTCGCTTTCCTGCAAGTGTTGCAATATGCAATGGAGTTTCTGCAATCTGAGATAAAGCAACTCTGTTCAATATCAGTGGATCGCCTTCTAGTAATTCATTGATAAAGCATAGAAAAACACTATAGTTTCTTAAAGCATGAATTCAATATATATATATAATATCTGGTAAGGATGTTCTTTAGCCTTGTTAGAAGTTAAAGCGATATTTTTTATGTACATAATGTGTGTGTTTGGAATAGCAATAACGTGGTAGAAATGACTTTTTTGTAATATGATTTTTATAAACTTAAGATTAAGCAAAAGTCATATTGTATAATGTAAAATGATTGAAAAGAGCATGAGTTGTATAATATATACGTTGTATAATTTAATAATTTAAGAAAAATATTAAAATTATAAAAATAAATGTTAGTGTATTATAAAAAAATGTAAATGCTAAAAAGCATTTAATTAAATGTATTCAATAAATATAAATATATGTAAGTATAAAATTCAAAAATAATATAAAAAATTGTTGGCCAGAAAAATGATATTAAAAATTAAAAATGATACAAAAAATATGTTGAAAATTATTTTCACTCGAGAGAGCATTAAAAATAAATAACGGTTGGCAGTGAAAACTAAAGAAACGCAAGTGAAGCATAACGGAACAAAATAAGGAGCTGATCTAGAGGCAAATAAGGACAAACTTGTAAGGAAGAAAGAATGAGGAGGGACTAAGGAGTAAATGCAATCGTGAATTTGTGACCGTGATAAGCCATAAAAAGTGGCTTTCTTGGTATTGTGGCTTTTGATAATTTTTTGAGAAGAAACATTTATCTAAGAAAGTCATTCCAATTAAACTTGTGAAAAATATCCAATATTTTAGTCCTTAATCGTACGTTTTGGGCTCTGAAACCTGATCCAAACATACTAATTGTACATTTAATATTTTGCTTCTAGAATCAATGGGAGTTGGTCCAAGTGGTAAGCGATTTGGTTCCGCTTAAGCAAGGTCTCGGATTCAAGCCTTGTATATGCAGAAAATTCCCATTGGGAGACTCTTCCACCATAGCTAGGTGCGTGATACGGGTAGGATCCGAATGTAGTCGGGGCAAGCTTTGGTGAACCGGGTGAGCAATCAAAAAAAACAAAATATTTTGCTTCTAGAGTTTTCTGAGAAATCAATACCAAATTCATTGAAGCAAAAAAAAATTGAGTGGGTTAACTCTTTTATATGTCATGTTTTGTTTCGGATTAGATTACTGGGAAAGTAATTGACTTGTTGGTTGTAGTCAATTTAGGCTGTCTGTGTAAGTTCAGTCTGTGTGTGTGTGTTTAGCAAACAAGAGGCATGGAGGTTGGTGAGGGCAGTAGGAAGAAAAAATCAAAAGAAGTGTTCTTAAATCTGAATAAAAAGAGAGAAAAGAAGTCTGGTGGAGCTCTGGTGGGTCAACTATTGACTGTCAAAAATCTGAATAAGCCAACGATAGTCTCGATGATAAAGAAAGGTTGGCAACTTGATAAAGAAATTGAGGTTCAAGATCTCGATCGAAATAAACTCATCTTTTTATTTTGGTTCGAGAATGTAGAAGATTATAATTGGATTGTTAAAGGTCGGCCTTGGTCCATCCAAGGTCATTGTTGAGTATCCAAGTTTGGGAAGATTATATGGTGTTAGATGAGGTTGATTTCAATCTTCACCTTTTTGGGTGCAGTTTCATGGTCTTCCGCTGGAGGCTTTCGACAATGAGAATGCTGTTACATTGGGTAATGTGGTCAGAGAGACGATAATGTATAAGAAGCCTGAAGTGGATGGAAAATTAACCAGAGGTTTTATACGTGTTCGATCTCTTATTAATTTGAAGAACCCCTGGTGGTTGGTTTATGGGTTCCTCGTCAGGATAAAGATCCAGCGTGGGTTAGAGTTCATTACGAACGATTACAGAATTTCTGTTATAAATGTGGCCGTATTGGCCATGAAGCACAGGGCTGTAGGGGAGGACGAGGTAAAGATAAAGATGAAGAGAGTAATGGTGAATTTGGCAACTAGGTCGGTACCCCACATGTTAAAACTCTTGATAATTTCTTGGAGATCTATAGGGAGGACTGGTTGGAAGCTAAAATCTATGGCAACCAGAGGTCACCGGCCTGAGAATCCTTGAAGGTAAAATGCTTGCTCACACAAGATAAATTTGGAAAGAATCAATCCTCAGCGTCTATTACGCAGGACTATATCATCACAGGGGAAAATTTTAATGCAAAGTATGGTGAAAATTCAAAAAGTGTGATTGATGACTTAAAAGGTGGAAAGAAGGATTTAATGGACATTATGGCTATGAGGAACCTATGGATTGAGCCTAATTTGGTATCTCTTGAAGTAAGAAAGCGTGAGGAGGTGGTAAGGAGGCATGTCACTATTATTAGAAATGATTTGGCGGGCCCACGAGCTAGGATTCAAGAAGTGCATCACATGCCAAGTCAAAAGGGAGTTGAATGTAATAATGTTTCTCATATAGTGGAGTTCCCAAAAGAAGTTGAAGATTGTTCTCGTGCTATTATTCCTTTTAGCGGGCTGTCCCCAATCTCTGCTATGACCAATGGACTTAAGGATATCAGTCTAAAAAGGAATAGAAAATAGTGAGAATTTCACTGAAGAATCTAGATGTCGACGCCTTAATTTTTCTGTAGAGGTGTCCAGCATTAATTAGGAAATTTCAACGGTGGTTGGGAGATCTAATCCTCAGAGAAATATTCGAACCTTAAAGCACCATATCTGTCATAAATCATCAGTGGAGAAGTCCAAGATAGTCCCAGATACATATCTTCATGGCGAAATTGACTTTCCTGCAAGTTGGTACACCCCTAAGGATGATAATGATGTTGCTGATACTTCCAATTCTTCTACAAATGCCGGTGGTTAGATGAGACCAGCCACCAGTTCACAATGAATCTCATGGCTTGGAACTGTCAAGGTCTTGGGGTTGCCTTGACAGTTCGAAATTTGAAGGAAGAATGTAAGGTGAATAAACCCCAAATGGTATTTCTCATGGAAACAAAACAAAAAAGTAGATATGTGAGGAAGGTGAGACGCAAGTGTAGTTTCCACGAAGAGTGGATGGTGGATCTTGTGGGAGAAGTGGTGGACTGACTCTATGGTGGAATGAAAATGTCATGGTAAATATTCTTTACTCTACCTCTAATATTATTCACACTCTGGTCTCAACCACTAGTTTTAACACTCCACTTATATTACTTTTATATATGGGCCGCCAAAGGAAAATGAGAGATTATTATGTTGGCAAGAGGTTCGGGGAATTGCTACTGGTCTTAACCGCTCTTGGTTATGTATGAGTGATTTTAATGATATTATGTCTCTAGATGAGAAGTTGGGTGGCAATCCAAGTGCTATGAGGAAAATACTTAATTTCCAGTCCTTTGTAGCATATTGTGAATTAATGGATCTAGGGTTCAATGGCTATAAATTTACATGGTGTAATAAATGGGCGGATCAGGAGACAATCCGGGAACGAATTGATCGGGATCTGGGGAATATCCAGTTACGAGAAGAATTCCCAAATATTCAAATTTTTAATATTGACCCAATCGGATCTGATCATCATCTTCTACTTGTTAAATGCTGCTTTACCCAACCGAGGAAGAGTAACAATTTCAAGTTTGAAGCTATCTGGGCGTCTCATAATAACTTTTTAAATATTGTCAAAAATGGGTGGACTAATACCTCTGTAAGTGACATCTCTCCTCTTAACTCTTTTTTAATACGACTTAATTCATGGAGAAAAGAGTTGGTTAGATAGAGTAGGCGTAGATACACAAATGGAAAAGGTATCATTACGAAATTGAAAAATGAACTAGCAGTTTACACCCAGGATGTTCATATATCATCTAGTAACTCCCAAAAAATTGCTGAACTCATTGAATTACTTGATCAAGCATTGCAACGTGAGGAGCAATATTGGTGGTAACGGTCCAGGGTAGATTGGCTAAAAGCAAGTGACAAGAATTCCAAATTTTTTCATCTGTCCACTATCAAGCGGAGACAATTCAACAGCATATTGCGTATTAAAGATCACTCAGGGCAATGGCTTACTGAGAAAGTGGATGTTGCATCTAATATCACTCTATTTTTCTAGAAGCTATTCCTTTATAGTGGGGGAAAGGTCTATGGAAACTGCCCTAAGCTATGTGGATGAAAAAATTAATGAACAAATGAACAGAGATTTGATGATGCCTATTACAAGGGAGGAAATCAAAGAAGCAGCTTTCAGTCTTGGAGGTACTAAAGCACCTGGCCCTTATGGTTTTCAGGTAAATTTTATCATTCTGCATGGGTGGAGATAGGAGATACAATTTGCTCTTTGGTATTGGATTTTTTTGCTAGCCATGCTCTCATTCATGATATAAATGATACCAATATCAGCTTGATCCCTAAAGTTGATAAACCTTATCACATCTCTCATTTTTGACTGATTGGGCTCTGTAATTTCTCATATAAGATTATCTCCAAGATCATTGCAAATCGCATGAGACCCGATCTAGATGTTTGTGTCTCCCCAAATCAGAGTGCTTTTGTCCCTGGTTGATATATCCATGATAATATTATCATAGTTCATGAAGTATATCATTATTTACGAAGGAAAAAGACAAATTGCAAATATGAGTTTGCTCTAAAAATGGACATGAGTAAAGCTTATGATAGAGTTGAGTGGGATTTTTTGGAACTTGTCTTATTGAGAATGGGTTTATGTTCTGATTGGGTTAATCTTATAATGCGCTGTGTGAGCTCAATTAAACTGAACTTATGCCTTTCAGGTGAGAAGGTTGACTCTATTACTCCAGGTAGAGGACACCGCCAAGGGGATCCACTTTCCCCTTATCTCTTTATTCTGGTTGTAGAAGTTTTGAGCAATATGATAACTAAAAATCTACAGTCTCGAGAACTTCGTGGGATCAAGTTGAGTAATGCCTACCCAGAATTGACACATAGTTTCTTTGCAGATGATGCTTTGCTGTTTATGAATGCTAGTGATAGAAACTGTCTCAAACTTGCACAAATCCTGAATTGTTATTGTAATGCTTCGGGACAGGTTGCCAATCTTGATAAATCATGTGTTTTCTTCTCTGAAAACACTCCAGCAGAGGTTAAAACAAGAGTGGGTGAACTTCTGGGCATACAAGTAGCTGGAGATCCTGGCAAATATTTGGGCATTCCGAGTATCTGGGCAAAAACTAAACATCAAGCTCTTTCTTATATCCGGAATAGGGTCTGTTACAAAGTTCAGGGGTGGTGTAAATCCACTCTCTCATATGCTGGCCGAGAAGTCATGATTAATCAATTATCAATGCCATTCCTATCTACCCTATGAATTGCTTCAAATTCCCTCTCAAGACATATAGAGAGTTGAATACTATTATCTCAAATTTTTGGTGGGATAGTAGTGCAACAGGAGGTAAAACTCATTGGAAAGCCTAGGAGCAGCTCACTAGGAGTAAATATGAGGGAGGATTGGGCTTCAGAGATTTTGTAATTATGAATAATGCTTTGCTCGCAAAGACAGCATGGAAACTCATGCACAATCCGGATGCCTTGTGGGTTCAGGTTCTCAAAAGTATCTACTTCCTGAGAAGCGAGTTTATTGAGGCTAAGAAAGGATCAAGAGCTTCATGGTGTTGGTTCAGTATTTTAGAAGGAAGAGAATTTTTAAAGAATGATTTATTTTGGGATCTTGGTAAAGGAACTTCAATCCGGATATGGAGTGATAATTGGGTGCTGATATATCCCGATTTTATCATAATATTGAATATCATATTTAGGGATTTTATCATTAATTTTTGGGCTAAATAACATTTATTATGATTAAATTGAATTAAAGATGAATGTGTGAAAATAAATCTTAAAAAGAGATATTTGTTTTAATCTTGTGATTGCTCTTTAAAATTTGAATTTTGAATGAAGATATTACAAGATATTGATTTGAATTGTAGGTCACATTGGAAAAATAGGAGTTGAGGGACTAAAATGTAAAGATTTTCAAGGAATGCAACAAAAAATAAAATTCTGCATGTGGCTGCAAGGCAATTTTGACAGGAAAAAGGGTACTTTTCTGTAATATTAGAGCTCACTTTAAGGTGGGAAAATATCAGAAATAATTACAGAAAAGGAGCCCAAATTTACAAAACGCCACTTGGGTCCCAAAATACGAAGACACTACTGGAACTAATTCACTTGGCTATCACAGAAAATTACAGAACAGGACCTCGAATCTCCAAAATGCCATTTTGGTGCAAAAATCGAAACTCATCATTTTGGACCTCTGAAACTGATTTTTTCCAGATTCTTATACAGAATTTTGCGAAAAATCTTATCTAAATATAATCTTGGAAGATTTTGCCCAACTTTAAGGGGATTTGACCTAGATTTCAAATAGCAAAAGAAATTAATAAAAAGGAGCTGAATAGAACACGCATAGGGGACGCACAGACGAGAACCAGAATGCAGGGCAGATGCGAGAGAGGGAGAGAAGAGACAGCCATTATCACTGAGCTTCACCAACAAATCATTCAACCACCATCACTTCCATCTTCTCCTTCCCTTATCTCAATTCAATGGAGTCTTGGTGCCTTGAAAAAGCTGTAGTTGTGATGAATTTCATAATAAGAGGCTAAATCCTTTTTTACTTCTTGGAGATGGAAGATTGGTTTGAGCTCCAGAGATACATTCAGGGGAGTTATTTGTTTTAATCTTTTATTTAATTATGTAACGGATTTCCTGAGTTAGGATTTTATGTTATGTGATTAGTTTAGTGAGATTGCGAGTTGTTTATCTTAGTATTAATTGAACAATTGTGATTTAGATTGGTTTATGTGGTTTGATATTTAAATTTCTATATTTCCTTTGGGTTTAATGTGGTTGTCTATTCTTTCATAGTTTGAATGAATATTATGACTGCTTAGATCTTGTTTGAATATTTCAGTTGAGTGTTCATTGTATAGAGGAACAAGTTGCATGAATCCAATCCTAAATTGCACACTAAGTGGTATTTAATAATGTATTAAGAGGTAATTATCCAGTTAGAGCTCTAGGGGTAATCACTAATTAATATAACTAGACTTAACGAGTTGTTAAGGTTTAATTTTTGACTTAGTGAGTGGTTTAACTCCCAATTCAATTTGAGCAAGTATAATCTATATTCCATTTTTCCAAGAAGCATTTATCATCAATTTGTTTAAATCACAATTTCATTAATCATTTCAACAATTTCTCAAAAAACCCAAAAAAATAGTAGTCTAGGTTATTTTCTATTATTAAAAGGAAAAAAATCAATTTAAAACACATCTTAATATTTTTGTCACTTAGTTAGATTAGGAATTAAATAAAAGGCTCATCAAGAGAATACGACCTAAGTTGTGCCCTTCATTGCATAATTTGGTTTATTTTGATTTAACCTTAGGCGACTAAAGGCTTTAAATCAGGTGCCAAGTATTACCTTCCCAAAGAAGCCTGCAGATTCAGAAAATTTTATTGTGAAGCAGGGCAAGGTTATGGATTTGATAAGAAATGGTGTTTGGGATCTTGCTCTAGTACGTTAGTTGCTACCTGAAAATGTACTTCATGCTATTTCTCAAATTCCAATCCCTGCTAATGATATTGAGGATAAGCTTTTGTGGAAGGTAGCTCCTAATGGTCAATACTCAGTCAAACTTGGGTACAAGCATGGAAAGATATGTGGTGACATAGCAGTTCAAAAAGCTAGCTCTTCATGTATGGTTTTCGCTACTGATTGGAAATCTTTATGGAAGCTAAAAACCATTCCCTGAATCCAACAATTTCTTTGGCAAATTTTGAGTAATGCAGTGGCTACAAATGAAGCACTCTTCAATCAAAAAGAGATCTCTAACTCCACTTTGCTCGATATGTTATCAGGAGAATGAATCCATTGAACATCTTTTTTTCAAGTGTAGTTGGACCCGTTGTGTTCGGTTTGGTTGCCGTCTCGGTGTAAAGTTAGATATGTGCAGCACTGCAAATTTTACGTCTTGGTGGCAAAGGATTAATGATGCTAACAGAGGTCTTAAGGATGTGGATATTATGTTGATTTGCTGGTTATTATGGTTGATCTGGAAGCAAAGAAATGATAGGATCTTTAATGGAGCCCAACTAAATCCTTCGTTGGTAATTGAATTAGCTACTAGAAGGAATAATGAATGTTTGTCTATTAATGGGGAATCCTCTAATGTTACTACAATGCCCAGTTCCAAAAATGTGAGTTGGTGTCCACCCTCTCCAGGTTTTATCAAGATAAATTGTGATGATGCATATCAGGAATTTTCAGGCCAAGCGTCGTTGGGGATTGTTTGTCATGATGATAAAGGCAGTTTTCTTATGGGGTTTTGTGGATAAAATCAAATCAATATCTGCTTTTATGACCGAGGCATTTGCACTAAAAAGAGCTCTCCTGTTAGCTATTGATTTGGGAAATGATAAGGTTGTATTTGAAATTGATTCCAAACTTCTGCAATCTTGTGTCGAAATGCAATTGCCGGATCTTTATGATTGGAAAAGTATGAGTATTATGCATGATATCATTAATCTCATTTCATCCGAAGTTGGGTACTCTGTTTCTTTTACTCCTAGCTTAGAAATGCTGCAACTGATTTACCAGCAGCAGAGGCTTTTAAGGGAGTGTGCCCGATAGGGTGGGTATCAAAACCGTCACTCTCTTTGTCTTCAATTCTAACCTCGAATGTTGGTCTCCTACAAAGAACGCGATACCAGTAGCTAGATTAGGATTTGGCCAAAGCGTTATGAATTGCTTCGTGTTTACGTTGTTTTGGTTTTGCTTTGTGTTTACATTGCTTTGGAATTGCTTTGTGTTTTTCCTTATTTATGAGAAATGCGCATTTGTCCAAAAAAAATTCAGGCATTATGCAATAAATAAGCCAAACTTGTAGCAAAACTAACTCTCTCCGTGGCAGCTGTCCTCTCTCACCGAGTCAACGACTTGAACTCTCTCTTCCTCGGCGGGGGACCACAGCAGATCAACAGCTCAGGTACGTATTTACAAGAGAAAAGTTCTTGTCTTTGTATGTGCCTGTGTGACGTAAGTGAGTGGAGCGTATACTACTATACCATATGCAAAACCTGAGCGTTTTTTTCACGGGCTTCCCCAACAATGTCTACCTCTCTCACTCTATCTCTTCCATTTCTTGGCTTTCACAATTTTATGGAGTGGTAATTGGATTTCCCCCATCTTTCTCAATCTATTGGCTTGTGTAGTATCCACTAGCACGAAAGTTTGCATTAGGGTTTATGCTGCTGTGAATTTCGGAACTGAATTTGATCGACTGGTTTCTCTGTTTGATCCTTCTCTTGCATTATTTCTCGGGTTATTCATTTTTTTTCTTGTCGCTTGAGTTTTCTGATCCTCTCTCTGCTTCTTTCCTTTTAATGAGTTGATATTAATTTGTTCATTGGTTTTTTTTTTTTAGAAGTTGAATTTTTGTTGGAATTTGTGTGCTAACTGTAGTTATAATTTATTATGAGCCACCGTGAAGCTGCCTTATCCACTCATTAGTAATCACTCATCAGTTTACCGTTTGCCTTGTGCAACTAGCTGGCACACATTTACGAACCTGATCCCGACCCATTTTTATACCGGATGATGCTTATATTTTCCCCAATTTATCATTGCTAAAAACAAAAAATAGCTTCAGATTCGTTGGTGTGTCCATTAATAAATTCGAATTTTGGCTCCCTAATTAATTTAGAAGCCCTGCTATTATATATCCTATCCACACATTAATTCTATGACAATCATGAGCTTGAATGAAAGATTAGCATGTGTTTGGTATCACTTATTTTTAGACAATAAGTCCTTATTACGCGAGCCGAGATAAAACTCCTTTCACACACTTATCTCATATACCGTAGATCACGATTTATAAGCACTTATTGCCCAAAAATAAGCTATTCCAAACGAACATGGAATTGAAAAAAATAATAATTAGATCACTTTGCCCTGGCTTAATCAAAGCTATTTTTTTATTTCTACACGTGTGACTTTACATACTCCTATTTCTGTAGTGTACATACATTTGATTTATTCTTTTCAAGGTCTTTGAAGTAGAAGAAGAAATTATGTTGACCATTTCATGTGAAGGTCCAATGGCTTTGCATTGATTCAGTCTAAATTGGTGTAATTGTAATCAAAATTGTTTTGTTGTTGTATTTGGTTTTATCTTGTGGATTGATTAGAATGTTTCATATTTTATGATGTATTTTGGATAATTAGTATTAGTTTATATAGCTTCAGCCTTGTTTTCGGCCTGTTTAAAGTAGACCTGTTCTAAGGCCTGTATGAAAGCCTAGGCCTGTTTTCCTTTGAGACCTGTGGCTTTTTAGCCTGTTTTAAAGGTTTTAAAAATCCAAGCCTCTATAACAGGTTAAGCCAAACCAGGCTTAGGCAAAAAAAAAAAAAAAAAGGGCTCTAACAGGCCACAAACCAGGCTCAAGCCATTTTGTTACTAAATAGGCTGGCCTATTTTCACCCCTAATTTCAATTCCATTTTAGATAGCTAATACTCCTCCTGATCTACAATATAATTCATTCTTTTTTTTAATACAAAAAAAGTTTTGGTGAGTTAGTTAGGTCCCGAGGGCTCACCAGGGCTAAGGCATGCCTGCAGGTTAAGAGTACTTACAAGGTATTTATAGATCGCCCTCTAATAAAGTCCTCCATTAGAATTAAGAAATTGTAGTTAACTCATTAAATTAGACTTAAATTGAAAGAAATTTTCAATTTTACTCATATTGAATAAGGTATTAAAGAAGATAGAAAAATACAAAGAGTTATATTTAAACATTAATTGTAGTGACAAATTTGACAAATAAGTTGGACCAAGCCATCCTTCTATCCTTCTAGAAGGAACTCATATTGTGTACTGGAGGGAGTAATAATGACATATACATTAGCTTGCAGAAAACAAAAGAAGTACCAACTGAAAGCTGTTTCTCAATTATTTTCTGAAACACTTAACGGGGACACGGACGTTGGAATATATAATAGTCGATAGATTGGTCTTGGAGCAAGGAATATGTGCAGATAGATGAGACAGGCCGTGTATATATATTAATACAAGGAATTCTCTAAATATTCCCAAGTGATTGTACACTAGACTAGAGTAATCAAAACAAATATAGTAGTATCGCATTAAGAAAATAAATAATGGACAAGAGATTAGTTGAAGCTGCAAGAGTGGGAGATGTTATGGCATTAAACAGAATTATGGAGGAGGATCCTGATATACTGGAGAGAGCATGTTCAGTTCACTTTGCAGATTCAGCGCTTCATGTTGCAGCACGACGAGGGAAAGCAGAATTTGTGAAGGAGATTGTGACTCGAATGCCTTCGCTAGCCACGGAGACGAACCAGCAAGGTATGATCCCATTGCACTGGGCTTCTTTAAAAGGTCATGTTGAGACAGTGAGGGAGCTTTTGAAGGCAAAGCTTGATGATGAAGTGAATCATCAGTGCCTTTTGAAAGATGACCAAGGCTGGACTCTGCTGCATTGCGCAACGCAGAAAGGCAAAATCAGTGTTATTGAAGAGTTAATCAGGGCATGTCCACAGTGCTTGGAACAAGTGACGGAGAAAGGAGAAACTGTTCTTCATGTAGCAGTGAAGGCCAATCAATTTGAAGCTGTCAAAGTTCTAGCGGACAGCATCAAGCGTCACAATTTCCACAATCTGTTGAAAGCACAGGACCAAAAAGGCAAGAGTGCCTATCAACTTGCAGCAGCAAAGAAATTACAGTCCCAGGTATATGAAGAAAAATATTATACCTCCGGTCTTTAATATGAGTCCTGGTTCATTAATTTAGGGAGATTGAGAAAGCTAAATAAATTATTTTAAAATATTTATATTCATTATTTTTCTCTAAAATAATTTGCATGAATTATAAAATGATATTCCTTCCGTTCTTTTTTATAAGTTACCACTGTTTGAATGTGTATAAATAATTTGTGCATCACTGTTTATATATGCTGATTGAAATATAAGTGTGGCAGGTGGTAGATGTACTAAAGGTAGATGATGAAATAAGAGAGGAACGTCATATAAACATCGAGGGGGAGGGGAATGAAGACAGTGAAGCCTCTAATAAAGAAGATCAGAAGATGATGATGATTAATAATGAAGGGCAGTCGTCGCAGCTGGATGCAATACTAGTGGTGGCGACCTTAATTATAGCACTCACTTACCAAGCTTTGGTAAATCCTCCAACAACCTTGTTCAAAGATGGCAGCACTAAAATAGACTGGAGATGCCTTTACAAGAAGCAAGGATCATTCAGTCTCACAAGAGAACTCAAGGAGTGCCCATCCGTGTTGCCTTCTACATTCCTGATGTTCAACACATTGATCTTCGTCCAATCCATCTACATCGTCGTTTCCGTTCTGCGGGGCATAAAGAGATTAGTCGCTTTGGAAATACTTGCGGTGTACCTCGCCATATGTTATAGTATATTGCTCGCGGCTGTCGACTATGATATCGTATATTTTTCACTTCGCTTCGTTATTATCGGAGTTCCAGCCTCCTTTTTGTTCTCATCAAGGAAGTGGGCTCTATATATAAAGCGCATATTTGGCACATTAGCAAAAAAAAATGGCGTCAAAACTCAAAAGGATAGATTTGACAACCGGTCCGGCCACGTCATCAACCTGAAGGATCATAATCAATATAATGAAATTTTGTTTTAGAATGTAATGTAATGAGATCTTTCTCTTAACCCACATTCTATCTTTATGTGTATATACAAGGCATGCCACTTACTTGTTTAGTTGTTTTCATGGGTTGTATTCACTTGCATGGGAGCAGCTAGCTTCGCTCTCTACTTCATTTTATAGTTGTGAAATGTTCAGACAGTTTAAATTTATTTATATACTTTTTATATAAAATTATAATAATATTTTTATGAAATAATAAATTTGGAGATAAATGGGGTAAATAAGAGGAAGAGTAGGGCAAGCAGTTGGTCCCTCACTTGCATATGTGCATTTACTCTCCATTGAACGAGGGAGGAGAATGATTCAATAAAACAAAGGACAACATCCTGTATATGTGGGGCAATTCCTTCATGGGAAAATTAATTTTTTGGGAAATTTACACTCAAGTCCCAAGAAAGAAGGGAAATAAAAAAATGCTCTCTTGAAATTACAAAATAAAAAAATGATCCTATTGACAACTTCACGAGTGGGTCATTGACAACTCCTCAAGCAGGCATTGACAACTTCATGGGAGCATTTTTTTATTTTGTAATTTCAATGGACCATTTTTCATTTCTCTTCTTTCTTAGGACTTGAATGTAATTTTCTCTAATTTTTTTAGTCTTTATAGTTTTAACTCTATTATAACTCAGTTCCTACGCTTTGTTTAATACAACTCAACCCTATAGTTTTACTCAATTGTAACTCAGCCCCTTAATTTTTTTTTTATGTAGCCAAACACACAACTACGTCTTATCCTTCGGCACCTTAATTTTAACTCACTATAATATAGTCCTTGTAATTTTAACTATTTTATAATTTAGTTCTTGGCATTTATTAGATATAACTTTTATTTCTAAAACATAAGTACTAAAATAAAAATAGTTAAAACTATAAGGGCTGAGTTGCAGTGAATCAAAATTTAGGGATTGAATTACAATCGAGTCAAAATTATATATAGACTAAAAATTTAATTTTCTTTCCTTTCATTTTCCTTTCTCTTGTTTTGTCATTTCTCATTTGAAAATTGAAATTCATTGCTACGATTGGTCCTTTCACAAAATAGATGACATATGGTTGATTTAGTCATGAAGGGCAATTCATTTCAATATCCATCCATAATTAGATAGAATAATATATATCTCAAAATCATGAAAAAGTGTATCATTTTATCAGGCATACATAATAATTAATATTCTACGTATAACATCTTATCATATGCATAACTAAACATATATGACCAGAGATCCATTGATTTTAATTAACTGGTAATCTTAACAAGTAGTAATAACATTTTCTTTTTCATTTTAATGATTATAAATAGAGGGTGAGTCTTGAACTAAAGGTAAAGCTTATTGTCATGTGACTTAGAAATCACAAGTAAAAATCATAAAAATAGCTTATTTGCTTGTGAAGGTAATGTTGTGTACATAAAAATAGCCTCTTTGTTTACTGTCATGTGACTTAGTGTGTGTTTTGATTAACTTTTGGAGAATAGTTTTTACAGTTTACGAGGTAAGTATCTGAGAGGAGTTTTATCTCGATTTGCAGAAAAGTGCTTCTGAAACCATGGTTTTGAGGGTATAAGAACACACACTTAGAGATCAAAGGTTAAAATCATAAAAAAAGCTAGCAGTCCACATGTCATCTATATTATTTTTATTAAGGTGTAAATTTGCTTGGAAGTTTAAAATCTAACTTTAAAAAAAATGAAGTAAATGACACATGGACTTTTGGTACTAATTTACACCTTAACAAAAATAACATGGATTATATGTTGATTGCCGGTTGAGTATATTTGGTCAACTAATGGTCAAAATTAATTGGGAAAACGGTCAGGGCAAAATTGCTCCCTTTTTTACGCTTCTGAGGAAAATTGCCTTGGAAAAACTTCTGAGGCAAAATTGCCTCTTAACCCTTATTTTGTTTGATCAAAAGATTTAAATCTTGTTAGACTAGAGATAAGGGAAAATTAATCTTCTAGTCACTATAGTTTTGACTTGATTATAGCCCATTCTCTACTCTCTGACATGGTGAAACTCATTCCATATAGGTTTGATTTGGTTATAACTCATTTCTTAAACTTTGACTTATTACAACTTAATCCCTATAATTTTAACCAATTTTAATTTAGTATATAACCTTTGTTATATTTATATTTGACTTTGACTTATAACCTTTGGTTAAAATTATAGGGACTGAGTTGTAGTGAGTTAAAGTTCAGACACCGAATTACAATTAAGTTAAACTATAAGGATTCAGTTGCATTAAGTCAAAGTGTAAAGATTGAATTATAGCCAAGTTAAAACTATAGGGACTAAAAAATTAATCTTCCAAAAAAAATTGTTGGATTTCAAATGTGGAATTACTCTAGCATACTATATTGTTTTCATCTGAGAGTACTTGACCTAGTGGTAGACCAATTTAAACTACAAAGTGGACGAACTGAGTTTAAATGATGCCTTATACAAAAAGATCTCTAAGGATATGCATCCATTGATCTTGATTAATTGGTTGTTCGATCTTGAAAAGATAGAGGATACTTAGTGGCCAAAAGGAAAATAGTGTTTTCTCCTGTGAGAATACAAAATTTTGTTTAAGAGATACTCCCTTCGTTCCCTTTATAAGATAAATTTGTGGGATATGGTTTGTTCATTTTTGTAAACCCCATTTTACCCTCACTTAATAACAAAATTACTTATATCACTATTATATTTAATTTTTATATTTGACTGAACCACTTAATAAACATATTCTCTCTGTTCCATATAAATGAAGGCATTTTTGGAAAACAAAATTCATTTTTTATGTTTATTGAATATAACTAATTTTTCAAATAACGCAGTTTGGTTAATTACATGTTATGAAAAGGAAGGAAGGGAGTATTAAATTGTTTTCACTAATCCAAGTATCATCCTTAGCTTGAAACAAACTTGACACTTTTTAAGACCGAAAAAACAACTTGGTATTTTGAAATCTAATTTGTATTTATCTCCTTTGTCCTATTCATCATTTTTTCTTTTTTAAAAAGTAAAATTGCAAATGGCGACGTCTCTTTTCTATCCTCCAACCGCGCATCCTCATGCCCAATAAAAAGCATGGGCCAACAAAATGATAAGAGAATCACATCCCATAACTAGTGTCGAGATTACGGGCTGGCCGTTTGTTAAAAAGTATCATATTTTTTAAGCTCACGGTCGTATAGGGCTGACCTTTTACGGGCTCAGACCTAAACGGGCTTAAATTCGTTTTAATTCAAAAAAAATTCTTTTTCAAATTTTACAATTTATTTATTATTTTGCTTTAAATTGATATATATTATTTTTAAAAATCATAAATTTTTAGTTAAAATAATCATCTAATGTCTAAATTAGCTTTTTTTTAAAGTTTAAATTAATAAATCATTGTAGAAAATAAAATAAATCAAACCAATTAATAAGTGTTTGCCTGTTATTAATACTCTATTAGGTACTTAGGTGTCTCTCATATTGATAATTTGAAATAATGATATTATATTTATTAATTTATTTTTAAAAAATATTAAATGGGCCTAAAAGGGCCGGCCTTACAGGGCTACAGGGCCAACCATACAGGGCTTGTGGCCCTATAGGGCCGGTACTTTTATGCCCATTTCCTTTTTTAGCCTCTAAATCATAAATCCGGCCCTTAAAGGACTCGGGTCTAAACGGACTAACCCAACAAACTCGACCCGAATTCCCAACTCTACCCATGACCATATCCTCATTTTCGACATTCTTCATATCCACAGATTTTAGATTTCAAACCACACCGGCTCACTCTTACGTTTCCAATCCTCAAGGATTAAGATAAATATCATGTCGGAAAATTTCACTGCGACCTCACATTACCCAACTGAAATCAGAGCTGACTTTTGATTTGACAAAAGTGATTATGAAATTTGATTGGCGACACGCTGGCAACATGCAGCAATTTAAATTTTAAGGAATCCTTGCATGCTCTAAAAGTATCAACTCATGTATGAATAGTTAAAATTTAATAAGTAATCTTATTTTAATTTTATATGATAAATACGTCATCTGATAAGTTTAAATTTTATAATTCTAAAAAACATAAAATTTTTAATCGAGAAAAACAAAAAATGCTATTCTTTTCTATCTTCTCTAAAATCACAAAACTTAAAATTTTTTAGATCACTCATCTATGATATAGGACTAACATAAGATGAATTATTATATTTTAATTAATCAGATAAGATTACGTGAAACAGAAAAGAAACAAAGCATGAATGACGTAAGGCCTGACTGTTGAACAGTGGCTGACGGCTTGGGTAGGTGACTGAAGGAGTTGGTGAGGCACTCCAACATTGAAGCTTAGGGTTATTTTTCTTATTTTAATGCACGAATTATTAGTATAAATAGGTGTATATTTTCATTGTAATCCATCCAGAATTTGAATAAACATATTTGAGATTGGTTCTTATACCATTTTGGTATCAAAGTTGAGTTTCAAAGTGCCAGAGAGCGAAAGAGTGAAGAGTGAGTGAGAAACAAAAAAAGTAAGAAAATGGGGTGTCGGATTTTCACTCTCGGAACATTTTTTGAAGAAACCGACCTTACCATCAGAAGGCCAAAAAACCTAGGAATAGCCTCGGTTACCGCCGCGAAACAGTTCCACGCGCCTCCACAGAAGTCACTGGAATTTCACGCAGTCGCTGGAGTTCACAGGTTGAAGATGATGATGTCATCAGCCACGTCATCCTAATCTGTTATGTCATCGACAGGTGAGTCATCCGTTGACTGCCACGTGTCATAACCGCCATGTCAACAATCCCAGTCAGACCAACTTTCAGAAATTGTATTTTGACCCCAAAATTTGGTCCAAATTACATTTAAACCCCTAAACTTTCTGAAATTATATTTTGGCCCATATTTCTGCCAAAATTACATTTCAGCCCCAAAACTTTGAAATTATATTTTGGCCTCATATTTCTGCAAAAATTACATTTCAGCCCTAAAACTTTCTGAAATTATATTTTGACCCCATATTTTTGCCAGAATTACATTTCTGACCCAAAAACTTTCTGAAATTACATTTGGACCCCAGATTTATGCCAAAATTACATTTCAGACCCCAAAACTTTCTGAAATTACATTTTGACCCCTATTTATCCATAAAATGTCTAGTTTTACCCTTTTCCTTTCCATAAACACCCATCCTAATCCTAATTGTCCAAAATTTCTAATTTTACCCCTTACTTTTCCATAAATACCAATCCTACCCTTCCACCCTACACCTAACCTCACAAGAACCATTCCAAAATGCCTCCAAGACGCAAAAACACACATGAGATTGAGATGGACGAGATGAGACGCCGGATACAGGAACTGGAAACCACTTTACAAATACAGCAAGCAATGCTAGAATCTCGTAGTGAATATCCAAAGGATGATTCAAAAAATAATAGTTCGTCGTCCACTGACTACCGCCGCCGTCCTCAACAATAGCAATTCTGCCTTAATGACATTAAGGTAGACATACCTGAATTTGAGGGAAAACTTCAACCAGACGAATTCGTCGATTGGCTTCAAACAGTCGACCGAGTTTTTGAATATAAAGAGATTCCCGATGAGCAGAAAGTCAAAATTGTCGCCATCAAATTATAGAAACATGCCTCCATATGGTGGGAAAATCTCAAGAAAAGGCGTGAAAGAGAAGGAAAAAGCAAGATCTGAAAGTGGGACAAGATGCGACGTGAGCTCTCACGTAAGTTTCTTCCAGATAATTATTATCAAGATAATTTCTTTCAATTACATAATCTTCTCCAAAAGGCTATGTCTGTGGAAGAATATACGAGGGAATTTGAAAAACTCATGATGAAGTGTGATATCCAAGAGAGGGAGGAGCAAACAATAGCCCGTTATATCGGAGGATTAAATACCAACATTGCTCATCCGATATAGCTCTAACAATACTGGACACTGGACGACATTATTCGTCTAGCCATCCGTATTGAGAAACAGTTGCCCAAAAGGTTTCCGTTTCAACCGTCTTCCTCCACCGAAATTCCTTTTGATGGACATGAAGCATACATGCACCAACCTATACAAATGCATCAGCATAACTTTTCAAACAATGATACACAAGAATATCAGTCTAACTCTTCAAGCAAACCTCCATCAAAGGCTACTAAGGAATTTAGCTCCAAAGCACCTAAGTGCTTCAAATGCCAAGAGTTCGGTCATATCGCTTCATAATGTCCTACCTGCAGAGTTGTTACTATTATTGAAGGGGAAACTTCTGCAGTATTTGAAGAAGAAGAGGAGCTCATATCCGACAAAGAACCTGTCTTTGATGAAAAGCCAAATTTTGATGAAGAAATCATTCCTCCTGATCATGGTGAAACACTTGTGATCAGATGAAGCTTGCATACTGCCACAATGAAAGAAGAGCCTTGGCTACGTCACAACATTTTTTTATACTCGTTGCACTACGCAAGGTAAAGTCTGAAACGTCAATATCGACAACGGAAGCTGTGAAAATATAGTCTTTAACTACATGGTAGAAAAGCTGCAACTACCAACTCACAACCATCCGTACCCGTACAAACTCCAATGGTTTAACAAAGGAACTGCTGTAAAAATGTCCAAACGATGCCTTGTTACTTTTTCTATCAATAAAAGGTATCATGATGAAGTTTGGTGTGATGTTGTTCCAATGGAAGCTTGTCATCTTCTTATAGGAAGACTATGGCAATATGATCAACACGTTTTCTACAACGGTCATGCAAACATATATTCATTCCAGAAGGATGACTTGAAGATTCAGCTTGAACCTCTGCCCCCCGATAAACACATCAAAATAAAAAATAAGTCCAAGTCATTTTTACTCAAGCATAAAGTTTCAGATTTATCTCTGTTTATTGATGATGATGTTGTTTCTGACTCGAGGTGGAGTCCTGTTCAACCCTGGGAGAATGAAACAGAAAAGAAATAGAGCATGAATGACGTAAGGCATGACTATTAAACAGTGACTGACAATTTGGGTAGGTGGCTGAAGGAGTTGGTGAGGCACGCCAATGTTGAAACCTAAGGTTATTTTCCTTATTTTAATGTATGAGTTATTAATATAAATAGTATATATTTTCATTATAATCCATCCAAAATTTAAATAAACATATTTAAGATAGATTCCTGTACCCTATACCATTACCATTAGGTATTACATATGAGGTTTCGCTACCGGGTTGTATGTAAAAATTTCTCTTAAATTTTTACGCCGCACACGATCGTATCCGACGGGCCAATGTTGACCCGTACGAAGCGATCGATTCTACTTTCTCGCTACTATTTAAGGAGGAGAAAACTAGAAATCTCAACACGAAAGACAGAGAGAGAGATAGCGGGATTCACCGGTGGTATTCAGGACGTTCCAAACAGCCAGAATAGCCTTGCGATCGATAGTCTTGCTCGCTTCGCTGTTGAAGATTACAACAAAAAGCAGGTTCGTTATTAATCTTATTATTTTTACGGCTACTTCTTCCGATTTGGTTCTGTCTTGGTATGGATTTTGATGGTGTTAGCTTCTTGTTGAATCGAATTTCTCAATCCTGATTATTCTTCTATTCTCCAATTTGTCTGATTGATGATATTTATTATTTAGATGGTTAGTTCGTATTTCGAGGAGCACAATTGGGATTCTTTATTTTTGTTCCCCTAGGTCAATTTAATTGATTATTTTCCCCCTTGTTTCTGATTGGGTTTCTTATTATTCTGTCGCAGAATGCTCTTCTGGAGTTTGGAAAGGTGGTAAGTGCGAAAGAGCAGGTGGTTGCTGGCACCATGTACTACATCAAGCTGGAGGCAACTGATGGTGGCAAGAAAAAGATTTATGAAACCAAAATTTGGGAGAAGCCATGGCTAAACTTTAAGGAAGTGGAGGAGTTTAAGCCCGTTGATGATGCCCCTACTGAATCTTCTAGCTAGGTATTTTACTACACTGAACAATGTGCTCTGGTCGGATTCAATGTTTGAAATTATTCACGTTTGTCTTCTGAGGGAACAATTTCTTGTTGTTATTAATATCTGGAACAAGCCATAGGAACTCTAAATTTAGTTGCAAAAGGTGTTCAAATTTTAACCCTCTGATAGATAGTGTTTGATGAAAGTGTTACAGAACGAAAGCATATGGAATTGTTATTGTAGTTTGATAGTGAAACTGTTACTCTAATGGAACGAACCAAAATGCTTGAAGCGCAGGAGAAATAAGTAGGAATGGCTCAAATACCGGATTGTAGACTATATTTTTTTTTTATCCTTTACCATGATAAGGTGTGAAATCAGAACTCTGTCCTCATGCGGATGACTTGGGTGTTCATGACATCGAGAAAAATAACCTTGTCATTTATTTTGCCTTTGCTCCGTCAAGAATAAGGGAGTAGGATTTAATCACTAAGCGAGAGATATCTGTTACATGTTTATGGAACATGCGTAATATATTGAAATTAGGCCAAGTATTTTGCTGCTTTTGCTGTTCTATGGTAGGCATAAGAACTTGATCCTGTGATAGCCTTAAGATTATGAAAAAGGAACAGCTCATTGATAATTTCATGTTAAATTAGTGTTTGCGCTGAAAGATGAATCCTTTTTATGAGGATAAATTAGACAATATATTTTACAAGCACCTTCAAATTGAACAGTCTCATTGTATGATCTTAATCACCCATTCTTTTGTATGTCTTTCTGCTGTTCAATAACAGGACCTGTATGATTTAGCTTTAAGCAATATTTGCTCTATTGTCCTCAAGTCATGGTTTTCTCATTTCATTTCTTTCCTTTGTTCAATTTTCCCCTGTCATCTATAATGATTTTGGTTTTACCATCTGAATATTACTTATTGGACAGAATATCTGGTTGTAATGAACCTCTCATTTGCAGCTGACTTTGGAGTTTGATTTGCCTTCAATGCAATTTGTTTAGTAGATTTAGTAAAATTATGCTTTGATTTTTCATTTTTCAGGTTAAAGAAGATTCTAAGTGGCTGACTTCGCTTGAAGGTGGAGTTATCAGGAAGTCAAAAGTATGCAATATATAGAATAAAAATGGCTTACTAGTTACCTTCGGGATTTGTATTCAAGCCCTTACTTATTATGAAAGATGTATGCTTTTGTAATCCTTTTGTAAATTCAAGTACAAGAAATATGGTGTATTATGCGTAAATATTTATAACTGATGATGTGAAGCAAGAGAATAAAGACATGACAACATAAAGATGCCTATGTTAGGGACCGCTTCTAATTGCATCATACATAGATAACTAGTGGAAGTAATATTTTTTTGTTTTTTAGGAAAATCAATATCCATATTCTATATATATATATATATATATTAATATTAAGTGTGTGTTTGGATACTTGAAAAAAAAGTGCCTCTTGGGCCAAACCATGGTTTTATAAAACAAACCCCAAACACCCATTTTTTGTGATAATCCCTTTTAGTACCAAAACCATCATTTTTGTGCGAAAACCATGGTTTTTGGATCATCTATTTTTTTTTGCCTTTTTATTATGTGGGCCCCACCTTCTTTTTCTCATTGATCCTTTTCATATTTGTAGGCCCCATGCCACTCTCTCTCTCATCTGTTTTTTTTTTTTGAATTTTGATGTTCTCTATGATCTTTTTTTTTTTTAAATTTTAAAATTTTAATGTTTCCTCCTATCCTTAATATAAGATCTATTTATCCAATTTGATTATATTAGAAAATTTAGTTAAGTTAATTAACATATAGACAAATTTATTTCATTTCTAGTATTAATTTTGAAATTTAATGTTAAATAATGGGTTAAGATGAATCTTTTTTAATGTTGTTAGGGGTTTTCTTCTCTTATAATTTAACGCCGTCAGGTTAAATTTAACGGTTTTGCTAAATTTACATCATTTTTAATTGTGCATTGTTATTTTTGCATCTTCCAGGACTCATTTATACCATACACCTCTCAGGTAAAACTTGGCTGTTAAATTTAGACTTTAATCCTTAAATAATACATAAAAAATAATATTATTCTTTATATGTAATTATCACAAAAGTTAATGTCCTTTTTAGTAATTTAACCATGAAAAAAAGGCTATTCTGATAACAATATCTAAACACTTTCATTTTATCAAAATCACTTTTTCCTTATAATCTATTCTACTCATAATCTATTCTCTAAAAGCTATTCTCATAATCACATTATCAAAATCACTTTTTCCCCAAAAGTGTATGTTCCCTCAAACCATGGTTTCAAAAGGTCTTTTCGATAGCCAAAACAAAAATTATCTCACATATTTATTTTATAAATTGTAAAAGCACTTCTAAAAAGCTAACACAAACAGAAACAATCTAAAATTTTATAAGAAATCATATAAAGTAAAAGGCACAAACAGTATTACTCATTCTCTCTGTAAACCTTCAGTTCCATTGTCTATTACTCCCTCCAATCCGTTTTATAAGCAATTTTTATCCTTATTGCTTAAAACGAACATGCGGTTAAGATTAATTAAAAATAATAAATCTGTCAAAAATGTCATATTTCTTTTAAATATGCCTCTATTTATGAAAATAGCATATGAGAGAGAAAAAATAACAAATACAAGAGATAATGAGTATAAAATATTACAGAGATTATGTAATAAATGAGTAAATGAAAGAGAATTAGTGGTGAGTGTGAGATAATTAATATAAAGATGTGTATTTAATAAGGGTAGAAAAGGAAAAAATAGTTTAAATGTTGACACACAATGAAAAAGTTGTTTATGAAAAAGACCAACCCCAAGAGAGAGAAAGTTGCTTATAAAAATGACCGGGGGTGTACATTAAAAGGATCTATGTTAATAAAAAGCTTTTAAAAACTCAAATGATTTCTCAAATCTGAAGGATTTAATATTTGTAATTTTGAAATGAATAGACAATACTGTCTTTATCATAAAAAAAAAGAAGTTTGATTTTTTCATAGTAAAATTTTTTGAAGTTTCTTTAACTTGGAAAAATCCAAGCTATGATTTTCTGATCTCAAGAGTTGTGAAGTAACGAGGTAAGAAATTTAGAGCTTGGTAATGGCAATCCTAGAATTTTTTGTTTTATGGAGCTTATGAAGAAAGCTGTGAAACAATATAATTATAATACGTGTGTGTGTAAATAAAGCTTATGGAAGTTTTAGTTTGTAAGGTTCTATTGCTAAAAATAAAATAACACAACGTGGCAAGAAACCTAAAATTTTGATAGCAGTAATCTTAGAAGTTTCTTAAGTTTTGTGATTCTAGGAAGCATAAGAAATTAATAACCTACATTCCGAGGAAAAAATTGCTGGGTATCCGTACGTTTACCCATTGAAGAGTCAATATTAAAGAGTACTCGGTACCTGAAAGTAATTTGAATTGTTAAGATCATTGAATGTAGTTTCCTATTTCTCTCTTTGAGAGATGATTTAATCATCAATTCATTAGCTACTAAGAAAAATACTTGGCTTTCTCATTTCTATCTTGATCTAACAATTAAAAGACATACAGATTAATGATTCAACTTGCACTTAAACAAGTCACACCTAGGACTGTATTGTATGAACAGATTTGCTGCAAAACCTATAAACAAACACACACTTTCACAAATAGTAATAGTAATGTACAATCA
This sequence comes from Inga leiocalycina, assembly GCA_963242795.1. NCBI lineage: Eukaryota > Viridiplantae > Streptophyta > Magnoliopsida > Fabales > Fabaceae > Inga > Inga leiocalycina. Next base: position 60,790,636 of record OY725325.1, on the reverse strand, counting down.
TAATCTGCAGCATATAGAATTCAGTAATTCCTTCATGGTCGCTCTCCTGAACTGCCAGCCAACTTATATCTCTCATATGCAAGCTTTGCTAGATTACTTGCTCTGTCATGTGCATAACTGAACATTCTGTTAATAACCTTCTTCACCATCTCAATTGCTAGGATGCAGTAAAGGAAAATGGCCAGTGTGACCAGGTAAAGAATGAGCAAGGACAAAACATTAGGTGACATAGAAACCGAGAGAGTTATGTAAGTTATCATCATCGAAATGAGTGCAACTGGCAGCAGAACTCTGACATAGGACCCCTTTCTGTAGAAGAAAATGAGGAAGCAAGCAGCGAAAAACCCAGATGTGTTGAAAGACATGAATAGATAGTATGTAATATCTGGACAGGAGTGAGATGGGTTGTTTCTGTGGAAGATGCACTTGGGATGGTTTTTCATGTCTTCCTTCCAGATTGTTTGTGGAGGTGAAAGGCCAGCTTGGTAAGTGACTGTGGCTATTAAACTAGCCACAACAAGTACCATTTGATCTAAACTCTCCCATATGTTCTTAGAGTTCTCTTCTGTTTGTTGGGAAGTTTGTGTTGTGTCTGCATTATTGCCATTCTGTGTTGTGGCTTTAGGTGTCTCCAACTGGGTTTCTGATAAAAGGACCTCTAGAGTGGTATTTTCTTTGTTTGTTTTGCCTTTAAATCCCAACAACTCTAGGACCTGCCAAAAAAAGGCAACAACTAAATAGTAAAAGCAAATTTAATTATGTAAATTGTTCCTTCCTAGTTCCTGTTCTGCATTGCCATGAAGCCTCCAGCTTAAAACAATTAGGATACTGTCAATTAGGGGATGATTTTGTTTTGGAGTTTGGTTTAATTTATTTTAAGTGATTTTATGTTACATGAGTTAAATATGTGAGAATAGTCTTACTAAGTACAAAGCGCTTTTTTAAGTGAAGCCAAATAAGTAAAATTCATTGTATAGTCTATGTCGGTAAACTTCTCAATTACTAAATACTCTAATTGGTAATCACAATGTCTCTAGCGTGGTGGGCCTCTCTAATGAATTGCTATCAGTAACAAACATGTACATTTGTGTCTGTGTGTGTACGTATCTAACTGTTTATCTAGCTGGTCCATTGACTATTAGTTGTTGACTTTAAGTTGCACCAACCAGTCAGCCTGATGAAAACCCATGAATTGCTTTAAGCTAATAGTAGTGAATTGTTCTTTTAGTATTGATGTTACTCGTGATGATGAAGAACATGGGCAAAAAAACCAGGAAAGAAGAAATATTGATATTGTTTGATCCCCAAGAGATTATAAATCTCACAAACTAAAAGCTGCATATGAAACAGAATGATGCAGAGTTTGAAAAGAAAAAAATAGCAATTTTATCATCTCATACTGTAATCTTACTTGGAGTTGTTTAGTAGCAATAGCAATCTCCAGGGCTGTTCTTCCATCTTTGTCCTTCAAGCTCATAATCTCATCATCATCATTATCTTCGCCACAAAGCTTAACCAAAACCCTAACTGCTTCAAACTGGTGATTCTTCACAGCAAGGTGAAGAGCAGTCTCACCTTGAGCAGTAGTGACTTGTTTGGCTGCATCAGGACAGAAAGAGACCAACTCTTGAATCACACCAACCCTTCCTCTTATGGCAGCATGATGAAGTGGGTTCATCCCAAACTTGTCCTTGAGGAGACACAGGTTACTCCCAAGCTTCAATGATAATAGCTCTCTCACTATCTCTCTGTTTCCTGTGGCTGCAGCTATGTGTAAGGCAGTGAAGCCATCTTTGTTCAGCTCCTCTGCAAAACAAGGCTTCAGACTCAGAAGTTTTCTTACATAATTGGCTTTTCCTGCAAGTGTAGAAATATGCAATGGAGTTTCTGCAATCTGAGATAAAACAACTTTGTTCAATATCAGTGGATCGCCTTCTAGTAATTCATTAAGTGCATCAGTGTCTCCCAATTGAGCAGATTTTACCAATCTTGGGTCCATGGGGATAAGGATTTTTTGAGATTTGTCAGAAGTTAAAGTGATATTTCTTAATTATACAAGAAGATTTTTTTTTTATGGGCATTGTGCATTTAAGATTTTGTTTCTAGAGTTTTCGGAGAAATCAATACCAAATTGATTGAGAAAAAGAAAAATATTGATTGGGTTAGCTCTTATAGATGTCATGTTCAGTTTCAGATTAGATTACTAGAAAAGTAATTGACTTGTTGGTTGTAGTCAATTCAGGCATTATGCAATAAATAAGCCAAACTTGTAGCAAAAGTGACTTTCTGGTGTTTGTTAAATACATAAAAATGATGCTCATTAACCATTTTACTTTTTTCAACTTTCCTACACGGCTGGCTAAAATGTTAAAAAATTTATTAATGTAACAAAAAATACAACCAAAAAAAAAACTACTGTAAGTTTGGAAGGTACTTTTATTCTGTAAAAGAGCTTGTGCTCCCGTGTGTTGCAGGGGAAGATTGTGCACACCACAATATTATGCCAGATCTCTATGAAATAAAATATATATTAAGGAGCTTAATTAAAAAATTGGATAAGATCATTTCATCGAAAAAAACATTGACAACCAGTTACACACTTCGTTGAACACATGAATGATCACAACATTCCTCAAAGATTGCCTTTCACTGTTGTTGATTGTCATAACAAAGGTTAAAATAATTAGCAAAGAAATTAACTTTCAAAGGCTTGAGCAACAACCACAGACGCAATAACAAAATTTGGTGGTCTTGTTTTCTAGATGCTATTTTAATTGAACCTTTATCAAAGAAAAATATAGTCCCATTCATTATCAAAACCTGGCCACCGAAAAATATCAGATGTTCATGGCATGTCCTCTGAAATTATATCATAATATTTGAAGATCTTATACAAACTTCATCATAAGTCTGTTAATGCAATCAAGAAGCTGAACCCGGCATAAAATAAAGGCCAAACGTATATGTGCAACTTCTAAAGTATGATACTGTGTGTGGACAATTTGAGAGTAAAATATCATTCTGAATTCATTTATAAAAAAAGTATATATGGGCCTTTATATAGGAAAACTTAAACTTAAAGCTAAGCCTGAAATCTAATTTAATCTAATTAAATCAAAATAACTAAAATATAATATATCCATATTTAATTCTAATATATATTAAATATCAAACTTAATAATAAAATAACAATTAATCTAAATTATCTAAAATAAATAGCAATATTTCCACATACCGATGAGAGAAAAAACTCCTGCAAGATTTGAAAAAAGAAAAAGAAAGAAAACCTTGCAATTCAATGCCCTGTAAAATGCCTTGCAATAAGGTAATAGCCTGCTGAAATAGAAGGGAAATGGTAATGGTGAAAGTTCAAAGAAAGTTCGTAACATTTGTAAGAATATATACACATTCAAATAGCCAGAAGAAGGGAAAAAAAAAAAAAACACGCTAAAGAGGTTTGGCACAGTTGGTTAAGATCTTGCCACCCCGATTATAAGGGAGTGTGTCCAAACCCTTTGATCAATGGGGAGACCTCATTGGTAGGCGATCTCATAAGTCCCTTGTAAGCGCTCGAAGAGCCCTGGGACCGTGCCCTGGCCTTGATAGGGGACTGGTGCCGAACCTACCTAAACTTTCTTGTACAAAAAAAAAAAAAAACACAAATGCCATACCAAACCGCAGTACTTGACACAGGTTGCTAGAAAGAGGAAAACTCACTTTACGAAACAGAAAAGTTAACATACCTTATTAGTTAACCTCCCAAAGGCGATAGGGACTGCTTAAAAATAAACAGTTACCCATGTAAACCTCGATTTATGGGGTTTTCCAATTTTTACTTTCATGATATGAAAAAACAAAGCTACTTTATGCATTGGAGGGAATGAATAACCAAACTATGAAAAACACTTAAAAAGCCTATGCGTACAATAGTTAGCCTCTTACTGGTCAAGAAAGACAAAAAACACGAAATGGTGAGCCTCTAGAATGATGAAGGAAATGAACAATCTGCAGAGAAAATAGGTGGCAAATTTGCAAAGATTACATCCACATAATATAACACAAACCAAAAACTGACATGAACATTATAAGTAAGACACCTTGGTAAAAAAGGTTAACAGCTTTGCAGATTGTAAGCACACTTGAAAGAATGAAATAAATTTAGCACATACCAGAGAGGAGTAGCTTTAACATACAGCTACTGAGGCAAAAACCTGAAATATGAATCAGCAAAAAGAAATTATCAGACATACATACCATTAGCTGCAAGAGATATGGATAAGTGTCTGTCCAACCGTGTGCATCTGTCTAACCGTTCTTTCCTTTATAGAGTGGCTTGATGGAAGAGATTTTATAGAAAAGGAACAAATCAACTCAGAGCAGGCAGTCTATAGCTCATTGCAAGATTTAGGATGAATCCACTTACATAAAACTCAAACAGCTTGTAATAATAAGGTCAAAAAGAAAAAAGAGAAGCATGTATTAAGCAAAACGTTATACAACACAAAACTTATGCCAGCAAATAATTGAGAGGTAACTTCCTACATATGCTTGTTTATGTGAATTCTAAACCCTAATACTATGCTGAAGTGGATTTTATCAACAAATTTATTCTGGCTTGTCATCAATCAAATTCATAATTACCTAATAGTTTGTACCCCTTGTCATCTATTTTTTTTCATCAAATTCATGATTACCTAATAGTTTATCCTCCCTCGTGAAACAGAAAAAAAAATAGAACATGAATGATGCAGGGCATGACAGCAACAATAGTGAACGACGGCTGAAGGGGTTTGATGGCTATGGGAGTAGGTGGGAGGAGAGTTGGTGAAGATGCCATTGTTGACTATTACAGTATTTTAATGCATGAATTAATAGTATAAATAGGTTCTAAACTTCATTGTAAATCATCCAGAATTTGAATAAACACATTTGAGATTGGTTCTTGTACCATTTTGGTATCAGAGATGAGTTCCAGAGTGCCAGAGAGCGAAAGAGTGAGGAGTGGGAGAGAAATAAAAAACGTGAGAAAAGGGGTGTCGGATTTTCACTCTTTGAGCGTTTTTTGAAGAAACCGACCTCACTATCGTATTCAGAAGGCTGAAAAACTTAGGAATAGCTTCGGTCACAGACGTGAAACAGTTCCACGCGCCTCCACCGACATCCTCGGAAAGTCGTCGGAAAAGTCGCCGGAATTTCACGCAGTTGCCGGAGTTCATAAGTTGAAAATGATGACGTCATCAGCCACATCATCTTGATCTGCCGCGTCATCGACAGGTCAGCCACCCGTTAACTACCACGTGTCATAACCGCCACGTCAACAATCCCAGTCAGCTCAACTTTCAGAAATTGTAGTTTGACCCTAAAATTTGGTCAAAATTACATTTCAGCCCCAAAACTTTCTGAAATTATATTTTTACCCCAGATTTCTGCCAAAATTACATTTCAGACCCCAAAACTTTCTGAAATTACATTTGGACCTCAAATTTCTGCCAACATTACATTTGAACCCCTGAAAATTACTAAATTACATTTTGACCCCTATTTGTCCATAATTTCCAATTTTATCTCTTACTTTTCCATAAATACCAATCCTACCCTTCCACCCTATACCTAACCTCACAAGAACAATTCCAAAATGCCTCCAAGACGCAGAAACACACACGAGATTAAGATGGACAAGATGAGACGCCAGATACAAGAACTGGAAACCACTGTACAAACGCAGCAAGCCATGCTAGAATCTCACAGTGAATATCCAAAGGATGATTCAGATAATAATAGTTCGTCGTCCACTGACTACCGCTGCCGTCCTCAACAACAGCAATTGCGCCTTAATGACATTAAGGTAGACATACCTGAATTTGAAGGAAGACTTCAACCAGACGAATTCGTCGATTGGCTTCAAACCGTCGAACGCGTTTTTGAGTACAAAGAGATTCCTGATGAGCAGAAAGTTAAAATTATCGCCATCAAATTAAAGAAACAAGCCTCCATATGGTGGGAAAATCACAAGAAAAGGTGTGAAAGAGAAGGAAAAAGCAAGATCCGAAAGTGGGACAAGATGCGACATGAGCTCTCACGTAAGTTTCTTCCAGATAATTATTATCAAGATAATTTCCTTCAATTACATAATTTCCGCCAAAAGGCTATGTCTGTGGAAGAATATACAAGGGAATTTGAAAAACTCATGATGAAGTATGATATCCAAGAGATGGAGGAGCAAACAATAGCCTGTTATATCGAAGGATTAAATACCAACATTGCCCATCCGATACAGATCCAACAATACTGGACTCTGGACTACGTCATTCGTCTAGCCATCCGTATTGAGAAACAGTTGCCCAAAAGGTTTCCGTTTCAACCATCTTCCTCCACCAAAATTCCTTTTGATGAACATAAAGCACACATGCATCAGCCTATACAAATGCATCAACATAACTCTTCAAACAAGCATACACAAGAATATCAGTCTAACTCTTCAAGCAAGCCTCCACCAAAGGCTACCAAGGAATTTAGCTCCAAAGCACCTAAATGCTTCAAATGCCAAGGGTTCGGTCATATTGCTTCTAACTGCCCTAACCATAGAGTTGTCACCATTATTGAAAGGGAAGCTTCTTCAGTATTTGAAGAAGAGGAGGAGCGTATGCCTTATAAAGAACCAGTTTTTGATGAAGAGCCAATTTTTGATGAAGAAGTCATTCCTCCTGATCACGGTGAAACACTTGTGATTAGACGAAGCTTGCATATAGCCACAGTGAAAGAAGAACCTTGGCTACGTCACAACATTTTTCATACTCGTTGCACTACTCAAGGTAAAGTTTGTGACGTCATTATTGATAACGGAAGTTGTGAAAATGTAGTCTCTAACTACATGGTAGAAAAGTTGCAATTACCAACTCACAACCATCCGTACCCGTACAAGCTCCAATGGTTTAACAAAGGAAGTGCAGTAAAAGTGTCAAAACGATGCCTTGTTACTTTTTCTATCGGTAAAAGGTATCACAATAAAGTTTGGTGTGATGTTGTTACGATGGACGCTTGTCATCTTCTTCTGGGAAGACCTTGGCAATATGATCGACGCGCTCTATATGATAGTTATACAAACACATATTCCTTCCAGAAAGATGACGTGAAGATTCAGCTCGAACCTTTGCCATACGATAAACACATCAAAGTAAAAAATAAGTCCAAGTCATTTTTACTAAAGCATAAGGTTGCGGAATTATCTCCGTATATTGATGATGATGTTGTTTCTGACTCGAGGACGAGTCCTGTCCAACCCCAGGAAAATGAAACAGAAAAAAAATAGAGCATGAATGACGCAGGGCATGACAGCAATAATAGTGAACGACGGCTGAAGGGGGTTGGTGGCTGTGGGAGTATGTGGGAGGAGAGTTTGTGAAGATGCCATTGTTGACTATTACAGTATTTTAATGCATGAATTAGTAGTATAAATAGGTTCTAAACTTTATTGTAAATCATCCAGAATTTGAATAAACACATTTGAGATTGGTTCCTGTACTACCTCGTCATCTAATTTTTTTTATACAACCATACGCATAACGTTTCATAAAACACTTCATGGATATTTTAATACCAACTTTAATACTACTTAAGCTACACTAACAATCCATTTGTTTACCGTGACATTTGCACATTTGACATGGAAGCCATTTACATGAAGTTTCTGACAAAGCGGACTAAAAAATGTGAGTCTCAGATAAGTTAAACTTAAAAATTCCCTACCACATAAACCAAAACTAATAACACCATGAGTTCTGCTATATTTCTGGGACATTCAATAATGTTTCCTTAAACATATAACACTTAGAGGTAGCGTGCAACACAGGTTTATTGAGCTGTGTGTGTATCAAATCATATGTAGTCAATGCTAGTCTTACACAAAACCACAAAAATAATAAGAGCATATGTTCTGCTTTAATTTTGCAAAACACATGCAGTTTCCTCAACCATGAAACAGTTAAACCATGCTTACTACCTTGTAGCACAAACTATGTAATGAAATAATAGCCTACTGCCAAAAGTTAATCTATAAACGGTCAGATCAACACTTACACATTGGCAAACGATCTAAAGGAGTTTCCACTTTAAGTTAAAAAACAAATAACCATAGGCACTCACCTATGGAGTCAATATTATGTTCTGGTCAGTTTTGAAGAAACACAAAAAGGAAAAACAATATTTCAAAGTTCAAATGGACATAGAAATAATATTGCGACTCTTCTTTTAGTCTAAGAAAATACAAGATATTGATAAAAATTGTGTAGGGACATTTCAAAGTTCAATGCAAAAGAAATTGACAACACATTCCCAGCACCTTATACATTGCGGTCTTGCATTGTTGCATTGCTCTAGGGTCTGCAAAATTCAGAAAAGAATAGATGGCAACTATCTAGCATAAAAGAGAAACACAAAATATGCTTAAAAATGAGTTGCAATGCAGCGAGTTCTTTAGCATATAGAATTTTCTTCAAATACCTTTTACCATGGTATCAAAACCCGGACCGGACCGGCCGGGTTAGCCCGGAAACTGGCGACCCGGGCACTTGTCCGGTCCGGTCGATGCTCAAACTCAGAGGGATTTTAACCCGGACGAACCCGTATAACTCGGTGTAACTCGGTAGTGACTTGGCTAACCCGCTGGGTTGGGTGGGCTACCCGGTTCACTATTTTTACTGGCCTGAAACACGCTAGAACGCCGGAAAGGAAGAAGAAAGTTCACGTGGAAGAAGGAGGAGGAAGAAGAGAGAGAAGAGAAGGAAAATACGGCAAGAGATGCAAAGAAAAATATTTACCATGATAGAGAACACCTCAGAAATCTTGATAAAATGAGCTAAAAGTATTTTCAAAATGTTGAAGAAAGGATGATTTCTTTTTTCTGGAGATGCTTCTTGTTGAAGGTGTGCTTGGGTGAAAATTTTAGAGAGAGATAAAAAAAGAGCAGCAGCACCGACGGGCGGAGATTTAAAATTCAACAGTGAAAATATAAAGGAAATCTATGTTACATTAATGAGAACCTGAGTCCCTGACATAACGTGTTCAGGTAGCCTTTCCTTTTTTTTTTCCAAAGTTCGGCTGTGTTCATCCCCCGAAGCAAACATTAAAAAATAATAATATCTTGTACATTGTCCCATCCGTCTAGATAGAGCCGGGAATTCGGGTCGAGCCCGTCAGGCCGGCGCGTTTAGGCCCGAGCCCGTCAAGGGCCGGGCCTATGATTTAGAGGCTGAAAATGGAAGCGGGCCTAAAAGGGCCGGCCCTATAGGGCCGCAAGCCCTGTAGGGCCAGCCCTTTTAGGCCCGTTTAATATTTTTTTAAAATAAATTAATAAATATAATATCATTATATCAAATTATCAGTATGAGAAACACCTAAGTTCCTAATAGAGTATTAATAACAGACAAACACTTATTAATTGGTTTGATTTATTTTATTTTCTACAATGTTTTATTCATTTAAACTTAAAAAAAAAGGCTAATTTGGACATTAGATGATTATTTTAACTAAAAATTTATGATTTTTAAAAATAATGTATACCAATTTAAAGCAAAATAATAAATAAATTGTAAAAATTTAAAAAAAAAATTTGAATTAAAATGAGTTTAAGCCCGTTTAGGCCCGAGCCCGTGAAGGGCCAGCCCTGTAGGGCCGCGGGCTTCAAAAATATGGTACTTTTACCCCTTTAGGCCCGAGCCCGTGAAGGGCTGGCCCTGTAGGTCCGGGCCAGCCCGTTTTCCCAGCTCTACGTCTAGATCACAATAATTGCATATAAATAATAAAATATAAATAAAATTTGAAGAGAAGAAAGAGAATGAAAATTGGCTCACCTGCTTCATTTTTTTTTTGCCGACATCAGCTTCGTTAATGCTATATTATATATATATATGTGCATAATTACTTTTTGTTAGTTAAATGTTAATAAGATATTTTTAAATATTATTTTTTTAAAAATATTTTCATATTTAAATATGAATATTTTCATCAATTTTATTTTAAATATATTTTTAAATCGTCACCGGTCTAACCCCCGGTTTAACTCCAGTCTAACCCACTGACCCTTAACCCACTACCTCACCTGGTTCAGTGACCGGTCCGGTTTTTAATACCTTGCAAAAAGTAATTATGCGCATATATATATATATATATATATAATATAGCATTAACGAAGCTGATGTCGGCAAAAAAAAAATGAAGCAGATGAGCCAATTTTCATTCTCTTTCTTCTCTTCAAATTTTATTTATATTTTATTATTTATATGCAATTATTGTGATCTAGACGGATGGGACAATATACAAGATATTATTATTTTTTAATGTTTGCTTCGAGGGATGAACACAGCCGAACTTTGGAAAAAAAAAAGGAAAGGCTACCTGAACACGTTATGTCAGGGACTCAGGTTCTCATTAATGTAACACAGATTTCCTTTATATTTTCACTGTTGAATTTTAAATCTCCGCCCGTCGGTGCTGCTACTCTTTTTTTATCTCTCTCTAAAATTTTCACCCAAGCACACCTTCAACAAGAAGCATCTCCAGAAAAAAGAAATCATCCTTTATTCAACATTTTGAAAATACTTTTAGCTCATTTTATCAAGATTTCTGAGGTGTTCTCTATCATGGTAAATATTTTTCTTTGCATCTCTTGCCGTATTTTCCTTCTCTTCTCTCTCTTCTTCCTCCTCCTTCTTCCACGTGAACTTTCTTCTTCCTTTCCGGCGTTCTAGCGTGTTTCAGGCCAGTAAAAATAGTGAACCGGGTAGCCCACCCAACCCAACGGGTTAGCCGAGTCACTACCGAGTTACACCGAGTTATACGGGTTCATCCGGGTTAAAATCCCTCCGAGTTTGAGCATCGACCGGACCGGACAAGTGCCCGGGTCGCCGGTTTTCGGGCTAACCAGGCCGGTCCGGTCCGGGTTTTGATACCATGACTTTTTGTTAGTTAAATGTTAATAAGATATTTTTAAATATTATTTTTTAAAAAATATTTTCATATTTAAATATGAATATTTTCATCAATTTTATTTTAAATATATTTTTAAATCGTCACCGGTCTGACCCCCGGTTTAACTCCGGTCTAACCCACTGACCCTTAACCCACTACCTCACCCGGTTCAATGACCAGTCCGGTTTTTAATACCTTGCCTTTTACAATAGCAACAACAACAAAGCCTTTGTCCCACTAGGTGGGATCGGCTACATGAATCACACGACGCCATTGTGCTTTGTCAAAAACCATATCTTTAGGAATATTATTAATCAAAAGATATCTTTCTATGACCTCATTAAGCGTTCGCTTCGGTCTTCCGCGACCTCATCTTACAGGACTTATATTGTTTATGTCCTTACATGCTCATCTCCCCTTTATCTGCGTGACTGTTTGAGTTGGCGTTATAAAAGTACGTTCACACAAATCGAGACAAAACTCCTTTCACATACTTACCTCGTATACCGTAAATCACGGTGGGAAAGTAGCTTCTATCGCTAGTCCAAACAGGCACGGCATGGGCCAATGTCAGTAAAACTGCCAGGACAAAATCAAGGGACACATTTTTGAACAACAGGATTACTGATTAAGCAATGATATAATGAATTTTGAAGGCATTGATGCAAAATGTTGAATATATGATCTCAAGACTAATGATGATCAGCTTACTTAGATTAAGAATATAATTCATAAACCAAAATGTTGCATCTGTCCTTATATGCTCAACATTCATACAAACTTCGTATATCTCATTTGCTTTTTGTCTCATTCCCACTTAATTTGTTTCTCTTTGCATTTTGACTGCAAAAAAATGCTTCTCACATTTTGTTCATTTCTAGACTTGCTTTTTAACGTTTTCCATAAGGAAAATATCAAAAGGGTATCATATATAAGCAAAGGGAAATATGACTCCCCACTTGTATTATAAATTTTCCCTGAAGGCATGGACGTCAACATGATATCAATATTTTTAACCCAATGACAATAAGAGTGGATCACCCTAACACAAAAAACATCAAAAATTACAATAATCATAACACAACAATAAAGGAAGAATAATATGTAATCAAAGTAAAAAATATAGGACAAAAACAGGGGAATGACGAACCTCCATATCTCAGCACACTAAACCACAATGAAAACATCCTCAGTTCTCCAAGGACTCAATCTTTGCCATGGATCAAACGGAAGATTAAAACATCCTCACAACAAATACAATGATAGAGAAGACGAACATGTGACCAGAAGATTAAAAGAAAGCAGAGAAAGTGTGAATGGAGAGTCAAAGCAGTAGAAACGGAAAAAAGTGAAAAAACAGAGTAGCAATGGCGAAACCTGAAGGCTGAAGTAGAAAATAATCTGAAAAAAGAGGAACTTAGTATAGGATGTAGTTTGATCTTCCATTCACTGGCTATAGCTTCCCCGATGCTCTGGTGTTTGCCAAATGCCCACACAGTCCAAACTATCCCTGGCAACCCTTAGATATATATGCCTGTAAAAGGCTGTTAGGCTGCCATTAGAGGGTGGTTCTTAAAATCTCTTTCGAATTTCAAAATTCAAATTCAATTCCTCCCTACACAACACTAACTGGCTAATTGGCGAACAGATTTATATAGATGAGATGAAGAAATGAATTGATGGTGATAGGCGGTATGCATTTAAGTGACTAAGCCGGATGGAAGCCCAAGGAATCACTGCTGCATCATTTAATGACTGAAACGGCTTAGTCAGAGCCCGAAGAGGCAATTTTTTATTTCAGCGTATACTGTTCCGGCTTGTGAACAGTGTTCTATGCATGTAGCCAACAATAAGCCGTCCATGGAGTCAGCTTGCTGGAACAGTTTGTATACATATATATTGATATCTGGTAAGGATGTTCTTGAGCTTTGTCATAAGTTAAAGAGCATTTAAGTTTTTTTATGGACATTGTGCATCTAAGATTTTGTTTCTAGAGTATTCAGAGAAATCAATACCAAATTGATTGAGAAAGAAAAATATTGAGTGGGTTAGCTCTTTTAGATGTCATATTCAGTCTCAGATTAGATTACTGGAAAAGTAATTGACTTGTTGGTTGTAGTCAATTCAGGCATTATGCAATAAATAAGCCAAACTTGTAGCAAAAGTGACTTTCTGGTGTTTGTTAGTTCTATAAACACATCAAAACCCCCCTTCAAGTTCAACTACCGTCATCCCACAGTATGTAGTTCAAAACATAGCAAAATGAGGTGAAAAGTCAATATACTTCCTTTACTGTTTTTGTAATTGTCAATAAAAGTTTTCGCTCAGAAACAATGTTATCCAAAAAGTTTTTTTAGGTTCAATTCACCCGAAAATTTCAAAACATAACAATGTTGCCCAATATCATTAAAAAAACTAACGTTGACTGTTAAAAAATTGAAGTTGAATGTTAACTTTTTAGCCGAAAAAAGCAATATTGCTCCATTTTAATACTTTTAGGATAATATTGAACCTAAAAAAACTTTTAAGATAATATTACTCCTCGGTAAAAACTTTCAGAACGAATTTGCACCTTAACCCTTTTATAATTAAGATACAAATAGCCAAACTAAAAAGAAAATTTTTTTATTAAAATTAATTAAAAAGAATAAATATATAAGAAATGCTACTTATTTTCCAAAAATACTCTTGTTTATTAAGAGCGAGAGAGAATGAAGGAATATTAATAAGGAACACCTACCAATACGCAACAAGAGAGAAATACTACGAATATTGACTGAAGCCTTCTTCCAAAATTTCCTTGAATAACAAGATTTACAAGATATGCAAAAGTGAACCAAAACAAAGTTGTTAGAAGAATGTACACGAGTTTAAACATTCAACACCCTTATTACAAGAGTATTTGATATTTCTATAATCACATGACATACAACAAAAAGTTGTACATATCAGCTTAGTTCTATACTGATCATTAACAGAAAATACAAATCAAAACTCACCACAGACTTAACGAATTCCAATTCTGTTCACATTTGAGAATGGCTCAGATCTTGGTTTTGGAGCAGGTTTAGTTGCTTTTGGATCTCCAAACACATTCCAGAATCTCAATTTCTCATCTGCTGCTGCTGAGGCCACTGTACAACCGTCTGGGCTCTGCAGTAAGTTGGAAAAAAATAACATAATCAGAGAAAAGTTTATAATTCTTGTGAGATTGAAAGGATAAAGTTTTTTTGCCTCAATAAAACCATTATCTACAAACCCACCTGAGCTAAATGAAGAACTCTAGAAGTATGACCATTAAGCTCGGCCAATTTCACCATTGATGGGTATTTCCATAGTGTTAGCTGGTTCTGAGTAAATCCATGAGAGCTAAGTAACTCCTTCTCATTCTTGCTCCACAACAAGGCACAAACCTGAGACCCAGTGTCAACTGAGTTCAAGCAAGCCCCTGTGCGAGTATTCCAGAACTTAATGCATCTATCTCCAACACCTCCACCAGCAGCGAGCAAGTTTGCTTGGAAAGGACACCAAGCAAGAGCTTTTATTGCAGATGTGTGTTCTTCAAGTCTGTAGAGCCATTTTGTAGCTGAGTTAGACGACGCCTTTGCTCTGTCCCATATAAACAGCAGATTGTCATTTCCTCCACTGGCTAATTGTTGACATGAGGCTGACCATTTCAGCCCACAAACCTCATGTTCATGTCCTCTGTAGGTTTCAACAACGTGTGATCTGATTCTCACATCGTGGTTCACGATTCTACCATCCATTCCTCCAGTTGTGAGTACGTGGTTGTTCCATGCCAGAGACGCTACACGCCGCCTATGACCATGTCTCAGAGTTCTCAACTGCAAAAGCAAACAAGTGATATAAGAATAAAGAAATTTAGGCTAAGAAGCAAGTGAGATTTGTCATACAAACAAGTGAGATTCTCATAAGACAAAAACCTGTCGATTTGAAGCAGTGTCCCAAAGTTGCACTTCGGAATCGTTCAAGCCAACAGCGATATGCCTTCCTTCTGGAGACCAGCTAATGCTAGTGATAGGGCCGCTTTCATCATCAACAGTGACAAGTTCTGAAGTAGAGCCGTTACTGGCGTCCCATAAATACACTGTGTTTCCAAGTGCTATTGCTAGAACGTTGCTACTTCCCCAATCAAGTAAATTGAGGTAGTAATCATCCACAAGGCCTGGAGCTTCCAATGTCCTCTCGGAACTCTGCTTAACCAACAAATATATCAAATCAGAAATGGGGAACGTAGGTTCAGAAAACTCAGACCCCTTCAAGTCCACACATGTGAGCATAGACCTTGTCGTATAGTATTAAAACAGAGTTTATTCAAGACACACAAGTTTAACTGAAATCTCTTTAATCGGATCTTAAGAATGTACCTTAGGAATAAACCGTCGGGGCTTAGCGGATTTATCATGAAGAGTTGTGGTGAACTCGCGTGGCATTAATTCAACTGGTTCAGGCGGCTTGTTCCTGAAAGCTAAAATTCGCGTCCGGTTCATGTTCATGGCTTCTGCAAGCAGCTTCTGGTAGGGTGAGTTCGCGTTGGGATTTTTCTTACCTTTTGCCCCTTCAGTAAGCATGTAGTGTGCATAATCGAAGTCCATGGCTGAACGATTTGGTATAAATCTATCTAACTGGTGATATTTACATTGACAAGAAAGCAAAATAAAAAGCCATTAGAAACTAGCTTTTATCACAGTAACCCCAATTTCTTCAAAATCAGACCCTCGATTTAGTGATGGAAAGAAACCCCCCAAAAATGCAATTAAGTAGTGCTTCTTACATTTTCTCGGTATTTCTTTCTCTGAATAAGCTGCTCCTGAAGTGGGCAACGAGTTCCTGCATCCATTATTCAAAACACAAAACGAAAGGCGACAAAAACAAAGCAGAAAACACAACAGGAAAATAAAACAACAGGCAAAAGAAAAAAGAGATATCACAAATCTAAAAGGAGTCCCTGCAAAAACGATGGTTGGAGGAGAAACAATTGAAAAAACAAAGAATAAGAATAAGAAGGATTCAGTGGGATTATAGAGGGCAACGAGATTGCGTTTTCAAAAGCGTGGAAGAACTCAGCTATGTATTCGTTCGATATCCGTTGTAAAGTGGCCACAAATTTAGAAGGTGTCCCTGCAAAGATGGTTAGATGAGAAATAATAGAAGAAAGATCGCGAGAGCTGATTGCTGATTATTGCTGAAAGCGCTGCAGAGAAAAGTGAGATGAGTGAAGAATGAACGTGAGAGATGAGAAGTCTCTCTCTATTTGTTTAGTATCCGTTGTAAGTGGCCGTTACAATTTGGAGGTAACCAAGTACGCGCCCCCGGGACATCCAGGTACGCGCTTTTTATTCTAGAGGGCTCGAGACAGATTAAAATTTGACCGGGAACGTTTAACTTTGATTTTGAATTTTGAATTTCAAATTACATTTTCAATTTTTTTTGCCAATAAATGACATTTTCAAATTAATTGTATACGCGGTTGTTTATTGGGTATTATTTTCTGTTAATGATATACTTTTGTTTTCTTTTAATTACCTAGACTTTTTTATTTATTTTGAAAGTATACATTGCACTCCACAATATTAACAATATTATTCCTTAAAACAATTATTGAGATATATTTTTTAATTAAAAGCAATATTAGAATAAGTTTTGTTTATTAATTTATCCATCATTATACCAAATCTCAATTTTATCTTTCAATATTAATATTTAGACAAAAGTTAAATAATATTTTATGAAAAAATTTAAATAATTTTCATATAAAAATATTAACAACTTGATAAAAATTTGAGTAAACTTTTTTAACAAGGATATGTTTGATGAAATATAAGACCCACTTTGTAGTGTAATTTGTACTGCAAAATCGGTCATATATTTAGGATCAGAAATATTATTGATATGGGTGAGTCTCCTTATGAACTCTGAGACTCAATCCAGGATAACAATAGATCTTACCATGTCAAGGTCATTTGTCGGCATTCATCAGCCCTACAAACCACATTAGGACCTCAATTTATAGTACATATCCAGACTAAACCACATTATTCATAAAAAAACATACTCCAAAGGATCAAGGTCATATTCATTCTGATACATAGGATCCTCTATAAGAGGCAAGTGTGGAGCATAATAGAATCTTTGGAGAGATAAAAGAGAAGTTATAGGAAGATAGAGCTTTCAGAAGATTAAAAACTTAGAAGGAAGTCATTGGAAAGCACTCTTCTATTGATGAAAGATATTACAACTTTCAATGATCCTTCAGTGTCTAAGAGCATCAATTATATAGAGATTCAAACTTACAATATGACAAAGTAAAATTATTACAGACTTGCAGAAAAGTAAGACAGCTAAGCACACTCATGACTGATAGTACAATAATTAAAGATAAAAATAAAAACACTCTGCAAAAGTAAAAGCATATACTGACAAAAGCAAATACAACTTTATATAATAAAGTGGACACAAACCATGTGACACGAGAATCTTGCCAGATCACCATGTTGATTTGCAAATGGGTTCATGATCATCATTAGGTGATAGGTTAGAGTAGTCTTCATCATAACCTGTGTCATAGGTAGGGCTATCCATATTCATGAAAGTGTTGTCTTTTAATGCCGACATTCCTTGTGAATAGTGTTCTAGGTATTGTGAATATGGATCTTGGGAAAAAGGTCTTCCCTATGGGTCTTGGGATAGTGAAGATAGAGGTTCTTGCCACAAACTCTGTGAGCTAGAATGACAGGAGTCTTGACACTGACTGGGAATTAGTAGAAAACAGCTGGAGTTCTTTGGAGAGAGTTTGTTCTTTCTTGGAATCAAGATAGACTATAGTGGTAGGATCAAACTTCTCTTTTCGGGGTCTTTTGTACGATTTGCGAGAGTTAGGAATGAATGGTTAATTAGAAATCGAACTGAGTGAAGTATAGGATAACCCTAGATTTCCATATGGGCATTTATTTAAATTACCACTAGTTTTAGGTTATCTATAAGTTGGTCCTTGTACTGTAGCCGTTCAGTTGACATGCTAAAGATAAGGCTGGTTGGTAGTGTAAAGTCTCCCTTGGAAGTCCAAATTATAAGGTCTATGGAGTGCAAAGAAGTACTGGGCAATTTGGCAATCTTCCGGGATATGCCAAAGGCCTTGAACTTTGATGACCTTGCCAAGTTGTTTCCTCCAGACTGGAAGAGGAGACAACCATTGAAGCATGGTCATTAGAGGCAGTTTTCAGGCATGAAACCTAAAGATCTTCTTTATGCCATACAAGAATATGCTTCTCTTTTTAGCCTAAGGATTAATTGAGCCTACTGAGTCTAACTGGGCTTGTCAAGCATTCTATGTAGAAAAAAAATCAAAACTTATTAGAGGAAAGAAGATGTTGGTAACTATAAACCTCTTAACATGTTCTCATAGGATGATAAGTTCCCACTCCCGAAGAGAGGTATTTTAACTTCCCAATTAAGTCAAGCTAAGATATTCTCAAAATTTGATCTCAAAGCTAAGATAGAGTAAAGTCTCCCTTGGAAGTCCAAATTGTAAGGTCTATGGAGTGCAAAGAAGCACTGGGCAGTTTGGCAGTCTTCCGGGATATGGCAAAGGCCCTGATCTTTGATGACCTTGCCAAGTTGTTTCCTCCAGACTGGTTGGTAACTATAAACCTCTTAAAAAGATCAGAACTCATTAGAGGGTTGGTAACTATAAACCTCTTAACATGTTCAAATTGTAAGGTCTATATATGGAGAGCAAAGAAGCACAAGGTAGTTTGGCAGCCTTCCAGGATATGCCAAAAGCCCTGATCTTTAATGACCTCGCCAAGTTGTTTCCTCCAGACTGGTTGGTAACTATAAACCTCTTAAAAAGATCAGAACTCATTAGAGGAAAGAAGAGATTGGTAACTATAAACCTCTTAACATGTTCTTATAGGATGACAAGTTCCCACTCCTAAAGAGAGGTATTTTAACTTCCCGGTTAAATCAAGCTAAGATATTCTCAAAATTTGATCTCAAAGCGGGATTCTAACAATTAGGCATCCATCCTAAAGACAGGTACAAAACTCCATTCTGCATTCCAAATGCTCAATATCAATGGAAGGTTATGCCATTTGGGCTAAAGGTAGCCCCTTTCCTTTTTCAAAAGGCAATGATCAAAATATTTGAGTCTATTCTTCAGAATACATTGATCTATATTGATGATATTCTATTTGTTCTCTGAAAATGAAGAAGCCCCATAAGAAGTTACTGGCCCAGTTTGCTGACATTGAGGCCTATTATGGAGTCATGCTCTCATCCAAGAAAGGCTATATATATATAGCCTAAGTTCAAATTGAGTTTTTTGGAATGATATTTCATGATGATGTCTATCAACCAGGATCTCACATTGCAAGAGAATTGCTTAATTTTCTAGACGACAATCTGTCGGTAAAACAAATTCAACAATTCTTAGGGATTACGAATTATCTTCAAGACTAAATTCCTGATGTGACCAAACAAAGTAGACAGCTGTCAATGCTTCTAAAAAAGAATCCTATCTCTTGGGGGTTCAAACCAAACTAAAGTTGTAAGAAAATTGAAACAAATAGCTCAGCATCCTCTACCAGTTAAAATCCCTGGATCATGACAAAGAATTTTGCAAACCGATGCTAGTGAGCATTTTTGGGGAGTAGTGCTTATTGAAGAAATTAAATCGTGGACATGGAAGTGGACAGTTCAAGGAGTCAGAAAAGCATTACCATGCTACCTACAAGGAAATTCTAGCAGTTAAAAGAGGAATTGAAAAATTCAACTTTTATTTAAGCTCGTACAACTTTACTATTGAAATAGATAACACTTATTTCCCATCCATACTAGAAAACAAAAAGAAGGCTCTTCCTGACTCTCAACTTCTTCAATGGAAGGATTGATTTTCACACTATAAATTCACATTGAAACATATCAAAGGTCAGCAAAATTCCATAGTTGATTACCTTTCCAGGCCCTAAATGATCCAACTCCTCACCCCTTCCAAACCTTTGAGCATTTTAGGCATTAATACAATATCTCTTCTAGCAACTTCCAATTTCATCACCAAACACCATGATTTCCCACCTGGATTCAAGCGAGAAAATCCTGAGCAAGTCCAGCAAATAGACAAGAGAAATTTGTTCTATTGGCTTCACATTCTCATTACCACCAACTATATCCCACCATCTTTTGAGTTTTTTTAAGTTGGAAAAGTTATATTTGACCATCCCTTTTATCAAAGGTTTCATTCTTGAAGAAATAAAGTGATACCTGTGGTCCCTTTTAGCCCTTTTATGCTTGTTGCATAGTCCTCGAACCTCTTCATGCCTACCACTACCTTCATGATAGCAAGAATCACAGTTCCCACTTATGGACCATGCTTTAATGGTTCTCTCCTCTTCCAATTTGGAGGAAACAACTTGGCAAGGTCATCCAAAATCATGGACTTTGGTGTATACCAGAAGACTGCCAAACTGCCCAGTGCTTCTTTGCACTCGATCGACCTACAACTTAGACTTCTAAGGGAGACTTTACACTACCAACCAGGCTTATCTTTGGCATGTCAGCACTGAATGGCCACAATACAGGGAACAACTTATTGATAACCTAAAACTCTTGATCAGTAATTTAAATAATTGCTCAGATGAAAATACATGGTTATCCTGTACTTCACTTGGTTTTATTCCTAACAAACCATTCATTCCTGACCCTTGCAAATGGTACAAAAGACCCCGCAAAGAGAAGTTTGATCCTGCCACAATAGGATATCTTGATTCCGAGAAAGAACAAACCTTTCCAAAGAACTCCAGCTATTTTCTACTAATTCCCAATGTCAAGACTCTTGTCATTCTAACTCACAAAGTTCGTGGCAATAACCTCTTTGTCTCCACTATCCTAAGACCCATAGAGAGTTTTTTCCAAGATCCATATTCACAATACCCAAAACACTATTCCCAAGGAGTGTCGGCACTAGACGACAACACTTTCATGAATATGGACAGCCATACCCATGACACAGGTCATGATGAAGACTACTCTAACCTATAACCTAATAATGATCATGAACCCATATGCAAATCAACATAGTGATTTGGCAAGATTCCTTCATCACATGGTCTGTGTCCACTTTATTGTATAAAGCTGTATTTGCTTTTGTCAGTATGCTTTTACTTTTGTAGAGTGATTTTGGTTTTACCTTTACTTATTGTACTATCAGTCGTGGGTGTGCTTAGATGTCTTACTTTTTAGCTTGTGTGTAATAATTTTACTTTATCGTATTATAAGCTTGAATCTCTATATAATCGATGCTCATATACACTGAAGGATTGTCAAAAGTTGTAATATCTTTTATCAATAGAAGGGTGTTTTCCAATGACTTCCTTCTAAGTTTTTAATCTTCTATGAGCCCTATCTTCCTATAACTTCTCTTTTATTTCTCTGAAGATTCTATTATGCTTTACACTTACCTCTTATAGAGGATCCTGTGTATCAGAACGAATCTTACCTTGATCATTGGGAGCAAGTTTCTTTATGAATAATGTGGTTTAGTCTGGGTATCTATATATTAAGTTTCTAATGTGGTTTATAAGACTAAGGAATGCCAAAAAATGGCCCTGATATGGTAAGATCTGTAGTTATCCTAGAATGAGTCTCAGGGTTCATAAGGAGACTCACCCCCATTGGTATCATGATGAACCGGTCAATGACAACAAAGATGTTAGCATTAGAAACTTTAATGAATAGTTGATTAAATAATGTAAAAAAAACTAATTAAATAGCTTATGACACACATATTCAAACAGTACAACAAAATATATTCAAAGCAGACCTCATTTAGTTACAAGTTCTAACTATTTTTAACCGCCCATTTTTTATTTTTTATTTTTTATTTTTTGATAGGAAACGTCCATTTTTTACACCATTATGTTCAAACAATCAATTTTAATTCATTTTTATTAAAAAAATAAATTTTAATTAATACAATATTAATAACAAAATTGTTTTCACTATTTCTCATCCAAGTCAAGACATAGAAAGGAGTTATAAGAACATCACAAAATTGACATTTGATCATACATCTCTTGAGGACAATGGAAGATGATACTCTTTTCCTTCTTTCTTATTTTCTTCTGATAATCTCATCTTCACCCTTAGATCATAAAGTGGATGATTTAGATTTAATATTTTATGAAATTATTACAATATGTTATAAATTTATTTATTTTTCTGTATTACATTTATAAACGGTATCGATCGGTTTTTAAGAATTTGATTCTATTTACATATATATAGTAAGAATTTTATAAAATAATAAATTTGAACAGTTTTTCAATCCAACAATGGATATGAGATTAGGGGAAGAAAATGAAAACGGAAAAAATGAGTGAAACCTAACTTGAAGACAATAAATTCAAAATTAAGGAGACATCCACAACATATCTATCTGAATACTTCGTTCATTTTCATTTACTTTTATTATCTCTGATTTTGTTCATAATTTATACTACTCAAGTTTGAGGAATTATATATACTAATTAATACAACTATTTGATTATCTTAAAATTTGTTTTACACGACGCGTTGCAAAGTACGGATCTTATTTTTTTGAAAAAAAAAATCTAGCTGGAACTTCCAAGTTCCAACGGGCATCTCAAAAACAATATTATTCCATATTTTTTTCTACTAACTTTCTAAGTTAGTTATTGTTTTTTTTATATCAAGAAAATTTTCTCCTCATCTTCTTCTTTTTTTTTTAAATAAATTCATTGAAAAAATCTTAAGAAAACAAATCCTGTGTTGGTCTCTAAGGTTGGAAGGCTAGGAAAATTTCTAAGTTAGTTATTGTTTTTTTTTATATCAAGAAAATTTTCTACTGGCCCCTTATATATTCCTCCTCATCTTCTTTTTTTTTTTAAAAAATAAATTCATTGAAAAAATCTTAAGAAAACAAATACTGTGTTGGTCTCTAAGGTTGGAAGGCTAGGAACTATCAAAAAATTTGAACTCTTTAAAAAAAAACATTGGGAAGTTTGGATGAAAAGCATTTTAATTAAGGTGAACATGCATACGCATCACCTAACTCTCTTATAATAATTTCTCTTCTAAAGACCAAGAAAAGTTTCTTCAATCATTTCATATCAAATTGACAAACCATTACCCACAATTCGATCCAATATTTCAGTGACCGACATCTATTACATTAAGTAGAAAACTAAGTGATGACATCTATTACAATTGGGCTATTTTAACTGCCAGTGTAGTATTACGATAAGAACTAAATTTTACGAACATTTCTAAATTATAAGCCTCCGATTTTTAATTTAGAAGTCACATAATTAATTTAAGTAGATTAAAAATTAATTAAGTTAATTTTTGTAAAAAAAAAGGTGTTAAATTCTTTAAAATACCCTATTTAATATTTACATTTAAACTACACTTTGATAGAAACCCGGTTAATATGTATAATCTATAGCGTTAGCATGAAAAAAAAATTATATATTTAGAGGACAAAGTGAATATATGTAAATTATATTTCGACCAAAATAAACACCAACAGAAGTAATCTACCCTAACACATCTTAAAACAACATAGAAACAGGAAAAAAAGCCTCTATGTCGCTTTTACTCTCAGTGATCAGTAAAGTTCTCTTTGTCGTGGTTTTTTTTTACCGTTGCGGAGCAACAGTCATCTTCAACGTCGACGCTCGTCGTGGGTCTGCTCCGTCAGAGCTGCTCTTTGCAACTGCACCTTTGGGAGGCTCACTGCATCGTCGCCTAGCATTGAGGAGAGAGGTTCTATCATCTGCGATTCAACTCTGATTCTGCGGCACTCTGTTTTCGGCGTTGGTGACCTTCGTCGACACTGAGCTCCGCAACTGCACCGTCGGGAGGATCTCTGCAACGAAGTAGGTCTCTATTTCATCTTGCTCCAGTTGGTTTAAGTTGGAAGTTCCTGTCTCGGCTAGCCAACCATCGTCGTCACTAATCCTTCACAGTTGCAAAGCGCTGAACTTGGATTCCGGTTTCGGTGCAGTCATCGGCGATCTGTGAGATGAACCTGGTTTCTGGCTTGGCAAAGTTATTGGCGATCTGTATGTAACCTGAGAATTCCTCTAGAACAGAATGGGAAGCAATATGCGTGAACGGGATAGAAGTTGTGAGAGAGTACCTCTGGCGCCGACGTGGAAGAGCAAGATGCTATAGTACGGAGCCGAAAGAAAGCTAGAGACGGGGAGGATGAGTTCTCTAAACACCAATCCCTTGTACCAAGAGTGAAGGATTGGATGACTGATGAAGAGGTGGTGGAAGAGGTTCTTACACAACCGAAGAAATCTTACAAGGAAGCCTGTGTCGATATACCGATAGCGGGAGACATGTATGAGGAGGAGGAAGAATGGTGGCGTGAGGATGGATGGAAATCTAGAATTGAGGTTGAGATCACTCAGAAAGGTCCATATATTGTAGTCTCACCGGAATTTCGTCAAAAACTAGCAAAGAAATAGAGTACTTCTTTGATTGTTAGGCTTCTAGGACACATGGTTCGTGAAGAACAACTTGGTAGAAAGTTGCAAAAACTATAGGGTTAAAGGAGTGAGGTAACTATGATAGAAATTGGTTCTGGATATTTCTTGGTTCGTCTAACAAAAGAGGAGGATTATGAGTTTGCTTTGACTGGTGACCCATGGTTATACATGGAACATTACCTAGCTGTACATCCATGGAAACCTGAGTTCGATCCTGATGCTAGGGAGGTACCAAAGATTGCTGCATGGATTCGTATTCCAAAATTTCCAGTAGATTTTTATGATAAGGGCATCTTATGCGTAGTGGGTAGTCAGATTGGAAGGGTACTTAAGGTGGATAATAATACATTGAAACAAACAAAAGGTCACTTTGCTCGATTATGTGTTGAGATATATCTGAATTCCCCATTGCTCCCATCATTTATGATTAATGGCAAGGAAAAAAAATAGTATACGAGGGCCTATACCTGATATGTTTTTCATGTGGGAGGTATGGGCATAGGTCCGAACATTGTTCACAAAAGAAAGAATCTGGACCTTCGGGAGTACAAAGTTCAGAGACTGAGTGTGAAGGGCGAACAGCGGATTCGACATCGACTAACCATAACCCAGAAGCCATAACCTATGGTGAATGGATGGTAGCACCCAGGCGTCGCAGGGTGCAGTGTGGCACCAGAGGAGAGTTGAATGTTAGACAGGGAGGGGTACGTGATTTGCGTAGAAAAAATAATGTTGGAGGATCAAGATTCGCAGCATTGATAGATGAGAATACGAAAGAGAAGGGAAATGAAATCACTTTAATGGTACCCAATAATTCGGCACATGATACTACAAATCAAGAATCTTCAACAGTCAGAATTATTAAATCATGTAGGTCCTTGCCTAGTAAGATAAAGCTTGTGGTGATTAATTCTGGGACTAAAGAAAATATGGTGGAACGTAAGACGGATGTGGTGAACCCAATGGAACATTATCAATAAGTGAAGAATAAAATGGTAGACCAAGGTAATTCTAGTTTGAACTCAGAAAGTGGTAAAGTACATAGTGCTAGGGGCTTGGCAAAAGGTATTATTGAAGGAATGAAGGGTGTCGCGGGATCCTCTAAATTGCAACCAATGAAGGCCTGTTTGGGTACGTCTTTAAAATCTGTAGGTGTGAAAATTCAACCACCAAAATCTACTAGAAATTGTGCTTCTGACCCTATTGATCCAGGTGCAGGTAGAAAGATCAACTATTCAACTAGTATAAATCTCCCAAGTGAGAAGGGTGATGTTGTTATGAAGGAGTCAGGTGAAGAAGCATAAGAGCCTACGTCCCAGTAGCATGTCCCAGATTGTTGGAAACCTTTATCTTTTATTATCTGTTTTAATGATAATCATGACATGGAATACTCGGGGTGCAGGTGGTGCCTTATCTCGTCATTTAATCAGTGACATTATTGACAAACAAGGAGTTAATCTCTTTGCACTGTTGGAACCTAGATAGGCGGGCATAAAGGCAAAGTTATTGGCTCGGAAGCTTGGATAGTCTAATATGCATGTGGTTGAAGCACGAGGATTCAGTGGGGGTATTTGGTTATTTTGGGATTCAAGCTACAACTTTTTGATTATTTCGGCGGGTGAGCAATTTGTCCATGGAATGGTTAATGCAAGTAATGATAATGAATAGTCCCTTAAAATTGTTTATGGGCATCCTAATATGTACCTGAGGCACCTGATATGGTCTTCATTAAGAGACATTAGCCAAGTTGTTCGTGGGGGGTTGGTTGGTCGTTGGGGACTTCAATGCTGTATCGTGTCATGAGGATAGATGGAGCATGAAAATACGGGAAACCAGTAGAGTTGATAGATTTTTCCGGGAGTGGATTATTGATACTGGATTAATTGATATTGGCTTTAGTGGTCCTCGATTTACATGGGGGAATTCGTCTAGTCAGAGCAAGATCGATAGAGCATTGGTGGATGGCATGCGCAGTTTCCTAATGCATCGATACTTCATCTACCAAAGTATAAGTCAAATCATTGCCCCATCTTGGTTAATACTGATAAGGTGGCGTATGGTGAGAATAAACAAAGGCCTTTCCGTTTCTTCACCCCATGGGTTATGCATGATGAATTCTTAGATTTTGTTAAGGACCAATGGGATGTTAAAGAAGATTGGTGTGGGCAACTGAAAATTTGGAACAAAGAGGTGTTTGGGGATTTAAATTATATGAAGAACAAGCTCTATAGACGCCTTGATGGGATTAACACCACAATTGCTAGAGTTGGGCCATCAGTGAGATTAGAGAATTTGCAATATGAATTATGGAAGGAACTTGAGAAAATCTTGTCTCGGGAGGAAATTATATGGCTCCAATACTCTCGTGCTACTTGGTATATTCAGGGTGACCGAAATACCAAATATTTTCATTTAAAGGTGAATAGTTGAAGAAGACGGAATCGGATCGTAGCTCTTAAACTTGATTCTTGAGAATGGTCTTATGATGAGCAAGAAATACAAGAATTTGGCAGTAAATTTTTTGAAGAACTATATACAGACATGAGTACGTACCAGGGGTCCTTGGTGTTTGGGTGCACTTATCCTAAGATTGATACAACTGATAGATGTGCTTTGGGAAGACAGGTAGATGAAATGGAAATTAAATGGGCTTTGTTCGATATGAGTTCTCTAAAAGCTCCGGGTTCGGACGGGTTAAATCCTCTTTTTTATCAGAGCCATCATTGGTTAAATGGGTATTTTCTGATCCGGAATGAGTTCATCATATTAATGGTACTCAAATTGTGCTTATTCCTAAAATTGATCATCCACAATCTTTCCGTGATTTTCGGCCAATAAGCCTCTGTAATGTAGTGTATATTGTTACAAAAATTATTTCAAATAGATTTAAATCTATTATGACATTGGTTGTGGCCCCGAACCAATGTAGTTTTGTGAAGAGGCGCCAAAGTACTGACAATATTATTCTAGTGCAGGAAATCATTCATTCTATGTGGAGCATGAAGAAGAAGCAAGGATTTATGGCAATCAAGATTGACTTGGAGAAAGCATATGACCGAGTCAGATGGAGTTTTCTTTTCGAATGCTTGAATGAACTGAGGATTCCTGAGTACCTCTGTGACGTCATTAAAGCTTGTGTATCTACTCCGCAAATGCAGCTACTTTGGAATGGGTGTGCTGTAAAAGCCTTATACCCTTCCAGAGGAGTTCGTCAAGAAGATCTTATCTCACCGTATCTCTTTGTTATTATGATGGAGAGGTTGGGGCACTTAATCCAGACCGCAGTAGAAGATGGAGATTGGAAACCTTTTAGGTTGTCGAGGCAAGGTACGACTATTTCTCATGTGTTTTTTGCTGATGATCTCATTCTGTTTGTAGAAGCAAATATGGATCAAGCCGGGGTGGTGAAAGCTATACTAGATGATTTTGCGAAATATTCGGCCAGAAAGTAAATACTGCAAAATCACACATTTACTTCTCCAAGAACGTGGGTCATTCGAGAAGAAAGGACATTAGTGAGTTCTTGAATTTTTCCCTATCTTCCAACCTGGGGAAATATTTAGGAATGCCAATCTTGCATGAGCGAAGTACTAAGTCCTCATACAGATTTATTCTTGATAAGATGAATGCTCGCCTAGCAAGCTGGAAACCAAACATGTTATCGATGGCGGCAAGACATAATCTAGTATCATCAGTCGTGTCGGCAATGCCATCCTATACAATGCAAACTATACCCCTCCCTCTGGGTACCTGTGATGAGATAGACAAAAAGTGCAGGCAATTTCTTTGGGGGAGTACATCCACGAGTCGTAAGCCATATGTGGTAGCTTGGGGTCGTGTGTGTTCTCAGAAGAATAATAGTGGACTAGGCTTAAGACAGGCAAGGCTTCAGAATCAGGCTTACATGATGAAATTGGGGTGGAACTTGATACACAAACGAGATGCACTATGGGTTCGTTTTCTTCGGGAGAAATATAAGATGGGCAGTGATTTGGTGCCAAAAGTGGAAAAACGACGGATAGAATCCAACATATGGAAGGGGATTAGACAAAGTTGGGAAAGTGTAACTGAGAGTATTTCCTGGAAGATTACAGATGGAACTTCGGTGTCTTTTTAGCATGATCTATGGGTCCCCTATTTTGACAGATTGGAGAGTTTGACACTTCAACCATTAACAAATGAAATAGGGGAATGGAAGGCGGCCGACTGTATTACTCCGTCGGGTCAATGAGATCTAGATAAGTTTGGGCATTTATTACCAAAACATGTCGTGTTAGCAATCCAAAGAGTGAATATTAACCGTAATACTAGTAGTGATGTTCCTATTTGGAGATGGACATCTGATGGTAAATTTGCACTAAAAGCTGCGTACAAGAGGTTAGCTGGGCACAGTGAAAGCCATTCTTTATTTGGATGGAGGCTCATATGGAAGCTGAAGGTTCCTCAATGTTACAGAATGTTTTTGTGGTTATGTGCTCATGGTCGTTTACTGACTAACTTGGCACAAGCTCAACGGGGAATCCACACGAATGAGATATGCCCTTTTTGTCAAGATAAGACCGAATCAATTATGCATGTACTTCGAGATTGTGAGATGGTTAAAGAGATATGGAGTGAGACACTACCTAGTTTATAGCATCGGCATTTCTTTGATTTAACCGATAGAAACACTTGGTTAACATGATGTTTACATGAAAAACACCATCGTGATCATGTGTATGGCTACGAGTTTCGACATTGGTTTATAGTTCTATGTAGGCACATTTGGTTGGCAAGGAATGACCATATTTTCAACAATAAACAATGGAGTAAACAGGAGTTATTGGCACGTATTGGTTTGGTATTGTCTTGGGGTATGTCTACTCACATGCAACTGAAGTCTTACATCGCACCAAGTACTGGTTGGCACCCTCCACCTGCTAGAATGGTTAAAGTTAATACAGATGGATCCAGGAATGAAGCGTCGGGGTGCTGTACTTGTGGTGGGGTGATAAGGGATAAACAAAGCGGATTTATCCAGGGGTTTATGTTTAGGATTGGACGTGGGTCGGTTATCACAGCAGAAGCCTGGGGAATTTTGTAGGATATGAAATTAGCTTGGGAAGGAGGATTTTAGGCATATTATTGTTGAAAGTGACTGCAGCGAAGTATTGGATCTTATTCAAGGACTGGTACCTGATGAACATCATGATGCTACTCTAATCTTGGAAATTCAATCGATGATGGAACGTGAGTGGGATGTGGAGATACTACATTGTTGTCGGGAGGCGAATAGGGTGGCGGATTACTTGGCAAGAAGAACATGGGATATGACGGTGGATTTTCTTGTAGTTGATAGAGAACTTGCTGAAGTTAAACGTTTGCGCATGAAAGATGTTATGAACCAACACATTTATAATGAGTTAGTAGAGTAGAGCCCGTAAGGCTATGCCTTCTCTTTTTCTATAAAAAAAAAGAAGAAGAAGTAATCTACCCTTATAAAACTATTCATAAACTATCACTAAACAACTTGAGCTTTCTAAGTTGAAGCTGTTAGTTTTTAATATGACAAGTATGGGCTTTAACGATGACCAAAAGGGAAGCACTAAACAAATTAACCCCAACATAAACTGAACTTCCATGAATGAATTTACTAATTTCAAAATTAAAATTACCTGTGGAGGAGCATATTGAAGTTGAAGTACAACACAGTACTGGTTCCTTTCAGGCTTGGTACAAAGATATCATTAACTCAGAGAAAAGTTTTCTATAAACCAAAAAAAAGAAAAGATACAGATTTTAAATTGAATTATATGAGAAACTTCATGACTAGCTATGCATATGAGCATGTTTGGAATCGGAATGGCTTATCAACCATCCAATGGTGCGGTTACAAGGGCCAATTGGGTTTATGGGGTGTTTTGACTTTTTGTTCATGTTTGGCAAAACTTTTGAAAAATTGGGCTTTTTAAAGAGAAAGTGTGTGTGTTTGGTTGCCACGTTTGGTTTGCCTTAAGCCCAATTGGAGCTTCAAAAGCCCAACTGCTAGCAACGTTTTTTTTTTTTTATGTTTGGTTGGTTAAATGACGGATCGGACTTTTGATAAAATTGGCACTGTTCATTCACGTTTAACAAAAGCTAAATGCTGCAGCTTTTGATAAAAGCCCAATGATGTTACGCTTTTTTTTTTTCGGTCGGCCACGTGCAGATGCGTCCACGCATAGAAGCTTGGGAGAGAGAAGAGTCCCATGCACTTAAAATATATATATATATTTGCCGGATCCATGCACTTAAAATATTGAATGAGTACCTTTTACTCAAAAACAAAACAAAAAAATCGAATCCCTTTGAGAGCAAATATCTGTCTCCTTCTCTACTGTCAGTACTCAGTATAGACTGCATAGAGAAGTGAAAACTTCGTCTTCCCATGCTCCTCTTTAATATTGTTGTATTAATTAATTTAGAAATTAGAAATCAAATTGTACGGAACATATGATACAATTGGTTATGTAATATTTTTTTAATTAGATTGTGCATTTTTTAATTGTCTAATTTCCCAACTTAAACTATTATAAATTTTTTATAATTTTTAATTACATTTCTTTTTTATCATTATCACAAAAGCCCAATTGATAATCGTTGTTCCAAACACACCATTTTTTTCATGATTGCAAAAGCCCAATTGACAATCGCCAATCCAAACACAAATCACATTACATAATTTAGCTTTTATCAAAAGTAATATCACAACAAGCCCAATTGAAACAAGTCCAATTGACAATCGCTGTTCCAAACACACCCAGTGTCTTTTCCCATAAGCCAAAAATAATAGCTTATCACGGTGGATAAGCATAAGTGTTCGTTTGGAATAGCTTATTTTTTGTCAATAAGTGCTTATAAATTGTGATTCACGGTATACGAGGTAAGTATGTGAGAGGAGTTTTATCTCGACTTACGTAATAAATGCTTATTTGAGTAAAACAAGCCTAACCAAACACTCACTAAGTTTTCAGCTTTTATCCAGGAGGGAGAACGAAAGATATGAAAAGGGGGGACCACGTGATAATTGGGAGAGAGAGAAAGAGAGAGGAAAAAGGGAAGGATGATGTGAGAGAAAAATATTTATTTGTATTATTAATTTATACTCCCTTCAGTTCTAAATATAAGACAGAATTGACTTTTTGAAGATATTAAGAAAATTAATTAAATTACTTTAAAATGTTTATATTTAACATTTTTTTCTAAACTATTTTGCCCAACTCATAAGTTGATATATAATCCAATAATACATCACATATGATATGATTAAATAATTTATTGAATTTCTTTAATCTCTCAAAAAAGTCAACTATATCTTATATTTAGGATTAAAGGGAATGTGTATTATTAATTTGGACAGATTGAGAAAGCCACATATATTATTTAAAAATATTTATATTTATCAATGTTTAACTTATATAAACTTATATATAATTTAACGATGATACACATAAATATTTTAGAGATATCAAATAATATATATTATAATTAAATAATTTATTTAGCATTCTCAATCTCCCCAACATAGTCAACTGAGCCTTCTATTCAGGACTAGAAGTTGTATATAATAAAATTCATGTCTTTTTAAATTATTTTCCATCTAAACTTGCTTTTTAAAAATACCATTCAAACAAGTTTCACTTTTAGAAAAGCCACAATGCTATCGTCAATCCAAATATAAATCACATTATAAAATCTGACTTTTATCCAATCTTAAATTTATAAAAATCAGATTACAAAAAACACTACTTTTACCACCATTATTCCAAACACACATATTTGGTTTACCTTTAAGAAGGTTTGCGCCCAGTATAGCGGAAGTGGTAACAGTTGGGATGGCTGCATCATTGAATTTGAATGCAATAAGATGAAGAAATGAAAGTGAGATATCTTCTAATGAATTATAGATCAATGTAAAACAATTAACTGCAACACTGGGGCAATGAATGATGAAGAGTTGTTGTAATAGAGCAGTGGCAAGTGAAAATGCTGTTAAGGTTTTGCCCCAAAAAATAACAGCCTTGAGGTATAATCTACAAGGAAATAACAGCCTTGAAGCCGAGCTTTCGACCACGCGAAGTGGAGCATCACTTGCAACCAAGATATTACGAAGCAGAGCACAAAGAAGATATATTTATTTGGAGAATTGCAGAAAAACTTTTAAAACAACATAAGAAGCTATTTTTTCATCCATTATAAATGAACATTATGCTAGTGAGAAAAATATGGAAAAATCAGCATATAATAATTACGGCCTAGATGAAAATGCCTCCTTCAAATCATTTGTACATGGCATAAAACAAAGGACAGACAGAAACAAGCATGAGAGGGAATTTCTTCGTTTTCAAGGTGGAGGATTTAGGATTTAGGGCTTTTTAATAGTTCAAAATTGAAGGGTGGTCCTTCCATTTATTGGAAAAAGCTATACATAGAGCTTATCACCAAGGACAGACAGAAACAAGCTTGACCCACTCCCATATAACTATCGTGCATCAAAGATACGTGACTCTATAAATTTTCAAGGCAATGGAAACTCTTTCATACCGCCACAATAGTTGATGGTACAAACATGGCCTTCCTCCCATTGATGCTTCTTGAAAGCATGATGAAATGAGATGATTTTTTTTCCTGAACTTGGTACCTGGATTGAAATTTCAGAAAGACGTCAACATAATTTTATATCTTCTCATTTCACATGTGAAAAAGGAAATTAGAAAACCATGATTTACAACAAACCTTGCCATTCCCTCTCAGCAGCATATTTTTTCTACAGTGCTTTCGGTATATGTTTGCACATTGCCAGAGGCTTCTTGAGTGTTATGTCTTCAACACTGGGTAGATTGGGAAAGGAAACTAGAAGCATGAATTTGATTTCTTCTCGTAACATTGATTCTCAGACATATGAATTTTTTATACTTCCGTTATCTTAATTTAAATAATTAAATCAGCAACAAAAAATTCCAGCCTTTTCTTTTTAGAATATAATTACTAGATCTAATGTTTCTGCCCAGCAAATTATTCTTAAACCATAATTTTTTAAATGCAGGCATGGGACATATGTTACTTTTACTCAGTTTGATATCTCTTACTTTTCCTTGGATGGTGAGAGAGTTCAAGAATTGAGCAAATCAACGAATTCTGTTCACATTCGAGAACGGCTCAGATATTGCTTTTGGAGCAGGTTTAGTCGCTTCTGGAGCTCCAAACACATTCCAGAATCTCAATGTTTCATCTGCTGCTGCTGATGCCACTGTACAACTATCTGGACTCTGCAATAAGTTGAAAAATAAAATAACAACCAGAGAGAATTTTATAATAATCTTGCAAGATTGAGTGGATAAAGTTATGTGCTTTAAGAAAACCATTATCTATACAAACCCACCTGAGCTAAATGAAGAACTCTAGAGGTATGACCACTAAGCTCAGCCAATTTCACCATTGATGGGTATTTCCATAGTATTAGCTGATTCTGAGTAAAAATCCATGAGAACTAAGCAACTCCTTCTCATTCTTGTTCCACAACAAGGCACAAACCTGATACCCATTGTCAACTGAGTTCAAGCAAGCACCTGTGTGGGTATTCCATAACTTAAATGCATCTATCTCCACTACCTCCACCAGCAGCGAGCAAGCTTCCCTGGAAAGGACACCAAGCAAGAGCTCTTACTGCAGATGTGTGTTCTTCAAGTCTGTGGAGCCATTGTGTAGCTGAGTTAGAAGATGCTATTGCTCTGTCCCATATGAACAGCAGATTGTCATTTCCTCCACTGGCTAATTGTTGACCTGAGGCTGACCATTTCAGCCCACAAACCTCTTGTTCATGTCCTCTGTAAGTTTCAACAATGTGTGATCTGATTCTCACATCGTTGTTCACGATTCTACAATCCATTCATCCAGTTGTGAGTATGTGGTTGTTCCATGCCAGAGACCCTACTCGCAGCCTATGACCAGCTCTCAGAGTTCTCAACTACAGAA
This sequence comes from Inga leiocalycina, assembly GCA_963242795.1. Classification (NCBI taxonomy): domain Eukaryota; kingdom Viridiplantae; phylum Streptophyta; class Magnoliopsida; order Fabales; family Fabaceae; genus Inga; species Inga leiocalycina. Next base: position 60,756,143 of record OY725325.1, on the reverse strand, counting down.
GCAAACAGCAATATGATAACAATAAAGAAATTTAGATTTGTTATACAAACAAGTGAGGTTCTCATAAGACAAAAACCTGTCGATTTGAAGCGGTGTCCCAAAGTTGCACTTTGGCATTGTTCAAGCCAACAGCAATATGCCTTCCATCTGGAGCCCAGCTAATGCTAGTGATAGGCCCGTTTTCATCATTAACAGTGACAAGTTCTGAAGTAGAGCCGTTACTGGCTTCCCATAAGTACACTGTGTTTCCAAGTGCTATTGCTAGAACATTGCTACTTCCCCCAATCAAGTAAATTGTGGTAGTAATCATCCACAAGGTCTGGAGCATCCAATGTCCTCTCGGGACTCTGCTTAACCAACAATTACATCAGAACAGAAAACTCAGACCTCTTCAAGTCCACACAAGTGAGCATAGACCTTATCGAATAGTACTAAAACAGAGTTGATAAGAAATAAAACGATGTAAGAAAAACTCAGGCCCATTGAAATTCACAATCCAGATTTCGTGTTTAACTATTAACTACTACAGTAATGAAATACACCCTTAATAAGCCCCAAAGAACTACCCCTTCTCCTGAAACGTGAAATTAAGCTAGTGTTTCAAAACGAATTGAATTGAGGGAGTTCGTTCACGACACACGAGTTTAATTGAAATCTATTGTGGATTAATCAGATCTTAGGAACGTACCTGAGGAATAAACCGTCGGGGCTTAGCGGATTTATCATGAAGAGTTGTGTTGAACTCGCGGGGCATTAATTCAACTGGTTCTGGTGGCTTGTTCTTGAAAGCTAAAACTCGCGGCCGGTTCATGTTCAAGGATTCTGCAAGTAGCTTCTTTTAGGCTGAGGGTGAGTTCGCGTTGAGATTTTCCTTACCTTTTGCCCCTTCAGTAAGCATGTAGTGTGCGAAATCGAAGTCCATGGCTGAACGATTTGGTATAAATCTATCCAACTGGTGATATTTACATTGACAAGAAAGCAAAATAAAAAGCCATTAGAGACTAGATTTTAACGACGTAAGCCCCAGTTTCTTCAAAATCAAACCCTTGATTTTGTGATGGAAAGAAACACCAAATTAATTGCTTGAAATTTGGAATCGCAGAAAACGCAAATGATTTACAGAAAACAATATGTAAAGAAACCAAAAAAGATGCAAGAAAGAAGGTTTCTTACATTTTCTCGGGAGTTCTTTCTCCGCATAAAATGCTCCTGAAGAGGGCAACGAGATTGTGTTTTCAAATTCGCCGAACAACTCTCAGATCCTGCATCCATTAGTCAAAATCACAAAACCAAACGCAACAAAAACAAAACAGAAAAAACAACAGAAGAAAAAATAAACAATAGGATACATAAAGAAGAGATCACAAAGATCACCAATCTAGAAGGAGTCCCTGCAAAAACGATGGTTAGACGAGAAATAATAGACGAAAACGAGAAAGATCTTGAGAGATGATTAGTGCTGAGAGCGCGCTGCAAAGAAGAGGGCTGAGTGAAGAATGAATATGAGAAATGAGAAGGATTCAGTCGGGTTATATAACGAGTGTTTCTGCGTTTCGGGGAAAAAAAAAGGAATACCTTCAAAACGGCTCTGTTTTGAAAGTAGCCGTTACAGTTTATAATGACCCAAATCTCTCTCTCTCTCTCTCTCTCTCTCTCTCTCTCTCTCTCAAGGTATTAAAACCCGGATCGGATATTGAACCGGTCGGGGTACTGGGTTAAGGGTCAATGGGTCAGACCGGGGTCAAACCGGTGAAAAATTGGAAATTTTAGACTTATAGTATGAAATTCTAAAGGAAAAATTAAAAAAAAAAAAATTTTTAAATAGGTAACCCGGACCGGTTTACCGGCCGGTTCGCCGGTTTCAGGGCCGGACCGGCCGGTCCGGTCCGGGTTTCATTACCTGGCTCTCTCTCTCTCTCTCTCTCTCTGAGTTTTGAGACTTTTTTCTTCCAAAAAAAATAATTCTTGCCGGTACTTCGGACGGTAATTTTTTAAGAAAATTTCTACTAGCCCCTTGTATCTTCCACCTCCTCTATTTTTTTAAAATAAATTCTTTGAAAAAATCTTAAGAAAACCAACATTGTGTTGCTCTCTAAGAGCCCTCCTCTATTTTTTTAAAATAAATTCTTCAAAAAAATCTTAAGAAAAACAACATTGTGTTGTTCTCTAAGAGCCCATTTGAATCACTGCAAATCAGAGGAGGGAAATGGAAAATCAGATTTTCTAGTCAGTTGCGGCCGCTTGGTTCATTATTTTTTGAGGAAAATAATTTCTAGTGGTAGGAGATTTTCCATTATACATGAGAAAATCGCTTCCCACCTATATTGGTGGGAACTCATTTTTCGACATGCTTAGAAAATCTTGAAGACAAATTTACCCCTCTTGTTGAGTTAAGATTTACACTTGTTGATCTTAATAGTAGATGGTTTGGTGACGAGCTTTTCATTATGGCAGACCAGGCTAACATGTGTTCTATATTGATGACCCTACAAAAAGAGGATGGTCTATGGGTCTTCAAAGGAAATAGGTGATAGGTTATGATGACCCAAATTATTCGAATATTGATGTTTTTTAGACTCTTTCTTTTTTAAGGGGTCTTCCTAAATTGAATGAGGAAGATGAGCTTGATGATGAATACATCGTAAGAAATGATCACTATAAAGGGATATGGGAGGATATACCTATATGAATCTATTTCAATAGTTTAGTATTATGTTGCCTATGATCTTTTAAGCTCATAGTATTATGTTGCCTATAATCTTTTAAGTTTAGTGTATGTTAATATGTGTCTTGTGACCTAACATTCTTTCAATAATAGGAATATGACTGATAATAGTGTCAATCATATTGGGACAAAAAGATCATAGAGGGCGTGTCAGTCTGGTCAGACCAATCAACCTTACCATGAGGATACTGTAGATCAATCTGGTTATACCAATACACATATTGTTGCTGATGTCTTGAATGCTATAGATCATCCAACCTCAAGCATGTCTACACAGGTGATGCCTCGTGGTGATCAATATGAGCATGTTGCCCACCCTAAACAAAGAGGAGGTAGAAGGGCAACTAAAATAAGAGAGGTCAACTTGTCTTATAACACCAAGATGAAGAGTCTGATTGAATTTGACAATAACTGGAGGCCAATTGGGTAAAACGTGACCACCTACAAAAGTTACCTTGGTGCCCTCGTATGCACCAAGGTGTCGATCACTGTATAGACTTGGGAAGAGGTTTCTAGGGATGTTAAGTACCTACTTTGGCATATTGTTTTGGTACAAAACACACTTTGAATTTATCACCTTTCGTCATATGTTGTCTAATAGTAATAACTGTTGTTCATGTTGCTAACCATTTTAATGGCATGCAATGCAGTTCACATATGATGTTCCATATATTGAAGTGTTGAAAGACAAGACCCTCTCTTACTTGTGTAACCGTTTCTGGTCACTCAAGACATGATTAGCACACAATTTCATTTATGTCCAAGTGGAGGAAGGCAAACCTCGTCCTACTCCATTTGATCAATATCCATCTATTACTCCAGAAGCTTGGGAAGAATTTTGCCTATTGCGTACTACGCCAGTAGCTATGGTGAGTTTAATTTTATTAGGTGTTGTACCCTAATGATTCATTTTAACTATTAACTGATATTTATCTTTTATTATGATTGTTACCTTTAGGAAAGAAGGGCAAAAGCGGTTGAAAATGGCAGCAAGAATGATTGCTCACATGTAATGGCTTGAGGTGGTTATGCCAAGGCAAATAAGGATCTAATGGAGGCTAAGCGGAGGAAGCTAGAAGAAGCAGTGAAAGAAGATCCTTTATTCTGCTTTCAACACCTTCAGTTTAACATGAAGAGACCTAGTTGTACACTCGCCAATCGAGAAGCAAGTCATACACGAGTGAAAGTGCTCGCAAAGTTGCTGAAAATATTATAAGACACATTACAATATAAGTGATACTATATAACTAAGCACAGTGTTCGTACTTATGCTTGTAATATATATGTAACAGGATGAGCTTAAGAACAAAAAGCCAAAGGAGCCTTCAGGCTAGAGGGGAGGAGTGACTTTTTAACCATTGCAATGGCCAAATAAGATCATGGAGGGCGTGTCAAAGGTGTTGGACAAGGGGTTGGCTTAAGAGAGTATTTTGGAAAATGAACTTTACGCACTGCTAGTACATTTACTAAGAAGGTGTTTGATGTGTTGCTCGCCTCCGTGAGGACAAAGGCAACAGCTTCGTTTAATGATAAAATAGAAGCTCTCAAGCAAAAGGTGGTTGTATTGATGACATCAAGCATACAGGAATCTATGCATATCATGAAGACACAATCCCAAGCAACTCTCTGTAGCACTAAAGGTAGTTGCCACGTTCTTGCCCATTGTCAGAGGGTCTAGTCGACGGTGATGAAGATGAATATTGTCACGCTCTTATTTTAATTTCACCATTACTAGAGTATTCACGGAAAACGATATACAGTTCGGTAGGAAACATAGGAATAGCATAAATATACTGATAATATAAGCATGATTACAAAAATTCCCTATTGGAGTTCGCATAGAATATTTACAAACCTTGTAGCCGCATAGGGCTCTAGGGTATCTAAATCCATCCCAGTGAAATGGAGACATCTTCTCATCTTCATTCCACTACTGCAATCCCCTCGTACGGTTCTCTTCTTTGTTCTCAGCATATCTTCTGTCTACTCTTGTCTAAATTGTTGGTATGGGAGGGTGAGATTCGAGAAAATTTCAATAGGAAACAGATACCATAATGCATGCAAGATAGATGCTATGTGTATGACATGTTAGCTTTAACTAGATGTATGCCCCATAATGACATTTCTGCATGCTCAATGTTTCATGTAACAAAACTATAGCCACAGCGAAAACAAAAATATAGCTTCATTTATTCAAATATGCTCTACACAATCAAGTAAAACAATCACATACATCACTACACAAGCACATATATCAAATACATGTAAATAAGGTAAGTCCCCTACCTTAACCTTTTTATGCCTTGAAACGTGCGCCTCGTAAAGTGTACCAATGATTAGGCTCACAACTTGGTCCTACAATTCCAAATATACAATTTAGACACTTTCATAGTATTTATGGGGGTTATATGAGCCTAATGTGAAAATTTACTAAAATACCCCCGGGGACCCGGCCAGGCCGCGCCCACCAAGTCCGGCTGCACTTTTTTCGGAAATTTTAACCTGGGCTATTCTAACATATTTCTGCCCAAGGAATCCATTTTTGGATTTGAAATTATCAAATTCAATATCAAATTATAAAGTTACCCTTGGTAGCCCTACTTTAAGGGTTTCATGGGCGTTTTTCATAATTATGCTTTTTCGGGCTTTTCTAAATAGTGACCAACTATAACCCCACCTAATTTTCCCTCCTAAACTCATTGAAACCATCAAATTATTGAAAATCCAACTTTAAGGCCCATTTATAGCCCTAGCTGAAATATATGGATTTTCTGGAGAAAATCGGGGTTTTGCAATTTCGGCTCTGTAAACGTGTTCCTTTATACTCCTAACCACTTTATTAACTATTCCATTAGGTTACAACTACCATTTAGTACCAATTCAGGCAACATAACAACCCCCACAACCCATTTTCCATTTTTACATACAAAGAGAATTCCGGTGAAATTTCACCAATTAAATTGTCTACAGGAACCAGAATAGTCAATATATGAAAGTTTGGAAGTTACCTCAAGCTCCTACTAGCTTTTCCTCAATATGGCTGAAACCCTAACGTTTTTCAACAACAGAATTCTGAGCCTCCAAACCTTAAAGAACAAAGAGGAATAGCTTAGAATCGGAGTTATACGCGTTAGGAGCTAAATCATAGGAGAAATCGGCTTACCTTGCGAGTTCTCTTCTCCTTCTCTAACTAAACTCTCTCAAGCTTTCTCTCTCTATTTTCAGCAAAAAGACGTCAGTTCTGGGCTGATGGAGGAAAGAGATTATTTATTTTATCATATATGATATTGTATTTTAATTATATAGTTAATTTCCATTTTCGGATTTTCTGGCAAATTTTTTGTCCAAACTTTGAAAAATCATAACTAATTCTAGAAAAATCAAATTAGAGTGATTCTAAAGGATATAAAACCCTTATTAAGTCTTTAAGGAAAAATATAGACATATTGAAAGCACATTATTTCCAAATTTTTAATCTTTACATGCTGTTCTAGAAACTTCATAGTTTTTCTAGGCTGACTTCAAAAATTCATAACTTTTTGTATGTAGCTCTAATTGATTCATATGACCTATCAAATTAAAGCTTAAGATATCTACATTCATCCTATAAAATCTCATAATTTTTGCTCATACAAAATCATATGACAAGCCCACTGCCTCATAGGCGATTTCACCGAAAACATTGTTTACCTTTAATTTATAATATCTCATGACCAAAATTAACATTAGTATTGGCCAAATATTATTTTCTTATATTCCTCTACTTTGGACCTCAATATTGGAATTTCTAGAAAATCCCAAGAGTTAATTCTATTTTTGTATACAAATTTCCCATACTCTTTAATTCATCATTTTATTCCCTTTAATATCTCACAGATATAAGAAATGTTAGGGAATAAGTTCAAGACACCTGCTAGACCGGGGCTTAGCAGTTCTCTTAATTTAGGCTTATCCCAAAGCTTCCAGTCTCAAAATTTGGGATATTACAAATATTGTGAAATATATATGGAGTATCCTGATAGAAGACTAGTAGCACGTGGCAACGTCTACGACCTTGGCCCAACCATCCATCACTAGTAACTTACAGATAACCAAGTAAGATTGTCGTTGGCCTATGTTGTAATGACCCAATTTTAGATTAAGGGCTAATGACTCTAATGTTGATTGTAATTAGTGTAATTAAACACTTTTGGATAAATGTGAAGTGAATTTGATATAAATGTTCATAGTGATGATTTAATAATCATAGTGAAACCAGGGGCAAAATGGTAAAATTGGAAATTTACCGACCAATTGGTCAGTTACCAAAGAGGAAACTCATTGGTGATTAGAGATCAAGGGTGGAGATCTATTGGCCATGGGTCTGAATCCCATGCTTTGCATTGGTGTGAGCTCATGGAAGGAGTGAGCAAGATCATGACAAGTGTCATGTTGTGGACCATTGGATGGTGCCAGAAGACAAAAATCCACTTTTTCTCTCTCTTCTATCTCCTATGTGTTTTGAGCTTTGGGAAGGGAAAGGAATGCTTGCTTTATCATCATCATCCTCACCATCTCTCATCATCCCCCATTTCCTGCGACCAAGGAAGAAGAAAGAAGAAAAGAAAGGTGAGATTTTGATGATTTAGTTGATCTCTAATGCCCTAAACCTCTTCTCTAATGTTGTACACCTCATTGAGAGCTTCATCTTGGTAATTTTAGAATTTTGAAAGGGGTAGTTTAAGTGTTGGAGTAATTTGAAAGTTGGAAAAACAAAGTTCTAGTTTTGTCAAAGTGAAGAGGTAAGCATTTGATGCTTTTTGGTATATTTGTTGTGATTTTGGATAAGTTTGAGAAATTATGGATTTTGCCCTGGTTTTGTGTAAATTTTGAATGTATGAATTTCATAGTGGATGGTGTTGGAATTAGTTCATTGTGAAGTAATTTAAGTGTTGGTTATAGTTTTGAAGTTTGGAAGTGTATTGATTGGAATCGGGTATTGTGTGTGAATTAGAGACCCAAGAGTTAGATTGTGGTTAAAAATGGTTTTTTGGATGTTTTGGAGGTTACCAATGTGTTCCTTAGGCAATTTTGAGTGGCTATGAGCTATGTGTGGAGTTTGGGAACCATTGGGAGCAATTTTAACTAATCTGAGAATTTCTATCATTTGCTGCAATCTGGGCAATCTGATAGCATCACTCGAGTGAGGGAGGATCCACTCGAGTGCTGCTGTGTATTGTTCCTTTTCTCTTTGTGTTTTGTCTGTGTTCTCATGAAGGAGGCTCGAGTACATTTCTTAAACCGCGAGTGAAGTTGGTGATCACTCGAGTGAGCATGGGGTTACTCGAGTCATGGTATGTGTTCATGGTTAGGGTTGCTCTCGGGTCCTCACTCGCTGGTCAATATTTAAGAGTGTGTTTTGACACTCGCCAGTGTGGGCTCCTTACCCGAGTGGCAAGGGTGGTGCTCGAGTGAGCTCTTCCCTCTGTTGTTGCATGTGCTCTCGGGTTCTCACTTTTTGTGTTACACTTCCGGGGACTCAAGAGGATTTGGAGTCATCACCCGAGTGCAAAGCCTTATGCTCGAGTGTTGTGAGCACTCTCTGGCATGGTAGTTGCTCACTGTCAAACACTCGCGAGTGAGAGCTAGTCTCACTCGAGTGTAAGTCTCTCATCACTCGAGTGAGGTCATCTTCACTCGAGTGAGCCAGCTAAAAATCTGTGTTGTGCTTCCGAAAAAGGGGTCTTCAGGGTAGCTTCTTCCAACCCTTTAAGTATGTGTTTAGGCCTCTAATGATCATCCTAAAGAGTTTAAATGATAACCAACTTAGAGTATTATAGAAATAAGCATTTGGAAAAAAAAAGATTGATTGATTGTCCCTAATTTGATTATAGGATTTGACTTCTGTCAGACTCGTGAGCCTACTGTGTCGAAGAACGTCAGGAAAGATACAGGTAGTGATTCCTCTCTTATACTTTGTGTAAATGTAGTGTATGTATGCCTATCATACATTGTGTTGCTGCTGCCGCCGCCTTGTGATACATTGAAACGCCTTACGGAGTTTTGTGTTGCTTTGTGCCTTGTGGAGCTTTATGCCTTGTGATGTTGCTGCATAGTGATTACCGCTGAAGCGGCCATATTGATTACAGCAAAAACTGGCATAGTGATTACCGCGAAAGCGGGTATAGTGTATTGTGATTACAGCTATGAGTGCTATCGGTTATGGTGTGAGCCATAACTCATAGTGTTGTTCTGAACATGATGAATATACATGTTTTGTGTTTATATATTGTATGAGTGATTTGTTACTACTGGGATTCTTTAGAATCTCACTCTTTCTAAAGGACTAACATTTCAAACAGGGCAAGTGGCTTAAAGGAAAAGCGGCCAACCCAGAGTGGTTAGGATCTCGTAGGGACATTTTGATTTTGGACCGTTGGTTATCTAATAGGATTTTTGGGATTACTGTATGTATATGAGTTGTAGATAATATTTTTGGATTTGTAATCCCCATTTTGGGAAACTTTGAACCCATTGTGTATATATACAAGTAACCAGGGGTTGCCGAGATTTTAGTATGCACTCTGATATTTATTATGTGATTTAACTGCACAAGTAGTTGTATCCGAAGGTGAATGTGAGACCAGATAAACTATGTTTTGAACTGTTTTCGGTATATCCCATCTTGAAAATGAGGTATTATAAATGTGTTTTTTTGTCTTATTAGTCTCTATTTCACTTGAGTTTTATAATTTGGATATAATTACGGTGAGGAGGTTACATATGTCATAGTATCAGAAGCTCTTGTCCCATTCGCTACTGACGATGTGAAGATTGTGGGGGATGCAAAGTATACTTTTCTCATGTGGCCAAAGCATCTTGTGTTAAATGTTCCTGTTGCAGTCGCCTCTCTATCCCCAAACAAACCTCGATGCCCTGAACCAATTCCACCTCTCAAGTACACTATAACACGTGGCTCATCTGTGCTTTGATGATCACTATGAATCCAAATAAGTGCATCTAGACTTATCTATTGTGGGTCATGCTTATGGCCAAAATGAGCATCCTTTTGTTGATAAGGATGATTTGATGAGCCTTTTTGTTAAAGGATAGTAGCTGACCAGTCCGTGCATTCAGCTATGGATCGTGTACGTTTTGTCTTAAAAAATAATGTAAATATATTTTAAAGATTTATGATATTTCAACTTACTAAGTAATTAAGTATCATGGTTGCAGATACCTGCATGACTTGTTGAAAAAATTAGGCAAAACAAGTAAGTTTATGTTCCTTTGCCTATTGCAGATTTCCCAAAGCCCAAGTGTGAACACCATGTAATCAATCCGCACCTACATATCATGGTTGATGGATTAAAGCGGAGCTAGGTGGTTAATGGCACCATGCAATGAGAAATAAGTCAAAAACTTTATTTCCATCACAATGCTTTTTGTATTTATTTTACATAATACAAATTTATTCTTTTTTCATATAGTAACCAAAGGCAATTGTTTCTATTGTCGAGGAAATGCCATACTGTCATCTTATTATGCTCCACTCACATCAAACCATCCCAATATCAGAATAACCTATTTAACAAGTGAGTTTAATTTTGCACCTCATCATGGGTCTTTGTTATTAATATATAGGTTACTAACTAAGTGTCTAATAATGATTAGGGCTATGAAGTCTGTATGGCTCATTGATCACCCTAATAGCAGGAAACCGAATGACTTACCTCTGACACCTAGATGGTGTCTACCAAAAGTAATCATATGCATGTTTGTTGCATTGTATACACTGTAATTTGAATTATTTTGATATTGTGGTGTACGTTCTTTTATAGACCTCGCATCGCAAGCAACTGCCAGGAAGAAACTTATGCAGTCATTATGTCATGAGGCATAATGTACAATATTGTTCACATGCCGGACGACACAAAATTTACTAAACAAGTACATGTATTTTTCTGAGATGTGTTCACTATTTTTAATATTTTTCCCGATTACGTCATATTAAATTCTTTACATTTCATGTTTCATATGTTTACTCTTGAAGAACCCTTCAAAATAGAAAATATTAAGCAGGTCCGTGAGCTTTGGACAGAATTCTTTTATAACAATATATTGTATCACAATAATAAATGGTGAGTTATGTTTTATTTCATCACTAAGATTCTAACTGAAAATTTTGTTTCGTTCTTTCTGTTGTGTTTAGAAAGTAAATACATTACATGCTTTGAATTGTTTCAAATGTCTTCAACTCCATCATTGATCTCTCTTCCTTGAGCTTCAGAACAAATAAAGATAGTTCTACATGTTTTCCCTTCTTCTATTGTAATTTAACCATCTATGTATTGTTCTAGAATAATGTACTTGTATTTGCAGCTAACTGATGAATACATGACTAAGGTTATTCTAACATATTTTCGCCCAAGGAATCCGTTTCTAGGCTCAAAATCACCAAATTCACTATCAAATTATGAAAATACCCTTGACAACCTCTATTTAGGGATTTCAGTGGCGTTTTCATAATTATGCTTTTTCAGCCTCTACCGAAAAAGTGCCCAATTATAACCCCACCTATTTTTGCCCACTGAATCCAATGGAACCATTTATTTCATGAAAATCCAGCTCTAACCCCCTGAAACAGTGCTGGCCAAAATATTCAAGAAAAATGGAAAAATGTAGTTTTGTATTCTAGCTTCCAAAACTTGTACTTTTCCACTTCTAATCCTTTATTAACTCATTTAAACACTTCTTAACCATGAATTAAAGAAATTTGGGCAGCAAAACCTTTTAGGGTTAAGGCTTTTCCAAATCTACAAACTTGACAAAAATCACCAAAACCAAACACAAACCTTAACAACAACACCATACTAATTTAAATCTAAGGTTTGTGATGTTACCTCTTGAGATCTTAAATCCTCTCTCTCTAGGCATCTCCTCTCTCTCTTCTTGAGCTCAAAATGTGTCTTCAAAATCATAGATTCCATGAAGAAAAAAGGTTTAGAGAAGGTTTCTAAACAAAATCACAAGAAAACTCTTAAGAAATCACACTTACCTTAAACTTCTTCTTCTTCCTTCTCTCTCTCTCTCTCTCTCTCTCGCTTATCTTCTTATGTTGGATGAAAATGAGGAAGGGAAGGAAAGAGAAAAACTTCATAAAAATGCTCCCTTGATCCTATACCATTGATCTCATCAAAGGTTGAGATTTCAACACTTGTCAATGACACCATCCCTCTTCCCATACCTTCAACCATACTTTCTACTTTATGTCATACCCCCTCAACCATGCCTTCTACTTTATGCCATACCCTCTCATCATTTGGGTCTTCTTGCCTCTTAGCCCTTGATCTCATTAAGGGACCATAATGTGACACTTGTCACAAGCATACATCCATCAAGGATATTCCAATTATGCATTTTCCTTTATTTTTCTTGATTAATTGAAATTAACTCCAATTAATTGGAAAATAATTAATCTTGGGCTAAACTGACAAAATTATGATTTTGCTATCACCTTTGTAATTTAATTCTTTATTTGCCCATTTCCTTATGAATATGAATATTTTAAAATTCACAAGATCTAATTTCCATGAATATTCACCATTCTATTGAATTACTCAAATAATTAAAATATATTTTTGGTGATAATTTCCAAAAATATATATTGTTTTGGTGATAATTTCTTCTCTAATTATTTTCCTACTTAAATTTCATTGTATTCTGTGCTCATTCAAGTAAGAAATATATTTTTGACAAGACAGTCATGAATATTTTCCTATAACAGTAACAATATTGAAATTGATATGCACTTGAAAAAAATAGCATCCACTAAAAATAAAATAAAAATAGTCTAAATTAGTATAATATGTAAGAGGGAGAAAAAAAACAAAGAAATGTAGGTCCAAAGTGAAATCTGACCATTATCATGTATAATTGGAGAATTTGGTATAATGAATATAAGGAACTTAACCTAAATATTGTCCATTTAAAAATTAAAGCTAATTTAAATATATATAAATAAAAATATGTTAAAATATCGTAAAATCTATGCAACAACATGTTATATACTTTATAATTGGCTAAATTATACTTTTAATCCTTTAAGTTTACATGAGGTATATTTTTAGTCTCTAAACTTTATAAAGTATATTTTTAGTCATGTATTTCTAACACCATTAACATTATTAATGGAAAACGTTGACGCAACAAATTCAAGTGATGATTGTGTAATTAATTGATGTTAATCTTAAATTTAAAATATTTATAAATTTAAAAATATTTAAAAACATAATGAAGCAGTCAATATCAAAATCTATGTTGTATTAAAAAATTTTATTTTAATAATTTAGATATAAAAAATTTTAGTTTAATAATCTAAATATCAAAACTTTGATTTCATTTGTAGCGACTTGTCATTTATTTTAGTTTAATAATCTAAATATATTATATTAAAAATTAAAATTTAGATATACTTTGTTAGCTACATAGTCGTCATTTGAATTTGTTAAGTCAACATTTTCTATTAGTAGTATTAACAGTGTTAGAAATACAAGACCAAAAATATACTTTATAAAGTTAAGGAACCAAAAATATATCTCATGTAAAATTTAAAGGACTATAAGTATACTTTAACCATTTATAATATGTTGTCGTGTGTATTAAAATTTAATGAAACAATTCATTTTATTAGAATTTAAAAAGGAAAAAATATTATTCATTTAATCCTTAACGTAAGACTTATTAATCTAATTTGAAAGATTACAAAAGATAAATAAATTATTTAATTATCACATATGTGACATAATATCTTTAAAATATTTCTATGTAATATATTAATTTATAAGTTAGACAAATTAATTTTGAAAAAAATGAAAATATGAGAGATAAAATAAAAAATATTACATTTAGCATTAAAATTCACTTGAAACTAAATCCTACATTTAGGATTAAATGGGCACTAAAAATGGAAAAATAAATAAAAAAAAAGAACGAAAGTGGATGGAAAATGAGTGAAAAAAAAGGTTACATCTATTTTTTTTGAACAGTACATCTAATTGGATCCACATAAAAAATTTAATAGAAAGTGAGAGTATGAGACATGGAAAGTAGAGTTTAAACTGTGTTTATTATATGGGTGTTCACAGTATCCCAATTCCGGTTGTCTCAACCCAATCTTGGACATTTTTCTTTTATAATCTCTTGTCCCACCCGGGACCACTAGGACTAGGACGAGAACCGTGATCACTCTTGAAATCTCGGTCTTAGTCCTACTCCAGTTTTTTTTTTAAATTTTTTATCTCATAAATTAAGTTATCATTTTTTTTAATATTTTTTATACCATAAATTAAATTATCATTTGATAAGATGTGTATCATATCTTTGGTTAGAGTTAAACCATACATATCGTGATACTAATCCTAACTATATATGGTATAACGATAATAACAAAGATGATGATGATGTTATTCTTTAACTCTAGATCGATTTATGTAATTATTATGGCCTTATCAGTTGTTAAATGATCACTGTAAATAATAGCATATAGAGAATTTAACTAATATAATAATATTTTTTTGAGTTTTTTTTTAAAGAGCCACGATTTCTCGATACTATCAGGATTGGAATCACACCGAAACCTGAATTGGGATGCAAATTGCATCCCGACCAAAAATCGGGATGGGAACCAAGAGTGGGGTATCCCAGTCCGGTCCTAAGTTTTGAACACCCCTAATCCATCATATTCAACTTTTTCATGTTTAGGGCTAATAGGCTAATATGCTTTTAGTATCTTAAAGTATTTTTTTAGAATAATCCAATATCTTAAAATATTTTGTGGTGCATTCAATATGTTAAAGTTTGTTGTTATAAGCTTCTAATACCTTAAAATATTTTTTTTTGTGCATCTAATATTTTGATAAAATACTTCAGTATGATGGATATACTTGATAAAATGGTACTTCAGGGTGTTATATGTGCCTTAATTCTATAATTGATTATTTCGAGATATTTCGAACCTCATCGGAGAAGAAGAAAGCTTGATCTCTACAACTATAAAACTGAAATAATTTTCCCACAATAAAAAAGTCGAATACATTAGCATTCGTTTTTCGCCATCTAATACATAGTATTTGAATATTCTCACCTTACCATTCTGTTTTCTCCCCCAACTATACTCACCTTACCTAATCCCTCATTTTATTTTAATTATAAAGAATTTATTCTACATTTAAAATTTATTTAAACTTCTGTAAAATTAACAGTACATGATACACATATTTAATACTCAACAGATTCAAAATATAAGATCTATTTAACTAATTTATTTTTTTTCAACCTCTTTATCTAATTTAGTGAAATTAAGGAAGCCAAATAATTAACAGGACATAATACATATATTTAATTATTTTAATATTTCTTCCAATCCTAAATAAAAGACATATTTATCTAATTTAGGAAGATTAATAAAGATAAATGAATTACTTAATTGTAGCATATGTGACTTGATTTCTCTTAAAGATTTATATACTAAAGTATACTTTTATTTCTTTAACACTAAATAAAAACTATTTTGGTTGATTTATCCTTCATTTCAATAAATCTTAAGTATTTTCTTACCTACATGTAAGAAATACTTTCTCAGAACACCTATGGATTCTATTCCAAAAAGGTTAATATAATTAAAAAATTTAAAATAGTATAAAAATGTTTAAATGTATACTTTAAAATTTTTTCCAGTAGCTTAAATGATTTTTAACAACATTTATGTTAAAGAAGAATATTCTAATCCAAAATATATGATGTAAAGGTTAATTAGCAAAATATAAAACTTAGTTTCTCCAACAGAACATATAAAATCCTATTTAGAAGTGAATTTTAGTTTTAAATATATTTTTTTTTATTTTATCTCTCAGTGTTGTCATTTTTTTAAAAACTAATTTACCTAACTTATAAACTAATATATAAATTAATGTTACATCTAATAAATATTGACTAAAACATACTTTTAATTCTTTAAATTTAAACGAGGTTCTATTTAAATCATTTAACTTTAAAAAGTGTGTTTTTAGTTCTTCTAAATAAACACTATTAACTTCATTGGTGAAAAAATTGAGTTTGTAAAATTAAAATGTCGATTCAACAAATTTGAAATACTGGTATATGTTTTAAAGGATATATTTTAAAATTAAAATATAAAAGTAATTATATTAATCATTAAAATTTGTGCTTGTCAACGTTAAATTTGCTGATTCAAAACATTTGTTTAAATATTTTATTTTTCATCATTGAATATTATTTAAATTGGATAGGAAGTAGATAATTAGATTATAAAGTTAGAAATTTTAACTTAATTTCAATTAATAAAAGTAAGTATGTTAGAATAATTAAAATAATATTTTAATCTTATTTAAAATTAGACTAGAATATAAATTTCGAAAATAGAAAAATAATTTTTGAAAATAACACATACACACAAAATTTTAACAAATTAAAAGAAATTCATTCTACTCCAGAAAAATATGTTATACGGAAAAAAAGAAGGGATTAAGACAGGAAATGTACATGTTGGGAAAAAAAAAAGGGGACAGGAAATGTGTATCTTCCGTTAAAGACAATCTCTGTTTTTTTCCTCCTAGATCTCCATTTCTTCAAAACCCTAATTCTACCATATTCACTTTGAACCTCGAAAAACCTATCTCTCTCTCACCATATTCCCTTCTCTGCCTGCTAAACGATTTTGCAATTCAACAGCGATCTCTGTTTCAATCGTCAACGCTATTTTCTCTCAAACTTCAGGTTGGTTGTTCGCCGTTCCTTCCTCCTCTGCGTCGTTATTTTCATTTCCTTATATTCCGCCCCATGATCTTATCAGAGTTAGCCGCTGTATTGATTGTTGGAGGATGGAATTATGCTTTAGGGTTCGTCTTATGTGATTGTTTGAATTTAGCGATTCGGATTCTGCATTCCGGTTTGTCGATTTTGCGGCGCGGGAATTGGGACCTTGGGCTCTTTTGTTATTCTTTTCTTGCTTGGACGAAGTATAATGGATCCTAGGGAATCTCGGTGGTTTTTACCTTCTTTTAGTTCTTCTTGGATGGTTTTATCTTTTTAATCTTAAGAATGACAATTTAATGTGGATTTTTGGGTTTTCTTATCTGGCAATTATTTGCAATCTATTCGTTTTTTCTGTAAAGCCGTAACCTCCTGGCCATAAACGTCCATATTATGGGTAGCTGGTATCATGGCTGCTTGCCGAATTTTGTAAATTTATAGAAGACCGATAATTGTGACATTCTGGAAAATAGTTGGGGCAGAACAGTAAGTTTGAGTTTGAGTTGCACTATATTACTCTCTGTATCTATGTACATCTGCTGTTTGTTTTTCATGACTTTTTACTTTTTGTTGCTAATTAAAAGGTCAGTGGTCAATAGTGCATTTTCCTTGAGGCTCAATACATGACAAGATTCAGCTTGTCCCTTTTGTATTTTTCACTAGTGCACTTCTGCCTGTCTTGAGTAGAAGCAACTTGTATTTCAACGTGGACAGGAGTTCAGAGTATTGCATATTTTAATAAATTTTTTTCCGATTTTAATAGCATGTGGTTATGATGTATCCAACATTATGCCTGAATGCCAATGGGCGATGGAACTTAAGAGGAAAAATCAATGCTATATATATATATATATCTATTTGAATAAAGGGTGAGGTAGATGTTGAACTTGATTGATATGCGAAGGGATCTTTTTTATTTAGAATATACAAGACTTTCTACATGCAAGGTCTGAAGTAATTATGTCTTTTTTGGCATCCCTGATGCTTATTCATTACATATGCATACAATTTATCAATATTTTACATTTAAAAGTTTTTATTGAGATAATCTATTTGGCTTAAAGTACATTCATTCTCTAGAATGGATATATTATATCTGCAACATTGGCTTCTGTTTTAATGTTGGACAATCAGAGATATGGAGAAATATTGAATGTGCTACAATCAGTTGAACAAACAATTGATGTCGTTTATTTGATTGTTGGAACTTGTGTTTCTTATGCTTATTGGGGGTGAGGCATGAAATGCATGGCCAATTTATTTATTTTTTTTTTTGGGGGTGAGGGTTATTGATGAAATTTTGAATGGCTGTTCAGGCAGAATGTTTTGTTTTTGGAGGTGAAAGCTACTGCCTCTATGTATGATATGAAGGGAAGCGGAGATAAGTAAATCATTCTTTGAGAAGAATGGGTGTTAAATAAGTTAACTTATTGTTGTGTGCATGCGCATTGTAACTTTGTTTAGAAGAATGGGCGTTGAATTAGTTTTTCATGATATAGTGATATACTGTTGTTTCAAGACATTATTTTTGTCCTGCGGCCACTGCTTGTGTTGCTGTTTGACTTTGTTCAACCAGAAAATTATTACTTTCACTTTTTTCAATTTGGCCGCATGCTAGATAATGGTGGTATGGACACATGGCTGTTACGGTCTTATCCTGTGTGCAATCCCCCCACCCACCAAACCCCCATAAAAAAAAAGGGTACTTGCTCTGAACTGTGTAATGCCTTCTGCGTCCACTATGTTACTGATCCCTTAACATATGGATAGAAATCTAGAACATAATGGGATGAATGCATAGATTTAAGAACTTCAAGCCTTGCAGATTTTGCCAGAGGTACTTATG
Organism: Inga leiocalycina; assembly: GCA_963242795.1. Lineage (NCBI taxonomy): Eukaryota > Viridiplantae > Streptophyta > Magnoliopsida > Fabales > Fabaceae > Inga > Inga leiocalycina. The sequence goes on along the minus strand of OY725325.1, from coordinate 60,737,760 downwards.
GTAGACAAGAAACCTTAAATAATAACCATTCTTTACCCCTTTGTGCATATAAAGTTGAATCTTTCCATCACCATCTATGACTTTGTATCTATTGGTCGTTTCATAACCTTGCTCCTTTTAATTTAATTTCATATGCTTCAACTAGGGTGTTGCTGTCACATTTTGTTCCCTTTTATTATACTACACTTTGTATTCAATTGTCTTTTTCCATTTTGTAAGTGAATACTTGATTGCGAATAGAGATCTGTGCACAATGTGTTAACCAAATATACATAGTGGAGGAAATATACAGCTGTATTTACTTGTGATACATTTTAATTTTAACTCTACTAAATTTAAGGTATACTTTGAAAGGGGGAAATGCTAATTTGTATACCTCATTGTTGCAGGACCTTATTTGCATTTTAAGGACATGTCTCCTGGATCTCGATCCAAGTCCAAAAAGGGGAGCAAGGAAGCCCAAAGGACTTCTGCAAAATCTCCAGGACCTAATAATGCAGGTGCTGGTTTGCCTGCTAGTGCATACAACCCATTATCAGGAACGTTCCATGCTCTTGAAATGTCACCAGCATCTTCTACCTCTCCTATTCATTCTGATGGTCGGTTCCGGAACATAGATGAGACAGATGATCATCCTGGGGGCTCGATGTTAGCTGGTGCTGAGAATGATTCTGTTTCTAATAATGGTAGTTGCTCTGGTGAGTCAGACGATCGTAAAGAGAAAGGTTCTAATCTACCTTTTAGATTAGAAACGGTACCAGGAGTTGAGAATGACAAGCGAGAGAAAATTCGCCAGAAGAATGAGAAAAAACATCAACGCCAGAAGGAAAGGCGAGCTCAGGAATTGCATGAGCGATGCAGTGGCTATCTTATGTCAAGAAAACTTGAAGCTCTTGCTCAACAGCTTGTGGCAATGGGATTTTCTCATGAACCGGCAACAATGGCACTGATATTGAATGAAGGAAGGGTTGAGGAATCAGTTGCATGGCTATTTGAGGGTGGTGAAGAAGCAGATGAGCAAAAGGATAAACAAATAGGTGGCAGTAATTTGAAAATTGACATATCCGAAGAGCTTGCTCGGATTGCAGACATGGAAACCAAGTATTGTTGCTCAAAACAAGAGGTTGAAAGAGCAGTTGTTGCATGTGAAGGTGATCTCGATAAAGCTGCAGAGTCCTTGAGGGAATTGAAACAGGATCCACCATCTGCTCCCCCAAAGCCAGAGGAAACTGGGGACCCGCCTACTCTTAACAATGGTAAGCAGTCAGGAGTTGCTAGGCCCCAAACAAAGCCTGGTCTTACACTCAATCAACTAAAGAAAGACGAAAAGGATTTTAACTACACTAAGTCAGCAGTTATGGTAGGAGTATCCTTGGAATCCAGTAATAAAAATAGTCAGCCTCCAAAGAGAATTCAATCAAAGACAGAGTGGGCCAAACCCCAGCAAGCTACTATTGCAGCAGATAAGAGGTGGCCAAGTGCTGTTTCTAATCTTTCTGTGTCATATTCTTCGGCATCACCTTTGCAAGTGTCCCCCACACCTGCTAAGACTGAAGCTCGTTATATGGCTGCTGGAGGTGATTTGAAAAATCTTCAACCTGGAGCAGCTAGGGAACCGGTAGTTGTGATGCAGCGACCTCAAACTGCAAATGGAAAGCACGTTCCAGCCACAAGCATGAGTTCATCTCCTCCTGGAATGGCTGCTAGTTGGTATCCAACTAATAGTGCAGAAGTAATGAGGTCAAACGGCTTTTTATCCCGCCCTCCTAGCACTAGAAGTCTCAGTCCAAACTATCTCAGTTCGAATCACATGTACCACCACCAACTCCAGTATCAACATCAGCATCAATTTGTCACTGCAAGCAACCATTCAGTAGATCCCCAAGTCACCAGCCGAGGGAACAGCTTGTGGAATGGAACAAGTACATCTCCAACATTAGCTGCTGCCTCTTCGCTAGGTCTCTTTTCTGGATCAGGATCGGCTGCCACATCAGGGTCATCATCTCCAGTGGACTGGAGCACTGGTGGATCAATGCACTTTGATTACACCAGCATAGACTGGTCCTTGGATAGAGGTGGATCATCACCAAGGTCAAATGCATTATGGCTTGGTCTTTCAGCTTTTACAAAGAATGGTCATAGTCATATTTACGATTCAAATACCTCTGGGGTGGTAACTCAGCCGTCAATGAGATCAGTTGCCTCAAATGGTAGCTTAGTTTCCATGCACGGATTGCAAGACGGTGGGATAGTAGCTTCTGCAGAAACCTCTAGTGCCGGGTCTCGGGAGTGGAGTTCACCATTTGAAGGGAAAGATCTTTTTAGTTTACCCAGACAGTTTGTTTCTTCTCCTTCTCTGTAGAATCAGAGTGGCGAGGAGTTGAATAAATAAAAATTAAAGAAAGACATTTGAAATGTGTGTGGATTTTATGTTGGTTCCTATGCTAAAAAAAATCGTTTGTTGGTGGTAAAACATCGTCTGAGAATCCTTTTTCTTTACGGTCGCCTATGCCAAACGGCTTGCAGTAAATTGAGTTATAAAAACGCAAAATGAATCAAATGATACAATAGTGAATCTGCTTCTCATTATAAAACTTAGAGGGCTTAACAAGGTGAATGTTGTTAAATACTCTTTCCAAGTCTTAACATATGATCTATTTAAGAGTTGATTTTAATTTGAAATATAAGATTCATTTTTCATATGCATCAATTTTTTTCTAATTTATCTTTATTAATACTCTTTCAACAATAATAGAGAATGAAAGAAATAAGAAAGATGACTAAAATATTTTATAAAATACATGTCATATTAATTAAATTAATTTTTTTAATCTAATCAAATTAAATAAATAAATCTTATATTAAAACACAATGGACTATATTATGTTGGGTACTTAAAACTTGTGTCTATGACAATAGCATCCATCCCTTGTGTTCGCATTTGGGACACGGATCATCTGCTGCTGCTCTTGAAACAGCACCACTGCAGTGCTGCTATTTATTCAGATTTTATATTTGCTTTTTTTTTTTTTAATTTTAATTGTTTAACAGTCAATAATCTTTTCTTTTTTGGAAAAAGCCAGGGTCTATTTTGTGCACTTTTCTCATAAAATTAAAAAAAACTAAAGTTTTAAAGTTGCAGCAGCACGGAAGCAAGGCAGCAGAGGATCCAGATCCTTCATCCTTGCATTTGGCACTAGACGTGCCATTTTCAAGTTGCAGCAAAGTAAAGCAGAAAAGGAAGCAGAGCTCAGTTTTACATCATTACATGATTACAAGAAGCTGATAACATATAACCATGAAGAGGCTTATGGAAATGGGCAAAAAAAGACGAACTAAGAAGTCTGAGACGAATACGATGGAGAGGTAGGACTTGAGGTAGGTTCTCTGTACCACTGGTTAGTCTCTCTAGTGAGGAAATAGGCATCTGCAATTTAAAAAGCTTAGGTGAGAAATCCCCCTAAGATCAAATCTATTATATGAGGAAACAACTAGTTTCCAGCTGATTTTAGGGCATTTATGATGGGGCCTGGCCCATTTAATCTTTTTTTATTTAATAAAATTAAACATACGCACACAAACATATCAACACCAGGCTCAAACTCGAGAACTCATCCAAGCGTAGTGGGTGGTGTTGCTACTGGGACAACTAGCTATTGATTCCGAGGCCCTTCAATTTATCATGGGAGAGAACAAGAACTCTTCCACCACCCAAAAGAAAAAAGAAAAAGAAAAAGAAAAAGAAAACATCTTAAACTCATGGGGCATACCTGACAGGAAAACATCTTTGTATGTATCTTCATCATAAACAAATTGAGGAGGATCCGGCGAACCAACACCGACTATAGTGCTTCCACTGCATGATTAGAAAAGGGATGAGAACAGAGGTTTCAACTTTTGAAGCAAGAATGAGAGATAATTAATGGTTTCATTACAAGTTGAACCTCAGATGACAAATAGAAAAGCATAAAGAAGAGATGTAAAGCATACACTGACAAAGGAGATGCAGAGACAATTGAAACCATTATAGAAGGAAGATATATGTAAAAGTGAGTGCAATGCTCCATTTTTATGGCTTTGTTATTAATAGTTCTAAAAATTCCATTCTAGAACTGTGATTTGTCTTCCAGATCATCATCAGGAGAGCTAGTACACTATTTATTTAAACAATACTTTTTGTCTCACATCAACTTGGAAACAATGAAAAAGGTTTACAATGTTTAATGATTCCCCCAAAACTTTCTACTATTTTGAAGCCTTGCCACGTAGATCTAGCCTAACGCACAATTATAAACTCCACCGAACCAGCTGAAAGCAAGGAAATGAGGTGAAAAGATTCCTATAGGATTACAACTAGAAGAGCCTAGGTTAAATAATTTATGACAATGCTTCAGTGTCATAGCTAAACCAATGTTTCATGCTTGTCAACTCTGTAACAAGTCCTCAAATTTAGATTTGCATAAGGCATCAACTTGATCCAGATACCCATATGGATGCATTTCAACATGGTGTGTGACACAGTTGATATTTGACATGTCACTTAGGAGGATTTGTAGAGATAGTTCTAAGCCTATTTCCAGTCAGCTTATTAAAAATCCACCTTTCATTGGGTCACATGGCTTGGCTAGCTAAACCAATAATAACTGATAATTATTTACTGTAAAAGGTGGATGCTGCTGATGTGTGAAACTCTGATTTCCTCATAATCATGAGGCAACTGTACCAAAAACATATGCAATATATATCCTAAAATAAATTATGATGTTAGACTAGAAGAATAAATGAGTCAGATCAATCACCATATTGCCCTGTCTAGTTTCTAGCCATCTGTCCAAGAATTCATGCAATTGTAATCTACTTGGTTATCTTACAACTGGAATCTAGAGAAGGAATTTAAAGTTTTGGCAACTAAAGAAACTAGAGTACATTACATGCTCAAACGTTTTATTCAATATGTGATTTGGTGATTGAAAGTTTAAAACAGCTCCATTACTGTGTATCAAGTTCGATTGTGCTGAAGCATGAAGAATGCTCAGTCTCACATTGCACAGACACACGAGAACAAAGACTGCATGTGTGCATGCATGATGATCGCTATCACATGACTAGCATATATTTAACTTTTAACAAAGCCAGGAAATTAAATAAAATTAAGGTTTCTGTTTTTCTACCTTCCAGACATAAAAACAGCATCATATTCTCCACGACCAGCCGCAGTAATTCGCTGCTTCAGTCTTTTAAGAGATGGAAGAACTTCAAATGCTGGGGGTTCTGCAAGAGAAAGGAGGGAAACAATCAACGAAAAAGTAATGCAAATGAACAAGGGAATGTGCTCTAAGACAACAGAAGATTTCAAGCCTTAACTTATGTTGTGATGCTTCTACATGTAATACAGGACCAATGTAAAAAACTGAGAGTGTCAACTATAGAAATGAATAATTTGCACTTACTGTGGCACAAACTTAAACAAGTCATAATCAAGGGGCATATGTATATATTAATGTTAAATTACATTTCCGATTAATCAAATCAGACTCCAGATACCTCCACAATTAGACCTCTTAGAGGAGTAATGCTCAACAGGGTCAAATAAAAATGTAAAGCTAAAATGAAAAAAAGAAAAAAAAAAGAAGGAAAAAGAAAAGGGATTAAAACTTGAAAGCACTCAGCAAGAAACATACCCAAATCATTGATACAAACATCTCGTGATATTCCATTCCTTGAGATCTTTTCCAGCAGCGTCAAAGGATCAGCATTACTAGTCTGGTCCAATTTGAAACGCTGTCCCATCGAAATTTGTTAAATTAATCACTATCTATCCATGTAATATTAAAACCTATAGCAAGACACATTATTCACGAGCTGTGAATAGTGTGACCTATTATATGAGGATTCATTCAATGCACAAGGTCCACCATTTAATTATAGTAAAAACCAAAAGCAAAGTACCGTTTGTTTGTTACACTCAGAAATCCTATACCTTGTAAACTTCTGCTGTTGAACATGCCTCTGGTGGCTTTATGAGAACCATTGGAGTGTCCAAAGGTATTGGAGGAGGAATATCTTGAACAACCTATGCATATGAAATCACATTAAGCCTAGCTGCCTTGCAAAAAGATAGAAGTTCTGTAAGTCATATCAAAGTCATATGGCATAAAGCATTGCATAGCCTCAAGTAGTTACAAGTTTAAGTAAAGAAAGTTTTCAAGCTCTCAAACATCCAATTGTCCTGAGATATGTGATAGTGTTATTTTGCCGCTAGACAGGGGGATGGGTGAGAGCTCAATCCTCTTAAATTGTTTTATGGGGAAGGAAATCAGACAGACCTCACCTCGACCTGTGCAATAGGCTGCTCCCTGAGAGAAAAAGAAAGGGACATCTGATCCAATCTCACTTGACCATTCTTGAAGTTCTTCCTCTGTAGCAAGACAACCACTAAATTGATTTGCTGCCCATAGTGCAGTTGCAGCATTGCTACTTCCACCACCTAGCCCTGCCCCACTGGGCACCCGTTTATCAAGATGAATCTGCCAAGAGGATGAATAAAGGCTTGACAAATGAAGAGGCTGTTTGGTTATTGGAAACTATAAGAATGAAATGAATAAGAAACAAAAATAATAATAAGTGGCTAAAATGGGCAGGGGAGATAGATCAACAATGTTATAGGAATGATGGGTGATTCAGTTCAAATGAAAATTCTTGAGGTTGGGAGTCATGTTCATGAGATTCGCCATGGCTATGTTTTTTTGCTAGCATATAAGTATCCTTCTATTGGAGGAAATCCTATTCAAGTTTGAGCCTTGATTCGCCATGTTGTGAGGTGCTAGCCCCTTCCACTAGACCTCACCCCCATGGGGTTACAATAGGTGTGTTGATTCTCACATTTGTGATATTGGGCTTTTCTGTGAGAATGATGATACAAAAATAAATGTGCAGCTAACACATTATGATAAAATGGAGACATCATTCCCTTTCTTTAAATGTTGACTCTACCAACCAAATGGGCCGTAAATATTCTACTATGCACAGTGCCTGTTAATAACAAAAAACATGCATGCTTGTACTGAAAATAAGATGAACAACATGAAGTATATGGTATATCTAGGTCATACCCAAAAAAACTTTTCACTGCCAGTCTTCTTCCTGTAAAGATTAAGCGCCTTAATAATCTGTGGAAAGAGAATAGCACAGCACTCACTCTCTGTAGAATATGAAAAAAGCAATAGAAGAGGAATACTTTTGAAACCAACACATTAGCTTTTGTTATCTTACCAAATTACTATCATCAATGGGCACCCCAGACACATTGGTGGACAAACGGTCCTTTGTTGTTGATGGCGACAAAGAGAACTTAATTGTATCACCAAGACTTATAACCTGAAAATTCAAAAGGGGTCTGACATGGTTAAGACTGAATGGAGTCATCTCACATATATAAAAATCTTCAAGGGAAAACATTAAATCATATAATAAATTATGATTACGATTATAATTAACTTACATGGAATAGAGACGCCAAATCATGATACCCATCTACCCTCTTGTTGGTAATTCTCAAGAAAACATTTATCTGTACCAGACAGTTAACCAACATCAATTTATGAAAAAAATGAACAATTTGGAGTTCATCTAATCAAAAGAACAAATAATACCTTGCAAGGAGAGAACAAAGTAAGCCTTGAAAGGGGAGCATTCTTGTCCACTTCATCAGCCAGACTGTTCACCCTTTCATCAGGATCATACACAATCTAATTCCACCAACATTAAAAAAGGGGAAAAAGTACAACAATCAAAACCATCTCTTTCATAAAATGCCACGTCGGAACTTTAAAGCATAACAGCCAAAAGGGATAAGATATAAACCTCTACTTGTCTCCTGGAGGCGTTTGAATCAGAAGCCATGGCTTTAAGTTTAAATCTAACCAGCGAGGTTCTTTGAAATTGAATCTTCGAGGAAAAATTACAAGATCGATACCCAAATTGACGCTGATGGTTGCTTCTGAACGAATTTTGAGAAGTAGAGTAGTAGTTACTGCAAAGAAACTGAGAGCAAGCCATGGATAACAAAAAATGAGAGAATATTGAGTTCAACCAATGTGCTGCTCTATTGCTTTCAAGAGATGACTAGATTTGAACTGAACGAACGAATTTAATCTTTGCCTAAATTTTCAACTCTTTCATGTTTAATAAATGGAGTGTTCAATCCCTGCCTTGGTCATCCTCATTTCATTCACTCGTGTTCTTCGTGTTTCCCTTCCCTCTGACTAAATTATATTAAAATAGTTCTATAGTCAATAAAATTAATATTTTTTGTATTAACCTTAAATTTTAACAATATACATTTTTTTAATTAAAGAATATAATAATAATTTATTTTCATTTTTGGTTAATATTATTTTAAATATAAAAATGAAAGATTCCAGTAAGGAAAAAAATAAAAATGGAAAGAAATAAAATTTCTGTATTGAAATTCAATGGCGGCTCAATTATTATTTATTATACTAGTCAAATTCATTCCTGAAGCCGAGTTTAATTAAATGGCGGCTCAATTCTAGTTGGGCTTTATGAGGCCCAAACAAAGATTGTGTGTGTGTGTGTGTGTGTGTGTATTCAAGTTTTCAGTTTCAGTGATTACAAAATAAAATATATAATGTGTATTATTGATAAAAACAAACGTAAATGTACATTTTTCATATTTTAAATAATTTTTAATTTAATCTGTATTGTAACATATTTATCATTATTAAATCTTTTCCTGTACCATGTATATTTTTTAGGGGCCTCAAGTACAATGTATCTGATAGATATCTTTAAAAATATTTCCATATATTTTTCTAGTTTTATAGCAATTCACTTTGTTAGTGCGGGACATTAAGGGGCTGTTTGGTATGGGGGATTTGGAAGAAAAGGGAGGGGAGGAAAAATTTTTATAACCTGGATTTAAAAAAGTTAGAAAAGTAGGGTTGGAAGTTTTTAGTTAGTTTTTCTTACTCTTTTATTTTACATATTATCTTTATTAAAATTTTATAACCCCACTTCTCTAATTTTTTAAAATCTAACTCATAAAAATTTTCTCTTCCCTCCCTTCCCCTCCTGCCAAACAGACCTAATAGACAGATGGTCAAGAGTCAAGACAATTAGACAAGTAAGGTAGAAACATAAAGAAGTAAAATTATTGTCATTGCATCAAACGGTGATGTAATAATCAGACATTTTGATGTATATAGCTATATATATATATATATATATATATATATGCTATTGGTAAAAAAGGTTTCACATTGACTGACCCAAAAAATAAAACATTATTTAATTTATTTATAAAAATGACAATGACTATATTTAATTTCCAGTTTTACATTAAAATTATTTTATCACAAGAAACTTGGTCATACACATGTGATATATTGAATAATAGAATATTTTTTTGGTCAAAATTGAATGATTGAATATTGATATCACATATAATATGTAAGATCATCTTATGTAATCATACTGTATTGGATTTGGATGTTAGGAAGTATGCCCAACTTTATCACAAATACTCCGTACTTATTCCATGTAAATGAATAAAACCATCTTTTACGAGAAGAAAAGAATAATTAGCCTGCTATAAAGTTTGCCTAATTATTATTAGAAGGTTAAGTAGGAATTCCACTTCACTTTTAGCATTATGCACAGCTTCATTCCCTTTTTGAATAAATATTCAGCCATCATAATTGTGTGATAGATCGATTGGTCCTTCAAATATCATTTTAATTTTTTCTTGACTCTTTTATAATTGATCTCACCTAATAAGATAAGACTTATTGTTATTATTAGACTCTTTTGTATATCCAATTTATATACAAAATGGATGAATGTGATTTGTAAGGAAAAACAGGCAAGTCAATATTTGGAGAAATTTCATCAAAAAATATTTATTTCAATGATAGTTATTGAATCAACTTACATGCATTCCAACTACACTATTTTCACTGACTTGAGCTTGTTTTTAGTTAGTGTATGTTTGGCAACATCCCAAACCATGGTTTATGCAACCTAAGATAAAACTCCTCTCACATACTTACCTCGTAAGTCATAAAAGTTATTAAAAAAAGCTAATCCAAAACTGGATTCCAATAATTTCACAATGCTTCTTTCCACCGTTGACATGATGAAAAATCGTTAGTAGACTTCAATTGCTGTAACATTATAAACACCTTTTGCTTTATGTTCCTCCTCAACCCACCTCACATCACATTATCACTCAACATTCTCTCTAGTATTTGCAAGTGGAAGATCGCATGTTCGATCCCACCCCAAAATCTTAGGTCGTTAGTGTTTGCGCCTCTAATTAAAAAGTAAAATGACCTAATCACTAGCAGACTTCCAATTGCAATAACATTAAAAACACCTTTTGCTATATGTTCCTCCTCAACCCACTCACATCACATTATCAATCAACATTCTATCTGGTATTTGTCCCAAAAATCTTAGGTCGTTAGTGTTTGCACCTCTAATTAAAAAGTAAAATGACCTAATCGATAGTAGACTTCAATTGCTATAACATTATAAACGCCTTTTGCTTTATGTTCCTCCTCAACTCATCTCACATCACATTATCAATCAACATTCTCTCCAGCATTAGTAAGTAGAAGATCGCATGTTTGATCTCACCTGAAAATCTTAGGTCGTTTGTGTTTGCGCCTCTAATTAAAAGATAAAATGACCTATGGAACCAGGCATGCCAAAGAGCACGAGTCACAATAAATGCCAAAACCAACACAAGTCCTTCTATCCCGGTTATCACATAACAGTCTGCAATTCAGTCATTCCAAGTAGTGCCAATCAGTTTCATCAAACGATGAAATAAACTCCAATATTATAATTATTGCACATCAAAAGGCCTTTACGTCATTACAATTATTCAAATCCACACATACTGACTTAGCGGTTTAACAGCCACATCATTATTCCTTGCACTAAACAACATACAAACATTACCTATCACCAGGAATCTCAACTGAGCACCAACCACTTTAGATATGTCCCGTTCTACTTTATTACCACTCTAAATGGGTTGGAGCTACATACACACTTAAAGCCTGTTTACAGTGCTGCTATGCACTCAATTTCTATCTTTGCACCTAAAGGCAAGGCAGCTACTTGAAATGTAGCACGAGCCGGAGCAGCTGAGACAAAGTCTGCAACGAAAAAAATGCTAACCATTTGAGACAGTCAAATGAAAATTCTCAAAATCACCATCAACAGCATATGATGGGAATGGCAGGTTTATACAACATAGGTAAATCAGTATCTATGATAATACACGTGTGAGACAATCACATCCCAGCACAACCTATCATAAGGATTTTAAATCTAATCTAGAAGCTCACCAGCCAATATATCATTTTACACAATACCTATATTATATCTTGTTATCATTATTCAACTGTTTATCTCTTTTGATTATTTCTTTCTATGTAAGGTCAAAAGGCTCATCTATCACCATAGTCCATTTTCCTTCCTCTTTTCATCCTAAAGATTTTACATGCCTTGAAGTGGACTGAAATCAAATTTCAGGGCAATATCCGGAATATAATGCAATGTTTGGCATGCAGAAATATATTTTCTAGAAAAGAAATGAGAAATGCCCCTATTCCATTTTATTTCCAGATGCATTTCCTATTTCCTTTCTAGAGAACACATTTCCACATTCCAAACATCGCCTAATTAATTATCAGTAGTGGAATTCATTACTAAATATCATCATTTAGCAGTTAAACACTATGGGAATTGCGAATAAAATTTAAATAAATAAAACAAAAGTACAGGACTTTAGCACTTAACTTGAGATAACAACAGTCTTCTACAGACTAACACAGGGCCTATGTAAAGGAAACATCAAAATTTCAACTACAGAACTCACATTTGCCATATATCTCATTTACTGTCTTGAAGTCCTTCAGGTCGGCCAACCTAGTCATATGGAAAAATAATAATCATCTTTCTGGAACTCAATACAATCCATACTATGGGGGAGAGTTGAGACAGAATTTATACAAAATTGTTGTCTTAACAACTGATGAAAAATTGGCTCCACCGGCTTTTAGAATTTCCCCCATATTTTTTAGAACCTGTAATTTTAAATACAACAATTATCAGCTACAATAATGGTAACCAGATTATTCTTGGAAGTAAATGGTAGTATGGTACATCAATGGCACATGTGTTACTGGTAAACAAGACAGCGCTTCACATGCACCAACCAAAGAAGAACGTGTAACAAAACTATATTGCTGGCATTGAGGTTTGCACTTTCACTTTTCAAGTTTTCAAATTCAATACTGCCAACCCTTAGTTTGGCCCAAAAAAAAAAAAAACAAAAAACTGCCATCACTTAGTGCCATAGAAATCATTGAACAGCTAGAAGTTAATGTTACAAGAAAGTAAAACATGAGCAGCAGGTCCAAGTAAACACAAGTCAAGACAATTTTTGCTTTTCATTGCCATATCAATAATCATCTTGTCCTTGAATCAGCAGAGAAAAACTAGAGATATATCACCACCAATATATAATGTTATTATAGGAAGTAAAAGAAATTCCAAGACATAAATGGTCAATTCAAGCCTCTACGCTGCTGGCCAAAAAGAAAATTTAAAGCCTCTATGCAAAGCCATACAAAATACATTATATACAGAAGAAACAGAATAGATAACCAAAAGGGGGAATGGGAAGAAGCAAGAGATTAATCAAATGACCATGGCATTCCCCAAGATCAGTGGTTTTAGTACCTGCTCCGTTTGATCCTCAACAGTTTCAGAGGCAAGTTTTCCAGTCTGCACATGAACACATGAAACTACGAGTGAGTACACAAATTTGCCAGCACACATTATACATACACTGAGATGAAGCAAGAATAAAGGGAAAAGAGTAAACTCAGATTATAACACACCTCAGGAACAAGACCAAGAACGCCAGACACAAAAAGAAGGTTGTTGGCTTTGATTGCTTGTGAATATGGTCCCAGTGCTGCAGGGGCCTTCTCGGAATGAACAACTTCCTTGAGACCTAAATTCCACAAAAGGAGGACCACCACAACATCAGATTTGGTACGCACAAAATTATTATGCCAGATGGTAACAGAGATTCCGGAGCAAATAGCTCACTCACTCTCTCTCTCCCTCTCCCTCTCCCTCTCACACACACACGCAAACACACAAACACACAGAACATAATAGATCAATGAAATTTATTGAAGCTAAACAGAATAGATCAATGAAATAATCGAGATTTACTAGCATTAGCGGAAATTCCCAAACAAGCAAAAGGGCCAGAGCGCTTGGAAGAAGACAAAGAAGAAGAACGCCACATGGCGGTCCCGGCCAGCGAGGCACAGCCAATGCGAACAGGCAAGGAAGCCCGTCGGCGCAATGCACCGATGTCCATCGCCGGAACTTGGAAGGAACTAGCAGAAAACGACGCCATTTGCTCTCGCTCTGTGCCTGTAACTCACCTGATCTTTCCTCACAAACACCCTCAGAGTGAGAAGACCATTGCCGCCAATGGCCAATAAAACTCGAAGTTGTCTGTATTAAAAAAATTAAAAGAGGATTATAAGTCAAGTTGTCATAATAAACCACTATTATGCCGGCTCCACATTACACACCACCATTTACCACCGTGTCTTAAGTCTTTGAATCATTTTTTTTTAAATGAATTACTCCATTTAGTTCTTTTTATAAGTAATTTTTTTCTTTTTTAGAGTTGGTCTTTAATATAACTATATAAATAACTTTTTTTTCCGGTGTCTTAAAATTTAAAGAGAATTACGCTTAGGTCCCAGGTAAAAAGGGAAATGAAAAAATGATCCCTTGAAATTGTAAAATGAAAAAACGGTCTCATGAAGTTATCAATGGGCACCCATGGAGTTATCAATAACCTGCTCCTGGAGTTGTTAATGGAACTATTTTTTCATTTTGCAATTTCAATGGACCATTTTTTCATTTCCCTTTTTCTCTTGGACTTGAGTGTAATTTTCCCTAAAATTTAAAGGGAAAATTGCTAATAAATACTGAATAAGCAAATTAATTGCTCTTTGCCACCAACACACATGGGGTACTCAACTTGCATTAAAATGGAACTTAAAAAGACAAAAAAGCCCTCAGTTCAGCGTCTGAATCTTAGGCGGGAGAAATGAGCAATTGCAGATCTGAATCCCTTCTTCTTCTTCCATTTCCGGCCTGCAAAAGTTCAGCGTTGTCTCCCCTCACTCGGCAGTCTCCTTGGCTTGTGTCTGTCGGCAGTGTCATCTCCGGCTACTCCTCCAGCGGCCGTCGTCTCATTGGCTCGTGTTCTTCGGATCTGTCGTTTCTAAGTGCTCCTCCAGCGGCCGACGTCTCCTTGGCTCGTGTCCTTCGGCAGTGTTGTCTCGGGCTACTCCTCCAGCGGCCAGCGCCGGCGCCGGCGCCTAGTCCTCAAGCGACCGTTGCTTGCTCCTCCAACCTAAATGCCTCCTTCATTCACCTGACCTTTTTCATACGTGCCCAATGGTCATCAACGCTATGTGCAAAGGATGAAGATCCATTATGTGCCAATGATCTGTCATTTTGTGCAATTACTATTCCTTTTTGTGCCAATGGTCTTCCGTTTTGTACAATTAATCTTTCATGACGTTCAATTGATCTTCCATGATTTGCATTTGATCTTCAGTTTTGTGCAATTACTCTTCCATGATGTGCAATTGATCTCCCATTTTGTGCAATGGATCTTTTCTATGGTGTAAAGGATGATTCATTGTGCCAATGATCTTCCATTATATGCAATTACTCTTCATTGATTTGTAATTAATCTTCCGTTTTGTGCAACGGATCTTTTCCATACGTGCCCAATGGTCATCCACGCTATGTGCAAAGGATGAAGATCCATTATGTGCCAATGATCTGTCGTTTTGTGCAATTACTCTTCCTTTATGTGCCAATGATCTTCCATTTTGTATAATTAATCTTTCATGATGTTCAATTGATCTTCCATGATGTGCAATTGATCTCCCATTTTGTGCAATGGATCTTTTTCATGGTGTAAAGGATGATCCATTGTGCCAATGATATTCCATTATATGCAATTACTCTTCCATAATGTGCAATTGATCTCCCATTTTGTGGAATGGATTTTTTTCATAGTGTGGATGACTATTGGGCACGTATGGAAAAGATCCGTTGCACAGAATGGATTTTTTTCATAGTGTGGATGGCCGGCGCCGGCGCTGGCCGCTGGAGGAGTAGCCCGAGACAACACTGCCGAAGGACACGAGCCAAGGAGAAGTCGGCCGTTGGAGGAGCACTTGGAGACGACAGATTCGAAGAACATGAGCCAATGAGACGATGGCCGCTGGAGGAGTAGCCGGAGATGACACTGCCGACAGACACAAGCCAAGGAGACGGCTGAGTGAGGGGAGACGACGCTGAACTTTTGCAGGCCGGAAATGGAAGAAGAAGAAGGGATTCAGATCTACAATTGCTCCTTTCTCCTGCCTAAGATTCAGACACTGAACTGAGGGCTTTTTTGTCTTTTTAAGTTCCATTTTAATGCAAGTTGAGTACCCTATGTGTGTTGGTGGCAAAGAGCAATTAATTTGCTTATTCAGTATTTATTAGCGATTTTCCCAAATTTAAACTACTTTTTCTTTTTTTTATCCTTATTAAATACATATCTTTATATTAATTATCCCATACTCACAACTAACTCTCTTTCATTTAAGGGTTAAGGAGCCAAAATGCCTACATACTTTTTCTAAAAGAGCATTCAGCACCATGAAATTTGTTTAGGTATAAAATGTCTATAAACTTTTGAAAAGGGGGCAAAAACACTACATCTGTAAATTTTTGACAAACTTGGTTACTTTTTGCTAGGTGGGGCTCACAATAATATTTTTTAAATAATTATTGTTAAAGTGGGCCTAGCCGCCATTTATGCAAGGTATTAAAGATCGGACCGGGTATTGAACCGGTCGGGGTACTGGGTTAAGGGTCAGTGGGTCAAACCGGGACCAAACCGGAGCTAAACCGGGACCAAACCGGTGAGTAATTGAAAATTTTAGACTTATAGTATGAAATTCTAAAGGAAAAAGTTAAAATTTTTTTTTTTTTAATTTGGGACCCGGACCGGACCGGGAGGGCCGGTTCGGTCCGGGTCCCTGAACACTGCATTTATGGGCCTATCTCACTTAAACCCTAATTTATCAAATCTGTTATGTGATCAAATCTATTTAAGTTTCAAATTATTGTTTCCTTGATTATAGAAGAGAATCTAGGGATTAGATTAGGTTAACCATTCAGCGATTAGATTAGGTTGATTATCTATGTTTTTTCTTCTATATATGTACACACATATCAGATGAATAAAAATATACAGAGTTGCAACTCTGATTTCATGGTATCAGAGCCGAAAGCTCAATGTCCTACAAGGCAGCTCTAAATGGTTAGCTGGGGGCCTTCGCCGTTGATGATAGAGAACACTATTCCTCGTCAACTATAGAGAACCTAACTAGGACTGACCAGCCCACTACCGTGGGAAACCATGGTGCTATCTCATCATCATTGGGTCTGGTAGGAGCAGTGCCGGATTCCCTCTCCCAAATACTGATCGCTCATCAGTTAAATGAAAACAACTACCTTTAATGGTCTCGAAATATATTGATGTATGTTCGAGGCAAGAAGAAGGCAAAGTATCTCACCGACGAACCTCCTCCAACCGATTCTACAGAATTCAAAACCGGGTGTGCAAAAAATAATATGGTTATGGCATGGCTAATAAATTCTATGACCATGGAGATAAGCAAAAATTATCTACTTCCTGCTACTGCCAAAGAGATTTGGGACTTTGCTCGAAAAACCTTCTTTTTCCAGGAGAACATTGTTGCAATCATTCAAGTTAAACGTGCACTCCGAGAGCTATATCAGGGGGAGAAATCTGTTACTCAATATTACACTACTCTGGTGAAGTTGTGGCAGCGATTAGACTTATATGAAACTTATGAGTGGTCCTGCCATAATAATGTCATGTATCATAAGCGTTTACTTGATCGAGAAAGGTATTGTGATTTTCTCCTTGGTCTAAATGATACATATGAAGATGCATGGGGATGCATAATGAGTATAAAGCCTTTGCCTTTATTAGAAGATGCATTCAATATGGTGAAGTGTGAAGAGAGCTGAAAGTTTTTGACTCAAGGCTCTCCTAACTCAACCTAGATTCCCTAGGAGACATCTGCCCTTGTTGCTCGAGGACATAACGGAGATATGAAGACTAGAAAGTCTGTAAAGTGGTGCGACCATTGTAATAAAGGTGGTCATATCAAAGATAAGTGCTGGAAATTACACGACAAGCCTCTAAACATGAAGCAAAAGGGAAGGTATGATAAGAAAGGATTGGTGGTTCGTACCCCTGAAACTGAAGGTGATACTCTAAGCACCGAAGAACTCATGGTTTGTAAAAGATTCTAGACAAACATAATGCATCTTCCTCAGCCAAACTCTGTGAGAAAACCACTCTTTTTAGTACCCCGCCCAAATTAGGTATTGCCCTTACATGCGCTCTTAGTGGTATGTCTATATCAAAGGATATTTGGGTTGTGGATTCAGGTGTAACGGACCATATAACAAGTTTCAAGGAATTGTTTTATGATTTTACTGAATATTCTAAACATGAGTCAGTAGAAGTAGCTAATGGCCAATCTTCAAAGGTTCTAGGTTCAGGCATTGTGGTTATCTCTAAAAACATCATCTTAAAAAATGTCCTATATTTTCCAGAGATTGAGTGCAGTTTGTTATCTGTCAAATGCATT
Organism: Inga leiocalycina; assembly: GCA_963242795.1. Classification (NCBI taxonomy): domain Eukaryota; kingdom Viridiplantae; phylum Streptophyta; class Magnoliopsida; order Fabales; family Fabaceae; genus Inga; species Inga leiocalycina. The sequence goes on along the minus strand of OY725325.1, from coordinate 60,719,932 downwards.
GTTGATCATCTAAGCTACATAGTAACTTTTGACAAAACTGGCTGCCATTTTTAGGACTTGGCTTTAGGCAAGGTGATTGGGAATGCTAAAGTATGGAATGGACTTTACTAAATCCAAGGATCACTCTCAAATAAACCTCGTGTTGTGCTCTCTGTCTTGTCTGTTGAAGACATTAAATTGTGGCATTCTAGGTTAGGCCACCCTAGTCTTAATTCTATGCAATTTCTACTTCCAAACATTAGTAATAAATCTGTTTTAGAATTTCATTGTGAGTCTTGTCAATTTGCTAAACAAGTTAGAAATTCCTATCCATCTCGTTCTTATAAACCCTCTCATCCATTTGCACTAATCCATAGTGATGTATGGGGTCCATCTAAGGTTGCCACAAATGCTAAAGCCAAATGGTTCGTAACATTTATTGATGATCATACTCGGTTAACTTGGGTTGCTTTAATGAAAGAAAAATATGAGGTGTTCACACTTTTAAAAATTTTTTATACTTTTGTCCTAAGTCAATTTCAAACCTCTATTAAAATCCTTAGAAGTGATAATGGTCATAAGTACTTAAACTCAAACTATAATAATTTTTAGACTGAAAAAGGCATCCATCACCAAACTTCTTGTGTTTATACCCCCCAACAAATTGATGATCATACTCAATTAACTTGGGTTTCTTTAATGAAAGAAAAATCTGAGGTGTTCACACTTTTCAAACATTTTTATCCTTTTGTCCTAAATTAATTTCAAACCTCTATTAAAATCCTTAGAAGTGATAATAGTCAGGATTACTTAAACTCAAACTTCAATAATTTTTTGATTGAAAAAGGCATCCATCACCAAACTTCTTGTATTCATACCCCCCAACAAAATGGGGTGGCTAAAAGGAAGAATGGTCACCTTCTTGAAGTAGCTAGGTCTATTATGTTTGAAAGTAATGTTCCTAGCAGATTTTAAGGAGATGTTGTTCTTACTTCAGCCTACTTGATTAACCGAATGCCTTCAAAAATCCTGAATTTTCATACTCCTTTTCAGACCTTTACAACAACTTTCCCTAATTCCCACTTATTAATTCTCTTTACCAAAGGGTTTTCGACTGTACAGTTTTTGTTTACAATGAGGGAGGAGGAAAACTAGACACCAGAGCTCTTAAATGTATTTTCTTGGGCTATTCTTCAAATAAAAAAGGTTATAAATGTTTTTGTCCAATTACCAATAAATCCTATGTCACTTTAAATGTGAAATTTGTTGAAAATCAACCTTATTTTTCAAAACCACCCATTTAAGGGGAGAGTAGGAGTGACTGGCTGGTTTATGAAATTGAGTATGATCATCAACATGTTTCCTCATCTGGAAAACATATTAATCATCCTCAAACACCTATACATATTCCAAATTCTTCACCTATCTCTTCTAATAAAAATAATTATGTTCCCATATCTGTACCATACTCTGATTCCGTTGGCAACAACCTTGAATCTAATACTTCAGCCCATAAAACTCCCAGAAATAGACATCAGCATAGTCCCTAGCCAGTTGAACTCCAAACAACAAATCCATTTGAGCCTCTTAACCTAATTTCTGAATTTGAAACATATGAGACTAGGTTGGACCAACTTGTAATAGCCACGGAATAGCAAAATGATAAGGTAGATACCAGCTGCACACCTCAGTAGACTCATGATCCTATGCTCGAGACAAGTCTTGAGGATTTGTACTGGCATATTGCTTTAAGGAAAGGTAAGATAAGCTGTACACAACATCCTATAGTTATGTATGTCTCATATAATAAACTTTTACCCCACATGAAAACCTTTATGGCAAATGTTGAGAAAGAAAGCATACCCAAAAATTTTGAGGAAGCTGTGTATGATCCAAAGTGGAAACAGGCAATAGAAGAAAAATTGAGGGCTTTGCATAAAAATGGAACATGAAACATCACAAATTTACTTAAAGGGAAATCCGTAGTCAGCAGCAAGTGGGTGTTTATTGTGAAATATAATCCTGATAGGAGTGTGCATAAGTACAAAGCCCGACTAGTTGTTTTAGGCTTTACCCAAACTTATGACATTGATTATCAAGAGACCTTTGCTCCTGTAGCGAAACTTAACACTATAAAGGTTTTGCTATCTCTTGCAACTAATCTAGAATGGCCCCTCTATCAAATAGATGTGAAAACACCTTTTTAAATGGGGATCTTGAAGAAGAAGAATACATGGAGGTGCCATTGGGACTGAGAAATTCAAAAAATTCCAGCAAAGTATGTAAGCTTTACAAGTCATTATACGGACTGAAACAATCACCAATAGCATGGTTCAAAATATTTACTCGACCCATCAAGGCTTGGAGTTATAAATAACGCTAAGCAGACGATGCACTGTTTATAAAGGATCGAGGTGGAAGAAGGACACTGCTTATTGTATATGTTGATGATATTGTCTTAACAAGAGATGATGAAGAAGAAATCACAATGCTAAAGAAAAATTTAGCATCAGAATTTGAGATAAAAGATCTTGGTCCACTAAGATACTTTTTAGGAATGGAAGTGGCTAGAACTCATAAAGGGATTAATGTTTCACAAGGAAAGTATGCCCTGGATCTCCTTAAAGAAACTGAAATGTTGGGTGTAAGACCAGCCCATACCCCTATGGAGTTAAATCAAAAACTAACTACTAGGCCAAATGGTATAGTAGTGAATTGAGAGAGATATCAAAAATTAGTTGGAAAAGTAATTTATTTATCTCATACACGACTTGACATATGTTACCCAGTAAGTGTGGTAAGTCAATTTTCAAGTAACCCAAAAAAACAGCATATGACGGCAGTATACAGGATACTTCGGTATCTAAAGAAAACTCCAGGCTTAGGTTTATTCTTTAGAAAAGGAAGAACTAGAGGTGTTGAATTGTTCACTGATGTTGATTGGGGTGGTTCAAAAATTGATAGACACTCCACCACTGGTTATTATACCTATATATAGGGAATTTGTTAACTTGGAGGAGTAAGAAACAACCAGTAGTTTCATGACTCTCAGTAGAATCTGAATACAGGGAATTATCCCTTTGAGTATGTGAAGGTATATGGCTTACATGACTTCTTAAGGAAATTAAGGCTGAACCAGAAGAATCCATAAAAGTATAGTGTGACAATATGTCAACAATTAGGATTGCAAATAATCCTATCCATCATGACCGAATGAAGCATGTGGAAATAGATCGCCATTTTATTAGAGAAAAATTGGAAGCAAAAGTGATGGACCTATCATATATTCCATAAAAAAAGAAGGCTGCGGATATTATGACCAAGTCCCTTACTCTGGGGAAGTTCAAAGGCCTACGAAGCAAGCTAGGAATGATCAACATTTATTCGCCAGCTTGAGGGAGAGTGTTGAAGTGGGCCTATCTCACTTAAACCCTAATTTATCTAAAATATTATGTGATCAAATATGTTATGTGATCAAATCTGTTTAAATTTCAAATTATTGTTTCCTTGATTATAGGAGAGAATCTAGGGATTAGATTAGGTTTAACCATTCAGCGATTAGATTAGGTTAATTATCTATGTTTTTTCTCCTATATATGTACACACATATCAGATGAATAAAAATATATAGAGTTGCAACCCTGATTTCAATTATTTTATAAAAAAAATCACACCCTCTCTCTCTTCCCCCACCCTCTTCCAACTTCTCTATCCGTGCCCTCTTTCCCTCCCTTCCTCTTTCAAAATTTCTCCGTTCTCTCTCCAACTCTAAGGCCAAATCAATAATATTATTGATTGAGCGGAGAGATTCCATACACCCTCCTCTCTCTTCTTCTTCTTCTTATGCATATATATATATATATATATATCAATAAACATGGCTCAAGAGAGCTTTATAAGTGAGGAATATATTAATAATAATAACAACTGAGAATAGGCAGAAGGCGGTTCAGGTTGAAGTTGAACTATGTGAGCATTGCATGAGTGTTGTCTGCTCCATCAATTGCATCCAAATCGTCTTATGCTTCTATCAAATATGGGGACATGACTAAATTCCAGAGCATGAGCTAGGAAGACAGCTCATGTGATCATGAGGATGGGAATAAGATGATGGGCATAAAATAAGGGTGTATGGATCGATCAAATCAAATTTGGCCTTGCCTAGACCTGGTGACAAATTAATGCCCTGTTTGGTACCATTGAAGTGAGAAGAGAGAATTGGAAGTAGATGTGGAACTCAGCTTTTTGTATATTTGGTGCAATGGAAGTCACTTCTAGATGGAACCCACTTCTATAAAAAATGTTGGAAGTGAGTTCCATCCCTCACCCTATGGAAGTGGGTTCCACTTCTACACTTATATTTCCTCTTTTGCCCTTATACACATTCCATTCTCTTTATCGGTAACTAGATCCTCCATTTGCGGTGAAGGTCCTCCACTGTGACAATAGTGATGGAGCTCCACTAGCATGGCGGTGACTAACCTCTACCGGCAACCTTCCTCCGGCATCTTGAACCTCTGCCCCCACTTTGATCTGCGACCTTCAACCAGAGACAACCCTCCAACAGTGAATGTGTTTCCATCCTTGTCTCTCTCTGGCAGCAAATGCAACTTCATCGTCGTCTCCCCACGGCAACGAATGCGACTTTATTGACATCTTCCTTAGACAACAAATGCAACTAGCCAAGTGAAAATTATTTTTGTTCATATGAGGTTTCAATTTCCCTCTAGCATTTGGGTTTTTGGTTTAGATTTGATTTCCATCAAGCATCCAGGATCTTGGTTTAGATTTCCATTTTAAACATTGATTTTGATTTTGATTTCTGTTTAGGAAAAATTTTGGTGCGATTTCCATTGCTGATTTGGTTCTTGTTTGTTCTTCTAATTTTTGATTTCTTGTCTTGTTTTTTGTTTTTACTGAAAGACGTTTGGCAAGTTGCATTTTTTGTTGTGACAGTGGTTAGATGAAGGTGGGGGATAACGATTAACATTAGCTGGAGGTGGGAAAGATTTTTTTTTGTTGGAGAACATTTTGGTATTTTCATATTATAAATACATCTTTTAATTAAAAATTATATCTCACTTCCACCATCCTATCAAAAGTGTTTTATAACCCACTTCCACCACTATTTCTACTTCCAGTTCCACTTGTATTTCCACTTCCACTTCCATCATAAACTCTTCTATGGTACCAAATGTGGCATAAGATAATGGGCATAAAATGCAAAGAAATTTTGAGAAAGAAAAAGGGAGGGAGGGCACAGACAAAGGAGGCAGGAGAGGGTGGGGGAAGAAAGAGAGGGCATGATTCTTTTTATAAAATAATAATTTAAAAAACATTATTGTGGGGCCCACCTAGCAAAAAGTAACCGAGTTTGTTAAAATTAACGGAGGTGGTCTTTTTGCCACATTTTCAAAAGTTTATAGGCATTTTTGAACCTAAAAAAAGTTTTATAATGTTGAACGCCCTTTTAGAAAAAGTATATAGGCATTTTTGCACCTCAACCCTTCATTTAATCATTTATAACTCATTTTCTATCATACTTTATCCTTATTCTCTCTCCTATGCTCTTTTCATAAATAGAGGCGTATTTGAAAGAAATATGACATTTTTAACATATTTATTGTTTTTGACTAATTTTAATCACCCATTCATTTTGCACAATTAGGAAAAAAGTTTCTTATAAAAAGGAAGGGAATGAGTACTAGTTTTGTTGAAATTTAGAAATCATATATTAAATAAATAAAAAATTGACTAATTTTGTCGCCTTATCATTTGTCTACTTTTATGAGGTTGAGTGGGTTGGTAGAGGCCTAATTAATATTCACATCAAAATGGGGCGGGATCTAGCCAGCATGACTAGTAATCAATGGGTTGCGGGCTAACCTGCTCAACCCCTTCTTTTTTGTTTTATTTATTTTTTTTATATATTGCTTTTCCATATTTTTTTATTCAATCACTAGTGGAAAAATCATTTTTAAGACCGGTTAAAAAATGACATTTTAGACCGGTTTTGGATCCGGTCTTGATACAGCCGGTCTTAAAAGTCTGCTATTTTTTAGACCGGTCTTAAAAATAACTTTTTTAGACTGGTTACTTGAAGACCAGGTCTAAAAGGTCAAGACTTGTTAGACCGGTTGTTTAAAAACCGGTCTAAAAACTTTTTTTTCAAGACTTTTATGACCGGTTGTTAAAATAACCGGTCTTAAAATTACTTTTAAGACCGGTTTTTATAAGAACCGATCTTAAAAGTACTTTTAAGACCAGTTATTTTAACAACCGGTCTTAAAAGTGATATTTTTTTAAAAAAATAAATAGGGCCTTTTTTTTGTAGTCAAACGTACAAATGAGTAGAAGGGATTACAGTGAAAAATCGATTGCGGATACTTCCAAGCAAATTACCACTATCAGATTTCACAAAAACACCTTCCTTGTGAATCCCGCTGCTAAAATTTCTGAAAACCTGAATTCCTGTATCGTTCACTAAGAACATCAAACAACATAGAAAGATTATGAACATCTCTTGTAACAAAATTCAGGCACACCCGTAAGGATCTCTCTTCTCTTCATGACTCTTGTTCCTCCGGTAAAGAAAGCAGACAAGGAATTGTTTTAAGCGAGGTGCTTCGCTCTATGCCTTCTTTCTCTTTAATCTATCGCCACCTTGCAGTAGATACTCAAAAATTAGTTTACAAATTAATTAAGCGTTTAAAAGGAAAGTTTATTCAAACCTCATAACATCAGTTGCATCTTCTTCACACATCTCTGGGTCAAAGCAAAGGAGCAAGCAACTTATGGCAGCAAAGAAGTGAGGCTGCCAAGGTATGTTGCGACGAAGGGTGGATGTCATGGGGAAAGAGAAAAGTCGCGACGAAGGAGATCAGAGCAAGCGAGGTTGTGGCGGTGACAAACTCATTCAGTGCAAGGGCGAGAGCACTGCAGCAACAAACATGAGAATGAGATCGAGCGAAGATGACCGAGCCCACAGAATAATCGCACAAAGAAGAGAAGTTTCAGATTTAAAGAGCGAAATTTAGGCGCGATAAAGAGGAGATTCAAAAATTTAGGGTCGATTTTTTAGATCAAGTATATATAAAACCGGTCTTAAAATGGTGGGGAAAAATAATTTTAAAATTTTCATATTTAAGACCGGTTTTTATTAAAACCGGTCTTAAATGTTTGATATTTAAGACCGGTTATTATTAATAACCGGTCTTAAAAGTTTAAAATTTTTAATTTTTTACATATTTTGATTTTTTTTAAAAAAATGCCCTATTTATTTTTTTTTAAAAAAATAAATAGGGACTTTTTTTTTGGTAGTCAAACGTACAAATGAATAGAAGGGATTACAGTGAAAAATCGATTGCGGATACTTAAATTCTTCATATTTAAAACCGGTTTGTATTAAAACCAGCCTTAAATGTTTGATATTTAAGACCGGTTATTATTAATAACCGGTCTTAAAAGTTTAAAATTTTTAATTTTTTAAATATTTTGATATTTTTAGACCGGTTTTATTTATAACATAATTTTTTTAAGACCGATTTTTTTGAGAACCGGTCTTAGAAGTTCTATATAATTACAAAAATGCCACCGGTCTTATCTGCTATAATTGGTCTAAATATGGCGGTCTAAAAAGAAAATTTTGTACCAGTGAATATAATGATATTTATCTAATTACCTATTAGGTTGCTGCCTAACATAAAATGAATTGTTTTTTTTCACAAACCTAAATTATAAAATACATTACAAAAATAGATAGTGATTATAAAACATCAAATTCAAAGTTTCAAATATTAGAAATTAAACACATCAAAATTCAACACATTACAAACTACACATAAATTTCAAATCCATAATTAACATTCAACACAAGGTTAGGGAGGGAGTTATTTTGTTTTTTTTAGAATTTCATAATTTAAAAAATAAAAAATAAATATGGGTTAGCTTAGCCCGTCACAAGTATGGGTCATGCTAGTTCAAGCAAAAAAGACCCATATCAAAAGGGGTCCATTTTTCACAACCCAACCTTCAAGTATTCGTGGGTTGATAGGTTGGGTCCATGGGCACAACCAGTATTACCGGCTCTAGTTTAGATTTTAGCATAGGCAAAAGTGACTATTTTTTCAATTTGACTTTTGTAAACTCAAGTTAGGGTGATAGTGTGATGTGTTTTATGTTAAAAAGTCAACTTGACAAATTGAAACTTATTTGGATGAGGGATGGAAAAATAGTTTAAACGTAAAGTGAGTAAAAAAAGACATAAATTTTATTAAATAGCACTCACGTGAAGGTATATATTATATGTACGCAATGTGATAATTTTAAGATAAATATTTAAATAAAAAAATTATAAAAAATAGTTAATATATTGTTGAGAAAAATTAAATACTAAAATATATAATTAGATATATTTAATAGTTAAAAATGAATCAAAGTTGTTAGTTGAGGTGGTAAGTAACTTCACCTCAAAAGGAAGAGAATACAAGTTCAAATAGGAAACCGTTTATCAAATAAAAACATATGAAAAAGAAATCACTCAAATGTAAAATTTTTTAACTAAATAATATTTCATAATTATCAGAACTCATACTAGTACTATGTTAAAAGTTATTCTAACAATAAAGTTTTAATGGAGGACTTTTCCTTAAATTTACTTGAAAAAAATATGTCCGCACAAAATCACTCTTTCCTTAACCTTTCTATAGTAATTTTATGTTTGGTTCTTTTTTAATAAAGCAAAGGAGACGACATTTTGTCTTTTTTCTCTCGCAAGTCCCTCTCTCCCCAGTCCCCACGACAATAATGGGCTTCTTAAGTGTGCACGATTCAACTTATTTCAAAGGGTTTAGCTATTTTAGAAAGTTAGAGAGAGAAGTTCTGAGAGTGAGTTTTATTTTTCCATGTCAGTGAATGATCCTACCCGCCGAAATCAACCACCTGACTGTCATTTGGATGGTGACATGGAAGAGGATGGTGAAAACGGATCTTTCTCAAGCAAGTATAGGCTAGAGTGAACACATAGCTTTGGGTTTACACCGTTGGGGGCAGTCCAAAAAGAGGAAGAGAAGCGAAGTAATGGACCAGAAGGAAAGATGCCATGTAATGAGGGAGTATTTACAGGAGAAGTATCTCTTCAGCCATATGAAGAAGAGTGGATGTTGCAGGAGGTAGAGAGCCAGCTTGGTGCTTAAGCGAGTCCAATCTCATACAGAGAAGTTGTAAAACCCAAGCGACTAGATGAGAGTGGGGGAGATAAAAAAAGCCCAAGAGCCTATATGGGATGGAAGCCTATACATAGCTAACTTAGAGGTGCTAATAGAAGGGGTCAAAGTGTTGCATACAGAGAAGGGAGTTCACAATGAATTCTCTGAGGAAGAGAAAAGGAGGTTAGAAAGCAATTGGCAAAACTCCCTCATTATTAAGGTACTAGGAGCGGTGAATGGATTTATGCAATTGAGGATAAAGCTCTAAAACATGTAGGGCAAATCGGGGTCAGTTGAGCTCTTAGCAATTGGTAATGGCTACATGGTTGCTATGTTTAAGGATAGAGATGATTATTTCTTTGCCCTTGAAGGGGGACCATGGCTGATTCAAAAACATTATATCATAGTGCAAACATGGAAGAGAAACTTCAACCCTTGGAATGAAACGACAACCCTTTGGGTCAGACTACCTGGATTACTAGGAGATTATTATGACAAGAAATTATTCTATCATTTAGGTAACCAGATTGGAATGGCTATAAAGGTGGATGAAATGACGCTAATAAGAGCAAGAACCATGTATGCGAGGATGTGTGCGTAGGTGGATTTGAATGTGCCTTTACTGCCTTCGTATATGGTGGATGGTAACGAATTGAAAATCGAATACGAGGGGTTGTATCTTATATATTTTTATTGTGGAAAGTATAGACACGCGAAGGAGCATTGTTAGATGAAACAATAATAGGTGAGTAATCAGATTAACTCGCCGGAAAAAAAGTGCAAAGGAGGTCCAAAAAAGGCGCCAGCGGGAGAACCAATGAAGACTGTGTATGGTGACTAGATGCTAGTCTAGGAACCGAAAAGGGGAAGGAAAGCTGAACCTAAGACTGGTAAAGCAGGCGAAGGTTAGAGCCAGGGATCAAAAGAAGACAAAAAGCTTGCGTCTACATCGAGATATTCCGTATTAGATCGAGTTTGAGGAAGAAGGAGAGAGGAAAGACGAGGAGGAAGAGTAGGGTAGAAGATCATTACAATTCATTCAAAAAAAAAAGAAAGAAAAAAAAGATCATTACAAAATATTTCAAATATTGAGGGACAGATGGTGCAACAAAGGAGTGAGAAAACATAGCCAAAAAAGAAGACAGAAGGGATGAGACAAGGGGCACAGAAGTCCGAGGTGGGAAAGAATGCATGGAAGGTGACAGGTGGGACAGGAGGCAATGAGAAAAGGGCAAAATAGACCTGAGGGAACAGAAAGGGGAAGATCGACAAGCTCTGAAAGGAAATAAAATGGGGGAGAGAAGAAAGGAGAGTCAACATGTGGGGCTACGCAGCAACCCTAATGGGTACAAGAAGCAGATAGTGGACTGAAAGAAGGTTCAGAATTGGGCAAAGGAGTTCACATAGTGGGCCAACAGAGACATGAGGGGCTAAATATGGGTGAGAAGCAAGGAAATACTGGGCCGAATAGGGGGATGGAGGAGAGATTAGCGGAGCATTTATTGAACCAGTTAATTAAAAGCATGCCTAGCGAAGATGAAGCGCTAATGGAAGTGGACACGAAGGAACTGCCAGACCCACTGGGAAGCGTACGTGGAGTTGGTGGGCCTATCAGATGTTGAATGCATGTTGAGAGACTAAGAGGAGGGGATTATGGACTTAGTGTGCAACAAAAACAAAGCACACGAAGCCGTTGAAGGTGATAGGTAATACTTTTGGGTCTGATTATTTTCTTTAGTGGTTTAATTATGATTATGCTATGGAATGCTAAAGCGGCTGCTGTAAGTGCTTTCTAAAATGCTCTAAAAGAATTATGATGCAAGCACAAACCTGATATGGTGGTGTTAGTTGAGACTCAGTGTTAAAAGTCAGAAGCTCTTTCCCGTAATTATAGGACCATAATTATAGGAATGATAGTCAGAGATGGTAGGCATTTTAGTCAGAGATTGTAGGCAGTGTTTGTAAATTCCGATATGATTTTTTCCTATAAATGTAATCGTTTGTTCTCTGAATGTAATAACAATCAATTCAGTAGTCCAATTCTCTTCATGGTATCAGAGCATTGGAGAAGAAAATAATCGACGCTGAATTCACAAAACTCACCGTTGTGTTCTGCAATATCAGAACCAGAATCGGTGACTATCTCTGACGTTGTCGGTGCGTGTTCTAGCACCCCCGTCACCAGTCTTTGTCTCTAGCGTTGTTGGCATATCCCGGTGCCCCCGTCTCCCGTTCAGTGTTGTTGTCCAGCGCCAGCACCGCTATCGCTGTGCTTCTCTGACCTACGGTTCTGAGCTTTGCCGGCGACCTGAACGGAGAAGAAGAACGGAGTTTCAGGCTCGATTTGCAGCAACCTTCACTTTCTCCGGCGAGCCATCACCACGCTATCACCTTCGTTCCCCATTCCCGGCGAACCTCATTTGCCTTTGGATCTTCACTCTCTCATCTCCGGCGACTGCAACCTCCCTCGCCTCTAGACATCCGACGCCGTCGCCTCTCCGCTTGCCGTCACTCACCGTCGACACACCTTTGTTCTTCGACCTCCTCTCGCCGTGACTCTAATTCAAGGAGAGCAAGGGATAGAGAAAGAAGACACGAGTTTGCTGCAGGAGTTTGTCTAATTATTTAATTGGGTCGAAGACTAAACTATCATTTTGCAAATTCGGAGGATCAAACTGTCATTTTCCAAATTTGGAAGATCAAACTGTCATTTTCCAAATTCGGAGGATCAAACTGTCATTTTCCAAATTCGGAGGACCAAACTGGTATTTCTGAAATTTAAAAAACCACTTTGTCATTATGTCTACAGTTTCAGATGCCTCTTCCTCTGTGCCTAGATCTAGTTCTAATGACCTATCCACGGTCCTCCTTGTCTCTGAGAAACTTACTAGCGATAACTATCGGGAGTGGTCTCAATCTATGAATCTTGCCCTTGATGGACGTGACAAACTTGAGTATATAACTGGTGAAGCAAAAAGGCCACCAACATCAGAAACCAAGGAGTTCCACAAATGGAAGTATGAAAATGCATTGGTATCCTCTTGGTTAATCAATGCAATGACATCCTCAATTAAGAAGAGTTTTATGTATCTTCCCTCGGCTCAAGAAATTTGGGAAGCTCTGCGTGAGACATACAGTCCTGTGGGAAATAGATCCCGCATATTTGATGTCAAGAAAAAATTGTGGCAGCTAAAACAGAATCACATGCCTCTTGATGATTATTATCTTGAAAAATCAGCACTCTGGCAAGAGTTTGATGCCCTACAAAATAAAACTCATCATTGTGGGGCTGATGCAAAAGAAGATAGCAAAGCAAAAGAAGAAGAGATGGTATATGAGTTGCTAGCTGGTCTTGATGTGGTTTATGATGATGTTCGAGCTCGAATTCTTAGTCAAGAACCCTTGCCGTCTGTACGTGAAGTTTACACTTTGTTGCGCAGTGAAGAGGATAGGCGAAAAACAATGCTTCAGAATCCGACTAATTCCGCTGTTACTCCTGAAGCCTCAGCACTTGCTGTTCGATCCACGGAACAAAAAGGTTCTAAAGTTCGTCCATTTTGTGATCATTGTAAGAAACAGGGGCACACTAAGGACACTTGCTGGAACCTCCATGGTAAACCTGCTGACTGGAAGCCGAAAAAAGGGAAAGGACGAGGTTACGTGGCTGAAACTTCTAAGGACCTATCTCAAAATGACCAGCTGCATAAAATCATGGAAATGCTAGCCACAATGCAGACTACAACAATGTCTACTGCCACAGTGGTAAAGAGAGGTAATTTCTTTCAAGCCTTGGCTGTGATAAAAGAACTATGTACATGAAATTGTTGGATTGTTGACTCAGGTGCCTCGGATCATATGACTGACAATAAGGCTCTCTTCTCATCATATACTCCTGTCACCAAGGGAGTAACAGTACGAATTGTTGATAACTCTGAATCTGTTGTCTTTGGAATTGGTTCCATCAAAATCTCAGCTGTACTCACTCTTCACTCCGTATTACATGTTCCAAAGTTGAAGTGTAATTTACTATCCGTGAGCAAATTAGCTAATGATGAACGTTGTCGAGCTAACTTCTTTGCTACCTACTGTATTTTTTAGGATCTGCTGACGGGAACGACGATTGGGAGTGCGAAAGAGCTTGATGGTCTCTATTACCTTGATGAAAGTAATAGTCCTCGGATTAAATCTTGTAATAAAGTGTCTCTCCATAGCACTAGTGATTTTGAATTATGGCACAAACGTTTAGGTCATCCAAATTTAAATTACATGTCTAAGATGTTTCCATCCCTTATTTCTAATAACATTCCCTCTGATTTTCATTGTGATTCATGTGAAAAGGCTAAGCATCATCGTACTTCATTTCCAAAAATCCCATACCAAGCCTCAAAACCTTTTTCCATAATTCACAGTGACTTATGGGGACCATCCCGCACACCAAACCGATCAAAAACAAAATGGTTCATCACATTCATCGATGACTATACACGTGTCAGTTGGGTCTACTTGTTGAAGGAAAAAACAGAGGTGTATCAAACATTCCTTAACTTCCATAATATGATCCAAACCCAATTCCAAACCCCAATCCAGATTATGAACACAGATAATGGGACTGAATACTTCAATAAGGTCCTATCTACCTTCTTAACCGAAAATGGCATTGTCCACAAAAGTACTTGTCCCAATACACCTCAGCAAAATGGTATTGCAGAACGAAAGAATCGCCATATTCTTGAGACTGCAAGAGCCCTTATGTTTAGTGGTAATGTTCCTAAATATCATTGGGATGATGTTGTCCTTACTGCCACCTTCCTCATTAACAGAATGCCAAGTCGACCACTGCCTTACAAAACACCTCTTCAACTTCTCCACCAATACTATAACCTTCCATACCTTGTAAACACTCTGCCTCTACGAGTGTTTGGCTGCACATCATACGTTCATCTCCATCACACCAACAAACTTGACCCTAAAGCCCTTCGGTGTATCTTCCTTGGCTATTCACATTCTCAAAAAGGATACAAGTGTTATGATCCAGTCTCTAAACGTTTATTTGTCACATGTGATGTCACTTTCCTTGAAAATACACCGTTTTATGGCTTGTCTGCAATTCAGGGGGAGAGAACTGGTGAATTTCAGATAAATGAAACACCAAAAGATGACCAGACAGTCACAATTTATGTACCTACCCACACAGATCCTATTCCTGATACCTCTGATACTCCTGATAACAACCCTGAGATTCCTGATCATCCTGATAACCTTGATACCTCTGATAATGTGCCAATTACAGGGGGAGACACAAATATGTGGGGTAATACCTACATGCGACGACACAAAAGAGGTAATGAACCACATGCTATTAGCACTCACCAGGAGTCAGTACCAGAGGTAGGTCCAAGAGAAACAGAAGGTTCTGATCTTAATCTTCCCATTATGGTGCGAAAACAACCTAGACAACCCAGATCAAACACTAGATATCCTATGGAGAAATTTGTCTCTTATAAGGCTCTTTCATCTAAATACAATGCATTTGTCTCTCATCTTGATAAAATCAGGATACCAGACACGATTGATGAGGCTATGGCTATACCTGAGTGGAGACAAGCTGTCTTAGAGGAGATGGAAGCTCTCAAGCGAAATAAGACATGGGATGTAGTAAATCTACCTGAAAGGAAAAAGGCTGTTGGATGCAAATGGGTATTCACTCCTAAATATAGAGCAGATGGAACACTCGAGAAATACAAAGCTAGATTGGTTGTACAAGGTTTCACACAAAAATATGGGTAAGATGGCTGTTCTGGCTGTATATGTTGATGATATAATCCTTACAGGAGATGACAGTGTGGAAATCAATCAAATTAAGAAAGCCCTAGCACGAGAATTTCAGATCAAAGATCTTGGAGAAATGAAGTATTTTCTTGGAATGGAAGTTGCCCGATCCAAGAAAGGAATTTATATTTCCCAAAGGAAGTATATTCTCGATCTTCTAAAAGAAACAGGGATGACAGGTTGCAGACCCAGTGACACACCTATACTGGTAGATAAAATAGATGAAGATGCAGATCTCGGTAAGGCAGTGGACTTAGGGAACTATCAACGGATGGTAGGAAAACTAATATACCTGTCTCATACTAGACCAGACATTGCATTTGCAGTAAGTGTGGTCAGCCAGCATTCTCATGATCC
The DNA here is from genome assembly GCA_963242795.1 of Inga leiocalycina. Classification (NCBI taxonomy): domain Eukaryota; kingdom Viridiplantae; phylum Streptophyta; class Magnoliopsida; order Fabales; family Fabaceae; genus Inga; species Inga leiocalycina. The sequence goes on along the minus strand of OY725325.1, from coordinate 60,704,561 downwards.
TAAACAGAAACATTTGAATGAAGTTTACAGGATCCTTCGTTACTTGAAGGGATCTCCAGGACGTGCCTTGCTGTTTAAGAAAACTGACAAACGAATTGTAGAGTTATTTACAGATGCTGATTGGGCAGGTGACCGAGAAGACAGGAAATCCACATCTGGATATTGTACATATGTGTGGGGTAACCTAGTCACATGGAGAAGCAAAAAGCAAAGTGTAGTTGCGAGAAGCAGTGCTGAAGTTGAATACAGGGTTGTAGCACTGGGAATCTGTGAGGGAATATGGATAAAACGTGTTCTTGAAGACTTGAGGAAGTCCATAAATCTACCAATTAAGGTCTATTGCGACAACATGGCTGCCATCAACATTGCTCATAATCCAGTTCAACATGATAGAACTAAACATGTCGAGATAGACAGACATTTTATAAGGGAAAAAGTTGATGAAGGTATTGTTGATCTAAGATATATTCCTTCTAAAGAACAGACCGCAGACATCCTCACCAAAGGGCTGCCCAAGGACAGATTGGAGTATCTGATTGGCAAGTTGAACTTGATTGATATCTATAGCTCAACTTGAGGGGGAGTGTTAAAAGTCAGAAGCTCTTTCCCGTAATTATAGGACCATAATTATAGGAATGATAGTCAGAGATGGTAGGCATTTTAGTCAGAGATTGTAGGCAGTGTTTGTAAATTCAGATCTGATTTTTTCCTATAAATGTAATCGTTTGTTCTCTGAATGTAATAACAATCAATTCAGTAGTCCAATTCTCTTCACTCAGTGTAGTGGTGAGAATGCCCAAAAAGTAATACAAAGAATGGGGTTCAAGAAGCAAGCAATAGTAGAAGTGATAGGGATGTCAGGAGGGATTTGGATCTTATGGGAAGACGATGCCATCAGGGTGAAAGTTATTGAGTCCCATAGGCAATTTCTTCACTGCGAAATCACGGGGTTGTGAAGAAAGAGCTGGTGTTTCACCTCGGTATATGCTAGCTCGAGAGAACATGACACTACTACAAAAAAGTAAAGCTGTGGCGCTTATAATTGCATTAACTGTGGCGCTAGAGAAGTGCCACATATCTGGATGCCACTAAAAAAAGCTGTGGCGCTTCCAAGCGCCACAACATTTTAAATTTTTTTTTTAAAAAAATACCCTCCTGTGGCGCTTGTTTGAGGAAGTGCCACAGGAGGGGGGCCTCCTGTGGCGCTTGCTCGAGCAAGCGCCACAGTAGGGTCCCTTTTTTCTTTCTTTCTTCTTCTTCTTCTTCTTTTTTTCCTGTGGCTCTTTTTTATGCTTCCTGATTGTGAAATTTTATATAAAATGAGTGGATTTCGTGTTTATCATCTCCACAAATTGTCAATCTTTCTATTTTATATTTCAACCTATTATATATATATATATATATATATATATAATTTTCATATTTAAAATTCAAGTTCCCCAACAATAATGTTTTTACATTAATACTCTCTAAAGCTAACATAAAAAATATCACAATACAAGAACTTGATATGTGAACACAGTACATCAACAACTAATTAAGTAAATTAAAAGATTACTAAAAAACGCAAGCTTGTCGGTAAAAAAATTTAAACAAAGCAAAAGGGCAAACGAAACAAGCTAGGTTTTCATTCTTTCCTATTAAATTAGGAACAAAAAGGCAAACGTTATATTACGGTTTATCTTGACTAAAAAAAAATTTAAACAAAGCAAGCTAGAATGAAATAGTCTTCTTCTTACAAATCTATTAATTGACCAGCACAGGGAGTGGGAGACCACGTTGGTGATGCTAGCTTGAGTGACGAGTGAGCGTGTGGGTGTGTTTTTTAGTGTGAAGATGATAGGAAATGGAGGGAGGGGGCCGACGGATCCACTAAGAAGATGAGAAAGGGAAAGTAGTTTAATGGAGGAGAGAGTAGTTAAATAATTAAAGTGGAGTAGTAGTCAAAAAGAGAAGGAATGGGAGACGGACACAGGACCACTACGCGGGAAATGAAATAATTAAGAGATACACTATCAATTTGAATTTTTTTTTTTAAAAAAAGTAGGCAAGTGTGGCGCCTAAATAAATAGGCGCCACACATGATAATACTTGATCAGCTGTGGCGCCTAATGCATTAGGCGCCACAGCTGATCAAGTATTATCATGTGTGGCGCCTATTTATTTAGGCGCCACACATGCCCACTTTTTTTTTTTTTTTTAAAAAAATAATGCTGCAGCTGTGGCGCTTGATGGGTTAGGCGCCACAGCTGCTTTAATGTGGCGCCTGCGTAGGCAGGCGCCACACTAGGCCTCCTCAATTGTGGCACTTAATCTATTAGGCGCCACAGCTAGTACCCAAAATTTAAAAAAAAATTATAAAGGTAACAAAAAAAAAGAGAAGCTGTGGCACTTCTTTAAAGAAGTGCCACAAAATGTGCGTCACTTTTTATCCTTTTTGTAGTAGTGTGAACGTAGAGATCTATGGAGTGCCTTGGTGAAAATATCACACTCAATGGATAAGCTGTGGCTTAACGTGGGGCATTTCAATGATATTAAATCTGTCGAGGAACAGTTTGGGGGGTGGAGACGTAGACAAGAAAGTTTTGTAAGTTTAGTGAAAATATTGACAAGGGTAGGCTTCTGGACATGGGGTTGGAAGGACCCAAGTACACGTGAGGGGCCCATATATATAGCCTGGAGAACTATTGTTCAAGAAGCTAGACAAGGCTCTATGTAATGCTGCATGGAGAAGGGACACTACAAAAAAAAAAATGCAGTTTGGTGGTGGTTATAAAGGTGAATTTGTAGCGGTTAAAACCACTAGAAATAATATTAATAGCGGTTGTCAAAACCGTTATAAAATTCACTGTTGCAAATGGATTTATAGCGGTTCGACATAACCACTACTATTTTTGTAACGGTTCATTCCAACCGCTACAAGATCCTCATGTTGATAACATATCATCTGTCAAAATTGTAGCCATTAATAAACCGCTACAAATGTTGGTGCCATAATTTCACATGACAAGAAATGAAAAATGAAAATTTAGCTCTATTTTTGTAACAATTACAAAACCGCTACTAAATTGAAATAGTAATTTTTAAAAAATGGCTCCGAACCTTTATAACGGTTGTTAAGCTGCTACTAATATAATATGAAATTTTAAAAGTAGCGCAAAAAATTTAATCCCATTTTGTCTTTAAATTTGTTGGGGTTGTAAAACCGCTGCAAAATTTTGTGAAATTAAAAAAAAAAAAATTATATGACTCCATTTTTATAATATCGGATTGAATAGTTTATTACTTAAGTAGTTTAGCTGATAGTAGTTATTATTTAAAAAGAATGATTAAATTAAGTTAGATAAGTATAAACTTTATATAGCTAATATTATTGAAGATATGTAGGTAATAAGAAGTTATTATGTTGTCTACTATATGATGATCATTACGGAAGGGATATGGAAAATGGTGAGGAAATGTCCTTCCATCTCTGGAAAATAGAAAAATAATGAGAATAAATATTATGAGAGGGAAAAAATGTTGAAATGAAAGAATTATATTTTTTTTTTTACCATATTTGATCATCTTGTTCAGCTCCTCAACTCTTAAAAAAATTTCCAAATGAGAGAAAACGAAAGAGAAGAAGAGATGAAACAAATGGAGGAGTGTTTGAAATGAGATGTTGTGAGGGTATTTATAGGGATCTGCATAGCACTTGTAGTGGTCAATATGACACGTTTTGTAGCGGTTGTTGTGACCATCTTTGTAGCAGTTTTTACATTTGTAGCGGTTTTAGTTGATTTTACCTACATTCTCTTACGTAATTTATTTACCATATATTATCTTTCTTCCTTTTCTCATCTTTACTCTTTCTCTCTTATTCATAAACAGAGGTATATTTGGAAAAAATTATATTTCCTATATATTCATTACTTTTAACTATTTTTTAGAATCCTGCGATTTGGTTGAAAAGGCCTTTTATATAGGGATGGAATGAGTATCATTTTAGAGATTTGTGTTTGTGTCAACGTATATGTCATTTTAGGTTTTCAAAAAGCGATAATCAAGAATTTACCCCCTCATAAATGGAAAATGTTTGTTAACATGAATAAAGGTATTTAATGTATTTTTTTTGATAAAATTTAGGCAATTTATTAGCTTTGTTAATTTGTTGCATAACTCCAATGTAGCAATTTACTAATACAAAAAAGCATTTCTTCTACGAATCTTTTACACAGATTGTTGTGGTAACGTGCAGAAAGTGTAAATGGCTATATTTTTGTAAATAAGAAGCAAGACTATTGACTTTTTACATTGATTGCTAATGAAAAACTTTCAAAACCATTTGTAGGTTATATGGAGAAGCTATAAAGTACAAGTTCCATAAGAGAAGGTGATCCAATTCAAATGATGTGGTTGGCACATATAGCAGTATAAATATCAGCACCGATATGTATATTTGCTCACTTCAAATGCTCTGTTCTTCCCACAACAAATGTCCATGTGTTCACCATTTGTTGATAAATTTAAGTAAGAATGAATTAGAAAAGGAATTCTCTCTTATACTCATTGCTCCGATGTAGACTTCATCTCTCAGGAAGGATAAGATAAACTAGCAAATACATGGACTTTCATGCATGAGACCCACACGCACATGCATACACAGTCCCAGAAACACACCCCAGATAAAAATGGTAATCCATGACTTGGGGCAGGTGACCTTACCATTAAATCACAAAAACAAAATCACGGCTTTCCATCTCTTGATCTGAATCCCTAACCTTGTTACTCAGTCAGAGATAACTCATCCTTAAAAGAATATAATGTTTTTCTACCAATAGATACTTGGATTGCATGTAAGGATACTAAGATACTACTTCATGCAAACTTTAACAGAAAATTCTGTGTGTGCGTGAGTGAAATTATATAATATTTATATGTTACAGGTATTAGAAAAAGATTCGTATTAGACAACCAAACCAATTATGTCCAGGTAGTAACCATTCTCACCTCTAAAAACAGAGGAGCTACTGGTGCGAAGTTGACCAATCTTTAACTCAAATCATATGGCGCTAGAACAAATTTTACAGCTATTACAGTACATAAAACACAAGCGAAAAGTGCAAAGATGTACAAGCATTAAGTTTCATCATAAACTAAGCATATAGGACTTGAAATGACAGCCTTAAACCCACCAAAGTGAAAGTGATTCCCTAATGGCTATTTAACAAGGAAAAGAAAGGGCTTGTGTGTGTTGTGATTGAAATATGAATGCTTATAGCAGGTTGGATAGAATAATACACAATTGATTTATCAGGAATATCATTTTTTCTTTTGTTTTTTTTGGGGGAGGGTAATATCAGGCATATAGTTGATCATATAATGTATGGCAGACAGGCATGGAAAGAGGTTTATTGTGGTTTACTTTTTAAGGTACTGTATTGCTAGGAAGGTAAGGTTCACATTTTAATATACAAGTTGACTAAGTCCAACCTTTGACAGCTGGAGGTATTGTTACAAAGGCCTTTGAACTGAAAATCAGCAATAAGTACGCGTAACACAATGGAATGAAGTGTAAAATTAAAGAGAGAAAGTGATTTTGCAAATAAAAAGTACATGTGTATTTGTAGCGGCAAAGAATGGTAATAAGACTCAGGGAGTCGTGACAATATAACTATAATAAACATTGTATATCTCGCTTCTTATGCGAAGAAAGAGAAATCATCTTTGATTGAGACAATTTTTGATGTTCTAAATTTACCCCTATTTTGGTTTTGATCTCTCAAATTTTAAATTATAGGTTTTCATACCTCAAATCACAACTATAGATTTTGGTCTCTCAAATTTCATTCCGTTTAAAACATTAGCTCCTATAATTTAAAAAGACCTGGACCATGTTGCCCTTTGAATGACAAAAACTCATAGTTTAAAACTTGAGGTACCAAAACCAAAATAAGGGTAAATTTAAGGGATGAAAGATAATATTAATCCCATTATCTTCCATTGTTGATATAAGAAATTTATATACTACTTTATAACTAAACACAAGTTACTAGTACCCCATTCTTACATACCAAGGAATACATTGAATTGATAAAATTGTTTAGAACTGCCCTCATTAAATTTCTCTCTCTCTCTCTACTTTAGACATGATTTTCACACTTCTCTTTCCTATTTCTCTCTTTTCCAATCAACATTAAATAAGGGTAAAATTGTCAAAATATCATTAACTACCCTACAAATGACTCATATTTTGTGCCAAACTTTTTCCCTACAATTATTTTGTATTTAGGTACAGAGGAGTATACACATAAAAGGTTAAATAGATCTGCCTGCCATATTTTATGAGATTTTCTCATTGAATTTATAATGTTAGTATTTGTGGTTGCAATGTAAAAGATATGAATCTATTGATGTATGTATGTTGTGATTCTAGGAGCGATTCAAGCCAGAATTGCAGGAATCACGCGACGTCGGCAATTCCTGTGATTCTGAATAAATCAAGTTAGTTATAGATCAGGTTAGATCTTGAATGACTCGACTTTAGCAAACCTCTTTTTTTTTTGTTTCTGATTTTTTCCAGATTTATTCAGGAATTTCCTTTTAGTTATATGATTATTCATGATAACCTCTCACTGATCCCAATGAAAACCCTATTTTTTTTTATTATTTCTTTTTCATGAAGTGTTATTTGCCTTTAAAATGCTAATATGTACAAACTTTTGATGTTCTTTTATATTAAAATTATATTAATATCATCCTAAAAATTGATCATGAATCTTACGATTCATAATACGTTTCGACTCACAATTCCGACAATAGGCTTTTAGATTCACTATTCGTATCCCAATTTGATAACCTTGATCCTCAAACCTTGCGTTTACTTTTTTTTCCGTTTCAAAACTTATTTTGGCCATAGTTTGTTCCCCCAACCCTATTGTATAATTTGTAATTGGGAAATTTGAGGAAAACCCCCACAAAAGGTATATAAGTGAGAATGGCTTGGATTGAATACTCTGTGAGTATAAAATTAGGGGAATTATTATGAGGTCCCAAAGAAGGAATTTAATTATCAAAGAGTCCTATTAATAAGTGAGAAGCATAAACTTGTTGTCATTTCTTGCACTACAACTTATTATTGCATGCTCCTTGATTTGTTATCAAGTTTTTGGGTAATTAAATCTCTTTTTCTTTTGTGTGTGGATATCATGGGTAATTAAATCTCTACCTTAAGGCCTTGTAGTAATTGCCCATATGTGCAAATAAAAATTTATCAAGTCATCCCTAATAATAAAATTTTGAATGATTTTTCCCCTTCCCAAATTCACTGTGAAACGTGAGAACCAAAGAGGAGGATGAATGAGAGAATTACTACCAAACAGAATGGAACATCAAAACCCTGAATAATTTGGATTAATCCACCAGCTGAACTCAACTCCCCTGTTTTGAAATTGAAATTAGGGGTGTTCATCATCAAGTTTCGGTCCCAATTGTCCCGTTTCTGTTTATTTATGTTGGGACTGGTCAAGTACAATTCAAAAAATAATTTAGGACGACACTCAGAGAACTCCCCGTTCCATATATGTGTGCATAAGGCATTTCAATGCATTGATCTCTTGGATGCATTTGTGCAAACAGTAATAAAATCTGCAACAACTTCATCATATCACATTGGGTGTTTTAAGAAAAAAAACCGCCAATAATATTCTCAACATTTCCTTCCTTCTCTACACATTGGATGTTTTAAGAAACCAAAATGACAATAAGTATATGCAAGCACCAATGGAAAAGTTACTGTTAATTACATTCTCAATGTCGCAATTGATTTTTTTCATGAAAACTGAAGGGGAAGGAGTAGATGGATCAAAAGCAATAAGCACGTGGGTATGAGGAATTGATTTGAACCATCTTTCTTCAGCTTCTCTCACTACATTTTCACTGTGGTCCTTTGGTTATTGCTTCATCCTGCCAGTATATCCAAAGTTTCTATCAATATATAAAATCATAGGTAAATATGACAGAGAAAGAAGGGGAGGTCCTTTGATAAAAAGGATTAATTTTATCAAGAAGACAGATGCATTATGAGTTGCATAATCTTATATTTAGTACACTTTCTGATACTTAATATAAGATATATTTACTTAATTTGATTAGATTAAGGAAAAAAGTTAATATAATTTATATTTTCTAAAATATCATAGTCATCTTCTTTAATCTCTCATTTCCTTTTATCTTTAATTATTTTTCAGAAATCATCAATAAGGATAAATTAGGAAAAGATTGATAAATATAAGGATCGAGATCAACTCCTCAAAAATATCCTATATAATAGACCGGAGGGAGTATAAGATTGTTTGATGAAGTATTCAACTGAATTTGTTCTCATCTCAATAAGTACGCAATATTTAGGGACTTCAAGAGGGCAATTATGGCAACCAGATTAACGCTAAGTGAAGTCTGCAAAGTATACTCTACCAAGTTGTTGGCTTTTGACGGGTGGCAAGTTGAAACATAGCATAATACTTCATCTAAGTGGCTGAGTGGGAGAAATACTTACATACTCTCTCTGCTATGTCATATGTGCGGGCCAATTAAAACATAACCCCTATACTAATTTGAATCCTAGCTGTTACCCTTTTATTTTCTCTAAAAAAGATAATAAAAAAAGCGTTCCCATCAACCCACGCACACCTTCCTTCACCTCTTGGTCTCCGCCCCTCTTCCCCACCGGCCCCACCATCACACTGACTTCTCCTTCCTCTCCACCGTCTCCAACACTTCTAATCAGATAAACTCCTCTAAAACTGCAGTTTAACATAGTATTATACATATTATAAAAACAATGAGAAGAATACATAAGGAACTAATTTTATAATAATGATTGAAGACTTTTATGGAGAATCGGGTAGAGAAGAAAGGGATAGACAAGAAGGAAAGGGTATGAAAAAGGGAAAATCAAAATCAGATGAAATTCCTCTAAGCAATTCCTCTACCCAGTTATCTTAAATTCAAACACTGTTTTCAGATGCCTTCAAAGGTCTGTGCGGTGACCATCGCTATTTTGCTTCCTCTCCTCAATCAAGCTTGTCTGTAGCACATAAAAACCTCTGAATCCGAGCCTTGTCTCCTCTGGGGCCATTGCCAATCAAGCCTCGCCTCCTTTGCTGCAGCACACCGTAGTCGTTTCGGTTGGGATTTTCGGCGTGCGGCTTTTAGATTAGAAACTAGGCTGTTAGGTTGGAGAAGAAGATGGAGAGGAAGAAAGAGCACGTGGGCCGGTGGGAGGGCTTTCCCCCCTGTTTTTTCAGCAAGAAAATCGAGAATGCCAGCCCGGATAAATATTCATTCAGGTGTTATATTTTGATTAGTAAGAGTACGGATCACATGACATTCTAGAAGTATATAAGTATTTCTCGTGGAGTGGTGTTTGGGATTGTTTGAGCATTTAATTTATTTTATCATTTTACCCCTAATTAATTTTATTTTATTTTCTCATCTTTTTCCTATATTACATTCTCTTTTATATTTTCTCTCATTACTACTTCATTTCTCTCTTTTACTTACTTCTTTATAAACAAAGGCACATTTGGGGGGAAAAAAGTTCATACCTTAATTTATTTATTACTTTTAACTAATGTTAATTGTTTTCTTAAATCACATAATTTGGTTATCAGGCTCCTATAAAAAAGTTCAAAAGGAGTACCTTTAAGATACTCCTTTAATCCTATTTATAAGGTATTTCCCGCATATTTCACACAGACTAAGAAAAATCTCATACTTAACTTTACCTTAGCACATTTGGGGGGAAAAATTTCATTCCTTAACTTATTTATTACTTTTAACTAATTTTAACTGTTTTCTTAAACTACGTAATTTGGTTATCAGATTCTTATAAAAAAAATTCAAAGGGAGTACCTTTAAGATACTCTTTTAGTCCTATTTATAAGGTACTTCCTGCATATTTCATACAGACCAAGAAAAATCTCATACTTAACTTTACCTTAAAATTCAACAATATTCTAACTCTAACCCTATTTAACTACAAACTTTCCAAGAAAGTAACTATCTATACATTTTGATAAATGAAAGATAAAATTCTATATTTATAAAAAGATGTTAATGACATGTCTTATAAACAGGGGGGGAAAAACTCTCAACCTTATAAATAGAAATAGATGAGCAAGCTATATATAGCAGAAACAATGATTCCTTGAATTTAAGATAGATAGGACTATAAAATCACCACCTATGATTGTGTTAACTTGTGTTCGTGTTGCCCCACTCTTCTTTACATAGCGCCCGCCATCCAAATTTCAACGATAGGGACTGAGAATTTAGACAAGTGATGCTAAGTTTGACGTGAAGGCGGTTGTTATTTCCTCTTAAATGTTGCCAACATGTTTTCTCATTGAAATCCAAAAGCATTAGGCAGAGGCGAGGCACATAAGCAAACTTAAGTGAAATTTCATTTGCCCATTCTTCGCAAACATAATGGTGATCTCCAGGAGCTTTACAACTCCATGAAATGAGAATTTTTTCAAAGGACGACACGCCTATTATTACTAGGCATACAGCAAGTGCACACCATTCACTTTCACGAAAACATGGAGGCACGTCCACAGCTAATTCATATTCCAAAGCACTCCTTCCATATTCATCATCAGCAGTACCACTTTGATTTGAATAAATATAACGTTTGTTTGGGAACCATGAAGGTATCTCAGATTCCGGCATCAATGCATGAAAATCTGCCTCAGGTGCATATCCTGACTGTAACAACATTCACAAAAACCTTCATTGCCACTAATTACTTTGAAAATAAGAATTGAAAAATACAGACAAATATATATATATATATATATATCCCCAACATTTATACCTGAATGGGCTGGAGCACTCTTTTCTCGTAATTAGTTCGATGCCGATACTAAAACAAGGAATAACAAATCAAGTAATACATGTTAAATTAAAGGAAAAAGAGACACAAATCATTACCTAAATCATACAAGTAGTTAAACATACCTCATGATCAAGTGATGAAACTATATTCCGCATTCCCTCCGATGATAAAGGTTCCATTGAGTCACAACCGAGTGCTTCTAAATGAATTAATCTTGGTGGCAGCTTTGGCAGTGATTTAAGACTTTCACAGTTATTCAGATAAAGATGAAGTAGTTGAAACAGATTTGAGAAGCAACCGATTGGTAAATTAGAAAAATCATTTCCTTCCAGATGTAAATCAATTAAAGACGTCAAACCGCCTAATTCTTCAGGAATTGATCCATCAGTAAGGTGACAGTGACTCAAGTCTAACTTGGTTAATGAAGTTAGATTGAAGCCAAACGTATGAAGAACAAGTTCTCGGTGTCCACTCAGAGTCAAATCTCTAAGACCAGTCAAGAATCCAAGTGATTCTGGAAGTTTGGTTATAGCAGAAGTTTTTCTTGCATCAAGCACCGTTAATTTTTTCATACATTCCCCAAACTCTGGAAGCACTGAAAGTTCAAAACACCAGCTAATATCTAACTTTGTCAACGACTTCATTTCCAATTTTGTGGGAAGGATTTCAAGACTCGTACACCACGACAAGTTCACTTCAATAAGCCTTTCCAAATTTCCAAGTGAATGATGAACCGTTCCGAGAGATGAGCACCCTTCAAGATTTAATTTTTCTAGATTTGGAATTTTTGAGAAATCTGGGGTTTTAACCAAATCTTTTGAATTGCTCAGATCAAGAAACTTCAACATTTTCATAAGCTGTTCCAATGAATAAAAGTATAAGAGAATCAGTTTCACAAAACAATTGTATCAGTATCAAGACAAATATGCAGAAAAAACAATGGTGTATGAACTGTTTCACCTGCACGTCATTCCAGTGTTTTATTTTGCTGAAAGGCATTTGAATTTCAACAAGTTTATTTCCAACTTGAAGAGTACCTAGAGGAAATGACCTCCAATGGATAACCTTTAATGCGCTTGAAAAACATATAAGATCATTGGGAAGTTTCAATTCACTTGATATGATGAGTAACCTGAGATTACACAACTTTGAGAAGGCTTCGCGATGTACTGCTACCTCTCCATATAGGCTATAAGACAAAGCAATAGCTTGTATTGCTTTAGATCCCTAGCAAAAATTGCATTGGAACAAGAATAATATGAGAATGATTTCATAGTAAAGTTGATTAAAGGCATTAGAATTTTCAAAAAAAACATATGAGCATTTAGAAATAAGGTACTCACTTCATCAGTTTCCAATACTACTTTGATGTCTTCTAGATTGTACAACCTGCTTCGTCCGTGGACATGATGAGGAGATTCTTGAAAAACTATAGTCCTAGCTAATTCTTGAAGTAAACCATGCACCTTCAATACGGTTTCTCCATCCAATGCTTTCTTTTCAATCAATAGAGCTCTTTCAATCAAAATATTTATTCCAATAGTCGGATCAAGGTCACAATTTTTCAAAATTTGAGCTACTTCATCTCTTTTCCATCCATTGAAGAAACAAGCAATATCTAAAAATATTGTCTTTTCTTGCTCATTTTTTAGTCCATCATAACTTATTCTAAGTGTTCGAAGAACACGATCATCATCACGAATTTTCTTCAATCTACCTAAGGCATCTTTCCACTCATCTTCACTTCTCCCGCAAAAAAAAGAACCCAAAACTTCAAGTGCCAAAGGAAGACCTCCAGCATATTTAACCACAGATTTAGAATACTTCAAATAATCCCCTTCAGGGGGATGATCCTTATTGAATGCTTTGTTTGAAAAGAGTCGAAGAGATTCATCTTCCTTCATGGTGTCCATCTTATATATTCTTTTCTTATCTACTCCAGATGAGGTGAGCAATTGATGATCTTTTGTGGTGATAATTATCTTGCTTCCTTTACCAAACCAATCTGGACTTTCAGCCAAATCCTTTAATTGACTCACATCATCTAAATCGTCAAGCACAAGAAGAACCTTTTTATTGCTGAGAAGCTTTCTTATCTTCCACATTCCTTCAATATAATTAGAAATTTCCATATCTTTTATTCTGAGATGAGAAAGAAGATTTTTTTGCAGAGAGACTAGGCCTTTTGTTTTCAATAAAGTTTCTCTAACATTGGGAAGAAAGCAACACACTTCAAACTTGTCAGCTAGTTTTTCAGAAACAACTCTAGCAAGAGTTGTTTTACCAACACCGCCCATGCCCCATATCCCTACAAAACGTTTGTCATCCGACTTAATCTCCAAAATCGACATCATATCAGCCACTCTTGAGTCAATCCCAACCAGATTGTCATCATAAGATTGTAATTTAGAACTTAAATAAGTCCATACATCTCCAACTATATTTTTTATAAGATCTGCTTCATCCCTATCGAAAAAATAATGTTGTTCAACATGAGTTATATAGTTATAATGGAAAAAAATAATAATAAAAAATCCCAAAGAAGGGATTTAATCACCAAAAAGTTCAACAAATAAGGAGCATGCAATAACAAGTTCCAGTTCAGGAAATTATGACAATAGGTATATGCTACTCACTTGTTATTGGGACTTTTGGATAATTAAATGCTTCCTTAGGACCACATAGCAATTCTCCCTATATACTAAAGCTACAATACATTTTTTGATATAACTGGAAATAGTTATTCAATTTTTATAAAATATAATTTCGACAACAGGGTTGGACATGAGTGCAGTGTGAATTGTTGAGCAAGTAAGAATTGATCCATCTGCCCATTAAAATTGGAAATGTGATCATTTTACCCATAAAAAAAAACAAATCAACTTATTCACAATTTCTTTTTATTGATGGATTTAATTCCATCAACTTATTAATTATCAATGTGCATTGTCATTCACTAAATTCATTCATAACTTAAAATTTGATTTTTTTTTACCAACAAATCAGAATGAGTACCTTTCATCAATTTTCTGTTGTGACATGGAAAAAGTGCTTCTCACAAATTTGAACGATCTTTTTCACAAGTATAAAGGGACTTTTAATTTCAAGTTAAGAAAAATCTCCATAATGTAAAAGTAATGAAAGAAAAAATTATCACCAAGAGGCTTCATATTACAGAGAACATAATTAAGCGGGCTATAGGGGATTTTATGATAGGGAATATATTTTTTCCTTAACTGAAAATTAGGGGAAATGCATATAGAAATTTCAAATAAATAGTATGAAAAATTGCACTGAAGGACGACTGATAATAATTGTTTGGCTTAGGCATGATCAAATTTATAGTTATATTGAAGAACTGGAATGTTAGCGACGGACCATTACGGAGTTGGGTGCCTTAATTTAAGAAACCTTAAAATGACATAAGAATTGAGTCGGGGAAGAAAAGAAAGGAAATGGAAATGGAATTTGTATGATTATATGGAAGTTAACTAATTGTGTCTTGGTCCTTCAATATAATCATAATTTTTATGATGCTTAAAAATAAATTTTACGTCAGGTCAAAGAAAAAATGTTGACTCAGTCAGATATTGTAACATCCTAGATCTTGACTCTAGAAGCTTAATAATAAGTCTGAATTAAGAAGATTATTAAGTCCAATTGAGCTAAATATCTTAAGCATATCATGAGGAAAATGCTTAAGATAATTATTAAAATTATTTACGGGCCTTGAAAATTAAAGAAACATTATGAAATTCAATGTTGGGGATCTAGAAAAATTATGAAGAGGTTTAGTTCCCCAAAAGTAGACAAAATAATGTTAAAACTGAATTATGGGGATTAAGGGCCTGTTTTCCAAAGATAATTCAAGAAAAATAGTTAGAGGTTACTGTTTGGTCTGAAACTTTTAAGAAAATTATTTTATGAGGTAAAGAAGTTAATTAAGGTAGAAAACCCTTATAAAGTATTAATGATCAATTTCTAGAATTTATTTGATAATTTCAGCACTAATAGAGAAGAGTAAAATAATAAATTCCTTACCCTAATGCTGAAAATTTATTTGGACCATGCTTGAGTCGAATTAAGACGAGGAAGGGTGTGCCTTATCCTCATATAATTAGCAGAAAGAGATACAAGTCATTTGGGTTGAATAAATGAATACGAAAGACAGGTGAATCAGTGATGTGGGTCCCATAAGAATTAAAATATTGTTTCCCCATCACATAAACACCCTAAACGGTCATGTTGCTCCATTTATTAGATTACTTTCAGAAACATTGAGAGCGAGGGAGGGAGGAAGACACCGAGAGAAACAGAGGAAGAGAACGAAGGAGAAGAGGAAGCTTAAACGAAGGTCGAATTCCTCGTGCAATCCAGCGATTGAGTAGAGGTATCTTACAATCATCCTCCTGCCCTTGTTTCTTCCATTCATGGCATTTTTTAAGAGAAAATTATGAGTCTGGTTGATAAGAGGAAATGGAAGAATAACAGAGTTAGTCATAGGTTCAAGCTTATATATGTGAGAAATGAATTTCTATGTGCTTGGATTTTATTGCATGTTGGTGGTCGAATGATTTCTGCATGATTCTCAAATATGGGGATGTTTGTATGGTTGTGAAAGTGAGGTAGATAAGCATATGCATGTGTGTGTCTATATAAGTGACGTCGTGGCATGCTGAAATTAAAATTGAGATTGAAACATGACGTGATAAGCCACAGGGTTGTTATGAATTTTAGTCATATGGGATAACTAATTTAGATAGCTAAATCATGTTTGGATGATAGTGTAGTTAAGTGAAACAGAATAGCCGAGCTGTCAATAGTGTAGTTGAAAGGAATAGTTAGTGTAACTACTTTAGTCTAGTTGGTTAGCAAGCACATGAACAGAGACTTTCTATATATATATATATATATTGTACAGTTCCTTTTACATAATGTGATAACACATTTCTCTTCTCACTTTCGTCTTTCTTCCTTCACTTGCTCTTCCTCTGAATACCTTTATTGGAGACATTAAAATGATTATTTATGTATGGCTCTTTAATTTGAAAAAAAATTCAGATTAAAGCGGGTTGCAGTCCAAATTATTCCAGATGTAAGAGCTCTAATTATATGGTGTAACTCCGCCTATGTTTATAGCCAGTCCTAAGTCCGGGTAAAGAAGGAGGGTTGTGTTAGAGCCCGACAACCAACGTAAAACCCTGTCGAATCTCTTATGAACATGGATCAAGGAAGAAATTGTGCTAATGCTAGGTTGTTGCCTCTAAGTAACACGTTGTATGGCTCGAGTATAGTGAGAAGTGATTGAGAGCTGCTGCATCGTTGCCCGGATGTAGTGTTAAATGAGAAAGGGCTACCGTTCTCTTTTGAACGGAGGTGGCTAAAGAAGCTAGTTCAAGATAACAATATTAGATTTGGCACTTGGAATATTGAGACTTTGAATGCCAAATCTCTGCAGGTGGAGGGCGTAATGAATGATAAAAAGATTAATATCTTGTGCCTTCAGGAAACTAAATGGGCAAGAGAAAGGTCTCGGGAAATTAATGGTTTTAAGTTTGGTACACAGAAAAGGTCAAAGGAAGGAATGGTGTTGGTATCATCGCTGATAATGAATGCAGAAAGAATGTGGTGGAAGTTAAGAGGATTGAGAACATAATCATTTCCTTAAAAATGATTGTTGGGAAGGATATCATAAACATTATCAGTGTGTATGCACCTCAAGTAGGGGCAGAAGCACATCTTAAGGAAAAGTTTTGGGAAGATATGGAGGGGCTAATTCAGAGTATTCCACTAACATAAAAGATTTTTATTGGAGATCTTAATGGACATATAGGTAAGGAGGCAGGACCTAATGCAAGGGCTTATGGGGGTTTTGGATTTGGGGAGCTCAATAATGAAGGTCAATCTATCATTGATTTCTCCCTCGCATATAACCTCAAGATTGTCAACACTTGCTTTGAGAAACGGGGGGAGCATTTAATAACATACAAGAGTGGAGCTGCTAGGACACAGATTGACTTCTTTTAGGTAAAGAATTTTGATAAAAGACTTTGTACTAATTGCAAAGTGATCCCTAGGGATGGCGTGACAACACAATATAGGGTTTTGGTCCTTGATGTGAATATTAAATGTGTCAAACAAAAGCGTCAACAAGTTTTAAATCCAAGGGTCAGGTGGGGGCAATTAAAGGGGGAGAAGCGGGAGATTTTTAAAAGAACTCTTTTGAAGGAGGGGGAGTGGGAGTTACAAAGAAGTGCTAATATCATGTGGGAGAATATGTCTAAAAAGGTCCAAAAGGTTGCTAAAGCAATTTTGGGGAAATCAAAAGGTTTTGGTCAGCAAGATAAGGAGACTTGGTGATGGGATGAGAATGTTCAAGAGAAAGCCAAGCATAAGAAAGATTGTTTTAAAGCAATACACTTGTGTAATAATGTTGAAAATTGGGTAAAGTATCGTTTGGCTAAAAAGGAGACTAAGAAGGTAGTGAGTGAAGTTCGTAATAAAACGTATCAGGAGTTTTATAAGGAGTTAGGGACAAAAACAGGAGAGCATAAGATTTACAAAATCACAAAGAGCAAGGAGAGGAAATCGAGAGACTTAGACCAGGTCATGTGTATAAAGGACGAAGAAGGCAAAGTTTTGGTTACTGATGGAGATATTAAAAATAGGTGGAAAGCCTGCTTTTATAAGTTGTTCAATAATGGAGGGGGAGGGTCACCTTGTGACTGGGAAGATTTGACAACTCAAGAAGCTGATCTCAATTTGTCATTTTACCGCAGGATTCGAGTTGGCGAGGTTAGACAAGCTCTTAAGAAAATGGAAAATGGTAAAGCTGTTGAACCTGATGGTATTCCTATTGAAGTTTGGAAATGTTTGGGTGAAGAGGGTGTATTGTGGCTTTCAAAATTATTTAATGAGATTTTATGATTCAAGAAATGCCGGATGAGTGGAGGAAAAGTACTCTGATCCCTATTTATAAGAATAAGGGGGATATTCAAAATTGGACAAACTATAGAGGAATTAAGCTTATGAGTCACACAATGAAATTGTGGGAAAAGGTGATTGAACACAGGTTGAGGTTGGAGACTGATATTGCTGAAAACCAATTTGGATTCATGCCAGGAAGGTCTACAACAGAAGCGATTTATTTATTAAGGGGGCTAATGGAAAAGTATAGGAGCAAAGAAGAGATTTGCATATGGTTTTCATTGATTTGGAAAAAGCATATGACCGTGTACCAAGAGAGGTACTATGGAAAGCCTTGGAAAAGAAAGGGGTGTAGGTTGCATATATTAAAGCCATTCAGGATATGTATGAGGGGGTTACAACCAATGTTAGAACACCTGGAGGTGTTGCAAAGGATTTTCTTATAAGGATTGGCCTACATCAGGGATCAGCTTTGAGCTCTTATTTGATTAATCTAGTGGTAGATGTTCTAACTGAGCCTAAAAAAGAGGAAATCCCTATATGCTTGCTTTTTGTGGATGATATAGTTCTGTTGGTTGAATCCAGAGAGGAAATTAGTTTTAAACTTGAGATATGGAGACAGACTTTGGAATTGAAGGGCTTTCGGTTGAGTAGGAGCAAAACTGAATATATGCATTGCAAATATGATAAGAGACAAAGTCAAAGTGAAGTAGAAGTTAAATTGGGGGGCAAATTATTCCGCAAGTGACAAAATTTAGGTATTTGGGATCAATTATACAACAAGATGGTAAAATTGATGGAGATATCAATCACAGAATTCAAGATGGATGGTATAAATGGAGAAAAGCTATGGAGTTATTTCTGATCGGAAAGTACCTAATAAGGTAAAAGGGAAGTTCTATCGCACTGCTATAAGACCAGCAATGCTATATGGTAGCGAGTGTTGGCTTAAAGGGACAACATGAATATAAAATGGGGCTAGTCGAGATGAGGATGTTGAGATGGATGTGTGGTCATACAAGAAAAGATAAAATTCATAATAATCATATACGTGAACGAGTTGGAGTGGCCTCTATTGAAGGAAAAATTGTAGAAAGTCATTTAAGGTGGTTTGGACATGTTCAACGAAGGCTATTGAATGTTCCGGTGAGGAGGGTTGATCAAATGGTATGGAGTCCTATAAAACGAGGTTGAGGAAGGCCGAAGCAAACGCTCAATGAGGTCATAGAGAGAGACCTTTTGATTAATAATATATCTAAAGATATGGTTTTTAATAAAGCACAATGGCGTCGTGCGATCCATGTAGCCGGCTCCACCTAGTGGGATAAAGACTTTGCTGTTGTTGTTGTAACAATAAGAACAGACACCAATGCTGCCAAATTTGTAATTGGATACATATTTAAATCTGGATGATATTCTAGAATAAAGTATGTAGAGAGGATAATCTGCTCTGAATGAGATATTGTAAAGTGCACGGATGTTATGTGAAGGCTGTGTTGGTGCACACCCATAAAATTGAGTCCTTGGAAAATGAATTTTCAAGAAAAAACGCACGTTTTAAGAGCACCACAGCTAGGAACAAGTATCTTAATTTGTTGAATTATGTTCAAGACAAGTTTAAAGGCCCTTGAAATGTGTTTAGTAACAAAAGAATTACGGTCTATGATTTTCTTTTCCTTACCCTGTTGTGCCCAGCCACTACGTTCATGTTAAGAGTTAAGTTTAATTTGCTCTGTTTGATACTTCCAAAGAGTCTAGAAGGTGGAATTGTATGCAAAAGTGTCAAAAGTATAAGTTGTGAGCATCTATATTAAGATAATAGAATTATGTAATTTCCACCTCCATTTTGGCTTAGAGTGGTTAAAATTGTGGCTAGAACTTTATAATGCTGAGATTGAGAATGAATTCCTGATGCAAAATTGTGCTAAACACAGTAGGCAAAAGAGGGGGGAAAAAGAAGCATTAGACAAAGAACAAGAAGTAGGAAAATCAAGGTAAAATGACCAAATTAAGGAGCTAAATGAATGGGTTGGAAGTTGGGGCTTTGAGAGGGATTAATTATGCTATGAAAGCATGCTAAGATGAGCATTAAGTTCTCCCTACATGAATAATTAATAGGGTTTGATATTTTCCATCAAGACCAAAGAGGAGGCAAAGTAAAGGAAACACAAGCAAGAGGAGCTAGCTAAGGAAGTAAGTTTGGAAGAAAGCTTCAAGAGGTAGTAAAACTTACTCTTATAAAGTCTATGCTTGGTTGCTTGCATGTTTATTGGTCATCATGTATGCCGTAGATAGGTCTTTGAACATGTAATATCCTTATTTGATATTGTGCCATGGTCATGTGTATGTACTTGTAAGGTGTTGTTCTTACTTGGCTACTTACAAGCATAGTTAATTACCATTGCACATTATATATTGATTTAATATTTTGTCACTAAAATTCCCCTGAATCACCCCATTCGTCTCTGTCCAACCTTAGGGGCATGCTGGTCAAGAAAAAAGGGCAGGGTAGTTGAAGATTGAAGAAGGAAGAGGCACCTTTGTGAATTTTTACTCTACCTTATATGATCCTTGGTGTGTGCAATTGTATATATTATTTTGGAAGCTTTGAATCAATTCTATATTATTATGGGTTGTAACTAAGCTCTATAAGGAGCAGTTAAGGGCTATAAGTGGCCAAGGTAAGTGATATACAAGATGTATGGCTAATATGCGTGAAGGTACGTGGTCAAAGTTATAGTTAGTTTAGTTGAGCTGTGCACTGTTGGATGCATATTGATAGGGCATCTCAGTGATTAAGGCCTTGTTATTTTGTACCAATACAGTAGACATCTTAAGCTTTTTAACAAGTTCTAGAACATGATTTTTGGATGTGTATACTAAAAATTATGATTTTTCAAAGTTAACACATGAAATTAAAGCTGAAGACTGCTGTGAAAAATAGCACTGTATAGATTTTTGAACTGAGCGTTTTTTGACTGAATGGAATAGTGGTTAACCTAAGTCCTTTTTTTTTTAATACCGAAGAGATTTCCAAGAGTTAAAATTAGAGCTTTGAACCACTAATTTTGGAGTTATATTGAATTAATTATGAATTTTTAAAGTTTTAGGAAAATTCATTATTCATGACCCAATCTTTGAGGAAGAGATTAAAGTTTTATTTAGCCTATCTAACGGTACTATTTGGGTCACAAGTGGTTTCTAGATAACTAAAATACTCTGATAAGTGATCCTAGAGTAAGGTGTTACATTTTTTGGTATTAGAGTAGAGATTCTAGCAATAGACTAGAATGCTCTGCTCGCATGATAGAGTCATTTAGCCATAGCTTTGATAAGGTATGAAAACTCATAAGATAAGCTTTAAATGAATTGTTATATATAAGACATTGTACATGATTTAAACATAACTGAACGGTGGGGAAAAAACATAACTAAACGAATACTATTTATAATTAATTTATTGAAATTTTGTAATAAAAAAATTTATTGAAATTTAATTAAAATTAACATTACCAACACATTCATAATGGATATATATTTCAATGAACATGTATAAGATTTGTTGAAGTATGACATAGAAAATATACTATCTTCAGTCCTTAATATAAGATCTACTTAACTAATTTGAATAGGCTAATGAAATTAGTTAAATTAATTATTTATAAAAAATTTGTGTTAATTTCCCTAAAATAGCCTCTAAAATTATTTGTATTGAAACTACCTTTAATTCTAACTCCCTTAACATGTGAAATCAATAATAATTTATGTAAAAATGATAAATATGGAAAATAAAATTAATTGAGTTTTATATTTATGACCAAATATAATCTCCAACTAGCTCTTATAAGCGACAGGAGGTAGTATTAGATATGGGGCTCTCTTAATATTAGATTATCACTTCTGCCTCTAAAGTCTAATGCATGCTATATTCCGGTTATTGTCGGCTAGGATTATGTCTACAAACTGGAAAAGAAAGACTAGAAAATCATTATAAATGATTTAAATCAAAATTAAAGATCAGGCATGCATGGGGAAAAATATAAAATCTAAATAAATATGGAAAATATGATTAAATTGTAGGAAAAGAAAACTTACTTGCCCCTGGTGTCCCAACCAGACAAGTTGCTAATTTCAAACAAAGCTTTTCTCCAACTCTGCACTTTCGTTGTGTTTTTTCCGAATTTCTTTCCATGTTCAGCCAAGGCTTTCCCAAAACTTTTTCTTTGATGTCTTACATCAGCTGGGTTAACATCACAGAAGATGGGAAACACTCGTCTATTCAAAGTTTTTCGAGATTCAAGAATCTTTTGAAGCTCATTCAAACACCATGTAGAATATGCGTAATTTTCAGATATAATAACAACTTCACAGAGAGAATCCTCAATTCCTTGATTGAGGCCTTTTTCTATGTCTCCCCCTCTCTCAAGAACTACATCATCCCTAAAAGTTATGATCCCACTTGTTTTGAAAGCTTCATTTAAGTGACCCCTAAACTTCAAGCGAGTGTCTTTTCCAGCAAAACTCAAGAACACATCATATTTCCATTCTGGAGTTGAATTAAAAGTATCAGAGCTGGAAGAAGATTCTCCTTCCGCACTATATGCCTGGGCAGGGGTTCGATCTTTTCGTTTTATCCAAAGCATAATCTGCAACAAAATATCATAAAACAAGAAAATGGAATAAGAGAGGTATGAAATTAAAACTACTCGGTAAAATAATGACCAAAATTTTGGGTAGGATCTATAAAACTCGTCATACAATGATCAGTGTCAATACTCTTACGAAAGTTGTTGAAGCGATTATGCTTGCTTTCTTCTCGATGCTCACTGTTGTGAACTGGAGATGCCGAACTGCAATAAACAAGAGATGTGGACGAAATAACCAAAACCTATTCTCTTTATAACCTTCTTTTCCATCGGCTTAGCTGTTATTATATTGTTTTTTTCCATGTGTGGAAAAAACGGACGGGGAACAAAGTAACAAATACGCAAGGTTTCTTCCGGATCGTTATAAAAAAATAAGAAAAGAAAACGCCACTTGCGATACTAATTAGTGCTCCTTAATATTTTAGTTTTTATTGTCGGCAAATTTTTTTTTTGTTTTTATTACATTATATTATTAATTCCTCATTATGTGCTATGAATTACTAGAGAAGCATATTGATTGGCTAGCCTAGACTGCTCTTAAAGGGATATGTCCTTATGATCGGTCCTTTGCCCACCACTTCTACCCTTGAAACTAGTGAGAGCCCATTTGGATTGCGGAATTTGTTGGAATGAAAAGGAATGGAATGGAACAGAAGAAAAATATTTAACGACAAAGATGTTTGGTATGTAAAGGAAGGAAAGAAAATGATAAATTAAAAATAAAGATAGACGAAATAAAAAAAGGTAAATGTCCAGTTTATCCTCATTCATGCCACTCTATTAGCTCCTTCTCTTTTCTCTCATCGTCACCTCTGTCATCTGGTTCATTTTCTTCCATCATGACCACCGTCATCTTCTCTCTCTACCATCATCACCACCGTCGAATTCTTCCTCCTCCTCCATCACTCATGGATTTGTAGCATTGGAAGTAGCAGGAGGCGGCGGCAGTTGCAAAGGGGCGGCGACGGCTGCAAAGGGGCTACCGTCGACTTCCTCCTCCTCCTCCATCACTGACACATCTGTAGCAACGGAAGTAGGAGGAAGCGGCGATTGTGACAGCTATTGAAGAAAGAAAAAAGGGTTATTTGGGAATTTATCACCTTGGAAAATTGGTTCCCACTAACAATGGAAGGAAATTATCTTCCCATTTCCAGTAGATTGTTGCCACCAAATGTCTTCAAGTGATTGAAAATATGAGATTTTCCTTTTCTCTCCTAGGTTTTCTTTGAACCAAACCAGCTCTGAATAGAGTTTCTGATGATAGAGAATTGTCTAAATATGACCATCTAGCAATTGGCTGATTTATTTTTATTTTTTTTATCATTGTTATTTTCTTGTAGTTGATTATCTGACTTTGTTAATCGCCTAACCCTTGTTGTTAGTCCTCTTATTCTAGTTGATCATCTACACTTGGACACTTGGATTTTTCTCTCCACCATAACCTGAAAATATGGGTTGTTAATGAGCTTATGTTACTTGTTAGTCATCTAATTTTCGTTGTTAATCCGCTTAGTTCACTTATTCATTCAGACCTGCACACTAGCAAGGATACCAATGTCTTTTCGCTCACAAAATATAATTTCATTTTGATCCAAGATAATGCAGTGAAGTTTAAAATTTTTTTTGGGTTACTGTTACACTGAGTAGAATATGTATTTGTTAGATGACATATGCAATATATTTGTTAGACTATGTGCTAGAATATTTATTGTATGATGGAGATGGGCACCAAGTGATGGCGTATATTTCTTATATTATATGTAGTATATTTTAGAAGTACACCGACTACCTGGTTGAGATGTTACATTAGGAGGCACAAAACATGTCGTGTTTATGAAGAAGAAGCATACCATTATTAACTTCAAAAATGGGAGGAAGACTTGGCCACCATAGATTTCTTAGACGGAGTCGCTCCTATTGTACATTAAACAAAGGCTTTGTGGCCAACAAGTGTGTGGAGATACTTTGAAGGCATAAACAGAAGAACACGTTGATTAGACAGATCGGAGAAATTATGTATTTTCTATTTCTAATATTTAATAGACATCAAGTTGGCATATTAAACGACTATGGAGCACCAATTGCTTGTAGCTTTGGCATATATACCAACTTGTCTTTTGTCGCTTATCATTTGACCTACTTGGCTCAAGGATATGAACCTGAAAAAATTTACAATGAATAAGACATCAAATATTTAAATTGTTCTCAGAGCAAGAGGACGAAAATGACATGGGAACAAGAAATTTTAATTTTGATATATAGTAAGAACCCTCTAGAAACCATTGACTCCATATTTTGCCTCTACGCTGTGGCGCATAATATGTTTATAAAATACTGTAGTAACTCTTGAAGGTAGTTGGAAAGGATTACTCTAGTCCTTTTTATCTGTTACAATTTTCTGAATATGCCCAGTAAAATAGTAGAAGAAAAAGTCCCCCGCAAGTTGGGAGTTTGACAGGATTACTCTTAAGTCATTCTCACACCGAGAGTTTTTCCACTTTAAATTTTTTATTTTTTTCTTATTTTAAACGCTAAACCGAGGGAGAAGGATCTCATACAAAATTTAATATTTTAATCGTCATTTGATATATATATATATATATTATAAAGTCTTTGCATATGCTATCCTCTCAATACAAGTGATACTATCTTTTTCATTTCCACTACAAAAAAAAAAAAAAAAAAACAGAAAATTAGTGACAGAATTTCATTCCGTTGCTAATCCGTTACTAATCATTCACAAATTCCGTCACTAAAATTAGCGACGGAATTTAGGGACAATTTTTTCGTCACTAAATTAAGGACGGATTAGCAACAGAATCACATTCTGTCACTAAATTCTATCACTAATCCATCTCTAATTCCGTCATTAAAAATTAGCAACGGAAATTAGTGACGGAAAAATTCTGTCACTAATTTTTGTCTTTAATCTGTCTCTACTTTCTATCACTAATAGTTAACTTTTTCAATAATTAAATTTCTTTATAATTAAAATTTTTTTAAATAATTTAAAATTTAAATTATTGTAAATTTATAATATAAATATTAAAATAAATAAATAAAATTATTAATTCATATTTATTTTTGAAATTGAAATTATAATATAATATATTTGAATTTTTAATATTATATTATATAAAAATAAAAATAAAAATTTTATAAATACAAAAAAAATAAAATATATAATAAAATGAATAAAAAAGATATTAATAATAAAAATTTAGGTAGAATATTTACATAAAATAAAATAAGAAAACTAAATTCAAATATTTAATAATATATTAAATGTTGTATTTCTAATTTTGTTTGCAAAGCAATATATATATGATTTTGCATTTAAATTACACAGGTTCTTCTTAACTCAATTGGCAAAGGCACTAGCACTCGCATGAGAGGTCAAGGCTTCGAATGTCAACTTGGTCACAAAATGCAACCAATTTGTGACTTGGACATGTGGCGCACGATGGAGAGTGACATGTGGCAGTTGACTGGGGCACATGGAGGCAGAAGGCAAGGTCGTGGTGGCTAATGGGGACACATGGCCGGCGGTGGGTACACGTGGCGGCTACCGGTGAGGACATGTGGAGACTCGTGGTGAGGACATGTGACAATTTAAATTATATAAAAAAATATTTTGCGACAGATCAGAGACGGAAATTGCGTGGTTAATTAGCGACGGAAAATTCCATCTTTAATTAGTGAATTCTGTCTCTAATTAGAGACGGAATTTTCCTTTTCCGTCGCTAATCTGTTGCAAATTAGTGACGAAATTTAAAATTCCATCATTAATTAATTAGTAACGGTTTTTTAACCGATGGAACAAATTCCATCGCTAATTTCAGTCATTAAACTTATTAGTGATGGAAATTCCGTCACTAAATTTTGTCTATAATTTTATGGTTTTTTTTTTCGAATTTGGAGATAAGTGGCTCATATGTTCCTTTGACTTTTGTAATATTCCAAAATTTATTAAAAGGCCTATTTTTTAGAAAAAAATTCAAGGAACAATAATTAAATAATTATTCAAATTATGAAACATACGAAATTTAAGGAATCTTAAATTAAACAAAAAAATAAATAAATTAGGATCTAGTGTGCATAATTAATAGGATAAATAAAAATATACCTATATATATAAACACACACACCAAGACACTGACGCACACACACCACACTTGGCATTTTACAAGAGCACATCGATAGCCCCATGTTGGATATATGTTGCTGCCATCATTAGAGAACTCATGCTACATTCACAACACCTCATGTAGGAAACAAACTGAACACCTATCCTTCTCTCATTTGGCTGCATAATCCCACACTTCATGCACTCTTTATTTAACCAGAAAACCCAGCACCTTCAGCTCTTCATTTCAACCAAGTAGCTGGAGAAGAGAGAGCAAAAGAAATAGAAACACGTAGAGAGAAAACAAAATACAGAAAAGAGAGACGTTGGAGAAGAGGAAGAAGAAAGCTCCAAATCACACATGCAACCCTATATTCTGGTATAAGTGAGTCTTCTACATATTTATCTTTGTTTTCACATTGGATTAAAGTTTTAAACCAGTGATTGTATGACGATTTTTGGGTGAATTTTGGAGTTCTTTGGTTCTGAAATTTGATCATTAATCTCAGAACATATGTGTAGAAGAGTAAGGAGTTAAAATTCATGAGATTTAGAGTATAAATTCATGGTTGCATGATAGTTTTCTTCACCCTGTTTTGCTGGCCGATATATAGAGTATCTATTGGAAAGTTTCAGAAGCTTAAACAGAAGCTATAAATGGAGTTTTTGACTGGCTCTTTTTGTATAGAAAGTTTAGGATGTGTAGTTGATGATAGAATCAAGAAGAGTGCAATTTGGAAAAAAAATGAATGAGTTCTTGATTTTTGAAGTCAGATTGTCAAAACTGATGTTTTTGAAAGACAGACAACTTTGTGTTGAGTTTTGACTTGACAAACCTTATTCAATATTTATGAAACTTTACATGAATATAGTAGACATTTGTATCTTTACAATGAGTCTAAGAATACATCATTTGGATATCTGTAGAGATAATTATGATTTTTGAAAATTAAGTCAGAAATAGGGGAAATTTTAGACGTTCAGGTTCTGGCAATTTGGTTGTGTTATGTTTTTGAATTATATAATCTTGTTCAATGGCCATGAAACTTTTCAGAACAAAAGTATACATGATAAGTTTAGTTTGATATATAATAGGTGTTATTTGAATCAGCATGTTAAGAGATATTAATTTTTGAAGTTTAGTTGCTGACAGAATATGTTTCTAGAAGTCAGATTCATTGTGAAGAAATTTTGGAAAACTAAACCTTGACCAAAAATTATGAAAATTTCCAAATTTAAAGCAGACATTTAGAGATTTAATTTGATGGGTAGAACATAATTTTTGAACTAGGAGATTAAAAGATATGGATTTTTGAAGTTGAGCTCTGTTTCTGGAATGCAATTTGGAACAATGGAAGGTTGGTAAATTTCTGGGAACAATGTAGTTAAAGTGGGCAGACTTAAATATTTTTCTATAAAATACATAGGCTCTAAAATTAGTCAATTTGGAATTTTCTAGAATTAGTTATGAATTTTCAAAGTTGACTGAAAATCTGTCAATTTCTAGAAAACTGTGAAACTGCACTAAGATGAATTGTATTGTGCAAAAATTGCTGGAACTATGATGGATAACCGGCAGAATTTGATTTAAAGGCAGTAATAGTACAAGTAATAATTAGTTATGTTAGAGCAAGCATTTCACCCAAGAGGGGGGTGAATTGGGTGATACGAAAAATTCGTCGCAAATATAATACTTTGACAGTGAATTTAAAACAGTAAAGAGAAAGTAGAAATATCACCGAAGTGTACACCGGGAGTTATACTGGTTCGGCCACAACCACTTTGACCTACTGTCTAATTGCACTGCTGGTGTTATTTAGTGCTAAATTAAGGTTGGTCATTACTTTTTGCTAAATTCTTGATAAATTTGCTTCCATTCTACTGTAACTAGAATTACTGTCAAAGTTGTGCATTAAGCTGTCATGCATAGTTTCCTGAAGTCTGGGATTTAAATAAATTTCTGCATCATTATGAAGCCTTTGTTGAAATTAAGCAAGTCTATTTGGCATTTTCTGTGTATTTGATATGAATTTCTTGTCTGCCTTTTGTTTTTGTAGGTTGGGTTAGGTCAAGCATTATCTTCATTAGAGTTTTGCAGCACATTCTATTGCACTGGTCTGCTGTTAACATTGTCTGAACTCATTCCTAGTTTTTCCCTGTTTCTAGCCTCTGTTTGAAGTGGATGTTGTTTGAAACTTGGTGAAAATGTGCATTTGCACTTCATTTACCTTGTTGGAACAAAATTGAGTCTTTGGAAAGCTGTCATAGTAAATTAAATCTGTGAAATACTTTCCCAATCTATTGAGTTAGGGACTGAAACTACAAGTGCATTTGCGCTGAAATTGAGCCTATGAAGTATAGATTACTTGCTGCCATATTCTTCCATATTGTAATTAAAGTGCTGCAAATGAATCATCAATGTGTGACTGGCTTGTCTAAAAATTTGTTGCTGCTATAGACTGCTGCCTTTGAAGATTGAAATTGAAATATATGATTGTTCTGTACTGCTATTAAAATAGGTTCATTAAACATGCTACTAGAGTTGGGTTCTATTTCTGTTATCATTCTGACCTTTTGCTTGTTAACCTGATATTGAGAATATATATTCACTTATGCATAACTTGAATTCAACAATTGTGAAATTTGTGAAACTATCCGTAGATAAGATTTTTTGAACATCCACTGCATATATATATATATATTAAAGGGACCTTTTTTTTAAAAAAAATTAGAACCTTTAAGACTGGTTGTAGCTACAATCGGTCTTCAAAGGTCTGATAACCGGTCTTAAAAGGTCTGACCTTTCAGACCTGTTGTAAGCATAACAGTTCTTAAAGGTGACCTTCAAGACCGGTTTTAGGAACAGCCGGTCTTAAAAGTATAACTTTTAAGACCGGTTGCAACAATCAATCTACAAAATAACATACTTTTTAGATCTGCTGTAACAAGACCTAATACACAACCGGTCTAAAAAGTCTTAAAATCTTTTTTAACCGGTCTAAAAAGTCAATTTTCCACTAGTGGTTGCTATATTTTAATTAGTCAAAGTACAGATGAAATGATGCTCTGAGAGTATGTAAGTATTTCTCATTCTTAGGTCTAATTTCTTGATTGTGAAAGTGTCATCTCATTATAACCATTGATTGTTGAACCAACCATTCCCTTTTCGTGTTGTGATGCATTAATGATCAAGTACATATAGTTTGAAGATGAAGATATATTGGTTGGCCAAAAAAAAAAAAAGATGATGAAGATATATCAATTTTTGAGACATCTCATGCTGACTACCCAAATTTTTGGTTCAGGAAGACAATGCCTTTATCCGTTACAGCTCATGCAAACCACAAAAAAAAAAAAAAAACGGATAAAGTCATGGGATTGTCAAAATTTGAATACTTGTACCAACAAGTTCATATATACAATTTTAAATTGATGAAGGAAGTTATTGTTGCTTATAGCTAAGGCAAGTCATGCTTTCCTAAAGATAATGGAGTTACCCTAACAAAGAAGGATGGGGCGGGTTGATAGTAAAAGGTGCACAGGAAAAGCAATATGACAGCTTTTTTTTTTTTGGTCTTTTTATTGGTCATGTTTTTGGGGTCTACATTTTAAGTATAACTTGCGTTGTTTGTGTAAGACACATTTTCCAATTGAAGATACTCATGAAAGGTTACACAAACTGTGCAGATATGGGGAGTCATTTAGGTTTAGGTTTTGGGGAAAATAGATTGAGCTGTGAAGCATGGCCTTATAATATTTTACTGAAACCACGAATACTTTGCTATACACAATTAATGCTGTGCAATTTGTGTATTCAAAATATGTGCTTATTCATATATACCATTTTGATCTTCGTTTGGGGAAAGCTAAACCCAATGGTATCTTTTGGCCAGTGCATGATGAGAGTTTCCCTTTCAATATATTGATTAGGGAAAACTTTAATCCTATATAAAAATTTAATAAAATTTGCATAATGAATATATTAAGACATTCGCTAAGAATTGTGATGGGTGCTATTGAAAGAAAAACTATCACTACAAAAAAACATGAAATTTCTGACGGAATTGGAAATTCTGTTGAAAAACCGTTGGAAAAGTTTCCGACAGACTTTTTTCCGTTATTCCATATGAAATTCTTACTTTTGCCATGGAGTTTCCAACAGAAAATTTCAACGGAATTTGATTTTGTCAGAAATTGTGAGGAAATTTCCGATCCGATGGAATTAAATTTTGTTGCAATTCCGTCAGGAATTTAGTGGAAAAATTTAAAAATTATTTTTTAATTATTTAATATTTTAAAATTTAATTTAATTTTAAAATTTTTTATAAAATTTTTTATTTTTAATTAATATTTTTAATTTAATTATTATTATTATTATTTTCTAATTTCTGAAATATTTTTAATTTTCAATCATAGGTTTTGGTCCTTATAGGGGCAAATAGTCATATAAAAAGTAAAATTTGTTAGTTATTAATTAATATTAGTAAATAAAATATTATTTAATAATTATTTATTAGTCATTAATTAATAATGTTAATAAAAATTTAATTTTAGAAATTAAAAAATATATATACTCATAAGATTATATATATAATTGTGTGTAATAATAGAACACCAAAGCAGTCAACCTCATTCGGTAAGGCATCACGTGTGTACGGACGAGGTGAGGGAATTTGTGACGGAATTGAATTCCGTCAGAAATTGTGATGGAAATAAATTCCGTCTGAAATTGCAGACGGAATCCATTCCGTCGCTAATTCCGTCGGAAAATTCAGTATTTTTTTGTAGTGTATATGCAAGCTACTGAGGGAGTTACCAAAATTAATTTTTCTCCTCAAAAGAGTAGTGAATATATTCATATCTAACCACCTCAGATATCATATTCCTCTTCAAATGCAAGGTAAAACTAATAAAGTGGTCAAGTTTATATCTTAGATAAAGGCTAATGAAAGGTACTCTTGAAAAATCTTATGCCAGATAGTTTAATGGAAACCTAAGCTAAATAATTATGCTCTATATACCTTTATTTTCTTTCATGTCTGTAATATAACGTGATTTTAAAAAAAACTATATACCATGTGTTTTTCTTTAACTTAATCTAATTAATTTAAAACCTTAAAAAAATTAAATTGCACATTTTATAAATAAGAAAAAAGTTTAGATAAGAATGGATTAATTAAAAGGGAATGAATGCCTAGATAATCCACCTTCTTATGTAACCTTATGTTACTTTTCATTGCATTTTTGCTTTTGATAAACCTTGTATTTTATTTCCTTTTTTCTAAATATGTGAAAGCACATCGAATGATGTACGCATAGCTTCCATGAATATTTGTAGGTGAACAAAGATCTTTATTGATACATGTATATTACATAATTATGTATTATAAAGTTGGACCTCATTTTAAAGGATGAGAATTATTTTTTAATTGTAATGAAAATATAAAAACTCCAAATTTATTAGCTCCAAATTTATAAGCACATTGTTACAACCCATGAAGGTTAGGAGGCTCCGAAATGATCTAGAGAATTCCAGAGTATTCAAGATAACCCCGGAGTACTCCAGATGATACTGGAGCTTACTGGATATCTCTAGAATGGTATGGGGAACGCTAGATAATTCTAGAACATTCTAGGGTTCTCTCTCTCTCTCTCTCTCAAATTCCAGATTTCTCCTTGTAAATATCTAGGTATTATTTGTAGATATTCTTATAGAACATTCTGGAGGATGAATGTAAACTGTAAGATTGGATTGATTTTCACCATCCATTAAGCAGGTGGGAAAGTTCTGGAATCAGGGGGAGGCCTATAAATACCCCTCACCCCTCATTTGTAGACAATTGATCAAAGGATCGAACAAAATCGTAAAGCTTTCAAGTTCTCTCATTTGCTCTCTTGTGTTTCAATTGCTTTGCTTACAACTTGAGGGTTCGTCTAACTTAGCTAAGATCAAGAGGTTGATCATGCTAAAGCTAGCACGGTACAAGGAAGGGGAGTTCTGAGTCCGTGACAACATGCTAAGATAGGCAGATTATTGCATTTCTTGATATGTAATCCTCCATTTCCTCTATTGCATCTGTTTGTACCGAAATTTTACTTAGATTGAAGATAAGCATTGAACATTAGAGGATTTGTAGCATTAATAATAGAATTATTTTACAAGTACAAGCACCCCGTGCACAAGCTAGTTATACTTATAACAGTTCCATTGACCTATAATAACAAATCCATATATATATATGTATGTATGTATGGATTATTCGTTCTTCAAAACTTTATTCAAACACTAGCTCTCGGAGCACATAGTGCAGTGCAGTGAAATACCTACTTAGAAGGTTCAACAGGGGCATCACCAACGGGCTTGAACTCCTGCACTTCCTTAAAGTTCAGCCATGGCTTCACCCAAACTTCGGCTTCATAAATCTTTTTCTTGCCACCATCAGTTGCCTCCAGCGTGATGTAGTACATGGTGCCAGCAACCACCTGCTCTTTCGCACTTACAACCTTCCCAAACTCCAGAAGAGCATTCTGCGACGGAATAATAAGAAACCCAATCAGAAACAAGGAGGAAATTATTCAATTAAATTGACCTGGAAAAAAAATGAAGAATCCCAATAATACGAACTAACAAATCTAAATATCATCAATCGGACAAACTGGAGAATACAAGAGTACTATGGATTCAGAAATTTGATTCGACAAGAAGTTAACACCATCAAATCTACGCCGAAACAGAACATCAGTGGCCAACGCTGTTTAAAATAACCCCATATTTCACTTTCTTCCTCGAATTTCAGTAAGTGAAAACCTAATCGGGAGTAGCAATAGAAGTAATAATGAAGATTAATAACGAACCTTCTTTTTGTTGTAGTCTTCAACAGCGAAGCGAGCAAGATTATCGATCTCAAGGCTGTTCTGGGCGCCGGGAACGTCCTCAATACCACCGTCTACTGCCTCCATTTCTCACGTCACTCTATCTCTCTTCCGTTTCGATTCGATTCGATTCAATTTGCAAAATCGATTCTGTATTCTCCTCCTTATATAGCAGCGAGCGAGAGAATAGAATCGATCGCTTCGTAACGGACTTGATCAACGTTAGCGCGTAGGATCGGATCTTGTGCGGTACAAACATTTAAAGTCCATGATATTGCCAGTGTGTCACCAATCAAGTTTCACAATCAGACTGTGGTAAAATAGGTCAGCGTTGACTTTGTTGCTTAATGTGAGGGAGCAAGCAAGGTGAAGTTTACCAACTCTATAGTTATATATTAAGCCTTATGAATTTTGTTTAGTTATCTTAAGCCTTAAGAATTTTGTTTGGATATGAAGAATGTGGAATATGCTTCTATGATGTGATTCCCCTGTCGTTTTGTTTGGCACATGCTTTATGCTTATTGGGCATGAAGATGAGCAGTTGGAAATCAGGATAAAGATGATGATGTGATTCTTAAAAAAAATATGATGAATAGGATATTTGGAGATCACTACACAAGTTTAAACATCTGATCTCAAATGATTTTTGTTGTTTGAACCATTTGACTTTCATCCATCTGACTGGTAAGAGGGGTGTCAAATCAATCAATTAATTAATAAATCTCCTAACGAGGGGTTTTGGCTGACTCGAAGCACCTCATGGAAGCTTATAAACCGCTGAATGCGCCCCCGCCTGTCACAGATCCCCGTATTCATATTCATTATAATCAATTCACTAATTAATTCTTTGAATTTCATCATAAATATATTTATAATGTGATGCATAATTTGTAGAATAAAACACAAAAATTAGGAAATTTTTTTGAGCAAAACAAAATTAGGAATTTTGATAAGCTAAAAACCCTAGAGAAACTTGCCTCTATGAGCTATAAAAAGGCTCCACAAGGGGAGAAATACTACGATATTATATATCTTTTAGATATTATGAATTATTCTAAAAATATCATCTTTTAAATTTAGTTTGTACAACATTATTCAATATATATGAATTGCGAAATGGAGATCTCAAAGATATTATTCTATATATATGAGTTGCCAAATATGGATCTTATTTTTATAGCTAGACTGTTATGGGAGAAATACTTACATACTCTAGGAGCGTCACTACATCTGTACTCTGACTAATTAAAATATAATAACTCATCTTATTTTAATCCTAGATGGGTCATATAAAGAAATTGAAATTTTATGATTTTTAAAAAACAACAACTCATGGGTGAGAATTGCGTTTTTTATTTTTCTAAATTTTACAAAAGATTATTTTAAATAATAAAATTACATAGAAAATAAAAACAAAATGACTTAATTGAGAGTGCATTTGTCTTACTTCACATGCACGTCTTGAAATTTTAAAGCGACGTAAGATACCTAGCGAAATTGACAAAATTGCCTAAGAATTCCAATCATCATGTTTTATATTTAAGTAAATGATGAAGTAAGGAAAAAAGCCTAAATATTGAGTTTAATTAGAGAATTGGCTATGATTGATATAAGCAAATGAGTTGTCGTTGGGGTGAGGAAAGCAAAGGGGTTTCATATGCAATTTCACTAAATTGTGGGTTCAAAATTAAAATTTCTCCACCAACTTCCTCAGGTTCTTATTGGTGTCGTCCGTCTCTCTCTCTCTCTCTCTATATATATATTCTTTCTAGTTTTCGTAGTTGAGTAACATGAGAACATAGCAGTGGGATGTATCCAAAAAAAAAAAGAACATAGCAGTGGCAGGAGAAAGCAAGAGTACAGTCATATAATCGATAATTGTATATATAGATGCCCCACGAGTCCGTTCTTTTTTCCTGTGTTTCTAATTTCATATCCGATCCTTTTGCTATAGCTTTGGCAATAAGTGATATGATGATTCGTTGTGCAGATTAATATTTGAACGCATCCTGACATGGAACATCTAGTACTGGAAGAATCTAGCACTTCAAATTCAACATCAAAATGGGAGTTATTTGTTGTTCAATGAGTTGTTATTGTGGCACCCTAACTTGCCATTTGTTGCTTAAATTAAGGTGTGTTTCGTTTGAGGGGAGGGTAGGGGAGGGAGGGGGGGTTAAATTACTTTTTTGGGTTAAAGATATTTAAATTTTGGGTGGGAACCCAAAATTTAAAAGAATGAAAGGGTAAATTTTGGGTTTCTTTTATCCAATATTGTAATGTTGCCCTCCTCTTCTCCCTTCCCTCCCCTCAAACTAAACACACCTGAAAAGATGGTCTTTTTTCAATTCAAATTAATTTAATTCAGGTCTCATGAGACTTCAATGAAATTTAATGATTTTAAGGGACTTGTTTGTGTTTTTTATCTCTTCCTTAGAATTTGTATGTTATTCTCCCTTTTTATAAATTCTCTGCTTCCGCTATCCTCTCAATTCAAGCAATGCTACCTTTTCCTTTTGGGAGTTGAATTCGAAAATCTTTGACAAGGATTCTCCGTTGATCCTATAGGTCATTGTGGTGTTTTGATTTCTTTGGTTGTGTTCGAATCGGAATCTGCAACAACATAATCGATCATATCATTAGTTTTCAAAGGAAACGAAAAAAATAAGAAAAGGAAAAAAATTAGATAAGAAATTAAAATCAGCGAATATACTGCACTGGAGGAGAAAAATTTGTGCAGGATCAATAATCCAATATACAATGAAATACACTATTATTGTTGTAGAGACCACACCTTCTGTTATGCTCCATTGTCTGATCTCGAGTTAATGAACGATTGATATATATATATATATATATATATAGGTGGCAAAAAAATAAGGGCTTGTTTGGTTCAAAGAAGAGGCGGGAATGGAAAGGAAAGGAAAGGAAAATAATGGAAAGAATTGGAAAATATTTTGCCACCAATGTGTTTGGTTTGTAGTGGAAAAGAAAATGGGTTGACAGGAAAATTGTTGTTTGGTTTGAAGAAAATGAGGTAGTAAAATGAGCAAAAGACCATTTTACCCCTAAATATAAAACATAAATTTAACCCCACGAAACACATGCACCCAAAGCACTATTGCTGATCCACTATATTTAAGTTCGCAAAGCGGTTCCCCTGGTGTGATGATGGTCAATGGAGGGCCATCGGAAGAGAAAGCCAGTAGGGAAATGGTGGATGATGGAGCAGCAAATGATGGTTGGGGCGAAGGAAATGGGCATCGATGTTGCATGTGGACCCTTGAAGTAGAAGACGTATTTGTCGATTTATTGGTGGAGATGGCAATCAGAGGCGAACAAATGGATGAAAGGGGGTTCAGACCTGGTTATTTGGTTTATCTAGAACTAAAGATGGAAGAAAGGTTGCTGGGATGTGGCTTCAAATGAGTAATGACATCTTCCGTAGGCTGAAGAAGCTGAAGGCAGAGTAGGTGACCATGTTTGATATGCACTATTTAGGATATAGTCATCCCATGCCATATGCAACAACCATGACGCACCCACCATTCGCATATGGTTGAAGTAAACCAAATGGCGTCTGATGGAGTGGACTTACCCATAGGTACTTTTATAGGTAGTGATGGTAATGATAAAGTAAATGAAATGTGAAATGAACATATAAATTGAATTAAGGTAAAAGTAGAAACATAAACACGTCCATGTCAGTTAAACATTATATTATAAGCAACCATAATCAATTATCCATAAATTACAAAACAGCAACGTAAACTTGTGGTCTTCAACCCCTAATCATCTTTGAGCTATTCTGATGCACTAGGCAATTTTTGTTAAAAACTTGAAGGGGCCGGGGGAAGGTTTATGTCATGAAGAGGAGGGAATGGCCTGGACTGCGCAGCTGGAAGGTTGGATGGTGGAGAGAACACAACTATTACCATTGGCGTTATAGCCACTGCATCCACCGAAGTTGAGGGAGTTGGAACCGTTTGCACAAAGGCTTCCAATGTAGTTGGATGAACTAGTTGCTCAGCTGCTTCAGGTGCTAGTTTTAGCACATTGTTAGTTGGAGCAGATGCAGGGTGAATGACATCGTGAATGGCTTTAGTGGCTTTGGCAGGTGCCTGTCTTACCTCCTCAGTAGCTTATGTGGCATGGGTAGTCACTTTGTCCAGGCGAGGGGACTGAGTTGGAGCTTTAGAGTTTACCTGTGAATTGTCCACCTGAGTACCAAGAGGGATATCCTTTGAAGGAGAGTTATCCGAGATAATGTGCACCTGAGAGGGATCGGCAGTGTCATTCCCCTGACCATAGTCATTTTGAGGAACCCTGGCTATAGCATCAGCTAGCTCTTGAAGCATGGACTCGTACCTTTCCATCCACACATGAATGGCCTTGGCAACCTCACTAATATGCTCATCCCACACATTCAAATCGTCCATCACAACATCACCCACTTTGAAGGCATCAGTGACAACTACCTCAGTTTTCTTGAACAGCTGATCTTGAAATGCCGCAAACTTCTGTGCAAACAATTTCTTTAGTAATTCAGCCTGTCTGGCCTTAAATGTAACAAGCTCCTGGCGAAAGATATTCTTCATAGTGTTCGCCAAAATGGAGGGGTCAACAGCGAGAGCGGGTTCAGAAGGCGCCTCTACCTTAGGTTTACCCTTTCCCTTCCCCTTTTGAGATGCTTCTGGAGATAAGGTGTAATGCCCCAAATTTTGATTAAGGGCTAATGATAATTATTGAGAATATTTTGTGAATTAAAGTTTGAATTATTATGGGTTATGTGGCAATTTAAGTTAATATGCCATAATTAGTGGAAGAATTGAAAGAATGGAAAATTATCGGTCAATTAATCAGTGATTAATGAATAAATTAATTACTAACTAAGAAGAAATGAGGAGTGTGATTAAATGGCTGGTGGAATTGTTAGTGTAACTAAGTGGAGGATTAATTATGAGGAGATTGTATGTGAGAGTGACACATGGCAAGCCTACATGAGGGTGGAGTGTTTAAAGAAGTCAACATGTTAAGTTATAATTTCTTTCTCTCTCCCTTTTTCCTTTAAATCGGCTGAGCATGTATGGAGGGATGGGAGTAGTTGTTTCTTCATCATTTCACCTTCTTTTTCAAGCTTCCCTCTCTCTCTTTTCTCTCTATTTCATCCTCCATTTCTGCAGAAAAAAAGAGGAAGCTCCAAGGTAAGTTCTTGCCATTGTGATCCTCTTAATGACCTCTAATGGAAAAACTCTCTTCTACAATGTTGTTCCTTGTGTTGAGAGCTTCAATTTCAAGGTTTTAGATTTTTCATTTGGTGGTGTTTGAGCTCTTAAGGAATTTTGGAGTTTGGTGAATCAAGGAACTCCTTTGGAAAAGTTATAGAGGTGAGTAAGACAAACCTTTCCATATAGGTTTTGTAGCCATTGGTTGAGTTTGGGTTTTTTTGGAAAATTTTCCTAATTTTCGAAAATTAGGATCTTTTGGTGTTTGATTTGTTGTTGTCATGGATATGGTGTTTTGAGATGTATCTTGGATAGATAGAAGTTGATTGGAAACTTGGTTGAAAAGTTGCAAGTTTGGTCAGTGAAAAACTCTGTGCTGGAAGTGGTCTTGCATGGATGTTTAAAATAGCAAATGGTGATGAAAAATTTTGAAACTTTCCAGTCTTAAATTTCACATGCCAAGCTTCAAAATGGACATATAATTTATGTCATTTCGATTTGTGAGCTAGGAGTTATGACTGTCCAAAGTTTGATGTTAAATCTGGGATCAATTCTGGAGCAGTGTGGACATTTCTTGAATTCTGTATTTGTGTGGTGATTTCTAGTAATGATCCATATTTTTCAACTAAATAGGACTTAAATATCTTTCAATGGGCTTTGGGATCACCTCATTTAGATTTTTCTAGAATTAGTTATAATTTTTGGAATCTAAGGCACAAAAGTCTAATTTTTCCAATTTTTGCGTAAACTTTTGGCCAGCACTGTTCTGAGGGGTAGGAGCTAGATTTTTATAAATTAGATGGTTCCATTGGATTCAGTGGGCAAAAATAGGTGGGGTTACAGTTGGACATTTTTTCGGTAGAGGCCGAAAAAGCATAATTACGAAAATGCCAATGAAATCCTTAAATAGGTGCTGTCAAGGGTATTTTCATAATTTGACAGTGAATTTGGTGATTCCGAGCCCAGAAATGGATTCCTTGGGTGAAAATACATCAAAATAGCCTTGTTCAAAATTTTGGGAAAACATGCCATCGGGCCAAGTACGGCGGGGCTGGGCGGGGGTCCCAGGGGCATTTTGGTAAATTTTTACCATAGGCTAATATAACCACAAGAAACACTATGGAAGAGTCTAAAATGATACTTGGATAGGTTATGACCTATTTCTTGTACATTTAATATTTTAGGATCGAGTTGGAAGCCGGAAGCGGCACGTTTTACGAGGCACACTAAAAAGGGTGGTCTTTGAGATGGTACTTCCCGATCCTTTAGGCATTTGTTTGGGTTTCTAGTAGCCATCTAAGAGACTTTAATGATAACCAAAACTAAATGTTTTGAAGTCAATTGAGTATTGGATTAAGTGATAACGCGTCGTCCTTAATTATGGCTATAGGATTCGATATTTGCCTGGAACGTAGAAGGCTCACGCCTGATCAAGGACAGAAAGAACAAGTTAGTAACACTTTATCCTATATCATGTTTAATGCATTGCTTGTATGTATTTATCATTGAATGAGTGAGGGGACGTGGCAGTAAGCCCGGCCTTGAATAGGGGATGTGGTGTGATCCCGGCCTTGAATATTGTTAAGGGGACGTGGTGTGAGCCAGCCTTGAATATTGTTTAGTGGATGTGGCGGTTAGCCCGGCCTTGAATATTGTTATACTGCATTGTGATATATGCTTACTTGCTTTATTTAATTATACATCATCATATACATAAACTGTTGCTACTTGGATTCTTTTGAATCTCATTCTTTCCAAATAACCATTTTTAGCCAGGGCAAGTGGATCTCGAGACAAGCAAGTGAACAAGGACAACTAGGATTACCGGTGGTAGTCTTAGTTTCTTTTTGGTTTTTGGTTATCATTTGGACAACTGTATGTATATATTGGATTGACAATAGGTTTGTAGTTATTGTGTAATCCCCGGTATGGGAAATTGAGATAGGCGATGATGCCCTA
This sequence comes from Inga leiocalycina, assembly GCA_963242795.1. Classification (NCBI taxonomy): domain Eukaryota; kingdom Viridiplantae; phylum Streptophyta; class Magnoliopsida; order Fabales; family Fabaceae; genus Inga; species Inga leiocalycina. The sequence continues at coordinate 60,663,923 of OY725325.1, read as the reverse complement.
TAAAACTCTTGGATTAATGATATTATCCCAGGTGAATGTCCAGAATTTTGTTAACACTCTGATATTGTATATGTGACAAACCGAACAGGCCAATTATTTTTTATTTAAAAATGAATGGAGATCATATTGTACCAGTGTTGCAAAACGTTTTTAATTATCCTGGATCTCTTATTCAATTATAAAATATACTTAAACACTAATCACGGCCTTGATGATGACGGGGGTTACAAAAGGAACTAGGCAAGGTGATGTGCAATCTAGTAAGGTGGCTCTTGTCAAACTTAAGGATAGTGCACACTTGATCTTCGTCCTCCATACAGGTGATGTTATGAGTGGATAAAATGTATGACACCAACTGAGGGTATGGAAGTGGCTGGAGTATTAAGGAACTTGGGGCCAACCACCTTTTGCATCTCTTCAAACACTATTACGCCTACGTCTCTCTTTTACTTTACAGTAATAAAGGCCAGTACATGATAGTTGTAGTCATTGATGTGGGAGTAGTTGAGGCACTTGATTACCAGACACCAAGAGTAAATGTAGTGAATTACACTGATGTCATCTAGCAAATAGTTGGCTGTAGCTTTAGCTATCCAAGATAGTCGTCCTTCCCACTCAGCAAAAGATGAATCTCTTCGGGATTAAAGGGCGCTAACTGATGCCTAGTAGTGACTTTAGTACCTAGGAAAGAATTTATGTCGACAGGAGTTAGTCTTATTGTCTTCCCAATCACCGTAGTTTCAAGGTACTTGCCCTAAGAAAGCCACTGCTAAATACAGAAAATGACTCCATGTTGCAGTAAAAGTGCCTCACCATTTTTGGACTATAGCTTATGGACACTTTTATCACTTCTTATAGTGTCCAAGATAGGGAGTCAAATCGTATCCTGTAGATGCCATCACTTTTGGTATATCAATGGACACCACAGGGCAAATTGTGTGTTGTACTTATCTTTGTCCATGCCCATATCTAAGGAGTCTATTGAAGTTGGTGGTGGTGGGGTGTCCAAGTTGGGTTAGGGTTGGTCAGAGCTATCATCCTGGGGAACACGAGCCTAAATCTCAGCTATGGCTGTCGACACCTTTTTCATTGTCATAAGGTGCTGTGCAGGAGGCTGGCGCTATATTGGCCTTATCGGTGTAGACTTAGGGGAGTTCTTCTGCTTCCCCCTTCCTGGAACAGGTAGTTGCTGGGCAGATTGAAATTACTTTTTCAACGTCGGATGTGGCGGTTAATCTTCTGAACTAACCCTTACCAGCAATGCCTCCCTTTCAGCATTGGCTACCTGGTACATTAAGGAGCTTTATAGAGGCTACGGGTTTTACTTACTTCCTCTTTCCTTTAGTGCCAACAATGGTGGTTAACAGATCCTGCTTGTCCTGTGTCAGGGTTTTGTTGGTGCGTTTCCCCTTCCTTATGTCCTTTGACGGCACCTCTCTCTTTTATCTTACTTTACCTATTGCTTGACAATATTTCATGATTTGGGGGTTAGGCTTTAGGTTAATGGTGGTGGACTACTAATGAAAGGATTCTCAGTTGGATTGTAAGAAGAGTTAATGGTGGTGGAGTGCAAATGAAATGGTTGTCAGTTTGAATCTGATCGAGTTAATGGGAAGTTCACATTTGGGTATACATGACCTTTCTAATGTGGGATGGCATGAAGTGTCATAAATCACTTGGTTGGTTTGTTTGTGCCCATGGGTAATTTTGTCCATTCACAATGTTGTAACCACAAGGTATCGTGTGTAAGCCTGTCACTGATAACCATGAAGTGTCCATGGCTTGCTCATGGTGTTTCCATTCGATAGTGTCTTTTGTTTGCCCCTGCTTCATATCACAATGTTAGAGTAACCTTTTTCCCCAAGTCTGGAAGTTCAACTTCTTCTTTTTTAGTGCCACACACAACGCAAGGTTCAATGCTTACTTAAATAATGTTGTGACGGTCAATGTTCTTATATCTGACAAGGACTATAAGTTTACATTAATGTCCTATCTTGTTTATTCCAAAAGTGGCACACTGGCATTGGTGTATTTCAATTTGCTGGGGCATGAGGGAGTTTTTTTGACAGTTTATAGACATAAATTAGAAAAGTCTAGTTAGGTGGCAGTTATTAATGGTAATATTTAAACCCGTCTGACCAGTGTAGTTGTGTGTGAGACAATTTCTGCATTCATTTCTTTTACCTCTACTGAGCCAAAAATACAGTTATGTCACCAGAGTACCAGTTCCTTGACCTAGTTTCACCACACTCAAATGTTTGAAGGGTGTTGGTGAAGGTGGACAAAGTGTATTCGAGGACCGATTATGACATCGCTAACTGTGATTGGGGATGACCAAAGAAGGTGGTTTCTATAGACGCCATCATTTTTGACGAAATAGTATAAGTTCTACAAAGTTATTAAGTTTTGTATCCTTATGATGTTGTAATTCATGCGTTTATTTAATCATTTCCATCCAGAACAATCGTATCATCCTCAGGATGGCGGGCAAAGAAACTATTGATTGCTTTCATGAAGACACTCGTACGAACAACATATGCAATGTTAGGGACTTTGCGGTATGTGAAAGTGGGGAGGGAGTTCATGATACCTTCCACCTATTGTTGCGCCCCACAAGTGTGGTTCAATAGTTTCAAACGCAGGCTCTGGACCATTGCTTCAAGTTTGTAAGCATTGCAAACATTAGTAAGGGGTTGTTAATAGGGGATAGAGTGATAAGTATGTCATTGTCAAAACAACATCTTCCCTTGTTTGTTTCACAAAAAAAAGAGAGATCGATCTTCCCCTATCAGTTGGCAAATAAACTTGTGAATTATCACCACTACTGAATATGTCTATTGAAACACCTTATAAAATCGCTTAAGCATGAAATTAACATAAACTAGAGCCAATGGCAACAACAAAACGTTCCAATTACAGAAAAGATCACACAAAAAAATTATAGTATTGTTGTAAATATTATATGATATGGATGTCCATAAACTATCCAACTCGTGGCCTTTCATATGTCCTTTACTCCATAACTTCTCACTCTTAGGATTCCATATGTGTTCAATGCTATAAACTTTTACTTCTTTAATGAATGGTTTGTGGGATTTTCTTATGATTAATACTATTATGCTCATCTTTATTTCCTTGTAACCATGTGTATAGAATTCAATGGTTAGAGGCCTATAAATAGAGGCCAGATACAATGTATTGGTACCAATAATGAAGTGAATGAGAGCTCCTCCATATTTCTCCTCAAACTTTCTCTTAATATTCTCTATCTCCCTCGTGTCAATCTCTTGTACTTTTCTTATTTTCATAACACGTTATCAGCACGAATTTGCTCAAAAGGCCTATGATCTAGTTTTCTATCTCTTCTACTCTCTAACTTTCTCATTTCCATACTATATTTTATGTTGTTTATTCTCTATGTTATTTTATCTTTCTAGTTTACATTATCGCTCTATTGTTCTTTATTATTTTCATTATTTTTCTTTTACGCTATCTATTTTTGTTTTTCCTATGGTTATCTTTTACATGTATATCTGGGATAATCTAAGTCATTATATGGAATTAAAGAAACTCTTTTACCGATTGTTTTATACATTGGGTTCCATGGCTAAGATTTGAGATTATTGTTGCTATATTATCCTTCGCAAGTTTTCTTTCCTTTCACTTTTATTTATCATTTTCTGGTAATCTCTTATTATGCATAATTTATATTTCTCTATTTTATATTCTAGTATTCTTTACATTTTATGTTGTTATATTATGTTATTTCATTTTATTTACTTATTTAACATTTATATTTCTTTATTTTATTTACATTTTATGTTATATATTATTGTTCTATCATTATGTCAATCTTTTATTTTCATTTGTTTATTATATTACATTAATATATAATAGTATTATATATGATCATATACTGTGGCCTATATGATTATGGGCTTGTCTATTATTTATATTTGATTATGAATTTGAATTTACTTGATTTATTTTATAGTATTTTAATTTTATTTAGAGGTCAGAAGTCATAATATTCTTAATTTTGTGATCAGATAACTAGAAGTCACATCACTTTTGTAATAATTCTTATATGAAAGAATGCTATTGGTTTCATTAAATTACAAGATTGACAAGAAAATATTTGGTACTTTGATGATTTAATTGTTACAAATATCAAAGCCCTGAAGGCTAAAGTTTCAAATATCAAACTAAACAAAAACAAAAGAACTTTTTAGCTTTGCAAGATTTTTGCTCTGGTTATGAAGACTAATATTTGGAGAAATTGATGGCGTTATTGAAAGTAAATAAAATATATAAGAGTGAAAATGAACATTATTACATTGCATTTGGTGGAATTGATAGTTAAAAGGTAAGAATACTTTGTCTTGGCTGTTGAACCACAGTCGTGAAAATAATAACATTTTTAAGGTAATTAAAATTATGAGCAAATGTTATAATATGACTAGAAGTCATATGGATAGAAAAAATGGTATAATATGACCAGAAGTCTTATAGACTAATATGTAACAATTTATTGAAAATAAAGATCAAAATGGTTGTGAAGCTAAAAAGACCATGAGATATTTTAAAAAATACAAAAAGTAGTTATGATGCTTAAAGCAATAAGTTATAGAGAAAGATGATAAGCTTGTAGAGCCAAAAAAAATAATTGTAAGCCCTAAAGGCTATATGATTATTGTAAGTCCTGAAGGCTATATGATTTTGATTAGTTTTTAAATTTAAATTCGTTGTAACTAATTTGTGAGAGAAAAATTATTATTTGATATTGTGATATCAGCATGAGTAATATATGAAACCAAATAGACAAAAAGGTAATTATTGGTCATTTTAAAATTTTAGTATATGCCAATTTATTTACAAATTTAAACATTATGGTGTGTGGATGTTCATGATTTTATGGCCTTTTAGGATTCTAACTACCTCATGGTTATTGTCATTATGTCCTATAACTCCCAAATTAAATGGTTTCCGGTATTTGTTCATATAACCTTCAATTATACAATTAAGTTGTTTAATTATCTTCTTTATCTATAATTGTACAATTTATTTGTAACTTTTAAGTACATAGTATATGTGAATATTATTCATACATCAATGGAGTTTACCACATTAAACCTACCTCTATTTTCCTCTTGGGACTTATGCATCTCTGTTGCACTATAGATTTCCCAACAAACATCCAACTCATAACCTCAACATCAAGGTACTTTCTTTCATTATTAGCCATATTTTTCATTTTAGCTTTGTCTTCCATCTCTTTTCTTCTCTTGAGCACTATTATGTTGCCTTACATATATATGCAATTTTCTTGGTTCCAAACTTTCATTATTTTGTGCTTTTCTATTGCACCATAGATTTCCCAACAAACACTCAACTCATAACCTTAACTTCAAGGTACTTTATTTCATTATTAGTCATAGTTTTCATTTTAGCTTTGTCTTCCATCTCGTTTCTTCTCTTGAGTACTATTATATTGCCTTACATATATATGTAATTTTTCTTAGTTCCAAACTTTCATTATTGAAAGGCATATAAATACTCTACAATTTATATTTTATTTTAGTATTGATAAGTTATTGTCTCCTCTCCCAATTCATTGTATTGTCATTTCTTCTACTCCTTAGCATTCTCATATGATATGTGCAAGTTTCATATATTAATCATGATATAATATATATATATATATATAATATGATATATATTGGAATCAAATTGGCTTTATGTGACATTTGTAGGAAAAAAATCATATATCATATTTGAAGTAAGAGAATGAGAATTTATTTGATTTTATGATAAAATTCATTATGAATAGTTTATGATTTGTTAGACAAAATCATTTTTGTAATGTGCATGAACTATATATATAGTGCAAGTTAAATTTATGGATGGTTAAATAGTAGGGAACATTTGAAAGAAGACTATGTATATCGTAAATATTCATTATTTTATATTATAATGCATTTTTCTTTATATTTATCTTAAATTAATTTTAGCCTCTAAACATCGCAAATCATTGCAATAAGATCTTTATGTATTTTGATTATAGATCTCTTTATATTTTTCTTTATGTAGTGGAAAATTCTAAACATTTCATATTTTGAATATGCATCAAAAGAGGAAAATTAAAGCATATTATTATTAATGAGTAATAAAATTATATAAATATGTGATAATATATGTTAGTTCCTAAAGAACAAAAATGTAACAAAGTCGATATAGTACCTAGAGAACTAATATAGATTTTTCTTAATTCTATGGGTAGAAGAAGATATAATCATGAAATGTTATGACCCATAGATTTACATTAGAGTTTCACTCTATTAAAGGGTCTAAGTGATAAGCCAATTAACTAAAATCCATGATTAGTTGTGAGTTATGAAATACTTGAGTATTCAAGTAAAAGATATATTATTGGCTTACTATATACTAATTTGTCTTTGAAATAGAAAAATAAAGAAAGTGTATTTATATGACTCACACTTGAGGAGGAGATTGTTAGAATATAAGTGTGATTTAATATTGAAAAGTTCTACTCATATACTTTCTTACAAAACCTATTATTGGTTGATCTCCCAAAAATGAATGTCATATTGATATTTTATATCAATATCTTATAGAAATTGAAAAGTTTGTTGTTAGTTAAGCAACATGTCATAGTCAATGTAACACCCCAAATTTTATTCACCAAAAGGCATTGTAATTATTTGAAAATATTCAATAAAATGGTGAATATTCATGAACTTGAAATTTATGAAGTTTGTAAATTTTCATTTTCATGAGAATTGGGCTAGAATAAATTTCGGTTATTTAAAAAGCCTAATATTAAAGCCCAAAAATGAAGGAATAATAGAGAATAATATTTGGTCCGATAAAAAAAATAAAATTGGCCAAAGAAAGGAAGAAAAGAAATTAAATTAAAAGCGTAATAGCAATTTCGTAATTTTTCCAATTTAGTACAAAATCAATTATTTTCCAATTAATTGAAGTTAAATTCAATTAATTAAGGAAAATAAGGAAAAATATATATTTGGAATATTTTGGTCAAATAAATATGAATTTATGGAAAATTAGAGCATATGTACAAGTTTGACCAAAATGTGACTTAAGTGTGCATGTAACTTAAACATGTTGTGAAACAAATTGGGACATGTAGTGAGAAGGACCCTAGGCGTTATCATGCTAACCAAGAGGGAAGAAAGATTAGTTACAATCTAATTAGGCTTATGACAACCTTACATGTACATAACTTTATAAACACAAAAGTCAAACTTTTTGATTTTTGGTTAAATAAATAATTAAGGGAAAATAAATGGATAAAGGCAAGATATTATAAAACATTTCTCATCCTCTTCCCTCCTCCAAAACCATAGGTCTTGAGCTCACAGGAGGGAGAGAGAGAGAGAGAGAGAGAGAGAGAGAGAGAGAGAGAGAGAGAGAGCTTGAGAGGAACCTAGAGAGAAGGAAGGAAAAGATCACAAAGGTAAGTGATTTACTTGGTGATTTGGGTTCTAACTTGTTTAATCCTTCCTCTAAGCTATTCCTCTACATGATTTATGGTGTTAGGAAGAGAAAACTTCAAGGTTTGGGAGGGTAGGGTTTCGGTCAAGAAGGGAAGAGCAAGAAGAAAGCAAAGGTGACTTCCTGAACTTCAAATTATTGTTGCTGCTACTGCTGTGGTTGGTTTAATCGATGGATTTGTGGATGATTTCTATGATTTGTAAATTTGGGAAAAGATGAGCTCTAGCTATTATGATGCCCAAATCTAGTCTAAATCATGGTTAGGGTGTAATTAAATAGTTAATAAAGTGATTAAGAGTAGAAATGAGCAAGTTTATGGAGTCAAAATTGAAAAACCCCAAATTCTCCTAGAGTATTCCCAAGTTTTGGCCACATCAAGATCAAGGGGTTAGGGTTGGATTTTTGATAATGTGATGATTCCATTGTGTTCAAGAGGGAAAATTAGATGGGGTTATTATTGATCATTTTTCCAGAAAAGAACTAAAAAGCATAATGACCAAAACACCCTTAAAACCTTAAATTAGGGGCTGCTAAAGGTATTTTGTCTTTTGGTAGTGGATTTGGTAATTTTGAAGCTAGAAATGGATTACTTGGGTAAAAATATGTCGAAATAGCCCAAGTCAAAATTTCAGGAAAAGTACAGTCGGATCGGGTACTGCAGGGCGAGGCCCCTATGAGTATTTTAGTAATTTTTCAAGATAGACACATATAACCACTAAAAATACTTTGGAAGTGCCTAAAATAGTATATGAATGGGTTTTAACCTAATTCTTGATACATTTGACATTTAAGAGCCTGAGTTGTTGGCACGCATATTGAGGAACATATTTTGAGGTGCAAAAGGTTTAAGGTACTGACATTATCCTTCATATATTATGCCATGGTTCATATGATTGTGTATGCCATTGTTTGTATTTTAATTAATCAACATGGTTTGTCAAGAAGGGGCAGTCAGTGCCAGAAGTGCACTTTCACCTGAGGGTTGGGTAGCAATCCAACCGGTGAATGAATAGTAGGGTAGGAGCCCTATTCATGTATACATGCCGTTATTATATTGTTCATTAATTTGTGCATTCATGGTATATATCATATCTACTTTCCGCATTTTATTTGAATGATAGTATATTGCTATAGGGGTTCCTTGGAATCTTATTCTTTTTCATAAATGACAATGTGCCAGCGGGAACTAGTGGATTCAAAGGCAAGTTGGTAGACACGGGGAATTGATGGTGCGGGTCCCGAGATAGAGCTAGTGGTTATATGTAGATTATTTTTGGACATTTGGTATAAATATGTAATTATTATTAAACCCTGTGTGGATGATGTCTGTCTGTAAACAAATACTTTCGTCAATAAATTTATACTTTTTCTGTATGCTTGTGGAACTTGGCCTTTATTACTCTACGCATATCAAAATGTAAACGGGTGTTGACATTGTTGGTATTAGAGCATCAAAGCGGTTCTAGCATTATCAAAATGATATACTGATATGGTTTTATTTGCATGGTGACAGGATATCATGACAGCTTTAGCGAGTCATGTGAGGGGTCAGAGGCATCCATGAACCAGAGTCCACCAGAGTAGCGGAGTCTGGATGGACAGCAATACAGGGAGTATTACTTATCAGGAGGTCTTCAGATGAGACGATGGGTGAGGAAGAGTGTGCCGATTCTACAAGTATATGGACTCGAGCTACGACCAGTATCACCAGTAGGGTCACTGGCAAGGCTATCGAATGATTTGGATTACAATCCAGAGGAAGATCACCCGAGTGAGTACGAGGAGTCCCAAGCCGACACTATATAGGTGTAGTATGACCTGTAGCCGAACCCAAAGCTGTGGGACTACATTCGTGGCAAACACCTCAGGGCGCTACAAGCTCAGACAACTCTTGGTCATTACCTCGTGTTCCTGACCGATGTTGAGTCTCTATACGAGATTCGGGCATAGCTAGAGGTGGAGCTGCTGCTAACCCCCTGCCTTATAAATAGTAATTATAATTTGAATATACGTAATTAAGATGAATTAGAGACCAACAAATGATAAAATTTTATTTTTATTCCTATTCTTGAGACAGGGTTTTTACAAATTTCCTTCGAAATCGGTTTAATCTAGTCTCCTATTCACATTTCGATTATAACTACCCTATGCAGTTAACTCACATTTATACATATCAGAGTGTACAACAAAAATCCCGGCAACCCCTGGGTTTCATACATGTACTAAGGGTTTACAGTTTGCCTTATAGGGGATTACACAACGATATCCAAAATAATATTTACAAACTATACAGTGATCCCCAAATTAAAACTCGATAACCAACATCCCAAAATCAATGACCCTATAGAAGTTCTAGCCACCCTTGGTTGTCTCTTTTCCCTTGGAGCCACTTGCCCTGTCTGAAGGTTAGTCAAAGGAAAGAATGAGATTCAAAAGAATCCCAGTAGTAACAAATCACTCATACCATACATAATCACAAAGCATGCAATGACATTATCAAGCATCATAGCAACATGAAACATAGCATACAAGCCATCACATAAACACATAGTCACATCCCCTATATCTCCATCGCCCTGAAGGTATGGTCCTCCCACTGGAACCACCAATAGGCCACAGGTAAAGGATTCACAAATAGCCTTTCAGCTATCACATAAGCCTTACGGCTTCCACATAGTCACATCCCCTGTATCTCCACCGCCCCGAAGGTACGGTCCTCCCACCGGAACCATCGATGGGCTGTAGGTGAAGGCTCATGAATAATGATAAATCAAACATATAATGCATCACATATAGTACAAGGAAAAGCATAACTACCTTGTTCTTTCCTTGTGTGCACTGGCACTGGTTGCTTGCAATTAGGGCAAATATCAAACCCTATAAACCAAAATTAATGACGACAGGTTATTCTTTATTCCACGTTCTTAATTCCATAACACTTAAAGTCAGTTAACATTTGAACTCTTTAGGTGGCTACTATAAGCCTAAATATATGCCAAAGGGTTGGGAAAAACTTGACCAAAACCCCTCTCTTAGAAGTAATGTAATACCCCGAATTCTGAGACTTGAGCTTAAAGAATAAGCCTGAGATAAGTGGACTGCTAAGCCTTGGTTTAGCAGGATCCTAAATTGTGATTAAGAGATAATGACTCCAAAAGTGGATGTGGTTAGTGATAAATAACCCTTTTGGAGTATTCGATGTGATTTGAGTTTCGGATGTAATTCGTATGTGTTATGAGCAGCGCCAAAACCCTGTATTTAAGTTCAATTATGGATTAACCTCTAAATTGACTTAAAATATAGGGGAGGGCGCATTGTGAAAGAAAATGAATGAGAAAATGTATTTGATGGTGATTCAAGAGGAATTGCCATAATCAGGGGCAAAACGGTAAAGTTACCGACCAATTGGTCAGTTATTGAAGAGGAAACTCATTGGTAACTTCAAGATCAATGTTGGGATTGATTTGTGTATTAGATCAAGGGGAGGAATCATGTGTATGTGTGTGCATGTGAGCTCATGGTTGATGGATCAAGATGTTGACACTTGGTACTTTGTGAACCCTTGGATATTGGTCAACATTCAAACTCTTCCCTCTCTCTTTCATAGTCGGTTAACACATGAGAAAAAGGGGAAAAACTGATCCTCACTTCATCATCTTCATCTTTGTCTCTCTCTCTCTTGTTCTCCATGGCGCCATGCTTAAGGGAAGAAAGAGAAATCAAAAGGTGAGTTTTTTGTTGGCTTAATGTCCTCTAATGCTTAAACACCTTTCTATAAAGTTGTTCATAGTGATGAGAGCTTCATTGCTATGGTTTTAGATTCTTGATTGAAGGTGTTTGAGAGCTTGAGCAAAAGTGGAAATATGGAGAATCAAGAAATTGGTTTGGGAAAGAGGAAGAGGTGAGAATCTGCTTCCTTTTGATCTAAGTTTTGTGAATTATGGTTAAGTGTTGTGAATTGTGAATTTTGCCCTGATTTTGTGTGATTTTTGAAATGTATGAATTGCCTTGTATTTTGAGTGGCAATTGGTGTCTTGATGTGTTATAGAGCCATTGGAATTGGTTTGAGAACTTGGAATGAAAAGAATGGCAATGTGTGTTTGTGTTGGGGTTATGTGTTGACATGTTGTGAATCTTGTGGAAACATGTCAATATAATGTGAATTTGATTTATTTGGTGTTTCCAATGGATTCCTTGTGCAAATTTATGTGGAAATGGTATTTGGTGTGAATTTGGGAACCATTGGAATCATTGGTGCAAAACTGAGAAATCTGTCCCTTGAAGTTTTGCTCTGGGAAGTCTGGTTTTGTGGATGTTTTGACTAGGCAAATGATATTTAAAAATTATGAAACTTTCCAGTCTTAAAGTTCACCTCCCAAGGTTTAAAATGGACATATAATTTGTACCATTTCGTTTTGGGAACTGGGAGTTATAGCTGTCCAAAGTTGGAGGTCGAAAATGGATTCTGTTTTGGGACAGTCTTGAGTTTTGGGGAATTCTGTGTTTTTTGGGTGATTTCTAGTAAAGTCCAATATTTTTCCTGTGTAGAGGACTTGAATAGCTTTCATTTGGCTTTGGTATCACCCCATTTCGATTTTTGTGAAATTAGTTATGATTTTTGGAAGTTCAGCCAAGAAACTGAATTTTCTTGGCCGCGGCCAACAGATTCTAGGCCATGGCCCAAATGTTTCTAGGCAATTTCTGGCCGCGGCCAACCCCCAAAAATCAGCATTTTGGACTTTTAAAAGGTGATCTTTGGTCAAGTGTTTCCCAAGCTTTTAGGCATATGTTTAGGCTTTGATTAGCCACCTAAAGGCCGTGAATGATAACCAACTTAAGTGTTTGAGAGTTAAGGAATTGGAAAAGGGATTAACCCTATGTCCTTGTTTGGTTATAGGACTTGGTGTTCGCCTTGATTGTGAGCAGCCGGAGCTGGAGCTTACGTGGAAAGAGGGTAGGGAACATATCTCTTCTGCATGTATTTGATATATGTGTTAGTGTGTTGGTGCATGTCTTAGCTTTACATGATTATGTGTATTTGAAGCTATGTTTCAATTTATACTATGGCCATTAGTATGTTGTTAGAAGCATTGAGCTTACAGATTTGTCATTGTGATAACATGAGTTATGTGATGCAAGCATGTCATGCATTAAACATTTATCGTACATGCATATTGATATTGTTGTCCTACTGAGATTCTCTAGAATCTCACCCTCCCCTACTAACCTTTCAGATAGGGTAGTGGATTAAGGATGGAGCAAGCAGCCAAGGGCGACGAGGCTTCCTTCAGGATATTTGAGTTGGTAGTTGGTTATTATAATTGGGGTGATTTGTATTTGTATATGGATTTGGATGTGTATATATATATGTGGATGAGGATTTGATATGTATTTGAGATGTGTAATTGAGAAGACTTTGTGTAATCCCCATATGAGGGCTTGTATGGACGAATATACCCTATAAAGCTTGAGTTAATATATTGAAACCGGGATTATTATATTGTGTACTCTGATATATTTAAATGTGATTTATCTTTGTGTAGTAATTGTATTCAGAATACGAATGTGAGACTAGGTTATGAATAATTTTGAAAGGTATTTATGAAAACCCTGTCTGGTAGATGGGTTTGTAAAATGTAGTTTTGTTTCTTATTGGTCTCTATTTCACTTTAATCACGTATTTCGAATATTAATTACGGTATGGGGTTACAAGTAAAACACTGATTTTAACTCATGTACTCGAGTGATAGATGACGCACTCGAGTAAGGACAGCTCACTCGTGTGAGTGCTTGGCCAAGAGCCACAAAAAAGATAGAAAATGATAACAGCACTTGAGTCCTGAACCTAATACTCAAGTGGTAGCGTCATACTTACTCGAGTCCTACCAAGTGAGGTACCAAAAGTGACTACCCAAGAGCAAAAGGAATCTTGAAACAAGAAGTGCACTCGAGCACTAGCTCTGTCACTCGAGTGATGGCTTAGCACTTGAGGGTACTAAGACACATTCTTGCAAAATTGGCTACGAGTGCTAACCCGAGATGCGAGTCCATAGTGTATAATACTCTTGTACTCGAGTGAGACAAGGTTCACTCGAGTGATAACCTATATCACTCGCAAGTGTGACAATGCACTTCTGCTTTCTTTGCATAAGAGTGCAACTGAAACTTGAAGAAAAAGAGAAAACATGATGCTGCACTTGAGTGAGACCCCATATCACTTGAGTGAGGCTTATCAAAAGCCAAAACGCAGCAGATGACAGAATTTTTCTAAACTTCTAACCAACATGTCTAATGGCTCCTAAAATCCACAAACAACCCTATCCCCACCAAATTTTCACAAGGAACCCATTGGAATCACTAAAACAACCAAATTCTCATCACATCCCCACCTATACAGTTTTTAAACCAAAATACATCCCAAACCACCAATTTTTCAAACTCTCTATCCTAATTCCAAACTAACTCCAATCGCACAAAGACACAATATAACAATAATTCCACCACAATACACGATCCAATTCATCCATTTCAAAATCATACTATAATCAGGGCAAAATTGTCAATTCTCAAAACTCAACCAATGATCATAATAGTTAGACCAATATGTATTAAATACTCACCTTTTCCTCTTCCCAAGGTTGGTTTCTTGATTCCTCAACTTTCAAATTCCTTCAAGAACTCAAAGACCTTCTTTCAAAAAATCTAAAACCATAGCAATGAAGCTCTCATCACCATGATCAACATTAATCAAGAGTGTTTGACCATGAAAGGTCACATGGAGCACTAACCTTTAGCTTTCTTCTTTCTCTTTCCTCTTGTGCTTGAGCAACAATAGAGAATGGAGAGAGAAAAGATGAAGATGATGAAGATACAAATTTTCCCCCTTACTCCTATGCCACTAGCCGACCTTGAAGAAGAGAGGAGAGAGGGAAATGTGTTTGAACATTTGACCATCATCTATGGCCCATATGTTGACACTTGTTAAGATCTTGTTCTCTCATCCATAAACACACATGAGCTCACATACACATGATTCTACCCTCTTGACAATGAATCTTAGCCATTGATCTTCAAATTACCAATAAGTTTCCTCTTTGGTAACTGACAAATTAGTCGATAACCTTCCTTTTACCCATTTTGCCCCTAATTATAGTAATTCTTACCGAATCACCACTGAACACCTTTATATCATTCCATTCTTCATTCATGCGCCTTCCCCTACCCTTAGGGTTCATTTTAAGCTTTATCACATAATCAAGCTTAAATGCAGGGTTTGGGCACTAATCATAACACATTCATTCTATAATTCACAGTGTATTCTTCAAAAGTGTTCATTCCATACTAATTACATTCACTTTTGAAGTCATTAGCCCTTAATCAAATTTTGGGATATTACACTGCCGATAAGTTATGGGTTTATACGATGATGGTCCTTTTCCTGTACTTCGCTTTCTGGAACCGACAGAAGATCAACATTGTAGAGTGGGGCCCAAATAGGAACATCTATGAGTTCTTGAAGCATATGACTAACCTGGTGTAGATATTTATGTACATTGACTGATGTGGGCCCAGAAAATATATTTTGGTGATCGGAGGTTACCGACACGTATTTCGAGGTGAGGTAGTCATGTGGGATTGACAGACAGAAGAAAGTTGGTGTTTTAGGAGGTGAGGTGAGGTAGTCATGTGGGATTGAAGTTGGTGTTTTAGGAGGATACATAGAAAGTTAATCGTGCTAGACCCAAGGAAATCCTAGGATGGGTGATCCCCTAGGAAGTTGTATGTAATACAAATGTGAAAGGACAAGTTTGTAATGTACAATAGTTTGTAAGTTGTATTATGCTTCTAGCTTTCTATAACTACTATAAATATTTGATGTATACTATATCTTACATGTCTGTGTACCTAAATTATTATGAAATGACAAAAATGCCCTTTCATATATAGTGAAATATAGAGATGGCTAGACCTGGAAGAGGTGACAGAGGCTGAGGAAGAGGCCGAGGGAGAAGTAAAGCTAGAGGTCAGGATGGTAATAACGAGGAAGACCCAAGGGTCATACCAGACCCAATACAACAGTAAATTTTGGGAATTTTGACCTAGCAACAGGCAACTATGACTGAGATCCAAGAGGAGCTGCGAGAGGTGCAATAAAGACAAGATCATCTCAAGGATCTAATTAGGGGTGGAGGTAACGAAGAAGATCATGAAAAACCACCACCGAAGGATATTTTGCCTGATCCTGAGGTAGACATATAGACCTAGGTAGGCAAGTTCAGTAAGCAGCAGCCTCCTAGTTTCAGGGGAAATTTGATTTGCATATAGTTGAGGATTAATTGTCACGTCTGGAGAAAATATTTAATATTCTGATGTGCCCAGACGAGGTCAAAGTTTGGCTAGCTATTTATAAGCTGGAGAGTAATGCAGATAGATGGTGGAAGAATGTCGAGCTCACTCTACAAGGGAGTAATATTCCTGTGACTTAGGAACTATTCCTAGAGAGATTTAATGAGAAATATTTTCCTCCATCTATCAAGCATAAGAAAGAGAAGGAATTTCTCAGTATTTAGCAGCATGACAATGAGAGCTTTGATGACTATCTGGCTCGATATATTTAGTTGTCTTTATATTTGGCATACCTAATGCTTCACAATAATGAAGAATGGAGTGCTGATATAATGATTGAGAAGCTGAGACCAGATTTGAAAGAGAAATTGGTTTCACAGTATTTCATTGAGTTCAACAAAGCAGTGGAAGAATGTTGTTACATCGAGAAATGTATGTTAAGCTTGGCAGCCAAAAACAATAGTAAGGGTACATTTGGAAGTGGCAGCTCATCACAAAAATGAAAAGATCAAGGTGGACCTTCTAAGGGTGATAACAAAAGGCCAAATCAGGTTGGGGGCCGTGGAAGCCAGGGTTTCTCTAGAAGCAGAACATGTTAGGGTTGCAATAAGCCAGCTCACCCTGGTAGATCTTGTAGTGGTGTTCCATTTAGACAGTGTCCAACCAAATCGCCTACTTATTTTTCATGTAATAAACTGGGGCATATTGCAAAATATTGCCCACAAAAATGTAAGCCAGAGGAAACAAGGCCTAGGGTTCTAGGCAGGGTCTATACCTTGACTTAAGAAGAAGCTAGAAAGTCTTTGAAATTAATACAAGGTATGATTTCTCTTAATGGCAATCTAGTGTATGTCATGTATGATTCAGGATCTAGCTATTCATTCATTGCATATATCTATGTGAGGTGGTTAAATTTGAAAATGCATCAATTTTTATACGATATGGTTGTATCTACTCCCACAGGTGCTAGAACTATCACAACTGATGTGTGTTTGAATTGTGTGGTAATCATTGAGGGGTATGAATAGACCATATATTTGATCTATTTTCCACTGCAAGGGGTAGAAGTGATTCTCGAAATCGACTGGTTAATGGCAAATAGTGTATTGCTGGATCGCAATGAGAAGAGAGTTATATATCCCAATTCGCAACCATAAGCTGACACAGAAATCAAATTGAATCTTCTCTCTGTAACTGAGGCTGAGAGATACTTGCGAAAAGGTTGTCAGGGGTATATGGTGCTTTATTCTATGCAGTCGGAGGCCGGAGTAGCCTTAGAAAGTATCCCTTAAGAGAACGAGTTTCTTGACGTATTTCTAGAGAATATCAGTGGATTAACTCCAGATAGGGAAGTAGAGTTCTTGATTGATTTAAGGCCTGGAGCAAGTCCAATATCCAAAGCCCTATGTAAAATGGGTCAGAGTGAAATGGTAGAACTAAAGAAGCAAATTGAGGAGCTACTTGAAAAATGATTCATTCGACCTAGTGTCTCACCATGGGGTGCTCCAGTGCTCTTTGTTAGGAAGAAAGATGGAAGCATGTGTCCTTGTATAGACTACCGAGAGCTAAATAAGGTGAACGTCAAGAACAAATATCCATTCCCTAGAATTGATGACTTGGTTCTTACATATTCTCTAAGATCGATTTGCTATCAGAATGCCATCAGTTGAAGATAAAATCAGAAGATGTATTGAAAACTACTTTCAGGACTATATATGGCCATTACGAGTTTCTTGTGATGCCATTTAGGTTGACCAATGCACTTACCGTGTTCATAGACTACATGAATCGAATTTTCATCCATATTTAGACCAGTTCGTAATAGTCTTCATTGACGATATTCTTGTATACTCGTAGAGTAAAGTTGAACATAAGCAGCATTTAAGAACTATGTGAATATATTGAGGGATAAGCAACTCTATATCAAGCTGAGTAAATGTGAATTCTGGCTTTTAGAAGTAAGTTTCTGGGCCATGTTGTCTTGTAGCAAGGGGTCCCTATTGATCCTAGCAACTAGCAAGGTGGAAGTAGCACTGAACTAGAAGAGGCCAGAGACTATATTTGAAGTGCGCAATTTTCTGGGTCTTACCGGGTATTATAGAAGATTCATATAGAATTTCTCCAGAATAGCATTGCCATTGACGAAATTGATACGGAAAACTCAACATTTTGTATGAGATGAGAATTGTGAAAAGAGCTTCATAGAGTTGAAGCAGAGGTTGGCTACAGTACTAGTGCTAACAATTCTAGATTTGCAGTTTACATATGTTATGTATACATATGCCAATGGGCATTAATTAGGATGTGTGTTGATGCAGTATAGCCGAGTAATGGCAAACGCAACTCATCAGCTGAAACCTCATGAATTTAATTATGCCACTCACGATCTTAAGTTAGGAGCTATTGTGTTTGCCTTGAAAATCTGGAGACATTATCTCTCTGGTAAGACCGTAGAGCTGTACTGTGACCACAAAAGATTGAAATACTTGTATGATCAGAAAGATCTAAACATGAGATAATATAGGTGGATAGAGTTGCTAAAGGATTATAATCTTGAAATCAAATATCATCTCAAAATGGCTAATGTCGTTGCTGATGCATTGATTTGTAAATCAGTACATGTGGTAGCCATGATTATTCACGAGTGGAAACTGATCGAGGATTTTAGAGATTTTAATTTGCCTAATCAAATTCTAATGAGCAGTGGTATCATCCAAGTGTATAATGATTTGAGAGAAGAAATTGAAGAAGCACAGCTGTAGGATAGATGAGCTTTATCTATCGAGATATGATTGCTTGAGGAGAGACTTAGGAATATGACTTGTCATCGAGCAGACTAGTCAGGTACAAGAAGCGGATTTATGTTCCATCGCAACCAAAACTGAAACAGTAAATCTTGGAGGAGGCACATAAGAGTAAGTATACTCTGCATCCAGGGGCAACCAAGATGTACCAAACTTAAAGTGCCAATACTAGTGGCCAGGGATGAAAAGAAATGTGACTAAGTTCATGACTCGTTGTCTCACATGCCAGAAAGTAAAAGTTAAACATCAGTTACCATTAGAGCTTCGACAAAACCTTGAGATTCTTGAGTAGAAGTGGCAAAACGTTACTATAGATTTTATGATAAGGTTACCCAAGGTTAGAAATCATGATGCAATCTGGGTGATACTTGACAGATTCACAAAGATAGCCCACTTCCTACCTATTAGTGTCTATTATTCTCCTGACAAGTTGGCAGATTTACATTAAAAAGATTGTGCGACTACAAGGTACTCCAAAGAACAACATCTCAGATCGAGATCCTCGATTTACTTCTAAGTTCTAGAAGGAAGTTCACAAGGCTTTGGGTACTAAATTGAGGTTCAGCACTGCATATCATCCTCAAATATATGGGCAAATAGAACGAACCATACAGATACTTGAGGATATGCTAAGGGCATGTGCACTTGATTTCAAAGGTAGTTGGGACAAATTCCTTCCATTGGCAGAGTTTGCCTACAACAACAGTTATCATTTGAGCATTCAAATGGCTTCATATGAGGTACTGTATGGGAGGAAATGTCAATCGCCCTTATGCTAGATAGATTTGTCTGAGAGGTACTTACTTGGGCCAGATATTGTTGATTAGACAACCAGAAAATAAAGCTGATTAAGCTAAGACTGCTGACTGCTCAGAGCCAACAGAAGAACTATGCTGACAAGAGGTGGAAACCTCTAGAATTTGAAGTCAGTGACCACGTGTTCATGAAAGTATTGCCGGTTACGGGTATTGACAGAGCACTGAAAGTAAAGAAGATGTATCCAAGTTACATTGGTCTATTCAAGATTCTGATGAAGATTGAACCAGTAGCATACCATATCGTTGTACCACCAAATCTAAGCAGGTTACATGACATTTTTCATGTTTCCTAATTGAAAAGGTATCAACTAGATCCAAAGCACGTGAAGTGGAAATGCACAATGATTTGACTTATGAAGTCATAACTGACCAAATCATCGATCAACAGGAGATACAACTCAAGAGTAAGAGCATTCCATTCATCAAAATTTTCTGGAAAAGGTTATCTCCCAGAGAGGCGACATGGGAAACAGAGAAAGATATGAAAAAGCGTTACCTAGAATTTATGGCTTTATAGGTGTAGCAAATTTCAATGACAATTTATTTAAGTGGGGAAGAACTATAACACCCCAAATTTTATTCACCAAAATGTATTGTAATTATTTGGAAATATTCAATAAAATAGTGAATATTCATGAACTAGAAATTTATGAAGTTTGTAAATTTTTATTTTCATGAGAATTGGGCTAGAATAAATTATGGAATAAATTTGGGTCATTTAAAAAGCCCAATATTTAAGCCAAAAAATGGAGGAATAACATAGAATAATGTTTGGTCCAATAAAAAAAAAGAAAATTGGCCTAAGAAAAGAAGAAAAGAAATTAAATTAAAAACGTAATTGCAATTTCGTAATTTTGCCAATTTAGTACAAAATCAATTATTTTCTAATTAATTGAAGTTAAATTAAATTAATTAAGAAAAATAAAGGGGAAATATATATTTGGAATATTTTGGTCAAATAAATATGAATTTATGAAAAATTTAAGCATATGTACAAGTTTGACCAAAATATGACTTAAGTGTGCATGTAACTTAAACATGTTGTGAAACAAATTTGGACATGTACTAAGAAGGACCCTAGGCGTTTTCATGCTAACCAAGAGGGGAGAAAGATTAGTTACAATCTAATTAGGTTTATGACAACATTACATGTACATAACTTTATGAACACAAAAGTCAAACTTTTTTTATTTTTGGTTAAATAAATAATTAAGGGAAAATAAATGGATAAAGGCAAGATATTATAAAACATTTTTCATCCTCTTCCCTCCTCCAAAAATGTCAGCCTTGAGCTCACAAGAGAGAGAGAGCTTGAGAGGAACCTAGAGAGAAGGAAGGAAAAGATCACAAAGGTAAGTGATTCACTTGGTGATTTGGGTTCTAACTTGTTTAATCCTTCCTTTAAGCTATTCCTCTACATGATTCATGGTGTTAGGAAACAACAATCTCAAGGGTTGGGAGGTTAGGGTTTTGGCCATGAAGGGAAGAGCAAGAAGAAAGTAAAGGTGACTTCCTAAATTTTAAATTATCGTTATTGTTGCTATTATGGTTAGTTTAATCGATAGAGTTGTGGATGATTTCTATGATTTGTAAATTTAGGAAAAGGATGAGCCCTAGCTGCTACGCTGCCCAAATATAGTCTAGATCATGGTTAGGATGTAATTAAATAGTTAATAAAGTAATTAAGAATAGAAATGAGCAAGTCTGTGGAGTAAGAATTGAACAACCCCAAATTCTCCCAGAGTATTTTCAAGTTTTGGCCAGGTCAAGACCAAGGGGTTAGGGCTGGGTTTTTGATAATATGATGATTCCATTGTGTTCAGGAGGGACAATTTGGTGGGGTTACTGTTGATCACTTTTCCAAAAAAGGCCTTAAAAAGCATAATGACAAAAATGCCCCCGAATCCCTAAATTAGGGCTGTCAATGGCATTTTTGCCTTTTGGTAGTGAATTTGGTAATTCTGAGGCCGAAAATGGATTCCTTGGGTAAAAATATGCTAGAATGGTCTGAGTCAAAATTTTGGAAAGAGTACGATCGGACTGGGTACGGCACGGCTGGGTGGGTCCCTAGGGGTATTTTACTAATTTTTCAAGATAGACTCATATAACTACTGCAAATACTTTGGAATTCCAAAAATAGTACATGAATGGGTTTTAACCTAATTCTTGTACATTTTACATTTTATGACCGAGTTGAGAACCCGAGTTGTTTGCACACATATCGAGGTGCAAAAGGTTTAAGGTAGTGACATTATCCTTCATACATTATGCCATAGTTCATATGATTGTGTATGCCATTGTTTGTATTTTAATTATTCAACATGGTTTGCCGAAAAGGGGCAGTTAGTGCGAGAAGTGCACTTTCACCTAGGGGTTGAGTAACAATCCAATCGGTGTACTGATAGTAGGGTGGTAAGCCTACTCATGTATACATGCCGTTATTATATTGTTTATTAATTGGTGCATTCATGGTGCATATCATATCTACTTTCCGTATTTTATATGAATGATAGTATGTTACTATTGAGATTCCTTGGAATCTCATTCTTTTTCATAAATGACAATGTGCCAGCGGGAACCAACGAATCCAAAGGCAAGTTGGTAGAGACAAGAAATTGATGGTGCTAATCTCAAGATAGAGCTAATAGTTATATGTAGCTTATTTTTGGACATTTTTTATAAATAAAGGCAAGTTGGTAGAGACAAGAAATTGATGGTGCTAATCTCAAGATAGAGCTAATGGTTATATGTAGCTTATTTTTGGACATTTTTTATAAATATGTAATTATTATTGAACCCTGTGCAGATGATGTCTCTTTGTAAATAAATACTTTCGTTAGTATATTTGTACTTTTTCTGTATGCCTGTGGAACTTGGCCTTTATTACTTTACGCATATCAAAATGTAAATAGGTGTTGACTTTTTGGCACCTTTTTATGTAACGGCATGGCCCCCCTCAGCCGGGCTCAGAGTAGTACCGAACCACCCTTACCAGATGGCTAGGCTTAAGGATTTTCCTCCTGAGGCACTTCTGCCACAAGGATTTGCCTCCCCAAGGATCAAAGGCATGACCTAAGGGGGGCCGTGACATTACAATAAACTAGCAGTTTACAAATTGAAACAAATTTATTGTTAGTGTGACTTGTTTGATCATTCAAGTCATATATAAAAGATTACGTATGACATCCATTGAAGAACCAGAAGATTCTTCATGAATAGCTAACATATTATATAATTCAAGAATTATCATGTGCTGCTTGTTCTCAAAGAAATTTGATTATGAGAGTATCACAAGTTATAATTTGGAATGGATCTCTATATTTCTGTAAATATATCAAACTCATATATGGGTCCATTCACATAGCATGTAAACCATATAAATGTTCAATAATTGTGACAGATGCATCTATAAGATGGTTATATGCATGTGATATAGCTATTAGTTTGCAACATGAAGTTTGCAGGAATATTTGAATAAATTATTATGTTAAGCGCAATTTTCAGATTATATGATTCATTCATTGAAGGCTCCATAAAATAGCTAGATTAATACTTATGATAACAAAATTTATATTTCATTGTTGGCATATTTGATCTTACATGTTGATGCACTTATACTAGCTAACCAAATTCTTCCGATAAAATTGGCTTTTGGTCAGAAGTCAGGTATATTCCATCTTACAAAGTTTGAATGTGCATTCCTATTGATCCACCACAATATGCATAGATGGATATTTAAAGGAAATTGAGATAAATGTTGGATAGATTGATATATGAATTTTAACCGAACTCCAATCAATTTCCAAGTGTATAACAATGAGTTTCAGCTACAAAATCAAGTGTATGCAAGGCAAAATGCAAGAATACAAATGCAAAAAGAAAGGAAAATCAATATATTTCTATGTATCTATCTCTTCAAAAATTTCTATGCAAAGATGCAATATGCTATGAAAAACATGCAAAGCTACCTAAACTAACTAAAATGCAACATAAAGGCTCAAGGTACCAATCAATTAAAGATTGACACTTAGTTACTAGGCCAATAACTTGGCTCCCCGAAAACCGCACCACTTGAAGAAGGCATTTGTTTTGTGCCTTGATAACCTCTTCAAAATTAAACCAAGGATTGCAATAAAGGGTGCAATACTGGATCTTCTCTTGAGGAGCCTTTTATTAATTACCTAGAAACTAAGTGTGATGATTGGCATAAAATAAGTTAAAAATGATTTTGAGCTTTTTATCTAACAACTAAATTGCAATTAAACTAAAATGCTTTAAAAACTACTATGTTTGGATTTTTGGAATAAAAGTGGAATGGAATGGAATGGAAATTGGTTTTGAAATATATGATAAAAACCTTCTAGAACAATGGATTCATTTATCCTTTGCTTCAAAATACTTTTAGGAGTGTGCTAATTTGACAAAAAATGCCAAAAAGACCTTTTGGGCTAGCTTGATTTAAGTGAATTAAATCTTCCACATTGGGTAAGGCCTAATCCCTCTAGTTGAAACTTAATACAAAACACTAGCAATTGTAATCAAAGTCCCTCAAAATATCAAACCCCAAACACCGTTATTGAGTTTAGTGCATTAATCAATAATTATTCCTAGACCTAGAAAACAATCACTTCTTAAAGCACTATTAGAAATCACTTTGTATGCAATTCATGAAATCACTAAATTTTCTAAAATATCAAACCCCATCAACTGATGAGTCTAACGTCAAAAGAAAGGAACCCCTACTCTAGAGATGCTATTAAGCACTCTTAGTTTGTGATTATGAATTAGTTAATGTAATTGGTTCCAATGAAATCAAAAATCAACTCAATATCCAAACAAGAATAGAGAGAATCAGGAGAATTACAATGAAACATATATGTAATCATATATATTGATGAGCACAATATTCGACATAAACAAACTCAAATCATAAATTGGTTCAAACAAAGATTAAACCAAATATATTAGTCTTAACTACAAATATATTAGTATTAACTACAAATTACAACTCCAAAAACCAAGGAAATCATAAATATATAGTCAAGCTAATGAACTAAAACTAAACTCCTCTCTTATAGCTCCAAACATCAAGACTTAATCCTTGCTCTTGGAGAAGATATGCTCAACCACTACAACTCATGAACAAAGCTCTACCAAACACCATTAAAGCATTAGCCATAATCAAATAATTGAAGAATGAAGTGATCAATGAAAGATTAAAGGCAAGGGAACTAACTGTGTTAGTAAAACAGAGATAATGAGAATATGGCAGTAGAAATTAGTGGCTATGGTGAAACCAAAAACAAGGGAGGCCACGGTTAGTTGAATAAATGAACGAAGAGGTTAGTTGCAGTAAAGGTGAATGGCGGTGTTTGTGATGGTGATGAAGGTGGAAGGCTTTGAATCTCCTCCCATCTCACAGTCTTCTTTGTTTTGTTACCTAACTCTGAAGCTCACCGGCGACAAAAGTGTAGGGTGACGGTGTAGCTAAGGTCACCGACGGGAGAGGAAGAAGAAGGCAAAAGGGATAAAGGGAAGGTTGAAAGTCCTAAGTGTTGTTGCCGCGGCCCTCAATTCTGTCGCCCCAGCTTTGCAATTCTTTTTGGCTCTCAATTGATTCACGTCTGACCTAAAGTGTGCTGCCAAAAATAATGTAGTTTAGACTAGACTGAATTGTCATTTCTAAAATTCAAACCCTAAATTGCCATTTTTAGATTTAATCTAAATTTTCAAGGACTTTCAATTGAAAACAATTAAACCAATATCAAATCCTCTCAAGAATCAATGATTAAGAGTAATTACAATGATTTTGCCAATTTTTCCCTTTTTAGTCCTAGTTTTAATGTATTTACTCTAAATATCTATTTATCACAATTAAAGCATTTTAAGCCCAATTAAAATGACAAAATCCCCAAATAAAGTGTAAAAATATATAACAAAATTAGGGATTTGTCAAAGAACCTCCTCCTTCTTATTTGTCTCTAAATGAAACAAAAGGATGTTTCTAATAAGAACAAATGGATTTTGGAGACTTATACCGCATGACTAGTTAATTGTCATTTGACAAAGTTTTCCTAACATGAGGGGGAGAAATTGAATAGCTTAAAAAGAAAACAAAAGGAAAGCATTATTACTGTCAAGTATAGATCCTCAAATATAGCAATATGAACCAAAAGTTTATTAGGTTTTGCATTCATGAAATATTGCATAAAATCTACCAGATGAAATTAATGACATAAATGGGATTACTAAATCTCATATTCCAGCTAAAAATGCTTAAATCAGCATAAATGAAAGTGAGACATGCTTGAAGTATGAGAGAATAATCGGTTCCAAAAGAAAAGAGAAAGGAGCAAATAATCAAGATGATCATATTAAGGAGGCAGATACTCTAGAAGAGCTCAAGACATAACTAATTGCAAAAACCTCAAAAGAGGTTCAGGTACCTGAAAATAATAAAGAGATCTCCATGAATTATGTCACAACAAGAAAAATGGAACTAAAAAGATAAAGTTGTCGACAACAGTTTTAGTAACAATATCACGTGATTAAATGACGATCTTATACATAAATATGTTAGTAGAAAAAGAAAGGTGATTAGCCAACTGAAAAAAGGAACAAGACATAATGAAAAATATTCTTTCAATATGTGAAATTTATGGACATACAGTCCAAAACATTTGAAATATAAAGCTATTTATTATATATGAATATTCATGTCAAAATAAAGATTTTCACAAGGTCTAATGATGATTATGATGAGGTATAACATTTGGTGGTGGATATAATCACTACAAAAAAAAATGACATTTCATTGCAATGAATTTGTAGCAATTCATCTTAACCGCTACAAATGTTAATATCTGTAGCGGTTCGTACATAAATCGCTACAAATCTGTAGCAGTAAGCTCCGTGCCAAGTGGCGTGATGGTAAACCAACTTTATTTATAGTCGTTGTAATATAAAAACCGCTACAAAGTTGGTGCCACTTTCCTGCTAGAACTTGTAACGCCTATTTTGTAGCGGTTACAGCATATTAAATCCTAGAAATCTGGCGCCAGCTTTACGCCAATTGGCGCGAACAAGCCACGACAATTGTGGTAGTTCATTTATAGCAGTTCTGTTGACATTAATTGCTATGGAATGCAAATAGTCACTTTTTTATAGTGGTTGGGTAGCGATTTTATGTTCAAAACCACTACAAAACTTCAAGAGTCTCTTTTATAGCGGTTATTATTAACCGCTACAAACTTTTCCGTTGCCCGAGGTTCTTTGAAGTGCTTGGTGTAGCGGTTTTATTAAGAACCACTACAAATTGCAGTGCTATATAAACTGAACACCCCTTCATTCTTTCGTTTAGCCATTTTGTTTCCTGACGTTTCTCTGAGAGTTTTCCTTTAGATATGAGTATTTTGATGCCTCTCTAAGAGTTTTGCTACAACATTTTACATTTTTCTCAATTGAGGTACGAAAATTACATATTTTCTTTCCAATTTTTATTATCATTTTATTTTATATATAAATGTGACTAATTGTTTTTATTCTTTTTAATTTTTGCAGTTATATGGCTTCAGAGGGGATAAGGGGAAGGAGCCCGAGCTCCCTAGACCGATATTGTGACGTAGCAGTGTAATATCCCAATTTTTGATTATGGGTTAATCATGATTATTATGGATAATTATTAATTTAATTGGAGTTATTATGTGTTTTATGGCAATATTAAATTAATATGTCATAATTATTGAAAAATTGGAATAATGGAATTATTGGCCATGAGTTGGTAATTAAGGGAGAAATTAATTACTAACTAAGAGAAAATGGGATGTGTGATTAAAATGGCTAATGGAATAGGATTGTGGTGATTTTGACATTCCCATTGGATTCCTTGAGTGATTTTGTGTGGGAATGAGCTTGGTTATTGATTTTTTACAATTAGTTATGGTTTTTCGAAGTTCAGCCAAGAATCAGGAAATTTCTTGGCCGCGGCCCAAGGTGGCTGGCCGTGGCCCAAACCTTTCTGGCCTGATTCGGGCTGCGGCCCATGAGTGGCTGGCCGCAGCCCACGGCCTTCTGACCATATTTGGGCCGCAGCCCAAGGAAAGGCTGGTCGCGGCCCACCCCTGTGTTCTAGCACTTTGTGTTTTTGAAAAGTGACCTTCAACCTATTGTTTCCCAACCTTTTAGGGTTTTTATTAGAGGCATTTGTGGCCTCTTAAGGGTCAATTATGATAACCAAATTTAAGTGTTTCAAGTTAAATAAGTCTTGGAATAGAATATAACTCTTCGTCCCTAATCATGATTCTAGGATACGACATTTGCCCTAGGCGGGAGAGACCGGTGCTAGAGTACGCCCGGAAGGATCAAGGTAGTGACTCTTCTCTCATATTATGTATGATGTTTTGGCATGCATAACTTATCGTTGAATTTGTGAAATGTGTGCCATGGTCCATTACGGTGTGAGCAGGTCAGTGTGAGCCGTGTAGGGATTGACGATGGTCATCTCTAGGTCGGCCGTTGTACTGCCATCGTAATTGACATGGATATTGTGAATCCGAACCGTGGGGCGGCATTTGTGAATCCAGCTGTGGGCTATGTGTATCTTGCCTGTATAGCTTGTGTATGAAATGCATTATATGAATCCCAGCTGTGGTGAAATGTATTATGTGGATTGTTGTGATGCAATGCAATGTGAGCAATTCAACGTGAGCAATCGTAAAGGATGACATGTGTCATACTAACCATTGCCGTTGTAACTGCCGTTGTAGTTGCTTGTTGTGGTTAATGATTTGCTTACATGCATTATTATTGTACATTATATGATTGATTTGTTACTACGGGGATTCCTTAGAATCTCACTCTCCCAAAAACCATGTTTTAGACAGGGCAGAAGGATCAAAGGGAAAGCGGGCGACGAAGAGCGGATAGAGCTCTGATTTAGATGTATATTTTGGGTTATTGGTTATCATGTATATCTTTTGGATATTTTTGGGAAACAATTGTGTATATTAAGATTGGTAGTATAGTTTTATGTAATCCCCAAGTTAAGGGTAATGAATTGTGGGCTTTGTGCCTTTGTAAATCCCTTATTTAATGAATGGAACCCGAGTGTGTCGGGAATTTGCTCTATACTCTGATATTTGTGAATGAAATCAACTTGTACAGGCCATTTAGTATTGAAATGTGAATATGAGACCGTCATGAACAAATTTTGTAAAAGTTTTTGTAAGCCATGATTTTGGGAAGTTTGATTTTGTTTAAGTCCCAAAATCATCTAAGGTCTCTAATTCTACATCAATTACGTGTTTATGAACTAAATCTCGGCCTTAAGCGTGAAAGGGGTTACAAGCAGCAGTAAAGGTTAGGGTAGTGGGAGGGGGCAGGATAAAAGGAGGACGACTGCGCCACATCATATGGCCCCACAGGAGTCAGCCCTACCACAACCACAACAGACGGCCCCATAGGAGGCAACGACACCATAGATGCCTAAGGCTGTTATGGGAAAAGGAGTTGAGCTCAGCGTCAGCGACTATGAGGAGAACGATGAGTAAAAGTTCTTGATTCTGCTCAAAGACATGGAGTAGTTCCTGGATCAGGAGGAGGCGTGGGACCAAAACAACCCACACGGTCGTCTTCCCAGTCGATTGAGTTTGAGGGGCAGGTCTAAGGTAAATATATTTTTTATTTAATAAATTAAATATCTAAATTCAACATGTTAGATGTGAATTTCAATTTATCTAACATATGTGGTAAATTGTGCATATAAGCAGGGGACCATGTCCACACGGAGGCTAGACGTGGCCGGTCTGAATAGTCTGGACAGGACACTATGAGTTATAGTTCCGTAGAATAAGGCCATGGACCATTCCATCGACAATGGGCATCACCTATTCAACCACTTCCTAAACGAGCTAGGCTCAAATTGGATGCAGTTCTCTCTTCACTTCAGGACATGGAGGAACGTTCCGAATAGGCCGAAAGACCTAACGTGGGATGAGGTGGTGAAGGTAATTAATAGTATTTAATTATATTTTATATTTTGTAATTAATTTTATTTAATTAATATTTATTAATTGTCTTATTTCCAGTTAGTGGTATTTAATTATTTGTTATTTAATTGTGTTACAACTTAGGTTTGCAGTCCAGGATAACCGAAAGAGGTACATGTTGATGAAGATAGGCAACGGCTGGAATAATAAGAGGAATCGTCTCTTCCACATATGAATAAGGATGGGATATTCCTCTACAGCAGCTGATCGAGAACATCCCAAACGGCATCCCACTGAATGACTGGGCGAGTTTTGTCTAGTTCAGGAGGAGTGCAGAGGGGCAGGTAATTTATTTATAATTTCAATTTTAATTTTAATTTCATAAATTAAATGTTTTTAAATATTATAATTGTTTTATATTGTTTAAATACTTGTAATATTATTTTTTTTCAAGCACTTTCTTAAAGGAATACGAGGTGCCAAGGGCAACAGATGATCGACACGACAAGATCAAAGACCTTTACTGTCACTTACAGTAAGATGGTAACTTTTCATAATGTCAATTACTTTTACCTGATTATTTCATATTATAAATTTATTATTTTGTTGTTCATAATAGTAATTTAATTTTGTAATTGTTTTACGAGTGGAAGGCACAGGAGGAGAACTATTAGACGGACTATGGGGAGTTGTTCGCTATTACCTATAGACACCGTGACGAGACTCTAACCTCTCAGCAAGTAGAGGAGGCCACTATAAGTTAATTTATAGTTATATAGTTTATAAAACAACTTTATTGTAAATTTTAATAATTAATTGTCAAATAAAATGGCAAGAGTAAATGCAGTTTAATAATTAATTGTCTAATAAAATGGCAAGAGACCCAAACACAAGAGTCACAAGGGTCCGTGCACCCTACTGCACCATTGAAAGTGGTCAGGGTCCAGTTGAGTACCCCGAATGCATGAAGGGAATGGGGATAGGCGCTAGACCTAGCATGGTCTACGGTAAAAGTAGCGCCTCTGAGGCTGGCAGCTCTTGAGCACGGACGTCTGGGGTCAGCCATCTAAGGGATAAGTCTATTAAGGAGCTCTGTTCAGACTTAGCCAGGACATAGGCTGCAGTGGCCCATCGATGCAGCAGATGCAGTAGCAGGCTGATTACTATTATGCACAGCAACGTAATGGCGTGATATCACGAACTATATGCTGGAGCTGTCATGGAGTCACCTGTTCCCTGACGAGGAGCATCCACAAGTTCCCCCTGTCCTTCAGTTTGTCATCCAGCCGGCTCCTGCAATGATGATGGTGCTATTAACTTTGCTTAGCGCCCTGATACAGCCGCACCTAAGGGAGCCCCCCCTAAGGGAGGACCTGATAATCAACGCCATTATTCTTACCCTCCTGAGGGAGGACAAGATCATCATCCTTTGGGTAGTTAGTTTATGACAGTTATATTTTTTTTCAAACATTTGTAAATAAACTTGGATATTTATATTTTCAGAGTCATGTTAAATTTTTTTTTTGTTTTATGACATTTATATTTGTAATGTTAAAACTAACCACAAAAATAAAAAAAATAAATGAAATGTTTTTTGTAGCGGTTTTACAATGCTTTTTTGTAGCGGTTTTACTATAAAAACCGCTACACAAAATGAAATAAAATAATTTTGTAGCAGTTTAAGTCATAACCACTACAAAGATACAACATATGAAATTTGAATTTCAATCCTACCAACTGTCTTTGACATTTGTAGCGATTTTATACAATAACCGCTACTAAGCGAAAGTATTTTTAATAATTGGCCACTGTCGAGGAATATTGTAGCAACTTTATTTAAGAACTGCTACAAACTGTAAAAAAAAATTGAAATTTGAATTTCATATCCCACCCGAACATTGTAGAGGTTTAGCAAACGCAACCGCTATAACTAGAACCAATAAAGTTTGTAGCGATCTTTGTTTAATAACCGTTACAAATTATAAAAAATTGAAATTTGAATTGCATATCGCACCAGAAATTGGTAATGGTTTGACAAACAGAACTGCTACAAAATGAAACAATACATGTAGTTTTGTAGCGATCTAAGTGTAATAACCGCTACAAAGAGAAAATAAATTTTTTATAAATTTCCAATGGTCATGAAACTTTGTAGCGGTTGTGTTAATATTACCGCTACAAACTTATACACAGTAGCGGTTATGGTGGTGGTTTATAACCCCTACAAAATGTTAAACGTTACACCACCTTTTTATAAGCTTCCAAGCACCCGTAATTCTCTATTCACTCATCTTCCTCACTAAACTTTCTCATTAGCTATGGTAAGTCATGGATCAGATTGCCACACAATTCTCCATAATATTTGTACATATTAAACAATTTTTTGGATTTTGCCTTTTCTCAAGCCAGTTGTAATGACAAGATCATCTGTCCATGTCGGAGATGCAAGTTCAAGAAGTGGCATGCACGACAAGTTGTTAAGGCACATTCGCTTGTAAATCCTTTCCCAGAAGACTATATGCTCTGGGGAGTTCATGGTGAGAAGGCTAGCTAGTATGAGATATGATGACGCTCTTCCTTGAAGTTCATAAGTAGGAGTTCAATTAGATGAAGATAATCCTATTAATGATGTTGTGCATGATGCATTTGGTTTTCAAGATGACAACTTCAATGAAGAAATGCAAGGTTCAGAGCTGGTGTTCACAAGGAATGAAGCAACTGGGGATTTTTTCAGCTTGATGGATAAAGTATATCGTCCTTTATATCAAGGTTGTCGAAAATACTCTAAATTACCTTTCTTGATCAAGTTGTATCATATCAAGTGCTTGTGTGGAATAATAGATAAAGCAATGTCAATGTTGCTGGAATTATTACAAGATGCATTCCTTGACGCAAAGATTCCCATAACGTTCTACGAGGCCAAGAAGATTATTAACAGGTTGGGGTTGAACTATCAAAATATTGATGCATGCCCCAATAATTGTATGTTGTATTGGGGAGACAATGCCAGCAGGGTAACTGGTAAGTGAAGTCACATATCGAGATACAAAACAATTTGAAAGGGGAAACTAGAAGAAGAAACCTGTAAAAATTCTCAAGTACGTCCCTTTAAAGCTATGCCTACAAAGATTGTGTATGTCATATAAAACGGTGCAGCACATGATTTGGCATGACGTTGATAAGAATGAAGATGGTAAATTAAGACATCCCCGGGATACAGACTCCTGGAAAATGTTTGACAATGACTTTCCATCTTTCACGGCTAACCCCAGAAATGTTTAGCTTGCTTTGGCAACTGATGATTTCAATCCATTCGGGAATCTTAACACAAGTTACAGTATTTAGCTAGTAGTCTTAATTCCCTACAACTTACCCCTTGGATGTGTATGAACAAAGCTCCTTTATTTTGTCTATGATCATTCCAAGGAAAAAAGCACTGGGTAATGACATCGATGTGTATCTCCAACCCTTTATTGCGGAGTTGCTTGACCTGTGGAATGTCAGCATCGAGACATACGGCACTTACGGGAAGACATTGTTCAACTTGTGTGCATCTTTGATGTGGACGATTAGTGACTTTCCTAGCCTTTGAACATTGTCCTGTTGGAATGTGCATACTAGGTTAGTGTGTCAACTTGCAATTTCGACTTTGATGTAGTCAGCCTTCCCCATAGCAGAAAGTGGTGCTTCATGGGGCATCAAAGGTTTCTCAAAAGAAGGCATAAGTTTAGATTGCAACGGAATCACTTCAATAGAAAACCAAAAAAAAAGAGGACCACCTCAGATATTATCCAGTACAGATATCTTACAGTAGCTTGACGATGTTGAATTCAAGTTCGGAAAAAGCGACAATGTAGCACAAGCAAGCCAAAAAATGGGTAGGACTTCAACACCTCAGTAATGGAAGAAGATAAGCATTTTCTTCAATCTTCCATATTGGAAATCTAATTTGCTTTGCCACAATCTTAATGTCATGCACATTGAAAAAAATGTTTATGATAATGTGATATATATTCTTCTTAACAAACCCGGTAAGTCAAAAGATCATCTTCAAGTGAGGAAAGATTTACGTGCCATGGGAGTTTGTGAAGATGCGTGGCCAGATGAGCATGACAAATTTCAACCGGCAAAGTTCACCCTCACAAAATCAAACAAGGAAGTCTTCCTCTCAACGTTGAAGAAAATAAAAGTTCCTGATGGGTATTCAAGCAACATTTCTTGATGTATTGACATGCAAGATCGAAATGTTGCTGGCCTAAAGAGTCATGACTCACATGTTCTTATGCAATAGTTATCCTACTGGCTATAAAGAATGCACTTTCTCCCGATATGTCCATCATTTTAGTGGAACTTTATTCTTTCTTTCGGAAGTTATGTTCAAAGGTTTTGATCATTAAGGAGCTCGATCAGCTACAGTCCAAAATTATTCTTACGCTTTGTCATTTAGAGATGATCTTTCCTCTATCCTTTTTCACTGTGATGGTTCACCTTATAGTCTACCTTGTTCATAAGATAAAGCTCATTGACCTAGTTCAATATCGATTAATGTATCCTATTGAGATATACTCATTTTATATATGTGCGTCATTATTAGTTCCTAACTTTGATAATCACCCTTTTTCAGCATTTAGTATCATTTTTCCCTTCTTTACTTAGTAGGTTTCTTAGGAAATTGAAATTTTACATAAGGAATAAGGCGTGGTCAGAAGGTTCCATAGCTGAAGGTTACATAGGGGATGAGGTGTTGTATTTCTGTTCAAGGTACTTTGATGACCTTAAGATGACTTTCAACCGTCCCTATCATGTAGACGATTGTCCTGAACCTACACCAACTTCAGGAGAATTTATCCCTCGTGTTGGTGAACCAGTTGGGAGAACTGAGAACTTCAAACTAACAGCAACTGAGAAGTTGCAAGCACATAGGCATGTCTTGATTAATTTCCCTCAAGTTGAACCCTTCCTTCAGTAAGAATTATACACTCATATGTTATTCTATATCTTTCGTTACATTTTTCACTTACATTTTATGATCGCCTTCCCTTGATTAATTGCAGGGAATTCAGAAGTCATGTTAAGTCTCAACTCAAGATCCATACACAAACATCATCTGAACTTGACAAAAAGGTCCATAGAAAATTCCCCAACTGGTTTGCACGCAGAATACTAAATGACCACAAACCACACTCACCAAATTTCAAAACTCTCGCAATCGGCCCTCTTGACCATACAAAAAGGTTTACAACATACAATGTCAATAGGGTTTCAAGTTTTGCACAATTTCACGAGATCAAGGATTGCAAACTCAAAATTCAGGTGTTTAATGCATTTTTAGGATGAGGAGTTATGCCAACAGTAGTGATGCCAATATGCAGTTTTGAGGCGTCCCTTACTATGAAAAGCTTCTTGATGTCGTCAAACTTAATTACTAAGGCCATTTCACTATGACGCTATTCAAGTGTTTATGGGAAAGTACCATTACTTCCTGAGGACTCACAACTAACAACTTGGGCATCACATCGGTAAATTTCTCACGGCCAATCCACACTAGTCATTTTGAAGATGATGAGTCATATATTCTTGCCTCAGAGGCACACCGGGTTTATCATGTCAAGGATGAGAGACACAAGGATTGGTACATAGTAGTTCATTTAAAGCCTCGAAACCTTTACGACATGGGTGATGTCGATAACATCGCCTATAAGAGTGAGCCATTTCAGCCTGCCAATTTTGAAAACTTATTCCCTAAAGGAGATGGCAATTTACCTCTACTTCGATGCGTTTTTGTTAGTTCACATAATTTAAATTTATTTTTTTTTACAAAATAATACCAAACTAACAATTTCTTCACACAATTTCTATAGGGATGACGAGGATGAATGATTAAACAAATTATGCTTTTGTTTTTGTAACCCTTGGATGTATATTTTTTTAAAAAAAAAATCAGTACATTATTTGTAGCGGTTCCAAAACCGCTACAAAATCAATAAAAACCACCACAACAATTACAACCACTACAAATAACAAACAATAAACCGCTACAACATCTATCACATTAACTGCTACAAGTGCTACACAAACTGCTACAAGTGCTACACAGATCCCTATAAATATCTCCACCACATCCACTACTAGAAAAAATGGTTTTAATGTCTCTTTTTTTGGCCTTTTAAAGTCTGAAAAATGAGGGACGTCTATCTGAGGGTCGTGGAAAAAAACGTCAATAACGTCCATAAATGGGGGACATCTAAAGGCAGACTTTAGACGTCCCCAGTTATACTGGGGACGTTTAAAGTCCACATTAGATGTCCCCAGTTTTAACTGGGGACGTCTAAAGTGTCGCCTACCACTCTACCACGTCCCTTTTTATTTAAGGACGTTGAAAGCTTTTTTTTAAAATGGCCTTTTTTATATTGCACTGTTTGGAAAATGTAAACTGCAGAAATATGATTCCAACAACAGAATAAAACAACAGCAGTTTAGCAGAATGGAAACAACAACTTGAAACACAGTGATCAACCCAAGGCTCTACTACATGCAATAATTTTAAGGAGTAGCAAACTAATTAACTAACAAACCACACGAACTACACAACAAACTATATCCAAGTCTGTTATTGCACTAAAAAGACTATATCCAAGTCCCCAGTTTGTACAATAACCAAGACTAAATCCAATCTATGTCCAACAACAATAACGCTAATTATATATACAATATATAGAACTACCACAAAAGTATGTCCTACACAAACTACTAAAGACTTTACTCTGGTATACATTGAAGAAGATGTCCAGCCAAAAAGTCTCTGATCATATTTAGGTCTTCATATGAGTAGGCATCTTCATTGTCAAAAATCTGTAAATTAGAAAATAAGCTTAGAAGAAATAATGAATCAAGTGAATGAATTCCCATTGAATTACAACACCAAGAATATTATCCTCTGAGAATGAAGAAGCGATTACTTTGTTCAAAATCTGTCGTAATGCCACTCTGAATGATGTTAAACATATAAAGTAAGACATAATATCCACATTCCCAGCCACCAGGTTGTCGAGGGCACTATAAATCAAAAGCAAATGGTTAAAATCAATAAAGGCATATCTAAAACGACCGTCAATCAAAAGAACTTGATTTGAAACTACTTACCTTTGGAAACAACCATCTCGGATCTTTGCTACATTTACGTTCGCGTGGCCCGCCAAGTGCTCGATACATCGTGCATGCCCTGTCATTAAAATGAAAATCAACATAAATTAGAATAATTCATTAAGTCAAGAATCAAGAAGCAATGAAATACAAAAAAATAACTTACGTGTTCAAGACGCTTTTAGTTTCTTTGTCTGGTCTTCTATTTAAGGAATCAAACCAGTAAACAACATGGGACCGAGGACAGAGAACACACAAACTCCAATGATAACTATCACAACATATACAGATTAAAAAGAATTTAGATGGCAAGGCAATTATTTATTAAAAATCTCAAATACACAAAATTAAAATGCGTACCCTTGAACAATGGTGCTAGATAACAACGATAGTCGTCCTCTGCCAATGTGAAGCCCACATAGTTCGTCCTTCTTTTCAATGTATTCCCAATCCTTGTCGTATGTGCAGGAGACAAGAATCTATATAAATCAACTCTTTGAGAGTCAATGCATATACGACGGAAGGAGCTATAATAGAATTAAAATGATGAATATATTAGCTAGTTAAAATCAACTTAACTAAATGAAGGAAAAAATGGGAAATAAAAAACTTACAGGATTGCAAATTTGCCCCATCCAACATCTAGCTCCTCGAACTTAATGAATTGTTTAAGATCTTGTTTATCAATTGTGAAGTGATACTTTAATTCCTGGCCCACAATCCCTGTAGTCATATGCAAATCAATCTGGCAAATGCCTTTATAGATAGCATTAAAGAAAACACACAATCTTGTCACAGATAGCATTAAAGAAAACACACAATCTTGTCACAGTGCTTCGAACTTCATCTTTCATAATGCCTCTAATAGCTACTGGTAACAGTTGTTGCATCAACACATGATAATCATGGGACTTCATTCCCACTAACTTCAAATCGTCCATTGACACACACCTTCTCACATTCGAAGAATATCCTTGTGGTACCTTAATTTCATGCAAACACCCACACAAACTTTGTTTCTCCGCTTTTGATAGTGTATGCGCTGCTGGCTCCATGTATGCCCTCCTACCATCATCTCTTAGCTGTAGATGTAACCGTTCTCTTATTCCCATATCAACAAGGTCTAGTCTCGCACTAATCCCATCCTTGGTCTTCCCTGGAATGTGCAAAAGCGTACTGACAAGGCTATCACAAACATTTTTCTCCACGTGCATCACATCAATACTGTGTCTCACGTCAAGCCTACGCCAATATGGAAGATCAAAGAAAATTGATATCTTCTTCTATATGTTCTTCTCACCCGTAGTCTTCTAATTCTTACCGAGTAAGACATTGATATGTTCAACCCGACTGTAAACTTCCTCTCCGGTTAATGCCTTTGGAGCCATTCCATGCTCCGGTAAGCAGTTAAAACGCTTTCTTAACCTACGATACGGGTGGAACCTAGGAAGGAACCTCCTTTGACCTAGGTAGACCGTTTTTCTTCCATGTTTAAGTTGGTGGAAGTGAGTGTCTGCTTCACAGATCGGACATGCTTTATGCCCCTTCACACTGTACCCTGAGAGGTTTCCGTACGCAGGGAAGTCATTTATCGTGGTGAAAATCATTGCATGTAGCTTGAAGGACTCATTCTTATATGTATCAAACACATCTACGCCTTCTTCCCACAACTTCTTCAAGTCCTCAATCAAAGGCGCCAGGTAGACATCGATATCGTTTCCTGGCTGTTTTGGTCCAGAAATCATCATAGAAAGCATCACATACTTGCATTTCATACAAAGCCAGGGAGGCAAGTTGTATATTACAAGGAGTACTGGCCACACACTGTGTGTGCTATTAAGAGTTCCATACGGATTGATGCCATCTGTACAAAGCCCGAGCCGAAGGTTTCTCAGCTCACTGCCAAATTCAGGGAACATTTCATCTATTTTCTTCCACTGTGTAAAGTTAGCTGGGTGCCAAAGATATTTTCCGTCGGATATTTTATCATCCGAATGCCATCTCAACTTCTTCGCTTTTTTTGCAGTGCCAAACAAACGCTTAAAGCGCGGTATTATTGGAAGATAGCATAAAAATTTTACAGGTTGCCTTTTAGTTGTCCCATCGCCACAACCACCATTTTTCTTCACTTTGTATCGTACAGTTTGACACTTAGGGCACTCACTCAGACCTTCATACTCCTTTCTGTACAGTACGCAGTCATTAGGGCAAGCGTGTATCTTTTTATACTCCATACCCATTGTAGATAGGATTTTCTTGGCCTCATACATACGATTTGGAAGTACATTATCGTCTGGAAACATATCACACAACAGTTCAAGCAGTAATGTGAAACTACTATCGGTCCACCCACAAGTTGCTTTTAAGTTAACCAAATGTAATGTTCCTGTCAGCCGTGTGTACTTACTCCCAGGGTACAACAGTCTCTCTGCATCACTCCACAGGCTGTCATATTCATGCGACTACGTAAAGGATTCTACCTCAACGTCGTGAATCATTCTCTCCATTCTATCTTCATCTATGACATCCACAGCTTCCTTCTTGTGTGACGGACAATCAGTTACTTCCTCACCATGCCATATCCACCTTGTGTATCAAAGATTTATTCCATCACAAAGTAGGTGATCCCTTATAACTTCAACATCCCGTTTTCTCTTATTTAAACAATTGACACAAGGACAAAAATACTTCCCATTTTTTGCTGGAACATTCCTTCTAGCAAATTCAATAAACTCTTCAACCCCATTCTCATATTCTTCACTTGTTCTCAAAGCATTCATTCAACTATGATCCATTCTATTACCACCTATGCCATTCACACTCAAGTTTAGAATAATTGTCAACACTGGGAATTTCCTTTCACTATTTTGTTTTCCAAAATTTTGGCAGCATTTCCAATTAAAAGTGAGACATCCCAAAATCAAAATAACAAACCATCGCAGCCTAATTTAAACTAAACTAAACTAATTAAGAAGAGTAAAATAAAAATTCATAGCACTAAAACAAGAGTAAAAAGCAGGAAGCTAACATTAATTCTTCTAACCCAAACAAAAGGAGGAATACTTTAATTAGTGCTAAGAATTTCAATGAAAAACATGAAAATAATGAAGGGATATTAACTCAATGATAACAATCTCTTAGTCTCTCTTTCTTTGTTTTTTCTCTTTCTTGTTATATCCTTTTTCTCTTTTCTTTTTCAATTTCTCTTTTCTTTTCACTATTTAAAAAAATTCACATAGCATTGTTTCTCTTATTCATTAATCCCTTCACTGTCTTTCTTTCTTATATCATTTACACTTAATAAAACAATAAATGAATGAGAAGATAGGGGGAAATTGCATTAACTCAAACAAATGGCTAATTAATCAATGCAATTTTTCTTTAATGAAAGTTTAGGCTCAAATGGTTGAAACAAAGGATTCATGAGATAGGAATGGACATTTGGCCAAACTAGCTATAAAATTAAATGCCTAAATTATTTTTTATCATTCAAAAAGAGTTTTAAATTTTAAAAGAGATTCAAGACTATAAGTTCTAGAGATGAAATTGCAAGCTAATTAATCAATGCAATTTTTCTTTAATGAAAGTTTAGGCTCAAATGGTTGAAACAAAGGATTCATAAGATAGGAATGGACATTTGGCCAAACTAGCTATAAAATTAAATGCCTAAATTATTTTTGATCATTCAAAAAGAGTTTTAAATTTTAAAAGAGATTCAATACTTTAATTTCTAGAGATGAATTTGCAAGCTAATTAATCAATGAAATTTTTCTTTAATGAAAGTTTAGGCTCAAATGGTTGAAACAAAGGATTCATGAGATAGGAATGGACATTTGGCCAAACTAGCTATAAAATTAAATGCCTAAATTATTTTTGATCATTCAAAAAGAGTTTTAAATTTTAAAAGAGATTCAAGACTATAAGTTCTAGAGATGAAATTGCAATAAATATACCCTCTCTTAAAAGAAATAAATATTTAGCCTCAATTCCTCACTAGTCTTTGGCTTCCTAAAGTTAATTACCAAAGCCAAATTCTACGCCTACCTACTAACACTCTAAGAAGATAGAACCAAATCCTAATCAAACTCAATTCTTTCAAGATCAAATCAAACAACTTTTAGAATATTCATAAATCAAAATCCAAACTTCCAAAAAGCAATTTTTTTGTTCAAAATTTTTCAAAAAAATTTCTCTATATGTATAAAAGCAAAGAAGACAAGTTATGCAAACTCAATAGTATTAGTTATAAATTTTTAAAACTTAAAAAAACACAATTTAACAAGTGAATATATAGAGTGACCCGAGAACCATGTCAAGTTTTGAAGTATTTTATTTTGTAAGGGTTTTGTAAGGGTTCAGTTGGATCGCAAGTGATTCTTAAATGTCTAAAAAAATATGATAAATGACCCCAACACTACAAAAAAAAAAGGTATTTTGTAGCGGTGCAATTGTAGCGGTTATATTAAATCGCTATAAATTATAGTATTTGTAGCGGTTTTCACCTAAACCGCTACAAATTTGTAGCGGCAAGCTACGCGCCAAGTGGGGCGATAGATTAGCCGCGTTTTTTGTAACGGTTGAGCACATAAAACCGCTACAAATTTGGCGCGAAATTCCCACCAAAACTTATAGCGGTGAGTTTGTAGCGGTTAATGCACAGAAACCGCTACAATATTCCCGCCACTTGGCGCGACCAAGGCCTGCCAACAGGGTAGCGGTTATTTGTAGCGGTTACAGCAAAAAAAACCGCTATAAAATACCAAAGGTCAGCAGTTTGTAGCGGTTATACCCCTATAACCGCTACAGAATTTCAAGAGTCTCGACACTTGTAGCAGTTCTGGGAAATAACCGCTACAGAATTTCAAACGTTGTTAACATTTGTAGTGGTTATTGTAGAACCGCTACAAATTTTGTTGTTTGTAGCGGTTACAGTAGCGGTTATTGGAATAACCGCTACTAATATCTGGCCTATTTAAGCCACCGCCTCCCTCATTTCTCCTTTTGCCCATTTTGTTTCCTTGGGTTTCTCTGAGTGATTTCTTCAAGTTTTGAGCGTTCAGACGTCTGTGTAGGAGTTTCTGCTATAGTATTTCTCAGTATTTCCACTTGAGGTATGTATATAACATGTATTTTATTTGTATTTGTATTTTTATTAGATTTTTGCATAATAATATGACTAATTTTTTTTTGATTTGTACAGTTGATATGGCTTCACGAGAGGATAAGGGGAAGGCCCCTGAGGTCCCCAGACCGATTTTACGCGGTGGCAGCAGCCGGGAAGGGGGCAGAGGTAGGGGCAGCGCGGAGGCAGGGCGACCGGGGCATCTCAGCCCATCCCCCCACAGGAGTCGGCCCTACCACAGGCACCGCAGACAATCCCACAGGAGACGACCGCACCAGAGGTGCCTGAGGTTGGGGGGCCAGATATTAGCGTCGAGGACTTCCTCAACGAAGAGGAGTTTGAGATCCCGATTGGGTTGAGGGAGATGGAGCAGTTCCTTGATGAGGAGGACGCTCGGGAGCAGAACAACCCGCGAGGGTCGTCTTCGCGGTCCACTGGGTTTGAGGTGCAGGTCAAAGGTAAATTAATTTTTTAATTTAGTAAATTATTTTTTAAATTAGAAATGTTAACTTTGAATTACAATTTATCTAACGTGCGGTAAACTGTGCAGACGAGCAGGGGAACATTTCGACGAGGAGGCTAGACGTGGCCGGTGTGAACAGCTTGGACCGGAGCCTCCAAGTTATAGTGTCGTGGAATGAGGGCACTGACCAGCCCATCCACAATGGGGGTCACCTGCTCAACCGCTTCCTGAATGACTTAGGCGTGAATTGGATGCGGTTCCCCCTCCACTTCAAGACGTGGAGGCACGTTTCGAGGGGGCCAAAGGACCAGGCTTGGGAGGAGGTAGTTCAGGTAATTAAATATTAAATTAATATTTTTTGTAATTAATTATATTTAATTAATATTTTTTAAATTATGTTTTTTGTAATTATTGATATTTAAATATTTTTTTTCAGCTGCGGTTTGCCGTCCGGGCCAACCGGAAGAGGTACGCCCTCGTGAAGATGGGTGACGCCTGGAGGAACAGGAGGAACTATCTCTTCCACAAGGTGAACAAGGACGGGACGATTCCTCTGGAGCAGCTGATCGAGAGTGTCCTGGACGGCGTGCCGCCTAATGACTGGGCGAGTTTCGTCCAGTTCAGGAGGAGCGCTGAAGCGCAGGTAATGAATTTA
Source organism: Inga leiocalycina (assembly GCA_963242795.1). Lineage (NCBI taxonomy): Eukaryota > Viridiplantae > Streptophyta > Magnoliopsida > Fabales > Fabaceae > Inga > Inga leiocalycina. The sequence continues at coordinate 60,621,050 of OY725325.1, read as the reverse complement.
TTATATTTTTTATATATAATTTTGTAATTGTTAAATATTAAATTATAATTTCAATATAATTTTTATTTAATTTTAAATTATAATACATTTAATATTTTTTTTTCCAGGAGCTTTCTCAGAGGAACACCGAGATCCGTGCGCAGCAGACGATCCACCACACAGCAGGATCGAAGACCTTTGCTGTGACCTATAGCGAGCTGGTAACTTTTCAAAATATCACTTACTTTTAGCTGATTATTTCATAATACTAATTGAATTTTGTAATTGTTTCAGGAGATGAGGGTACAACAGGAGAACCGTCAGACGGACTATGGGGAGTTGTACGCCATCACACACAGACACCGTGACGGGACTGCGACCTCTCAGCAGGCAGAGGCGGCCATTGTAAGTCATTTTATTATTATAATTTTTATAAAACCAAGTTAATAATGAAAAATGCTAATTAGTAATTGTTTCAAAAAATGGCAGAAGCGGATGCAGCAGTCGCAGGCTGAGCTGCGACAAACCCAGCCTGAGGAGTCACAGGGGTCAGTGGACCCGACCGCTCCTTTGAAGGCGGGTCTGGCTCAGGCTGAGCACCCCGGACGCGTGTGGGGGATGGGGATAGGCGCCAGATGTAGCATGGTCTATGGCAGGAGCGCCGCCTCTGAGGCTGGCAGCTCTAGAGGGGTCAAACGTCCGAGGGACGAGTCTATTGACCAGCTACGATCAGATTTGGAGCAGCAGATGGCGCAGCAGCAGATACAGGTGCAGCATATGCAGGAGATGCAGCTGCACGCTGATATGATCTATGCTCAGCAGACGCAGTGGCGTGAAATCACCAACAACTTGCTCGAGCGGTCATGGAGTCGCATGTTCCCGGACGAGCAGCATCCAGCGGTTCCCCCTGTCCCTCGCTACGTCGTCCTGAGTACTACTACTCCTCCTCCTCCTGCTCCAGCTGATGACGATGGTGTGGTTCACTCTGTGCAGCGGCCCAATCCAGCAGCACCTGAGGGAGCCCCACCTGAGGGAGCACCAGATGATCAGCCTCCAGCTATTTAGTCTAGGACATTTTTTTTATTGGAACATTTGTAAATATATATATATATGAGTTTGTATTTCAAAACTTTCTTATTGTGTTTAATATAATTATATTTATATTAGATCACGTTGTTGAATTTATGAATTAATATTTCTAAATAAAAAAAGTAAAGCATATATATATTTGTAGCAGTTTTAAGTTAAAACTGCTACAAATATATAAATTTGTAGCGGTTTTAAGTTAGAACCACTACAAATATATATATTTGTAACGGTTCCTAAATAAAAACCGCTACAACTATATATATAGTTGTAGCGGTTTTACAATAAGAACCGCTACAAATACTCATCATTTGAATTTTAAAATTTGCCGCCTTTGTGCACATTTGTAGCGGTTACGTTATGTATAACCGCTACAAATTAAAAATTATTTTTAAATTGGCTGTCCAACGGCTTTAATGTTAGTAGCGGTTTTATACATATAACCGCTACAAATACTCAACGTGTATATTTTGAATTTCCCACCAATGTCTAACGGCTTGAAAATTAGTAGCGGTTTTATATAAATAACTGCTACAAATACTCAACATATATATTTTGAATTTCCCACCAATGTGTAACGGCTTGAAACTTAGTAGCGGTTTTATATGTATAACCGCTACAAATACTCAACATATATATTTTGAATTTCCTACCAATGTGTAACGGCTTGAAAGTTAGTAGCGGTTTTATATGTATAACCGCTACTAATATTTTATAACTGTAGTGGTTAGTGTAGCGGTTTTAGAACCGCTACAAAATTATAAACGTTGGAATTTCAAAATATAAGGTTCTTGGCATTCGTCATTCTCTTCTCACTCATCTTCTTCTCTATACTTTCTTCTCTCTCACTTGTACCTATGGATAAATCATGGATCAGGTTGCCATGCAATTCTCCTGAATATTTGTATGGATTAAACAGTTTCTTGGATTTTGCATTCACTCACGCCAGCTGTAACGGCAAGATCGTCTGTCCGTGTCGGAAATGCAAGTTCAAGAAGTGGCATGCACGAAATGTTGTGAAGGAACATTTGCTTGTGAAGCCTTTCCCTGAGGACTATACGTTCTGGGCAGTTCATAGTGAGAAGGCTAGCATTAGATATGACGATGCTCTTCCTCAAAGTTCTCAAGTAGGCGTTCAAGTAGATGAAGATGATCCTGTGAATGATGCTGTGCGTGATGCGTTTGGATTTCAAGGCGACAACTTCAACGAAGAAGTGCAAGCCTTTGAGCCGGTTTTTATGGGGAATGAAGCAGCTCAGGATTTTTTCAGCTTCATGGATGAAGCATATCGTCCTTTATATCAAGGTTGTCACAAATATTCTAAATTATCTTTCTTGATCAAATTGTATCATATCAAGTGCTTGTGTGGGATCATAGATAAGGGAATGTCGATGTTGCTCGACTTATTACAAGATGCATTCCCCGATGCTGAGATTCCCACAACGTTCTACGAGGCCAAGAAGATTATCAACAGGTAGGGGTTGAATTATCAAAAGATTGATGCATGCCCAAATGATTGTATGCTGTATTGGGGAGACGATTCCAGCAGGGAGACGTGTAAGAGATGTCACATATCGAGGTACAAGACAATTCAGAAGGGGAAAAAACAGAAGAAGAAACCTGCAAAGATTCTCAGGTACTTCCCTTTGAAACCTCGTCTACAAAGATTATTTATGTCGTCTAAAACTGCTGAGCACATGAGGTGGCATGCCGTTGATAAAAATGAAGACGGTAAATTAAGACATCCGCGGGATGCAGCTGCTTGGAAAACGTTTGACAACAACTTTCCAGATTTTGCGACTGACCCCAGAAATGTTCGGCTTGCGTTGGCGACCGACGGTTTCAATCCTTTCGGGAATCTTAGCACAAGTTACAGTATTTGGCCGGTAGTCTTAGTTCCCTACAACTTACCCCCTGGATGTGTATGAAACAAAGCTCTTTCATTATGTCTATGATCATTCCAGGCAAAAAGGCACCGGGCAATGACATCGATGTGTATCTCCAACCGCTTATTGCGGAATTGCTTAACCTATGGAATGTCGGCTTGGAGACGTGCGACGCTTACAGCAAGACTTTGTTCAACATGCGTGCAGCCTTGATGTGGACGATTAGTGACTTTCCTGGCCTTGGCACATTATCTGGTTGGAATGTGCATATAGGGTCGGCGTGTCCAGCTTGCCATTTTGACTCTGATTTCAGAGCCCTCGCAATCGGCTCTCTTGATCATGCAAAACGGTTTACAGCATACAATGTCAATGGTTTTAAGTTTTGCACGGTTTCACGGGATCAAGGATTGCAAACACATAATTTGGGTGTTTATGGCACATTTGGGACAAGGAGTTATGCGAGCAGCAGTGACGCCAACATGCAGTTCGAAGGTGTCCTTTACTATGGCAAGCTTCTTGATGTGGTCGAACTTAATTATCAAGGCCGTTTAACTGTGACGCTGTTCAAGTGTTTGTGGGCAAATACCACTACTTCTCGGGGACTGACAACTGACGACCTAGGGATCACATCAGTCAATTTCTCACGGCCGATTCATACTGGTATTTCTCAAGATGATGAGCCATATATTCTAGCTTCAGAGGCACATCAGGTTTATTATGTCAAGGACGAGAGGCATAGGGATTGGCACATGGTCGTTCATTTAAAGCCAAGAGACCTTTACGACATGGGTGAAGGCGATAACATCGCCTACGAGAGTGAGCCATTTCAGCCAGCTGATTTTGAAAACTACTTCCTTGAAGGTGATGACAATTTACCTTTACTGCGGTGAGTTTTTTTAAGTCCACGTCATTTGAATTAAATTTTTTAAATTTAATAATACATCCATAACAATAATTTTTCTACAAAATTTCTGTAGGGATGGCGACGATGAGTGATCAAATTCAAATTATTCTTTTGTCTTTACAAAAACTGCAAAAAAAATTTTAAAATAAAATGTAAAAAAAATTTTAAAAAAAATAAATAAAATAATATTTGTAGCGGTTATTGAACCGCTACAAATAAAAAATTAACCGCTACTAAATGAATAACCGCTACAAAATGGATACATTAACCGCTACAAATAGTACGTGGATCACTATAAATATTAAACCGCTACAAATAGTACGTGGATCCCTATAAATACCCTTACCCCAACTCATTTCAAACACTCCCCAATTTCTTTTCACCTTACATTTCTTTCATTTTCTCTCATTTACAACTTCTTTCGTATGAGTAGCGGTTATTAAAACCGCTACTAATTTTATGAAATTCAAAATTAGTAGCGGTTTGTTAACCCCTACAAAATAAAAAATGTCATTTTTTTCGCCAACAAAATTTCAATTTTTTATATTTGTAGCGGTTTTTTAACCGCTACAAAATTTAAAAAAAATTCATTTTTTTCGCTCTCAAAATTTCAATTTTTTATATTTGTAGCAGTTATATAACCGCTACAAATATCTCTGAAAAAAATATCGTCTATGTGGGTGTTGTAGCGGTTAAGTTGAACCGCTACAAAGGATGTAGCGGTTATTTTTGCTTGAGTAGCGGTTTTATATAACCGCTACAAAACTACTTGCAACATACGATTTAGTAGCGATTCTAGTAACCGCTACTAACCTTGTTTGTAGTGGTTAAAACCGCTACTAATATCCATTTTTAACCGATACTAAATTACGTTTTTTTGTAGTGCAACATACATAAGGTTTAACATATTCTAACATTAATTCAATTTTTTCTTAATATAAATAACTCATTTGAATCACATGAGCTTACATTGTAAACAAGATCTGTTCCCCAAAATAATTATTTACATTACACAAAACATACGCACCTGATTTTCTCAGAAACCAAGTGCAGAATCCAAGTGCATGCAGCAACAATATAACCCAGAAACGCAGAACCAAGTGCATGCAGCAACAATATAACCCAGAAACGCAGAACCAAGTGCAGCAACAATCCAGAAACACAGAATCCAATTGCAGCAACAATCTAGAAACGCAGAATCCAAGATTTTCTGTAAATTCTTAATTGCTTCACATAATAATCCAACTCACGCCTCATATGCACATGATTTTAGGAAACCCAGAAACGCACCTGAATAATTCTGAGAATGCAGCAGCAGCAGCAAATAGCAAGACCCACATGGCCACGGGAATGGGAGAAGAGGGAAGACAAATGCAGGGGAGGGGAGGTGCGCCTTTGTTCAGTAAAGGAGTTATGAAACTCAGCTTACGAGTTTGGGAGAAGAGGGAAAACGAATGCAGCAAGGGAAGTGGAAATCTGGAGACACTCACGGGTATGGCAAAGCACACAAGGTAAAGCTGCCATGTACAGTGAATGAAGTGATGGTTCTGCATGATTCTGCGTCCCCAGTCAAAATGGGGACGCCTAAAGTAAGCTTTAGACATCCCCAGTTAAAATGGGGACGTCTAATGCTTACTTTAGATGTCCCCATTTATTCAAGGGACGTCTAAAGCCTATTTTAGACTGCCACAGTTTCTCTGGGGACATCTAAAGTCCACTTTAGACGTCCCCAGTTGAAACTGGGGACGTCTAAAGTGTTGGATTTTTTTTTTGTCAAATTTATTCAGCGCCATATCCTCCCGCCAAATATTGAACTTTGGACGTCCCTAACTTAAAAAGGGAGTCCTTTAGGGACGTAAAAAGTCTAGTTTGTAGTAGTGATCTCATTTCAAACACTCCCCCATTTCTTTCAACCCTTCCTCTCTTTCGTTTTCTCTCATTTACAAATATTTTTCTAAGAGCTGAGAATCTGAACAAGGTGATCAAATATAATAAAAAGTTTTTTTATACTTCCACTTCAATATTTTTTTCCCTTACAAAATATTTATTCTCACTATTCCTTTTCAGATATTGAAGGAGCTTTTCTTACTGTTTCCTACATAATGATAACCACATTGTAGCAGACAATACAATAATTTCTTATTACCTACAAATTCTCAATAATATTAACAATATATAATTTATACTATGCCAATTTAATTACATGATTCTTTTTACATAATAATTACTAGAAGATAAACTATTGAAATAATAATTTATTCAATCCCATATTATAAAAATGGAGAAAGATAATTGTATAATTTTTTTAAAAATTTCAAAAAATATTTGTAGCTGTTCATAGCAATAAAACTGCTACAACTGAAAAATAATTAAATTTCTGATTTCAAATTTTAAATTTCATATGTTATTAGTAGCGGTTATTTAACCGCTACTAATGTTTGGCACCTCTTTTAAATTTCTTTCTTTAAATTTAGTAGCAGTTTCTTAACCACTACAAAAGCATAGCAAATTTGCATGTTTTCATTTCCTGCCACAGGCGCCAACAGTTGTAGCAATTTACAAATGTGGACGTAAGATAACTCAACATTATTGAATATTGTAGCAGTTGGTGGAAACTGCTACAAATATAGTAGCAGTTTTGAGTAACCGCTACCAAAACATTTACAACAATGGATTTGGTAGCGGTTTTAATATCCGCTACTAATGTTGTTTGTAACGGTTAAAACCACTACTAAATCGCATTTTTCTTGTAGTGATTAATTGGTACATATATTATTAGTCAGGAAATATATGCAAATGAAATAATACGTTTATTAGATATCATTATATATAACATATGCATATGAATAGTGAATATTATATAAGAATTCTTGAAAGGTCCAAAATGTTGAAAGCATATCTAAGAAAGTATTCAGTGTATAAAATGTTACATGGATTAAAATAATTTCAGTATATATGAAAAATGAATAATTTTACATATCAAGTTATTAGAAACCTTAATGATTTCAAAACTATATATTTTTGCTATGATGATGTTGTTTGTAAAAATTTATTGAATTTAATGGTCTATAAGTATCACATATTTATGAATATTTACATCATGCTAATTTGTAGTTATTATGTTCTTTCTAGTAAAATCAAGATGCTGCAGATACACTATGGATACTATGAATTGAGATTTAATGTGATAGTTTTATGAAACTATTCTATAAGGACATTTTGTTGATAACAAATTGAACATGTAGATAGAAGATATATCATGGTGATTTTCAGGATAATTTCCTTTTATTATTTTCACAATGCATAGAGGCAAATGGAGAATATATTGATATTTAACATATCCAGAAGATATGGTAGATAATTATGTTTCAGCATATGATTTGATGACAATGCATTATGCATATTTTAGATAAAAAGAACATCAATTGCATGAAAAATCATTTATGACAGTTGCAATTGAGAAATCAATATATTGTCTTGATATATGACAATGGACAATGAGTGATGTTGCTATCAGGGGGAGTAAAGATCATGTTGTACTCTTTTCCTTAACCAAAGTTTTATCCCACTGGGTTTTCCTAATAACGTTTTTAATGAGGCAACTTCAATATTTATTGTGTACTTTTTTTCCTTTACTGGGTTTTTGTACCATTGAGTTTTTCCAAGTAAGGTTTTATTGAGGCACAATATTTATTTATGGACATCCAAGGGGGAGTGTTGTAAATATTATACGATGTGGATGTCCATAAATTATCCAACTCTTGGCCTTTCATATATCCTTCACTCCATAACCTCTCATTCTTAGGATTCCATATGTGTTCAATGCTATAAACTTATAACTTCCTTAATGACTGGTTTATAGGAGTTTCTTATGATTAATACCATTATGCTCATCTTTATTTCCTTGTAACCATGTTTATAGAATTCAATGGTTAGAGCCCTATAAATAGAGGTAATGTATAATGTATTGGTAACAACAGTGAAGTGAATGAGAGCTCCTCCAACTTTCTCTCAATATTCTCTATCTCCCTTATGTCAATCTCCTGTACTTTTCTTATTTTCATAACAGGTATATAGAATGTAGTGATCAATGGAAAGTGTATAATAAACAAGCAACTATGTAAGCAAATCAAACCAAACCTAAAAATCAGTTACGTTAACATGAAACAGTGCAAGGTAAACATGAAAACCCTGAACAATCGATCAGCTTTTACACTAAATTTGCACAGAATGGAAAACATTAAATGAAGATACAATCATTAGGAAATTATCTAGCGGTATATACTTTTGGAGAAAACCAAGGCGGCCACGGTGACGGTAGACAGGCACGAAAGGCAAAGGCATTCTTCATTGACCAATAAGAAAATCGTTGACAAAAGCTTAGTTAGCACATATTTCACAAAAGTTCCAGGGACTAAGCAAGACAAATTTAGGGTTTCTAATGTGCATAATTAAACCATAATTTTATATGATTTTTTATGATTAATTTAGGATTTTTAATGCACTTCTTGAGCCATTATTGCATGATTGAATACTAATTTGAGTTAGGGATATTTGTATTGAATTAAGTGTAATTAGGGACCAAATGGCCATAATTTGTTAATTATACATGCAAATGATTTCTTGGACTTTTGATGCTACCTTGTGCTTAATCTTGCATTATAGGTATTTAAGAAGAAAATTTGAGATTTTGAAGGGTCAGAATTAATATTTTGAGGACCAAAAAAATTACATACAAGTCCCTAGAATTTCTGGAAATTGCAAATCAATGCAGAAAAGGGACCAAGGAAAATTACAGAACAGGGCCCATATGTTTTGAAAATAACAGTTCATGCCATAAAAGTTTAAAAGTTTACAGTTTAGTCACTTCATTAGCTTTTGAATCTTTTCATTTTAGTCCCTGGTCAAAAAGGATCAGGTTAGTTGACCGAGAGTTTTTCTTCTTCCTGGAGATCAGTTTCAGGGCTGTGACATTCTTGAAACACCAGAGCTTGAGATCATGATTTTGGAGAGCTTGAAAGGAGTGGGAAAGATACAAAGAGCCACCACCACCGTCTAGAACTTCCTTCTTCACCACACTCACCCATCTTCTTCTTCCACCTTCACTTTTTCTAGTGAACAGAGATGACAGACTGAACAAAGAGAGCTCATAATCACAACGGTGCGAAGATTCAGAGACTCGACAGACCAGTTTAGACCTCCATGTGGCATGCTGCAAAACCTTCTTAGAGAGCTCAGTCATGCCGCGGAGAGAAGAGAAATACCAGAGAATTTCTGGCGAACAAGAGAGCTCAACAGTTGCAGAGGTTGACAGCTCAGAGCACTAGCGAACTTCTCTTCCTTTTCACCGGTGATCTTCTCTCCTTCTACCATTCTCATCATCACCTGAATCTTCCACAGCTGGGAGAGAGAGCTTCGACTGGAGCTTTCATTATCACCCATGTCCTCTCTATTCTTTCTCCATCCACCACTACCATTCCACCTCAGTCATCTTTATTCTCTGTCAACCATAACACTGACGAACTTCTCTCCACCACCAGCTTCGTCCTCACCACCATTATTCCTCCTCGTGTATTTTTATAGACATACACTAAAATAAAACAACAAACAAAAACAAAAAAAACTACGCGGCACCCATATCTAAGAGTATCATAGAATGAACGCACTCCAGCAGATAACGACCAAACAAGCCCTGCAGATATTCTCAAAGATTCCTTAGCTAGAGCATCCGCCACATGGTTAGATCTACGTCCACACCATTCCATGGAGACCTCCCAGCTTCTGTCCAGCATCTCGTGAATCTTCCCCAATAATTAAGCTTCCATGTGATCGTCCTCCCAGCCACCTATTATCAACTCCAAAACCTCCAAGCAATCAGACTCGATCACTATACACCGCCTCCCCGAATCCCAAGCCATCTTAAGCCCTATCATTACTGCCCAAATCTCAACATGAAGGCTAGATCTTCTACCCAAGCCATACATGAACCCAGTCAACAGTTTGCCTTCATGATCCCTCACAATCCCTCCACACCCCGTAAGGTCCCCTTCTGAACTACACGCGCCATCCACATTAACTTTGGCCCAGCCAACATATGGAGGCTTCCATATGCTAGAGTCTCCTATCTCAAAATGGGACTTGCAAAGCTTCATATCAGCCCATCTTGTCTGAACTCGGACTTGAGCTATCAACTGATTAACTCCCGAAGTCTTACCTTGAAATACTCCAGAGTTTCTATTTAGCCAAAGCTGCCTACGAAAAATTGCAAACCACACCGGCCAACTCACCCCTTCATGTTCTTGTCTCTGTGATAAGTTCCATCGTATCCAAGAGCTTATATCTGTAAACTCATAAAATTTGCTACACTGGGAAGGAGAGTCTGAAAGCTTCGCCCAACAACCCCTCGCCAGACGGCAGTCCTGGAGAACATGCAACACACTCTCGGGCACCCTTGCACACAGAAAACAATCCTGCTGTACTTGCATACCACACACTGCTCTCCATGAGTTCGTCATCAATCTCCCGCGAGCTGCCATCCACAGAAAGGTTTTACACCTTTGTGGAGTGCGTAACTTCCATATATTCCTCCATAACCCACGATTAGGAGAGGACCGCACCCCCACCACCAGTCCATATGCTGACTTGAGAGTAAACTCCCCACTGTGCGAGACCCGCCATATGGGTTTATCATCCTCGGTTCCTCGAGTAACCGGCATGACCCTCCGTAAGACATCAAGCACAGGGTAAGGCAAGAAAGAATCAAACTTTGCCCAGTCCTACCCACCTGACGGGGTTACATATGCACACACAGGATCCTCTAACATGCCATCCGGAATATCTCTAACATAATACTCATAAGGCTATCATGATGCCGAAGCCATGGGTCTGTCCAGAAATGCACTCGGTCACCCTTTCCAATCCGCCATCCCACACCTTCCTGCACCCGCTCCCAAACATTCCTTATCCCCTTCCATGCTTGAGAACCACCTCTCACATTCTTTATGACTGGAAAAATATCTTCTCCGTATTTATATTTTTCCCGCATAAACTTCACCTATAGGGTATCCCGTTGCTTCACAAGGCCCCACCCCAGCTTCATCATAAAGGCTTCGTTCTGTTTACGAGCATGACATAGTCCCAGGCCTCCTGCATCCTTCGGCTTACATACTTCATCCCAGGTAACCATTGAAGGCTTCCTACTCATACCAGAGCTTCCCCACAGAAAACCCCTACACTTCTTGTCAATTTCATCGCAGGTGGCTGAGGGTAACCATGCTGATTGCATGGCATAGCTGGGGATTGTTGAAACTATCGAAGAGACAATTGTATGACGAGCAGCCATTGACAAAGTATTCGCCTTCCAACCCTTCAAACGGTCTTCCATCTAAGTTAATAGATACTGGTATGTGTGCTTTGACACCCTATCATGATGTAATGGGATACCTAGATATTTACCAAGATCCGCAGTCGGTGTAAACTCAAGAAAAGCGCTGATCTCTGACCTCCTGGTATGACAAAAATTTCCTGAGAAGAAGATCCTGGACTTGGCTCTATTAACTCTTTCTCCCGAGGCAGCACAGAAATCATCCAAGCAGGCCTTGATAATTGCTGCTTGGTCAAGAGAAGCCTCAGCGAACAAGAGTAAATCATTAGTAAAGAACAAATGAGAAATAGCCACACCATACTTTTTCAACCTGAACGGAACCCAATTCTCCGCATTCATCTCCGCTTGAATCAGATAGGCCAGTTTCTCCATTACAAGTACAAACAGGTATGGAGAGATAGGGTCACCTTACCGAACACCACGGGACGGTTTGAATGTTAGTCCAAGATTGCCATTTCACATAACCTGCATCTCAGGGGTAGTTAGGCAAGCATTAATTAAATCTATAATTTGAGGTGGGAACTGTAATTCATGCAAGTGTGCCACCACAAAATCCCAACGCACATGATCATAAGCTTTCTCAAGATCAATTTTCAAAACCATAAATCCCTGTTTCTTCTTCATAGTCTTCATCGAGTGAACAATTTCCTGGGCAAGGATAATATTATCAGAACTCTGTCTCCCAGGCACAAAACTGCACTGGTTCAATGAGATAATCTGTGGCATAACCCGCTTCATCCTGTTGGCTAGGATTTTTGTAACAACCTTATAGATGACGTTACACAAGCTAATAGGTCGAAAATCACGAATGCTCTATGGGATCTCAATCTTGGGGATCAAAACGATATGAGTCCCATTAACCCTCCTAAATAGGATCTCAATCTTGGGGATCAAAATGATATGAGTCCCATTAACCCTCCTAACCTCATTTGGCCGGCAAAAGATATCCTGAACCATCTTCACCACCATCTCCCGTACAATACTCCATTGGTTTTGAAAAAACAACGGATTCAAGCCATCTGGACCGGGGGCCTTAAGGGGGCCCATGCTGAAAACTGCTTATTTCACTTCCTGTTCCATAACCATTGCCCCCATCATTTGTAATAAATTCTCAGAAATCATCGGATACGTGCCACCAAAATTGACTTCTCCACTCTGATTCTGTTCCACAGTATAGAGATTCTGGAAAAAATTAGTACCTTCTTGTTTAAGTTCTTTCTCACTGTAGATCCATACCCCATCATCTTTTTTAAGCGCTTCCACTTGCTTTCTCCTTCGGCGACTATTCGTAACTGTATGAAAATACTTCGTATTTTTATCCTCATGTGTATACCAGTTACATCGAGAACGCTACAGCCACATTAATTCTTCCTGAACCAAACACTGTTCTAGCTCTTCCCACACCAACTTCCTTTGATTCTCCCCCTCTGGTCCTTTATAACTATTTTCGTTCAACTTCTCCAATTTATGAAGCAACTGAGCTTTCCTGTGATTAATATTGCCAAAACTCTTTACATTCCATTCTTTGACCTCTGCTTGAAACCTGGCAACATTTTCCTCCCAAGATCTAGAAAACCTCCACATATTCTCCACCATAGACGAAAAAGAATCATCTGTAACCCATGGCGCAAAGAACCTGAACAGCTTCCAATGCCAACGTCTAGGTCCTCTCACCCATCGTATAAGAAGCGGGCAGTGATCAGACTTGTATTGTGGAAGGTGCAACAAAGAGACATTGGGAAACATATCAAACCATTCCTTCGTTGTTACAACCTTATCAGTTCTGCTTGCCGATCCATTCCTCCTCCAGGTGAACTCGGGTCCTTGAAAACCCATTTCTTCCATCCCACTTTCCCTCAACCATTTTGCAAATAAATTATCATGTCGGCTTGGTACTCGTGATAAGGACCTTCTGTCCTCATCCCGTATAGTCGCATTGAAATCGCCTCCCACACACCATTTCGTCACACCACTCTCCCGGATTACACTAATTAAGCTACCGCCATAAATCTCTACGCTTTAAGTAGTTTGGATGTCCGTATACCACCGAGAGATCCCAGCTCGAATCCTTTCCCTCATTAAAGACCCCATGCAGAACTTGTGAATCTTTAAAAGTAACCTTAAAATCAACATTATTTTCCAAAAACACCATATGCCACCACTGAACCTATTTGCTTCGACTACCTCCACATTCTCCATTCCCCAAGCGTCTGCCAAGCACTCCTGCCTTCTCACTCTTCTACCTTGGTTCAAGAAGAGCTAAGAAATCAAATTGATAAAGCCGCTGTAACTCAGAGATCAACCCTGCAAAAATCTTGCTCCCAGTACCCCGAGAATTCCATATTAATAGGTTAAAATCCATAAAAAAATAATGTGTTAAAGTTTAGGCCCCAAGCTACTGCTCCTTAGTGCTGGATTTTACCACGTCACTCATCTCTGTATCACCCAACTCATGTGAGAGAGGATTCTGGCATACACAGAACTGTGCGTCACTGCCTTCGCCTGGGTCCCATGGATTAGTAGCCACCACATTTTCTTCATGCTTCCCTTTCTTTGTATTCATATTCCCTTGCTCCTTTGCCCGAGCCTTCACCGCGGTAGCAACTACTGGCAACATACTTCTATTCTATATTGCAATCTTAGTAGACACGGGCCCAGTCTTAACTTGCGCATTGATCTTGGCCCCACCCAAACTCATCTCCATAGTATTGCTCTTTACCAATCCCAGCCGTGTTTTAGCCTCCAAGAGAATACCCATATCAGCTAGCCCATCCGGTTTATTAGCTTTCTTCTGAGTAGAGATCGGTTTTGGGCTCAAAATCAACTGCTTTGGCCCACTTATGCATTGACTCTGAATCTCTTTGATAGGAACCGAGGATGACGGCTGTTGCTCCTCATTTCTAGCCGTGATATCGTCCGTTATTGCACCACGATTCAATATCTCCTGCAACGGCTCTCTATTCCCCAAAGTCCGTGACGTCCGATAATCACTCTCGTGTTTACCACCACCTTCATCGGACAGTCAAAACCACCACCATCATCTTCAACTTCTCTCTCTAGAGCTCTAATTCCATAGTTCAGTTTCCTTACATTTCTATGCTTGAACCCAACAAACCCATTCTCTAATTTCACCTTTGAATTGGCCTGTCACTCTTTTTCCATGAATTTCCATTGTTTTGAAGATGCTTTGGCTGTCGTTAAGTTCATGAGAGGCTAATTTGTTTAATTCTTGGTGGTAGAGAGTGGCTAGAGCTCCAATGTGCTACAAAGGGGAGTTTATTAGTTTTTCATTAGCTCATTATATATATTGTAATATGTTTGGTTTGATTTGTGTTGTTGGCACATATTTATGAGACTTGGATGAGTGTTCATTTGTCTTTGCTAGTTAACCTTTTTGTTGAATTTTGTTTTGATGCTCTTGAACTTTGTATTGAACTTATTTCCTTATGTTTAAATGAGATTATACATTGTATGTGATTACTATTATGTGTAGTTAAATTAACTCACACTAAAATGATTTTCAAACACACATCAAGTGATTTTTAACAATTTATCTAAGAGATGACTATGAATACGATGATAGAATTAGTTATTAATTAGGTTAATTGTGCTCAATACGATTACTTGGGGTTTTCAATTTGACTTGATGATAAATTAACTTTCAAATTATTTCAAGAAGTTAGAAAGAGTTATTAATTTTGCTACTAAGACTCATTTCATCATTCATATTCTCATTTCCTCATATCCATTCCATTTTATAAAAAAAAGACCAAAAATAGTAGTTTTAGGATTTTTAATTAACTTTTGCATTTACCTATTTTCAAGCAAATACCAAAACCAACTTCCCCTTATTTCATTGCATTTGCATAATATTTAGATTACTTAAGAATCAACAGAAGGCTCCTCAAGAAGAGAGAACAATTCTAGGTTTGCCTCTGTGCAATCCTTAGATAATTTTTTTATTGTGAACCCCAAGGCTAACATACAAAAAACTCTCATGAATGCTTGTGATGCCCCAACCTCCCAAAAGTTTGATTATTAGATTCTACCTAAAACAAATGATATTGTGATATATTATAGGCAAAAAATGGTGCAACTTTGAATTTTTTTATGAATATTCAAAGAAAAAATACTCTAAAATTATGTTCTTTTTTTAAAAAAATTGTAAAAAAATCAAAACTGCACCATTTTATGTCTATAAAATATCAAAATATCACACTTTTTTTTTTTGTAAATTCTAATGATCACAGGAAACAAGAATAAAACACTTGAAAATTTGTGAAATTTTAAGAGGCATTAGAGAACATATTAGTGAAGGCACATTGAGGCCCCTAACCCAAGCAAGACAGAGATGAGAGACCACGGTGAATGAGAGCAAAATACTATGGCGACCCACGAAGATGACGAAGTTCTATTAACAAAACGTGGTGAGCCTCACCCCTTTCCACTACTCAAAACCCACAGAGGTACAAATGAGATGCCACCTAAGTGAGACTAGATCCTCGATTGGCGACGACAATAGAAGGATGATGGCTGGCATGCGAGGATGTGTGATGAAGATGGTGAAGTTATGATCGGAGAGAGAGCGAGATTGGTGGGTGAGAGAGATTGATGATAGATGCTCGAGCCTTAATCTCTATGTTTTGATTTCAAATGTAAGAGGACAAATTTGTATTTCATACTAAGACTTAATATCACCCAGGTCTCATGTCATTTCACTACAATTTGATGATTTTAAGGAACCTGATTGTGATTATTTCTGTTACTTAGGACCTGATTGCGATTTTCCAAAAAAAAAAACTGTTTTTAAAAACAAAATCAAACAAGCCCTTAATTTTTCTAAATTTGGAATTTATTATGAGCAATATGAGGTTTCGACCAAATCTTTGGAATTGTTTAGATTAAGAAACTTCAATGATAAGCTGATTAAATGAATAAAAATGTTAGGAAAACGATGTGGTATGAAGTGTTTTAAGTGCATGCAATTCCAAAAGCTACTCTCTCAGGTCATATTTGTAGGTAGCTTTCTCTCTCTTTAGACTAGTCTTTAATATAAGCAACTTTATTTTTTAGTCTCAAAATTTAAACTACTTTTTCTTTTGCTACCCCCTATTAAATACATATATGTATATTAATAAACTATTAATTCTCTTTCATTCAATCATTTATTACTCATTCTCTTTCATATTTTATACACATTCTCTCTTCAATGCTCTTTTCATAAATAGGGGCATATTTGAAAAAGATATGACATTTTTGACACATCTATTTTTTTAAACTAATACTAATCGCCAGTTCATTTTGTACAACGAGAAAAAAGTTGCTTATAAATAAGATCGGAGAAAGTACTCTTATATATTTGTCACATGCTCTTTTAGGAATTTCAATGTTCATAGTATTACATAAGGACAATTGACAAGAACCAAAATAGACAGCTTATTATCACCCTAAGGAAGGGAATATAAACTCAAGTTCTCCTATTATATTCTGGTCATGATTAGTGGAAGAGTTGCTCCCACCAAGCTAACAGCAGATTTCTCGTTTCTTGGTTCTGTCCTCTCCTTGAGCCATCACTGCTGCTAACAGTGGAACTACCCTATTGGGGAGGAGGTGACTGCTCAGGATAAGAGTTAGGCTGAACCAACCAAAGAAGAAGAAAACAGTCTGAGAGATAAATATGGTTATCACAATCACATACCTTTACAACTTCCCGAGTATGCAATATTACAATTAAGGAAAAAAAAAGAGGCATCACAATGACAGAAATAAAGAAAATGAAATGCAAATAAGGACTTGTTGATCTCTAATTATTTCTAGTATCAAAATAAAATTAAATACACAGTTATCAAATGGTTCAGAAAGATGAATTAAAAGTGTGTTTCAAAATACCAGAGACATTGAAGCTTAGTGGTATGGATACTCCTTTAAAAGTAGGATGTTACGGGTTCGATCCCGATTATAACTTAGGCCGTTAGTAAGTGTCTAGCCTTGTAACTAAAAAAAACAAAGAAAAAGAAAAAGAAAATGTGCCTTTCAAAGGAGATAAGGTACATAGCACATATAAATATAATTATATTGCTTGAATTTAAGATAAATAGGATTATAAAAGGACCAACCTCTTCTGTTATCTTGTTGATGTCAATGGTGTCATTGCCCATCTCTTGCATCTCTTCTTGACATAGTGCCCGCCATCTACATACCAAATTTAGGGCCCTAGAATCTTCATAAGTGAAACTAAGTTTGATGTGAAGGCGGTTGTTATTTCCTCTTAAATGTTGCCAACATGTTTTCTCATTGAAATCCAAAAGCATTAGGTAAAGGTGAGGTTCCCAGGAATTGCCAATTGAAATTTGATTTGCCCATTCTTCAGAAAAATGACAATCTTCTGGAGCTTTACAACCCCATGAAATGACATATTTAGCACAAGACGATGGCATGCCTTGTACTTGTAGGCATAAGGCAAGTCCACACCATTTACTTACGCGAAAATATGGAGGCATGTCCACCACTAATTCATATTCTAAGGGACCATTTAAAAAACAGGAATTTTTTAAAAATGAGGTTCTGTTTGGAAACCATGAAGGCATCTCAGATTTCGGCATTATTGCAAGAAAATCTGCCTCAGGTACATATCCTGACTGTAACCACATTTATAAAACTTTCATTATTTCCAGTAATTACTTTGAAAATGAGATTGAAAAACACAGACAAATATATCACCAACATCTATACCTGAATGGGCTGGAGCACTCTCTTCTCATAATTAGTTCGAAGGCGATACTAAAACAAGGAATGAACAAATCAAGTAATATGTATTTTGTTAAAATTAAAGAAAAGGATACATAGATCGTATTTAAACATATTACCTCATGGTCAAGTGATGAAACTATATTCCACATTCCCGCTGATGATAAATGTTCCACTGACTTGCAACCGTATGCTTCTAAATGAATTAACCTTGGTGGAAGCTTTGGCAGTGACTTGAGCCTTTCACAGTTATTCAAATAAAGATGAAGTAGTTGAAACATATTAGAGAAGCAACCACTGGGTAGATTTGTAAAATCATTTCCTTCTAGACGTAAAATAATTAATGATGACAAATGGCCAAAATTTTCAGGAATTGATCCATCACTAATGCCACAGTAGCTCAAGTCTAACATGGTTAATGATGTTGGGTTAAAGCAAAACATTTGAAGAAAAAGATCTCGGGGGCCCCTCAGATTAAAATCTCTAAGACCAGACAAGAATCCAAGTGATTCTGGAAGTTTAGTTACAGCAGTTTTCCTTGCATCTAGCACTGTTAATTTTTTCATGCATTCTCCAAACTCTGGAAGCACTGAAAGTTGATTGCACCGACTAATGTCTAACTTTGTCAAAGAGATCATTTCCAATTTTTTTGGAAGGGTTTGAAGTCTTTTACAACACGACAAGTTCAATTCAACAAGCTTTTCCAACTGTCCAAGTGAATGGTGAATCGCAACGAGAGATGAGCACCCTTCAAGATTCAATTTTTCTAAATTTGGAATTTCCGAGAAATCTGGGGTTTCAACCAAATCATGGGAATTGCTTAGATCAATAAACTTCAAATTCTTCATACGCTGATCAAATGAATATAAACGTAGGAGAATTAGTTTCACAAAACAAGTGTATCAGTATCAACACAAATATGTAGACAAACAATGGGGTATGAAGTGTTTCACCTGCGTTCCATTCCAATGATTTATTTTGCTAAAAGGCATTTGAATGTCAACAAGTTTATCTAACTGAGTTCCAATCGGAAGAGTTTTTAGAGGATATTGCCTCCATTGAATAACTTTTAATGCCCTAGGAAAGCATTTGAGACCGTTGGGAAGTTTCAATTCACTTGATATGATGAGTAACCTGAGATTAAACATTTTTGAGAAGGCTTCACGATGTACTTCTATTTCTCCATCAAGGTTATAAGGCAAAACAATAGCTTGTATTACTTCAGATCCCTAACAAAATGTGCATTGCAAGAAGAATAACATGAGAAATGTTATTTCAAAGTGTATTAAAGACAATAGAATTGCTAAAACGGCATATGAGTATTTAGAAATAAGTTACTCACTTGATCATTTTTCAGAACTTCATCGATGTCTTCTAGATTCCACAACCTGCTTCGTCCCTGAATATGACTAGGAGATTCTTGAAAAACAATACTCCTAGCTAATTCTCGAAGTAAATCATGCACCTCTAGTATGCTTTCACCATCCAATGTTGTCTTTTCAATCAGCAAAGCTCTTTCAATCAAAATATTTATTCCAATTGTCGGATGAAAATTACAATTTTTCAAAATTTGAGCTACTTCATCTCTCTTCCATCCATTGAAGAAACAAGCAATATCTAAGAACATTGTCTTTTGTTCATCATTCAATCCAAGATAACTTGTTTTTAGAATTTTAAAAATATCTTGTTCTGGAATGTTTTTCATCATTTCTAGACTTTCTTCCCATTCAATGAGACTTCTCCCATAAAGAGAGGAACCTAAAACATAGAGTGCCCAAGGAAGACCTCCTGCATATTCGACAACAGTTTTTGACAATTCAAGATATTCGTGTTCAGGATAATCTTTCTTAAATGCTTTCTTGGAAAAGAGCTCGAGAGATTCATCTTTTTCCATAGGTTTGACCTCATATATTGAATATAATCCTTGTGATTTTAACAACTGCAAATCTCTAATTGTTATAATGACTCTACTCTCTGGCCCAAACCACTCTGGATATGCCAAATTCTCTAATTGATTCACATGACTTACATCATCAAGGACAAGCAAAACCCTTCTATTGCGAAAGAGTCGTTTCAGACATATTTGCCCAAAATTCTCGTCACATATCTCTTGCGGTGGTCTATTGAAATGTGAAAGAATATTTTTTTGTAAACTAACTAGGCCCTGTCTTTCTGAAGTCTCCCTGACATTAGCGAGGAAGAAAGACATATCAAATTGGCCAGACATTCTTTCAAAAACAACTCTAGCAAGAGTCGTCTTGCCAACACCACCCATACCCCATATCCCTACAAAACGAGTGTCATACGCCTTTATCTCTAATAGTGAATTTATCTTAACCATCCTTGCTTCAATTCCAACTAAATCATCATCATAAGATGGAAAATTAGAGAAAACGGTTTTCCATATTGCTTCAACAATGTCTCCGATGACTTCTGTTTCAGGCCTAAAAATTTTTTTAAAAAAATCCATGAGACTATAAACATGAATTATAGTCCTTCACCAAACAATAAAATAAGAATTATAGTCACAATAAAATAGAGAAACAAAAATATGAATTTTGCTCACTAAAACTGGAATACCGCAAGTTTTTTATATAAGTTGAAAAAAAAAATGTTATAATCGCTAATCGTTACTTCATTTATATATGTATAATTAATTAAAACAGAAGACTTACCGACTCCTAGAGTCCCAACCTGACAAATGGCTAACTTCCGACAAAGTCTCTCTCCATATCTGAACCTTATTGTCTTTGCTTTTTTCGAATCTCTTTTCATGTTCGGCTAAAGCTTTCCCAAAACATTTTCTTTGATGCCTTACATCAGATGGATCTATATCGTAGAAGACAGGAAAAACTTTAAGACCAAATTTTTTTCGAGATTCAAGAATCTCCCGAAGTTCGTCCAAGCACCATGTAGAGTTTGCATAATTTTCGGAGAGCACAACAACAGCACAGAGAGAATCCTTGATGGCTTGAAGAAGTTGCTGTTTAATAACTTGCCCTTTCTCTATTCCTTCAGAATCCCTAAAACATTTGATGCCACTTCTAATGAAAGCATCATGTAAGTGATCAGTGAAATTCAAGCGAGTGTCTTTTCCTGCAAAACTCAAGAACACATCATACTCCCATTTTGAAGTAAAGGAGCTTGGGGATGATTCTACTCTGGTAATCCCAATGGGTTGATCTCTTGGATCCATTTGTCCAAATAGCAATCAGATCTGCAACAATATCATGTCACTATGTAATGATCATCGTTCAAAATATCTCAGCGCAATTGAATAACAAGTATATATCTAATATTCAACTCAGTTAATTATACAACTCTAAGCATATGGAAATACATTCAGATCATACTGTTAAGAAGAAATAACGATAAACAGAGGACAGAAAGATGAAGAGGGAAGGGAAGAAGAAGAACCACAGAGAGACAGATAATTCCCAAGAATGGGACCAGAGAGAAGATCACACGAATCATCCACACCCCCTTGTCCTATAGAAATATATCATATTCCCCTTTTGGGGTTGAATTATATGTAGAAGGAGAGAATATGAAAGAGTGAAGCTACAAAACCTTCAATTTCAATCAACCCTCCCAGCGGAACACAGGATCCCAGTTTCATACATAATTACAAGTTTGAGGTAATCTCCTTTCATGGAAATTCCGCCAACAACCACCCACCCGCCTACCCCATGATGCTTTAGATGAAGACTAAAGAGTTTTCATTTTAGATTCCAAATTTATAATTTTTATCTCTAAATTATTCCAATTCTTATAACTTGAATCTAAATTATTCCGCTGGATTACATACATAAAAAAAGTTTTCCTTAAAGAGTAATTACAATGTATAGGATTAAAAAAATATTTTAGGAAAGCTAACAAATATGTCACAAATAACTAATTAACTAATTTTTTTAATTTCCCTAAATTAGTTATCTAATTCTTATATAATATACCAATGCTTCTCCAAACACACCCATTAATTTTGAACAGAAAAAAAACACACTCATTAATCAATCCTCTAAATTAAGACCTTAACCTTTGACAAAAAACAAAAGAAGACCTTAGCCTACTGCGTTAGGTGAACGCTACAGCTTTTTGGAATATTATAAAAAGAGAAGCCAACAGATTGAGATGTATCAAATGGAAATAAATCCATGACGATTACGTAAACCCTCCCCCAACGGTGTTGAAAAACCAGACATGAGGTTGAAAATTTTTCAGACAAAACTATCCTTGTTTAAAATAATTTTTTGACAAAAATAGCCTCTCTAGTTTGTCATTTGAGCGGTGGAGATTCATGGACAAGAAAAGATATTGGCGGCAAGAAGAGTTGTCGAAGGAAAAGGAAGAGGATATGAAAATATTTTAAACTATGTTTACATTTAAATAAAGGATAAAGGTGTAATGTTAATAACAAACTTTTCTTATTGTGGCATTCTGGCACCATTAACTTTTTTTTTTGGTGTTAAAATGTATATAAACTTTAAAAAAATGGGGCAATTTTAACACAACTCCATAACTCTGTTAATGTTGATTGGAGAGAGAAAAAAGTTTGACCTCAAACGGTGACATGGCAAGGTGGTGATGCTGACGTGGAAGGAAAAGGAAAAGACCAAGTAAAAAAGAGGCAGGAAACAAAAAAAAACATATAAAAAATGAAAAATGATAATTAATAAAAATAAATACATAATAAAAAGAAACAAAGCAATTAAATAAAGGACAATACTTAAATCAAGTTAATTAGGTCTATTAGGTCCAGGTTGCCAATGAGATTCAGACACCTAGATATTAGTTTAACACCTCTTTTAAAATCACTGTTAACAATTCTTCTTCACCTGCTTCATCTTTTAGAACGCTAGCACTGCCAAATACAACACTAACATTAATGGTGTTAAAAATTATGGAATTAAGGAATTAAAATGAAACTTCATACAAACTTTAAGGACTAAAAATATACTTTAACTTAATTAGTAATAAAAATATTATTTCTTTTAGTCTATATATAACATAGGAGCTAAATGTGGATTTGATGTGGGCTTAAATATAATATCTCAATTTAGTTTATTTCTTATATTTATTATTTTTCTTCAAACTAATTTATTTAACTTATAAATTAATTTATAATATAATGTAACATAAAAGCATTTTAGGGAGATCATGTCACTTTTATTATAATTAATTAATTAATCTAAATTAATGAATAATAACTCTCGTATAAGGATCAGATTCGGATGTACTATTTTAAAGTAAAAGCCCTTTTCTTGTTGTTCACTTTTCCTCCCACATCACTTTTAAAACAAATTGACTTGATTATGGATATTTCATCAATTTTGAATTTACTTGTGTGATGTGGTTGTGTGTACATAAGCGTGGTTTCAATTCTCATCCCTTATCCCTTTTCCCTTTATCCGTAGGCTTTAATGTCTCACAGCATGGTAAGGGATTCTGCTTCTTTCTTTCTTTTCCATTTTTTGACCTGAGGTAAGGGATTCTTTTGGAATAAATGTTATTTTCCGCTTTATATTTGTAGACCTTTTTTAATTGATTAGTAAAAGTTGACTAGCTAAGTCTTCACCCTCTTCTTCTACTTTGATTTCTATTATGGGGTACATTCTAGAAAGTGTTTTTGGTGTTTTTTTTTAAGGTTTTCAAAAGTTGTACGGAATTAAATATTTCTTTTTTATATATATAAGCAAATATTTAATAAGAATGGTAAGAAATAGTAGAAATTAATAAGATCAATGTTGTAGTTTAACATAGTTAATGAAAGTAATATTGAAAATTAATCAATTGAATTTTAATAATTTAATGCTTTTAATCATTTTTATTTATATAAATGATTTAGTTAGAAGTGATTTATATTTAAGATCAGAGTGGTATAATTATACCACTTCTAACTTAAATATATATTTGATGAAAGTGAAATAGACAACACTTGAAATAAGTTTTTTTTTTTTTTTTTTTGGTGAGGCAGAAGATAAAATGAAATGACAACTCAAAGCTTGATCATTTTAAACGTTGGTATTACTTAAGTTATATTTATCATTATTTCACTTACTTTTTATTTTAAAAAATTAATTAATGCCGACGAGCTAAGTCTTCACTCTCTTTTACTACTTTGGTCCCTATAATATGGTAACCGGTGCTTTTTATAAGATTTTCAAAATTTTTGAGAAGCTAGTATTAAATATTTTTTATATAAGCAAATATTTAATAAGGATAGTGAGAAAGAGTAGAAATTAAAATGATCAATGTTGTAGTTTAATGTAGGTAATAGTGTTAGTATTAAAAATCAATTGAATTTTATGAATTTAATACTTTTAATTGTTTTTATTTATATAAATAATTTAGTTATAAGTTACTTATATTTAAAATCTGAATGATATATTTACACTAGCATAAACTTAAATATATGCTTGATGAATGTTAAATAGAAAACGCTTGTAATATGTTCTGTTTTTTTTCGTGTGGCAATAGATAAATTGAAATGACAACTCGAAGTTTGATCATTTCAAAACTAGCAGGGTCATATTTAAGTTTTATTTATATCGTCATTTCACTTAATTTTTATTTAAGAAAATTAATTAAAGTTGACGAGCCAAGTCTTCGGCATCTTCTACTGCTCTGGTCCCTACTGCATGCTACCTTTTAGAAGGTGTTTTTATATGGTTTTCAAAAGTTGTAAGGAGTATTTAATATATTGATAAAAAAGCATTATTTAATATGCTTTTTTTTCCATATAGGCATATATTTAATAATGATTGTGAGAAAGAGTAGAAATTAATATGATCTATGCTATATAGTTTAGTGTAGATAATAATGGTAATATTAAAAAGTAATTGAATTTTATTAATTTAATGGCTTTAGTTGTTTTATTTATATAAATGATTTAGTTAGATGTGATCGGAGTGGTATAATTATGCCTCTCTGAACTTAAATATAATCTTGATGAAAGTGAAATAGGGAACGCTTGTAATATGTTTTTTGTGTGAGGCAAAAGATGAATTGAAATGAAAACTCAAAGTTTGATCATTTCAAACATCGTGGTGTCATATTTAAGTTGTATTTATCATTATTTCACTTAATTTTTATTTAAAACATAGGTATGGGCAAATTTATCAATCAAATTTTTTAAAAATTGTATCAAATATCATAAATTTTTTTTAGGTGTAAAAAAACCTATAAACTTTTAAAAATTAGTTGAAAATACCGTTTACATTATCTACCATAAACGGCCATCACTTTTTATTTTTATGTGTCCCACGTATGTCCAAGTGTTAGCTATATGTGTGAGGCAAAAGATGAATTGACAAAGTTTAATCATTTCAAACATCGTGGTGTTAAATATTGTATTTATCATTATTTCACTTAATTTTTATTTAAAACATGGGTAAATGGGAAATTTACCAATGAACTCTTTTAAACAATGCACTAGATATTATCAATTTTTTTTAGGTGAAAAAATATTTATAAATTTTTAAAAATTGTTTGAAAATTCCGTTTCCGTTATCTACCATAAACGGACATCACTTTTTATTTTTATGGGCCCCATGTGTGTCCAAGTGTTAGCTATCTATCCCCTCCCCCTCCCCTGGTGTGTTTGGTTTGAGGGGATGGGTGGGGTGACAAATTATAATTTTGGACGGGAGAAACGCAAAATTTATTCCCTCAACTACTGGAAAAAACCCTTTTTAGACTGCCACATTTAGACCGGTTTTGGCGGATAAGGTCTTAAAAATTTGCGCGGTGGTAATTTTGTAATTATATTGAACTTCTTAGACCGGTTCTTAAACAAACCGGTCTTAAAAAATTTAATTAGACCGGTTATAAATTAAACCGGTCTTAAAGTCTTAAAATTTTATGCATTTAAAATTTTTTAACATTTAAGACCGGTTTATTTGTAAACCAGTCTTAAATGTTAAAAAATTTTAAATTCAAAATGCGATAACTTTTTAAGGCCGGTTGTGGGAAAACCGGTCTTAAATATGTTACATTTAAAACCGGTTGTGGTAACAACCGGAACACAT
Organism: Inga leiocalycina; assembly: GCA_963242795.1. Lineage (NCBI taxonomy): Eukaryota > Viridiplantae > Streptophyta > Magnoliopsida > Fabales > Fabaceae > Inga > Inga leiocalycina. Next base: position 60,595,037 of record OY725325.1, on the reverse strand, counting down.
TTAAGACTGGTTTTCCCATAACCGGTCTTAAATGTGTTACATTTAAGACCGGGTTTTGTACAAACTGGTCTTAAATGTGAATTTTCCCTCTTTTAAGACCGGTTTTTAATAAAAACCGGTCTTAATGGTAAGATTTTTCACACTTATTTTTCCTCCCGTGCCCAGATCGCGCGCTCTGTGAACCCTTTCTTCTCTCTTTGCCATTTCTCTGTGACCTCTGTCCGTACTTGTTCTGAACTCATCCATGGCGTCCCATCCCTCATTTGCTCAAGTCTCCTTCGTCATTACAGCTTCTGTTGCTGTGTTCGTCATCGTTGTTCTTTGATTATTGTCAGTCTTCTCCGCCGCCACCTCTAATCTCCGCAGCGCAGTGACCATTCTCCTCTGACTTGACTTCCCTTTGTCAGTGCCGTGAATTTGAGGACTTCATTTTAACCTCAGTCGACGCCACCGTGACTTTGGGTTGAAGCTCACTCCTTGGTCTTCATTCAGGTTAGTGTTCTATCGATCTGTTATTTAGTTGTACGTTGTTTTATAATTAATAATGTTCAATGAAAAGTTCTTGTTGTTGCTTTAATTTGAGCACTTAAACGTAATCTGGAAAAAATTAAATCTGCACATTCTTGTTAGATATATGCTCTGACTTTTAATTATATCCCTGTGATATTTGGCTTGAATTAATACCACATTATGTTCTGTTTTAGTTTAGTGTGGACGTTTGATTATTTTCAGTGTTATTGGTTTGTTAAAACAATACTAGTTTCAAATGGTGCCTGTTAATTTCGTTGAAATATCTAAAACTCTATTGTTGTTGTTTTTTTGTCTATCCTTTTGTTGTTGGATATAGAGTGCTAGAAGTGTTGAGATATATATGGATCATAGTTGGATAAACGCTAAACGGACGAGTGTTGAATATGATAATAGAGTGAGGGGTTTTTTAGACTTCGCTAGTAGACATGTCGATGATGGTAGTGGAAATTTTTATTGCCCTTGTGTAGTATGTTTGAATGAGAAGCGACTAAGTACTGTAGATATATATACATATTTAATTTGTGAAGGATTCTGTAAGAGTTATACAATGTGGGTATGGCATGGTGAAGAATTAGAAATGCCAAGTTCATCTCAACAGGGGGGAGTGAACTTTGATGATAATGACAACGATACGGATAATCGAATAGAGGATATTATTCGTGATGTAGGAGAAGAGAGTTTTGAGCAATTACATGCATATGGTAATATGTGTAGTGATGCTGAAACGCCGTTGTACCTGGGGTGTGAAAAGTACCAATTGTTGAAAGCAGTATTGAAATTGGTAAGCTTAAAAGCACGATATGGATGGAGCGACAAGAGTTTTTCAGAAACGCTTGAGGCTTTTAAGGACATGCTTCCAAATGATAATGTGGTGCCTTCTCGATACTATGATGCTAAGAAAATCTTGTGTCCACTAGGGATGAAATATAAAAAGATCCATGCATGCCCTAATGATTGTATATTGTATAGAAAAGAGCATAAAGAGGAACAACAGTGTCCAATATGTGAAACCCCGAGGTACAAATCAAATAACGCTCCTGGAAAAGTATTGTGGTACCTTCCAATCATACCAAGGTTCAATCGCTTGTTTGCTAATGAAAACGATGCAAGAAATTTGAGATGGCATGTGGATGAGAGGATATCCAATGGAAAGCTTCGACATCCAGCTGATTCTTCTCAATGGAAGAAAATCGATCAATTATTTCCTGGTTTCGGTGAAGAGCCTAGGAACCTTAGGCTTGGGCTTAGCATAGATGGCATGAATTGTTTTGGTAGCCTGAGCAGTATACATAGTTCATAGCCTATTCTGTTGATAATTTACAACTTATCTCCTCTGTTATGCATGAAACGAAAGTACATCATGTTATCTATGTTGATTTCGGGACCAAAACAACCTGAAAATGATATAGATGTTTACCTGGAGCCCTTGATCAAAGACTTGAAAGAGTTGTGGGACGAAGGTGTTGATGTTTTTGACGCGAACAAGAAGGAGGTTTTTAAAATGTGAGCCATGATCTTTTGTACTATAAATGACTTCCCTGCATATGGAAACTTGTCAGGCTATAGTGTTAAAGGCCATAAAGCATGTCCGATTTGTGAAGAAGGAACATGCTACCATCAACTTCAACATGGAAGAAAGACAGTTTATCTTGGCCATAGGAGATTTCTTAGATGAGGCCACCCATATCATAGATTAAAGAAAGCTTTTTTTGGTGGACAAGAGTTTGAAGATGCTCCGAAGGCATTGACTGGGGAGCAAGTTTATGAAAAGGTGAAAAATATGAATGTTATCTTTGGTAAGACTACAAAGAAAAGTAATGAAAAAAGTAAATGGAAAAAGAGGTATGTCTTCTTCAATCTTCCATATTGGCCGAAGCTTAATGTCAGACACTGTATTGATTTCATGCATGTGGAGAAAAACGTTTGTGATAGTATTGTTTGGACACTGCTTAACATACAAGGTAGTTCTAAGGATGGTGTGAAGGCAAGATTAGATTTGCAAGAAATGGGGATACGAGAAGACTTGCATCCAAAGCCATATGGTAAGAGAACTTTTTGTCCTCCAGCGGCTCATACTTTGTCTAAGGATGAGAAAAGAAGCTTTTGTCAGTGTTTACATGGCATCAAAGGTCCTTCAGGGTATTCTTCAAATGTTAGGAAGCTTGTGTCGATGAAAGACTTAAAGTTAGTGGGGCTAAAGTCTCATGATTGTTATGTCTTAATGCAACAACTGCTCCCAGTAGCTATTCGAGGCATTGCCAAATATGATCTTCAACATATTTTGACTAGACTTTGTTTCTTCTTCAATGCTATTTGTAGTAAAGTCATTGAGACAGAAAAATTGGATGAACTGGAAAATGAAGGATATCTGATCTTGTGCCTGTTTGAGAAGCTTTTTCTTCCTTCTTTTTTTGACATCATGGTACATCTAATTGTTCATCTAGTCAGGGAGATCAAGTTGTGTGGCCCTATCTATTTACGATGGATGTACCCAATTGAAAGAACTATGAAAATCCTAAAAGGGTATAACCCTAATTGGCCTGAAACATCTATTGTTCATAAATATGTTTCTGAAGAAGCCATGGAGTTTTGTCAAGATTACTTGTCAAATGTAGGACACATTGGACTTCCTAAACGTCATGATGAAGAAGGCGGTAGATGCGGGGGCTTCAGTAAAGAGCATGGATCCTGATGAATTGCAACAAGTCCACTTGTACATCTTGAATAATATTGATGAAGTTCAAGATTATATTAATGCTCATAAAGAAATTGTACGGAAATGAAATAGTCGAATGACTGAACAAAGGTTAATTAGGGAGCATAACAAAACTTTTTCACATTGGTTCAAACAAAAGGTTGACGGCGAAGAATGTGTTTCTGATACAATTAAATGGTTAGCACATGGTCCTGAGGCTGATGTCATAAGTTGGACTTCATTTGCGATCAATGGTTATACATTTTACACAAAGTCCCTTGATGATAGGAGCACCGTCCAGAATAGTGGGGTTATGTTAGTGGCTGAATCTATGCACTTCTCTAGTTCAAAAGATAAGAATCCTAGATTGGAAGCAATACCTTATTATGGGGTGATTGAAGAGATTTGAGTGGTTGATTATATATGTTAAAGTTAAACTTCCCATTTTCAAATGCAACTGGGTTAATGTCAACAATGGTGTGATAATTGATTAGTTGGGATTTACATTAGTTGATTTGAATAGTAGAAGTTTTAGAGATGAACCTTTTATTATGGCATATCAAGCGAAACAAGTGTTCTATGTTACTGATCAGGCAAACAAAATGTGGTCTGTAGCTCTCCAAGGAAAAATGGTCGTTGATATTAATCAGGAAAGTCATTCAATGAATGATCTGCTTGAGACTCCTTCTTTTTCTAGAGGTTTACCAGAATTGAACGAAGAAGATGAAGCAGACAATGAACACGGCACAAGAAACGATCATCATGAAGGGATATGGGAGGATATCCCTTTATAAAACTACATTGAAGGTTAGTTAGCTAAAATAATTATCATGAACTATATTTGAATTATGTGTATTGTTATTGGTGTATATATATAACTACTTTTTTTGTTGTCGTCACAGGAAAATGAAGGATATGAGGTGTACGTCTTAGTGTAGATTCTCCGAAGCTAGGCCAGCTAGTGATCATCAGCCTAAGAAGAGTGTGTATGTGTAAAGTATTTTGGCTCTAATGAATAACATAATTGTCATTAATGTAATTTAATCTTTGATATATGTATGTAAGTGAAAAGATAAGGAACTTGGTCAAAACAGCATTGTCTGGTTGTATGATTTCCTTGCATTATGATTATGTCTATGGTTGTGAGTTTATTATTCATGGTTGTTTTCCTTTGCTTCTATTTCGGCCAGCACTGTTTAAGCACAATAAGGGAGTTGAGTTTTAATATGTTCCAGTCTCTCACTTGTCATTAAGATGTTAGTTATATAATCTGTAAGAGAAGATTTATTTATTTCAATGTCGTTGAACTGGCTGCTGCTTGCTGAATGAATTGTTTTAACAGGGGTAATGACTTGCTGGGTATAACTTTTAAACGAAAATTTTTTTAAAAAAAAATTCAATTTTTAAGACCGGTTCTATCCAAAACCGGTTTGAAAAGTAAATTTAAAACCGGTTTTGGATAAAACCGGTCTTAAAATTTGACTTTTTAGACCGGTTTATAAAGAACCGGTCTAAAAAGTTATACTTTTTAGACCGGTTCTTTATAAACCCGGTCTAAAAAGTCAATTTTTCAGATCGGTTCTTCATAACCAAACACACCCTCTGTGCCGCCACGGCATCCACTCAGTCCTTCCTCTTTTCTCTTTCACTTTTCTGTCTATAGAAAAAAATCACGCTTCCCACTCTCTAGCTCCAGATTATAAAACCTAACTTTCATTAAAGGTGCTACCTTTCTTTTTTTGGCCGGTAAAGGTGCTACCTTTCCAGTAAGAGGGTCTCTCACTTTATAATTTATACATTGCTATACGTCCTTTGTCCAGAATTAATATTTTTGGGGACTAGAAAAAATTACAGAAAATGACTCTAAAATTTCTAGAAACTACAAATCAACTTATGAATGGGCCAAAGAAATATATAGACCAGGGCCCAGAGTTTTTGAAAATTACATTTTGACCCACAAATGTTTTAAAGTTTTCAATTTAATCTCTACACAAACTTTTAAAACTTTCCATTGTGATCCCTATTCAAAACTTGCTTTTTGACTAGGAAATTAGGTTATTTCCCCCAACTGTCTTCTTCTTCCTTTGGACCTGACAGTGGCGTGAGAGCTACCCGAAGATCTTCACCTCTTCTTCGCCTGCTTCTTCATTGTCGCCGGCGACAATCATTCACTACCATAGTCACCGACGACCTCCATCCTTCCTCTCCCAAACCACCACCATAGCGCCGTCACTAGAGGTCCCTATCTAGAAAATAACCAAGAAAATTTGCTCCAAGACAATGAAGATGACTGGTTCGGCATAGTCCTTGCTGAAGACTATTAAACAAAAGAAAGCCTATCTAGTACCAACTTCCGAAATAACTACAATAAAGCCCTTGTTTCAAAAAACAAACCAAAATGATTGCAACACTCCCAGACTAAAAGAAAGCCACATGGATATTGCCAGCACATGGACTATTGCCAGCCACATGGACTTGTCAGGTGAACATCCAACCTGTGCAGAAGCAGCTACTTGGGGACACGCATGCAGAATAAAGCTGCATAAAAACAAACCAAGACATGCAGACCATCAGATCAAATGAACCCAGACTGTTAGATTAACATCCAGTCTCTATAAAAGCCAATGTAAGGTCCCTTTCAGGACCATGCTTGTTTTTAGAGGGTTTTGTGAGTGTCTGTAGAGTGAGATTCTCTTGTAAGCCTCTTTCTGTTTTCTATTCTTCTGTTTTTGTTCGGTTTTCTTATGTTCTTTTGAATAAAGCCTTTCATTAACCATTTCTTGTTTGCATTTACGTTTCTGTACTTTACTTTCAGTTCTCAGTCTAGAAGGTGTAGACTACCGCCTTTCTGGCATTGTTTTAATTTCCGTTTTCATCACTCACCCCTTACCGTCAAGATGGTGAGGACTACCACCTTTCTGGCATTTTAAGCTTACTGTTCTTTGCTTTCAGAATTTCTAGCACTCATTCTACATTTTTATTTATTGTATTTCTTATTAACTTTTCCAATTAACCCAGCAGTCCGTCTGTTTTCTACTTCCCAATTCACTTCACTTCCTCTCATCTCCTTTCGAGAACACTCCTCCTATTGCTATACCACTCCGAACTTAAATATAAACTTGATGAAAGTGAAATGAGCAACGCTTGTAATATGTTTTTTGTGTGAGGCAAAACATAAATTGAAATGACAACTCAAAGTGTGATCATTTCAAACATTATTTAAGACGGACGATAATATTAATTTCGTCTTCCTTACTTTTCCCTTTTTCCCATCCTTATAGAAAACAAATTGACTTGACTTGGTGATATTTCACCAATTTAGAATTCATTTGTTCGAATTATGTGGTTGTGTGTGCATAAGCGTGTTGTTTTCTGGTTTATATATATTTATAAATTCTTTATAATTAATTAAAACTAAATAAATTGCTCATATCTTGAAAAAAAAATACCCTTAATTAAATGAAAAAATTCTAACACAATTCTTCTCATACTTAACTTACTTTTTTTTTAATTACCGTGACTCTGCATAAATGCGTGTGACTTGGTCTAAGGAAAAATAAAGAAATGTGTAAAGCTTAGCCAAATGAAATATCGTAGAAATGGAGATATGTTTAGTCACCACAAACATTACCATCAGAGGCCACATTGGCATTGGGGTCCCTCATTATTGACATGTTAGTTTTCATCTCTTGATATAATTGTAGTCGTTAGCAAAAAAAGGGGTTAGGGTAAACCAAAACGTAAATATTTTTTTAAGTGCATCAAACGGCTTAAAATATTTTATGGTGCATGCAATACTTTAAAATGTGTTTTTAAGTGTGTTCATCACCCTAAAATATTATTGTTGGTATAAGAAAAAGGGCAAATTGAATTGAGAACTCAATTTTGATCTTTTTAAACTTTGTGGGAATGATTTAAATCGTCATTTTATTTATTTTATATTTTAAAAAAATTATAGTTGACGATCTCTCCACATAAAATATGCAACCCAAGTCTTATTGTGGGGATACTGAGCTCAATTGTTCAACAGTTCGAAAGTCATCTTTTATCCCAGTAAACCAACAGATTGCACAAGTAATTTAATCTTGGGAGTGATCACAAACATAGAAGTACTTATACTTGCACAAGTTTGTTTTTTTAATATATATATATATATATATATATGTGCACGCCAGCGTATATGAAAATTTATAGGGAGAATTGCTAAAAAAGACCTCATTGGCAATTTATTTGTTAAATGGGATCTGGGAAGATATCTGCACACGAAGGGAAGATATCTGCACACGTATAAGGAAGCTTTTTGCACATAGGGAAGATCATCTGCATACCAAGGAAGATATTCTGCACACGTGAAAAATAATCTGCACACGAAGGTCCCATTTAGCAAATAATTTGCTAATGAGGGATTTTTTCACAACTTTTCCAAATTTATATATATGTATATATAATATTTATCATATATTTTTTATCAACAATATTTATTATATTTTTGTTATTACATTCTTTTAACATTTTGAATCTCTACCGCACACCATCTACTCTTATCAATTAAGACAAGCGCAGGTGTCACCTTTCTTGTTATTATTTAATTATAGCAATTTTTTAATATTTTCAACCCACATGTATAAAAAGTTGTCTAAAGATATTTTTATTATATATTATAAATTTATAATAGATGCATTTTATACATTTTAAGCAACATGAATCATTCTTCCCATGTACTTGCAAAGATGCATAGAATATGAGGTTTAATCAATCTATTAATGTAGGTTAAAAAGGTATCTCACACTTGAATTATTTTTGAAGGTGCATTCAACACTCTAAATTATTTAATGGTATAATTTTGCCTCTAATATATTACAATTGGTTCAATTCCACCTTCCACAAGAGGACCTTAAAACGTTAGTTAATGCCTTAGGATTTCCCAAAAAAAAAAGAAAAAAAAGCCTCTTCTTTATGTGCTTCATCTTCCTCAAAAGACTTTGAACATAAGAAAGTAATTAACTTTCTCTCCTCTCACAAATGGCCACGTTTTCCCTCTGAACAAGACCTCTCCAACCAAACCCTAATATGGCCCATCTCCATTTAATAAGTGATATACAAATGGGCATCAAACATTGGGCCTTTCTCCATATAAAAAGGGAGCCTAAAACCCAACACAGATATCCTTCCCATTGTTTGATATGAGAATCAACGGAAGCCATTCAACTAGATCACATAATCATGAGATGAGAACCTGTGTAATTTAGAAGGGCCAGCTTCTTCCACAACTCATTTTCATGTTTACAGTTGCGAAGGCTGTGTATATAAATCTTCCACCTCACCAAGACGCCAATAATAACAAAAACAACTCTATTTGCTTCTTAGCCAACAAAAGGAAGATTGAGAGAAAATAATTTTATAAAACATTAAATATGAACTATCCATTTTTTTTTATCTAAGGGTGGAGATGAGATTTTAAGGGGGAAAATGAGAAAGAGGAAAAGAAGAGTATCCACTTCCACTTCGTGGATGCAACCTATCCTCCCAGTACTCCTGTTGCCTCTGCCCCACACTCCCCTCCTTCCTCAAGAAAAGCCCTTTGAGAGGAGAGCTAAGAGAAGTTTTTTGAGGAAGAAGAAGCGTAGGGGGTGGGGTTGGAGTGCTCAGGTCTTCACGGACATTTTGAATAGTGGAATTGTGAAATTGAACCAATTTTAATATATTAAGAGTCAAATTACAGCACTAAATACTTTATAATGTTAAATGCAAATAATTCACGATGCTAGATGCAGCTTCACCCATTAATGTATAAATTTAGAATCATGATACACAGAATATGTTTACTAATACTATTCGTTTTTTTAAGTTTTGTAAAAATTGGATTTGTTAAATCCTGATCAATTGCTTTGAAAAGTTGCTCTGTTTCAATTTCTCTTTCTTTCATCACCCCTAAAAACTATGATACTCCCTCCGGTCCTAATTATAAGATAAAGTTGACTTTTTTGGAGAAATTAAGGAAGCCAATTAAATTACTTTAGAGTATTTTTATTTTTATTTTATTCTCCAAACTAATTAATTTGACTAATAAACTAATATATGATCTAATGATAATTAAAATATAAACACTCTAAAGTAATTTAATTGGCTTCCTTAATTTCTCCAAAAAAATCAACTTTGTTTTATAATTAGGATCGGAGGGAGTACCACTTTCTACATACTTAAAGTCAACATACAAGTGATGTACAAAATAAAATTCAGCCAAGTGTACTGCCTTATAAAACTCTAGAAAAGATCATATTTACATTTTGGCCTCTGGGTTTTTCCCAATTGTAATTTTCAAAAACATAATCATATTACTAACCACATTAAACAAGAAAAAGGCAAAATAAAAACCAACCGGTTATGAAGTTAAAGTAATGGCGAAAAAGAGTTGGTTAAAAAAATAAAGTGCAGGATCTCTAATACTTGTACGTGCACAAGCTGCTAAAAGAGAGCTGATTTCAATGTGCTAGAATGAAAGTGTATTTCACTTTGGTTTAAATTAATGAAGGAAAAGCAACCATTGGGAAATGTAGGAGTTAGAGGGGAAGATGAAGCAGAGAATATCAAACAGAATGAAGCTTAATTACAAATTTAAGTTAGCGCATAAAACTATACGTGACTGGGCTAAACAAATTAGATAAATTAATTTAAAATTGATGATATCAAATAGCAATAGAAGATTTTGGTTAGCAACATATTGATGAATCGATTAAAAGTAAACAAAGAATATAAGAATACAAGATTTAAGTTCTTCATATTGATACTAAAACAAGATAATAATCCCTCTGGTCATTAATATATGATATAATTGGAGAGTTGATCTTGATCCTAAATATAAGACATATTTTTTATATTTGTCAGTCTTTTCCTAATTTACCCTGATTGATATTCCTTCAACATAATTAATGAGGAGAAAAAATGAAGGATTTAAGGAAGAAGACCAGAGTGTTTTAAAATACATGTTATTTGAATTAACTTAACTAACTTTTTTAATTTAATCAAATTAGGTAAATTTGTTTTACATTAAGGACTGGAGGGAGTAATTATAACTCCAGTCCTTAATATAAGAGTTTGTTTGAAGAGATTAATAGAGATAAATAAATTATTTTAAAGTATTTATATATATTATCTTTTTTCCAAACTAATTTATTTGGCTTATACACTGATATATAAGCTAAAAATACACATAAATATTTGTTTAATTCTAGAAAGCAACAATTGATTCAACATGAATGTAACTTGTTCTCTTGGGGATAATATCAGGAATATAATTGATCATATAATGTATAACAGGCTAGCATGGAAAGATGTTTATTTTGTTTTATTTTTTGAAGGTACTATAAGCTAGGAAGGTAGATTGTTCAAATTAGGAGCAAAACCAAACACAGGTAAGGTTCACACTTCACTATACAATAGAGCCGTCACAAGGGAACCGCCATAAACATGAGTATGCCTCGTTTTTTATGCAAAGTAAGACCAATCATCTTCCATTGCTGATAACATACATAAATAGTATACAAGTATTTTGCTTGGCCCAAATTCTGAAAGTCTCTATAGTTTCCTAGCTAGTTTGTTTTATGTTTGTTGCTTCTTTCTTTTCTAGTAAGGTTTTTTAGGACCTAATTCTCAAGCTTTGATGTTTACCTTTGTAACCCAAAAAACTGTTGCTATAACATGGCCCTTGGATTATGATTTTTGTTCTTCATTAACCCCTAGAAAACCATAATTCTTGTGCTTGAATTCTATTGGTTGGCTTTGTGTTTTCCGCCTCCTTTTTCCGGAACACGTTTCGGTGCCTATCCAAAGGATAGTTACCATGTGCTCGTCCAGATCTGGGTCGTCCAAATCTGGATATGAAAGGTCCAGATTTATTTTTTTAAAAATTGGTGATTTTTGAATAAAAAAATCATTTTTTGAGAAACTATTAGTTAAGAAATTATCTTTACTTTAGATTCTGTACCCATTAAAATAATTTTTTAAAGAAAAAATAAATAAATAAATAAATCTGGACCGTCCAGATGCATTTGAACGGTCCATATTTTTGGATGAGCAGGAAACTCATTCCGTTTTTTCCATGTCTACCCCACTTTGGGAATGGTTCCTTGTCAAGATCAAGCCTAAAAGTAACAACAAAAATATCCCAATTTATTTTTAAAATAAATTTATCTCGCTTATGAAACAAATATATAATTTAATACTATATGGGGGTATTTTACATAGATTATGTCACTTTTATTATAAGTAACTTATTTTCTTAATCTAATCAAACTAATAAATACTTAATAGTAGCTCTTATATCAAAGGAGGAAGGTAATATTAAGTTTGTATTCCTTACTTTTCCTTTTTTTTTTCCATCCTTATAGAAACAAATTGACTTGACTTGGGGATATTTCACCAATTTTCAATTCAGTTGTGCGAATTATGTGGTTGTGTGGGCATAAGCTTGTTGTTCTCTGTTTTTTTACTTATAAATCCTTTATAATTAATTAAATCCAAATAAATTACTCATATTTTGAAAAAAAAAATACCCTTAATTAAATGCGAAAAATTCTAACGCAATTCCTCTCAATACTTAACTTTCTTTTTTATTCTTTTAATGACCGTTAACTTTCTTTTTTATTCTTTTAATTACCGTGACTTTGTTTAAATATGTTTGACTTGTCTCGGAGAAAAAAAAGAAACGCGTAAAGCTTAGTCGAATGGAATATCGTACAAACATTGCCATCAGAGATCACATTGGCATTGGGGTACTTCATAATTGACATATGTAGTTTCCATCTCTTGATATATTTGGAATCGATTGCTCTAAAAATTAAAAAGAAAAAAGAAAGAAATTGTAGTCTCCTATACAATTAATTTCTATATTTGTGTACGTGTGGCCATTGTAAATTTTCCTTATTTCAAATATTTTCCTCATATTATTTTCCCAAGTTTATTTGATTATTTTGTCGTTGATCATTTTTGTCCTTGCTATCGAAGAATCATATGAAGATCATCTTTCCGCAAGAGAAAGTAATGAAAGTCAAACCATGTTACAGCAAAAATTGGAAATTCCTTGATTTTTTGCAAAGATATTAGTAATCATAAAAGATGGGTCCCAGTGGCTAATAACAAGCATGCAACAAGTTGCAAATCCGCGGAAGCCGAAGGAAATCTCTTTCAAGCAGGGCCTGTTTGGAATGGGCCATGTTATTTTGAGGCTCATAATAAAAAAAAAAAAAAACCCACTTTCTTGAATCAACTAACCCATTCCGAGCTCTTGTTTCAGGAGGTAGCGATGAACTTATGAAAGATAAATTAATTTCTGCAGGTCATGAGACTCAACATCACATACATGTGTCTATGGGTAGGCTAGAGAACGTTATGGACGAAACGGAGGCAGCACCAACTAAAACACTTGGTTGGGATGAATTTGAAAGAACAGAATAGTGGTTTAGAAATCTCAAATTATACTATCACTAGGGGACCTATAAGCACTACATCCCCCATTACCAGTGCTCCATGATTTGTCTCTTTTGGAACTGTCGAGGGTCGGGTTCCAAATCTATGCCGGGGCTCATGAAAGAAATATGGAGAAGGTACTCGGTTGATTTCATTGCTTTGCTAGGGACAAAGGCAAGCCTCCCTCAAGCACACCTCCACTGTAAGAAAATGGGCTTTGAAAATTTTGAGGTTGCGGAAGCAAATGAACGACGGGGTGGTATATGGTTTGCTTGGAAGGACGCAGACTACAGTGTTATAGTTATCAATAAATCACACCAATTCATTCATGCTCTAATCCAGAAAGGTGCTGAGAAGACCTATATTAAGACATTTTATGCTAGTACTAATCCTAACAGTAGGAGGCGATTATGGAGCGAGTTAAATAATTTATGTCTAGAGAACAGGTGGCCATGGGTAATAGGATGAGATTTCAACGCAACCCTGTTCAACCATGAGCATCCGTCTAATGTCTAGAGAACAGGTGGATAGAGAATTTTATCGTTGCTTCGAAAATCTTGAACTCCATGATTTGGGGTGCAATGGTCCTTTCTTTACTTGGAGGAGAGAAGGATGTGAAAGCCGTATTGACCGAGTAGTTGTAACCATAGATATATGGAGATAAATCGAGAAGCTTATGTAAAACATCTTTCTTGGTTTAAATTTGACCATAGACCTATATTGTTACAATCCACTCCATAGGAGCCCCAAACTTGTCATGAAAGACCATTCCGTGTTGTAGCATCTTCGGTTCTCCTTAAAGATTTCGCTCATATGATAAAACACATGTGGAACAGTGAATTTCAATGGGAAGAGAATGTGACAAAGTTCATCACTGATGTTGGACACAAAAAGAGGAGAATCATGGGTCGTCTTGACGGCATTACCAGGTCAACTAGAGTCTCGGGGCCATCTTTTGCATTAGAGCAACTCCAAAATCAACTCTGGTTGGAACTAGAATAGATTCTTATCCAAGAAGACCTTCTTTGGGCCCAAAAAGTGAAATGCAAATGGTATGCCATGGGCGACAGAAATACAAAATATTATCATGCGCGTGCCAATGGTTGAAAAAGACGAAATAAAATTGAAGCTATTATGTAGGATTTAGGTGAATGGATTGATGATACAGATAATATTAACCAAATAGCAACTAAATTTTTTATTAATCTTCTCAATGAGGAAGATCAGGGAAATGCTACTATCCTAAACATTCAATCATATCCTATGCTAGATCAACGAGATATAACAAGATTACAACGTAGTGTTTCCAATGAAGAGATTAAGGCTGCAATTTTCAGTATGGGTGTCTTAAAGTCCCTAGGTCCAGATGGTTTGAATGCGCTCTTTTTTCAAAGCCAATGGGAAACTCTTTGTCAACCAGTGATCAAAGTTGTAAAGAATGCCTTTCAAGATCCTAGCATGATAAGAGTAATAAATCACACCTTTATTGTGCTCATCCCTAAAATGGAGTGTCCTGAAACTATTCGTGATTTTTGTCCTATTAGCTTATATAATGTTATTTATAAAATTATCATGAAAGTTATATCTAATAGAATTAAATGTTTCCTCTCGCAGGTTATATTGCCAAATAAGTGCAGTTTTGTATCAAGAAGGACCAGTTCTGACAATATTGTGGTAGCTCAAGAGGTGATTCATTCCATATGGAACATGAAAGGCAAAAAAGGCTTTATGGCTATTAAGATTGATCTAGAGAAAGCTTATGACCAAGTTCGATGGGATTTAATCATGAATGTTAGCATTGTGAAATTCATATTAAAGTGGCACATTTACACTTAATTTATCACACTTTTTGATTGATTAATGGGTATATGAGGATTGAAGTGTGAAGGAAATGTGCCTAATGAGTGTTTGGTTAAAAATAGTATAATTCTTTGATTAAATGTGAATATTTTGCTGTCATACATCACCCTTTGCTTTGTATAGACTTTCTTGTGTTCATAGGATCACACTTGAGACACTCAAAGAGCCAATGGAAGCACAATTCATTGATTAAGAAGTTGGGAAGAAGAGCAAAACACCATTGCATCATTGAAAAAGCTAAAAGAGTTGAAGACAAATGCTTGGCTGTAGCCAAGAAATTGGCTGGCTGCAACCAGAAAACCTCCAGAAAGTTTTGGGCTACAGCCAAGCCATTTCTGGCTGCAGCCAAATGACAGACAGAGGCAAGACAGCGTTTTCTGGCTGTAGCCAAGACTTTCTGGCTGCAGCCAAAATGCAAAATCAGCAGCTGTGCGTTTTGTTTCTAGGTCATTTAAAAGGCAAAATGCTGAAAGGAAAAGGGGAAGTCCAACATTCAGAGGTTTTGTGAGGCGGCTAAGGAGCATTTGCAAGCAAAGGAAAGGGGTTTTTTCAAGGAAATCAAGTGGGATTAAAGATTGAAAGAGATTCCAACTCCATTTCTCTTGGTTTTTCTGTACTCATTCCCTTTCTCCTTTATAATTCTGATATGGCTACACTGAATGTTGACATATGTGATTCATTTTTGAACATGAGTAGCTAAAGTTTTCATTCTAGGATTGTTTTTGAACCTTTGTATGGATTAAACTTGATTCCTCTCTCTCTCTTAGTATATAATGGCATATATATGTTGATTCTACCCTGTTTTTCTGATATTCGTGACTGGCCATCACTATGGATAATTTGTTCAATTAAATTAAGCTTGAGAGAGTTGATTTAATTGTAGAACTTTGGTAGAATTATGCTAGACTTGAAGTTTAAGAACTAAACGGATGGTTTGTTAGTAATATAGATATATAGTTATTAACCTAGCATTGTCAAATTAAGGTGGTTACATAATTATTATTTTCCCTTAATTGTAGCAAGAGATTGTGTATGTTAAAGGAGGATATAAATTTGGTTATGACTTGAGAGAGCTTAACCAATTGGTGGTGAACCTTAGACTGACATAGATATATCCCATGAAAGTATTCTTGAAGAGGAAAGGAATTAAGTTTATGAAATACAAAGGGGATGAACAATCCTAGGCTTGGTATAATTGATTGAATTCAAAAGAATCAAAGTTTGTTCAGTAATTCTTAGTTTTCATCAAAATATCTTTTGAAACTTCTTTTTCCCACACAACAACATGTTTGGCTCAACTTAATTGATTTCAAATGAGTCTATTCAACCTAATTGAATACATGATTGCATTCGTTAGCTCACTTTCATCGTAGTCCTCGAGGGAACGATCTTTACTCATCACTTTATTACTTGTGACCCGTATGCTTGCGGAAGCTAAACGGCAAACAATGAATTGTTTGGAAGAACTTCAGTTTCCCCTTCCCTTCAGGAAGTGATCAAAGAGTGTATATCATCACCTTCTATGCAAATTCTCTAGGAAGGGAGTAAGGTAGAAATATTTTCTCCATCCCATGGCCTTAGACAGGGAGATCCTATATCATTATATCTCTTTGTGATATGTATAGAGAAGCTAGCACACATAATTTAGGAGGCAATTATAACTAATTGATGGAAACCAATCAAGCTAGGTAAGGATGGCCCTCCTATTACGCACTTATCTTTACTGATGATCTCTTACTTTTTATAGAGGCTAATATGGACTAAGTGGAGATGATCAAGGAATGTTTGGATAGATTTTGCATTGTTTCAAGGCAAAAAGTTAATTTGTTCAAAATAAGAGTGTTCTTTTCCAACAAAGTACATCATACAAGAGCTAACTAGATGAGTGAGGCTCTGGGTTTTCAAAGCACAGCTAACCTTAGGAAGTACTTAGGGGTTCCACTACATCACGAGAGAGTAACCACTAGGACCTATTAGTTCCTGAATGATTAAGTAAAGAACTGGCTAAATAATTGGCCAATTTCAAGTAACTCATTTGCAGGTCGTGACACTCTAATCCAATCTGTCATAGCAGCAATGCCAACTTATTCAGTACAAACTGTTAATCTTTCGGTACCAGTATGTGATGCCATTGAGAAGAAATCTTGGGATTTCTTATGGGGTTCATCTGATGACCGTAGAAGGATGCATCTTGTGTCTTAGTACAAGGTGTGTACAGAGAAAAGGATTGGAGGGCTTGGTATGAAGCATATTAGACAACAAAATTATGCTTTCATGATGAAACTTGGTTGCGATAATGATCTCATTCCCTAAATAAATCTTCAAAAAGCAAGCTCAAACACATGGAGTGGGATTAAGAATACCTGGCCAAAAGTACAAGCAAGAATTCAACTAGTGAGATTAGTGATGGCACAAAAAAAGCTAGATGGAGGTGGGAAAAGAGTGGCTCATTTACGGTGCAATTTGCTTATCGTTCCCTTACACTAGAAAGAGCAATTCTAGCAGGTAGTTGGAATAATATATGGAAGTTAAAGGTACCACAAAGAAGCAAAACATTTGTGAGGCTCATGTTGCATGAGAGACTAATTACAATCAAATGAAATATGCAATGCATTTGCACCCAAATGGCATGTGTGATTGATGTCAAGCAAATATGGAGGATGAACTCCATGCCCTCCAGGATTGTAGGGATATCAAGAAGATATGGGAGATGTTTGTTCCCCCATCAAAGAACAACATTTTTTCTTAGGTACTACCAATGAGTGCTTTCAATTTAATATGCGATACAAAATGGGACCAAAGAAAGAGACATAAAAGAACCTGTTCATAATCATGTGTTGCCTCATATGAAAAGATAGGAATGAGCGGGTGCCCTTTTGTCCCCAAACAGAGCTTAAGCAAATATATGCTAGAGCAAAGGTAATACTGGGTTGTATGAGTGATACCCATCAGAAGCTTAAATATGTTAATATGCTTGATAATCCAAAGTTTAGGGAACCTCCTGTGGATAGTAGGGATGAGCAATATATCTCTGTTGAAGTTGAAGGGGCATACTTATATGTGTTCCATAAAGCTGCTTGTAGGGGTCTTATTATGGATACCAATGGTAAAGTCATAGAAGGGTTTCGTTACAGATTGGAGTTCAGGGACTCACTAACAGCTAAAATATGGGAAGTCCTTGTTAGGATGAAGCGAGCATGGGATAAAGAGCATAGACTAATTCGGTTGTGGAGTGACTCCCAAGAGACAATCGAGATAATTCATAACGAAATACCAGAGTTTCATGAGGATCAAGCTCTTGTTTTGGAGACGAAAGAAATGTTGCAACATCAATAGAAGGTGTCCATTGCCAATGTTGAAAGGGACAAAAATACTCTAGCTGACTATCTGGCGAAACAAGCCCTAAGTGATAGTGTAATGCTCCAAAATGTGTATAAGGGCTAAAGACTTCAAAAGTGAATGTATTTAATGTTAGACAAACACTTTTAGAGAATACAATGTGAATTATGACCCGAATTAGTAGTAGTCAATGTTCAAACCCTATGTTTAAGCTCAATTATAGTGTTAAGGCCTAAATTGAATTAAAATGAGGGGGAGGGAGCATGAAATGTAATAATGGAGCCAAATAATATGTTAAGTGGTAATCCAATAGAAATTGCCATAGCTGGGGTAAAACGAGAAGAAAGAAATTCATTGGTCAATTAGTCAGCAATCGAAGAGAAAATTCATTGTCAACTAAAAGATCAAAAGGTGTGACTTAAAGGCTAATGGAATTCGATAGAATAATCATATGGTTACATGCTTGTTGAGTAGCCATTAGATCAAGACACTTGGCATCATCACATGGATTAAGCAATTCAAGTGGAAAGTCAAACAAAAATTCAACTCTCTTCCCTCTCTTCTCTCCAAGTCGGTTAAGGGGAATATGGCAGCTAAAAAATCTGATTTCACACTCTCTCTCCAAGCTCACAAAATTTCCAAGAAGGAGGAGGAAAGAGAAAGAAGTAATCAAGGTAGTCCTCTTGCATTTTGACCTTGTGAATGATCTCAAATGCCAAAAACCTCTTCTTTAATCTTGATCATCTTGATGAGGGCTTCATGTGTATGATCTTAGATTTTCAAGAGGGGGTGTTTGAGTGCTCAAAGGAAATTGGTGGTTGAGGAATCAAAGAACAAGTTAGTGAAAGTAAAAGAGGTGAGCAAAAGCCATCTTTTGACATATGTATTGTGATCATTGGTTGGGTGCTTTATCTTGAGGAATTTTCCCTATATTTCATGATTTAGGGTTTTAGAGAGTTCTTGGTGTTTTATTGATTGTAATGGTGTTTTGTGTTGTGTTTTGGACAATGGAATTGGTTTGGAGTCTTGAAGGTGTAATTTGGCAATTTTATAGTTGAGTTGAAATGTTACCAAAACAAAACATATAAAAGTAGTGAGAATTTGGTTGTTTTGATGTTTTCATTGGATTCTATGTGAAAAACTATGTGGGAGTAGTCTTGGTTGTGAATTATGGAACCATTGAAAACTAGAAATGTTGTCAAGTGAAAATTCTGTGCAGGGGACCTAATTTGCATGGTGTTTTGAAATAGCAAATATTGTCAAAATATTGTGAAACTTTTTAGTTTTGTAGTAGACATTGCAAGATTTTTAATTATATAAATTTTATGTCATTTCGATGTATGTGTGAAAAGTTATGATCATTTGAAATCAACCAGGAAACAGGCCAGTTGTTGGCCACGTCCAAGCATCTTGGCCGCAGCCAAAAAGCATCTAACTAGTTCTTGGAAGCAGCCAAAAAGGTCTTGGCCGCGGCCCAAAACCATCTGACCTATTCTTGGCTACGGTTAAAGGGTTTTTGGTCGTGGCCCAAAAGTATCTGTCCAATTCTTGACCGCAACCAGTGAGTTTCTGACCATCTCTTAGCCGCGGCCAACCACTCAAAATCTGTATTTTGAACTTTTGAAAGATAGTCTTTGATCTAGTTTTTCCCTACCCTTTAGGCATATGTTTGGGCTTCTAGTAGTCACCTCAAGGTCTCAAATGATAACCAACCCTAAGTGCTTTGGAATTATAAATTAGAATAGGGAATAACTCATGGCCCTTGATTATGATTTATACACTATTACAAAAAAGCAAAGCTGTGGCGCTTGGAAGCGCCACAGATTTTTAAATTTTTTTTTAAAATAACCTCCTGCCAGGCGCCACAGTAGGGGTTTTTTTTTTTAAATTTTTCTTTCTGGTTTTTTTTAGCATATTTTTTCCTCATATTTTTTGGGTTCTTCGTATTGGTTTTTTTTTTAGCATATTTTTTCTCATATATATCTCCCATGCATATATAACTAGTCTGCAAGGTTTAATAAGAACAATAATAGATAACTTTAAAATGATACCAACAAATGATTGATTAGCTAAAGTAGTAATGAAAATTGTTATACAATATACTGTAAACCTAGCTGAATGAAATATAATACAACAAATTCAACTTCAACAAAAATGTATGACACAACAAATGGCAATTAGAAACAACACAAAAAAAAAACCAGCTAGTGAATTTAATAGTATATATAGCTACCTAGGGATTTGCCTAAACACATATTCACACCATTCCTCGACCACTTCATTAACCTGATGGTCTGTCAAAGCGTCACAACGTTGATCTTCATAATACTACAGATATATACAATCAGACACAAGTTAGAACGAATTAAAATCAGTAAAACATAATTGTCAGGCACTAATTCAATTTCATTACAACACAATATGAAGTGCAACTAAATGACTTACTTTTTGAGGAATAAA